>PEGC01000019.1:0-600000 GCA_002921095.1 Cladosporium sp. SL-16
GAGATAAAACAAGTGCCAACTCCTGTCAACCTGAACCAAGGAAATGTATGAATGCTGTTGTGGGAAGGGAAAGAGAAGTTGGATATGGGAAGTAAGTGTGTGCGTGTGCCTTGGTGGGCCAAAGCAAAGCAGGGGCAAAGAAGAAAGGCAAGGAGCTGCCCCTCTGTCGTAATTTTGGCCTGCGCGTAAATCTAAGTACGATTTGATTCAACCAACTACACGACTGTGGCGCTGAGATGAATGTGTACCTCAGTAGGATCAAGAGCATTGCCTGGTGTGTATGTGTAGTGCAGACTTGTTGAGTGTTTGTCTAAGTATGCCATGTTCCCACCATCCATCTTGTTCTAGATGCTGGACGTACATGTAGACTTATGGAAATGCTTCACTTTTGGACCCTAACGCCACTGTTGTCAGGCATGCGGGTTTATTATGACGACCTTGGGGCATGGTCAAGATGAGGATCAATCTTTTGCAATTATGGTGACAGGGATGCTCCTAACACAACACGATACTAGACAGTGCTCGAGAAATAACATGAAGAAGGTGAAGACGATGGAATATCAAGTTAATCGAGACGGTTGTCTGCACACTAGTAGTAAGCGATCCTCTCATGCACACGTGAATAGAGTCCCTATCGTCGTTAGTCTCTCGTGGGTGCAGATCTCCGCCACCGGATATCGACCTGCATCAATATTGGTATCATCTTGTTTGTGCAGTAATGTAGTTGTTGTTTGTTGATTTGAAGAGAGCGTGTGGCTGAATATCGATCCCTCTGCAAATATTCGACGATATTGTGATGTTGTTTGTGTTTCCATTCACGCTTCTTGCTTGCTTGACTCGTGACTTGCAGGGCTTCTTCACAAGTGCGCGTGCTTGCGTGGTTGGCAAGGGCGACGCCCGAACTTTGTGATGCCATCCAAGTCAATAGCCACACCCCGACGAACAAGCCCCACCACCCGCCTATTGCACTACTAACAACAACAACACCACCACCACCACCGCCCTCGACCACCGCAACCACGACACCGACCACGACACCAGCGACGCCCTCCGCACCCGACTCCGCCCATATATCGACTCCACGAGTGACGCGCCACACCACTCACCGCACCCGCCCCTGGACTTGGACCTTCACTTGCATCTACCCAACCCACCACAACAACGCCGCCCTCGCACTTTAGGCGCAAACATCGCTCTTCCCGTAGCACTAGACCAAATTACAGGGCTAAGTGCTACAACCCTGAACATCTGTCCCCTGGATCTGCGAGACATGCGCCGTTAGGAACGCGCGCAATTGTCCTCGCCCATGTCGTCTTCTCCTCTTCGCCCAGGCGCAAGCCGGGACGAGGAGCTCGAATATTACAAACGCCAGTATGAACAGCTCGAGGCCGACCTCACCGACTTCCAGGCTTCCAGCAAAGAACTGGAGGACCAGCTTGAGAAGGACGTCGACGCCGCTGAGAAGAATGAGCGCAAATTGAGGCAGCAGGTGGAGAAACTCAATTTTGAGGTAGAAGAGTGGAAGGCGAAACACAAGCAGGCAAAGACTGAAGCGAACAGTGCTCAGAATGCGCTGCAGAAAGAAATTACGACTATACGAGAGCAACACCGTGGCCTCGCCCTAAAGCTCAGGGATATTGAGGTCACGAACGACGACTATGAACGCCAGGCGCGAAACACGACAAGCAGTTTGGAAGACCTGGAGCAGAAGCTCAATGTTTCCATTGAACGGGGAGTGCTGATGGAGGAGGAGATCAAGATTGGCGAGCGGGAGAGAGAGGGATTGAGGGTAGAGACGCAGAGGCTGAGAGATGAACTGGGCGATCTGAAAGTGGAGAGTGAAATCCGGCTGGAGAAGCTACGCCGTGCGGAAGCCACGATCGAATCTCTCAGATCGCGGAAACCAAACACCCTCGCAGTGGAGAGCCTGCGCACGAGAAGTCCAGGCAGCGAGGTCAGCGTGGTGACACCCACCTCACCAACAGCTTCTACGCCGCCTCCGCGATCAGACTCCGCTTCGGACGCGCCCACTCCTCCCTCGCCTCCGCTTTCCGATGCTCCAGCAACAATCAAACTAGAGCCAAAGACTCCGGCTGCTGCAAAGCGGCGGTCCTTGGTACACGATGCATCTGCCACACCAAGGCCTTCGTTATATGGAGCGAGAACATTGTCAAGGCACACGAGAGGCCCCTCATTGGCAGCAGGCAGCATCTCGTCGGCTTCAGACGCCAAATCCGCGAAGCCCTCATGGCCGCGTACAAGCTTCCAGCCGACTATCATGGCGCGTTCCGAGTCACTCAACCAGATGAAGAGTCTCCGCAGTCGTATGCAGAAGATCGAGGAGCGCGTCCACTCGGCCCGATCGAAGCTTCCACCTAACCACACACCACGAAGTTCCCCTCGGACTGGAAGCGGTGCTTCCATGCCATCGTCGGTAACACTTCGACGTACCAGCAAGAGACCTTCTGCGATCAGCGCATCAATCACCTCGAATACAGGATCAGAAGAGTCTGCGCCGCTCGGCAGCCGTCGCGAAAGCCATGTCAAACGTCTATCTTACGGCATTCCACGGCCAGCCTCTACCGCGCCAGGTGAGCGCCCACCATCATCACTAGCCAGTGACCGCCCTCCATCCACATCATCCTACCAGCGACCTAGCAGCCGTCTTGGCAGTGCTCGCCCTGGAAGCCGCTCCGGCGCAGACACACCGCTGAGTGGAAACTTCCGCGACATTCCCGCACCAAGCACCACCTTCACACATCGCCCGCGCAGCTCCATTGGCGGGCCTTCATATGGCTCTCTCCACAGCTCCAACGGCCCTGTCTCGCCCCAAAGGAGTCTGCACCGCTCAGCGCAAAGCATCTCCGAGCACACACGGCGACAACCAGAAGGCGACGACCCAATTGCCAGGCGTGTCTCTGGCCTTCCACCTCCCGGACATGCGCGAAAGCAGAGTTTGCAGATGCGACCTCCACCGCCATTGGCACCGCGCCCACCCAGCCGCAAGGCCGTGGAAGCGCACGACGATGACTTAGGAGAGACCTACTGATTTCAAAGCGACATGGAACGGCGTTGACTCTATCGTTTGGCTTCTCTGCGACCCCAGCGACTACAACGCATGCATATAATGGATCCGGCGCTGGGATGGGATATAAGCAAGGCTACGGCATGGCTGTGAATTCGGGCTGGAGTTGATTGTTCATTTTCCCCTTATTCTTCTTTCTTTTCTTGTTGATGGTTTTCCCACTTGCTGACTGGGTTGGCTCGGTTCAAGCTTACACTGGATGTTCTGCACGAGAATGAGGGAGAGAGCGGGGAAGAGAGATGTGATGAAAGTACCTATATATATACGTATATATGCTACGGCGAGAAAGAAGAACCAATGGTCCTCTGCGCACGCGCGTGTGGGGATTATCTTTTATGACATTACAACCTTTTGTGCTTCTTTACTTGGAGTCGCTGGCTTCTCACTTCCTCGTGCTTACAAAGGTGCCCTGGGCACCTGACGCTGCGCCGCACGAGTGATGACTTCGAGTCCAGCTCGTCTCGCATCTGCAAAAATTGGCGGCGACTCTTCCTCCTCATCCTCGTCCTCCTACCACCATCAAATACTCAGACTTCACGCCAACCGACCGAACAACCGACCCAGACAAGCTCGGAATACGCCAGATCTCGAAGTTTTCGCCGAGCCGAGCAGTTCTCTTGCCAGAGCACTGCGCACAAAGGACGAGTGCTCTCGCTGGCTGGCTGGTTGCGATTTCCATTTGCGCCCTTGTGTTTTGGTGCTTTGATGTTTGTTCGTCCTTCCGCGTCTTGTCATGTTGTGTCTCATCCTTCTCTTCTCTTGCCCTCGCTACGGCTAATTGACGTGTTTCGGAGCGGGTGTGTTTGGGGGAGTTGCTTGCTTGCTTGCTTGCTTGCTTCGACTTGCTTCGATTTGACGATGGTGGTGGGTAGATGCCATTCCATTCGATGGCAATGCTGGGAGCATCACTGCCGCTTTTCCTATTGTATCGAGGCGCGGAGGGTTGTTTGGGCGGCTGGAGGACTTTGGTTCGCCTTTGGTGATCTGACTCGTCGGTTGGTCGTGTGCCGGGCGGGAATACGGCGTGGGCATGATGCTGGAAGCATGGAGGGAGGGAGGGAGGGTATTTCTGCTTTCTTTCTAAGGCTGGAGGATGGGATGGTGCTGCTTGGGTACAGGGTTCGTCCAGTCTTCGTGGTTCGGGTGATGGTTTTGATGACACGTACGTGCTTCTTCTTCTTCTTCTTCTTCTTGAGGTGACAGAATCGAGTCGGTGTCTGCGCTAGGGCGTTGGAGGACGTGTGGGCGCGTGTTGGCCGGTCTCATGGATGCATTGCTATCGCCTTCGTCGATCCTGGCACGCTGGCACTTCATCGTGGCTCTGGGGGGGCAGGCTTCGCGCAAGACCGCGCAAGGGCATTCAGGCGCTGGACTGTCGATGAGACGTCTGCGCAGATGGGTGGGTATCATCATCATCGATCCCGGAACTCTCTCTCTCCCTCCTTCATAAGGAGAGCTTCACTTTCGACGGCAGGAGGTTGACGCCAGACAAGCGACTGGATTGTCAGTCTCTGTGGGATGGACTCCAGCTGATCCTTGTGCACTTTTCCTCCTATCATGGCTCAAAGCGCAAGAGCGCTCAAGGCGTGATGTCGAGGCCGCGTGCAGTCAAATCTGTGGTCTGGACGGGTACGGGTATGGTTTGTAGCGCGGCGTATGCGGTCTTTCTCTGTTTGTGGGAACCGTCTCCTGGCGCGGAGGATCGATTTGTTGTGTCCAGTTTACGGCAGGAGATTGATGCCAGAGAGACGCCTGGGTTGCCAGAACGCGTGGATTGACTCCAGCTGATCTCTACACATTTTTCTTCTCGTTATGCTTCGAGGCGTAAGGGCGCTTGGTATGCGATGTCCAGGCCGCATTGTCTCTGGTCTGCGTAGCTCGCGGATCTGGTTTGTAGCGCGGCGTGTGCGGCTTTTAACTCGTTGCAGGAACTGTCTCCTGGGACAGGATTGAGCCGTTTTGTCCGATGTATCATGCTGCGCCTTCTTCTCGTGGTCCTCAGTCTTGAGCTCGTCGCTGATGGAGCGTTTGTGATGGTTGTTTGTCATGATCGAGGCTCGAAAGCTCTTCGTTTGTTACGAGGCTCGAATGACTCAAGAGCAGGTTGCGATCGGGGCGCATGGAAGGGAAGGCAGTAGTCGTCGAGCCATGAATCTGGTCACCCGGGAAAGGCCTTTGTCCTCTCATGATCCGAATCGATGGTTGTGTTCTGGACACAGCAAGCAGCAATTTCGAGCTCCATGGCCGCGTTGGCGGCATGGCTACGCGGTCGTGGATGGGTATGCTCTCACTGCCCGAGTGAGCAATGATTGTTCGATACACTGCCAACGCCATGCATGAGAGACATCGTCTGAATATCCCGAACGCTTGAGACAGGCTCGATCAAGCATGTGAATGTTGTACCAATCCCACGCGAGCCAGATGAGCAGCGCATCTGGCTGTCTCCTATGTTTAGGCTTGTCCGTCTCTTTCTGTGCAATGTTGTGCAGATTTGGTGTTTACCGTCTTTGTTCCTGGCACATTGACTCCTGTCGATAGTCTGTCGATCAATCGTCTGAAGATCTTGATGAATGGGCAAAGGGCAAGGAGAGGACGAGAATACAGAATCATGAATGCTTCTACAAAGTTGGGACGCCGTGTCACAGTGTGATATCTACGGGGCCAGACTCGCCAGAGCGCTTGCGATACTTGCAAGGCTGCTGCTCGATCCTCCAATGTCAAAACACTGATTCAACGCCGTTCGCGTCGTTGGTCAATATTTATTTCAATCAGATAGTGTGTTTTGAAGCTTTCGAATACTCGGAGGCCAAAGCCAAATCATTAGGGGAACGATTGATCAAAGAATATCGACCAGAAGCAGAAACACAATAGCCCGTGCATGACTCTCGCGTCAAGAAATACTTCGCGCGTGTCATCAGTGGCGTGCATTTCGACGTTCGTTTGTTCGTCCTACGGGGTACGGTACCACTGCTCTGCATCACTCCAGGAGGAGTTACATGAGCACGTAAATCGTAAATTGATCAGCTGCTTGCACGCGCAAGGCTCCAGGATCAGACATCAGGGAACATAACTTCTGACCTGGAATATGGCGAAAAGAGTTCAAACGATCGGTTACTGTGTGGCCTTCTTGCTGACTTATCAAAGTGGACTCAACTCCGTCTCCGTCTCGCCCAAGCAACCAAGAATGACCGCTTGCAGCGGACCTGCGTCCGTAGGTAGTGGAAGCAAGCCACTGTTATCAAGAATTGCCGGGAAGCGTGTTAGACGTTCGCGGGGTGGGCGCCTAGCCGTTTGTCATGTCCAGAGGTGCTGCAATGTGGATTGCGGTAGCGTCGGGTGCAAGAGATCCTTGGATCCTGACTTGGGGTTACGACGGAGAGCATGCAGTGCACTAAGTATGGACAGGGATCGATCGGTATGTCTACTCTGTAGAAACGTCAACAATGACTGCGATTGCAGAGATGGTGTGTGGCATCGTGAGAATCGTTACCTGGCGGGCCCGCTAAGTTGGAAGAGGACGCTACTGCGTCACGAAAGACAGGAAAGACGTGGACGGCAACTATGCCAACCAATGTTCAAATAGAGTTTGGAGGTGGAGCTCTAAATGTGATGCCAGTGATGACTTTACTTACCAGCTCGACAGACAGAAGCTGAATTCTAAGAGCGTGGTGCGTAAGTCCCCAGCATCTGGTCTGTCCCGCAGTCTATCTTGAAAGCCTATATTGCTCGTCCCGCTGCTCAGAGGCCAGTACGGAGTTTGAACCTAGGCTGTGCAGCGAGCCGTTTATGCACTCATCTCGGGCGGCATGCAGACGTAAACTTGGCGAAGTACAGATAGATTGTACGCCGAAAATCACTCCTGGCAATGCTTGCATCAGGCGAGTGAAGAGGCTCGAGAGAGGCAAGGTAGTATTCCGACGCAGCTGCATTCCACTGCTGCCTGCATTGGGTTCTAGCCATGCTGATGACCGTTTCCCAAATGCGGGAGCTTGTGATACAAGGGTACTGTATCGCGTATAGACATCGTGAGCCGCCTCTCAGAATCCCAGCGGCTATGTTTCCACGCACGATTCGCAGAGGTCAAGCTAATCGAGCGCTGTTGTTCTCGTTAAATTCGTTGAGTCCAGTCATGCGACAACGTGTCGCTTTCGAAAATGTTATGTCGCAGAGACCACAACACCTCTCGCACATGCGGAGCTCAAGTTCGACAATGTGCGCTTAAGTCCCAGATGTACTCAGCTGGTAACCACGGCTATCGCCCACGACAATGATGTGATTCCAGAGCACTCTTGAGGTGAGTGATGAGGTTTGAAGCAGTGGAGTCGGTAGAGAGCAAAGGATTGGAGCCCAGATCCGGACAATTCTCCGGCACCCGGTACAGTATCATTGCACCACTGGAGGAAATTGTGGACAGGAAACAGCAGAAGTTCATATTCATGCCCTGCCTGTTTGCGACCAAGCTCTGGGATGACGAGAGGATTATGAAGGATACCAGGGCTTTCAAGGGCTGTCTCGATACAGACAAGTTTGGTAGGCGGCAGTTGCCCGCTCGCCTCGCACCTCGTGGCTAAACGGGTAGGTGACGAACATGATCGACGCACGCGTGCGTGCATGCTTTAGATTGAGAGGAGCGGTTTCCGGCGCCTGTACTCAATTTTACTTGGCGTGCACTGGGAGGTGTGAGAGCAGCCGCAATGCGGGTACTGCTCCACTCGGAAGCTCATCTCGGCGACCGGACTCGCTGATTCTGCCGTTGACGGGAACAAGCAGCAAGGGAGGTGCTCCAGGTAGAACTCGTAGGCCTGTGGCGTTTCGTCGATCTGTCTATGGCGGGTGCATCACATCGAGATTCGAGCGGAACCGATCCCCCGATCACTTTTCCATCGAGATGTCCATCGCAAGCGCATGCCGAATTTCGCATCTGGGCCATTTAAGACAGCCCGACTCCCCGACAGTCCGATCATTAGCACAGACAGTTCTAATACACATATTAAGAACACCGTGTCCAATAACGTGGCATTGAAGACTGCAGACTTGCTTGTCGTGCTCCGAATAAACAGTGCAACGGTTAATTTTCTCCCTCTGATCATCCCGCGGAGCCATGTAATGTTGCGATGCTTGAGAACCACACCACCAAAGCCGGGTCCTCGACACTCGTTGGAGGCAGCCTAGAAACCTTCCATGGTAAACATGTCAATGTAATGTTCCCTTGCTGAGTGTCTCATCCGAACACCTTGTCTTGTTTGCAGGCGATAATTTGCGCTGGGCATCGACCTGTTTACGTCGATCTGAGATTCGGTTGTGGGGCCACGGAGAGCATAGGCCAATTGCTGCTGTAAAAAAGTTGCGTACCACATTTTTGTCTTCTTTTGGGATGGTTTGCCGGTTCTTTCGTGTGTCCTTGTGAACATGTCGGGAACGAATGCGGTCTCGATCGTCCCTCCTTGGTCTGTGTGGTGGTGGCAAATACAGCCAATCAAATCGATTGCAGATCTCCGGACCTTATACCGCCACTTCTGAGTGGACAAAGGAATCGACTTCGGGCTACGAGCAAGAGACCGCACTTCAGAATCTTTGGTCTACTTGGAACACAACATGTACCCATGAACATCAATCATAATATCGCGTGACCAGAAAGGATCCTGAGTCATACTGTATGTATGATCCTCCTACGCTTAAAGCTATTTTAACACGATCACATTGAATCATGCACAGACTTTCAAGAGATTCATGCTTATTACTGACTTACATGCGTTTCGCTAACGTCCACAGTGGATCGGCTATAATTCTGTCGATGAATTAGTTGCCAGCTCCTCAGGTATTCCATCGAACCACACAACGATCCGGAACATCCGAGGAAATGCATCATACTTGCTGGACCCTGGGCCGTAGAAACGGCGAGTATATATCATCTTTCGACTGGTGCCAGCAGCCGGAGATACATTTCTGTTGTGGCGCATGCTCGACTTTCCATACACTCGACTTCATTCTGGCGAATGATCATATACCGGCAATATGTCTACCGATGGCGTATATTTTGCGGCACAAACTACCTTGTAATCATGAGTGTCCGGCACTTTTGGTTACTCAAAGAGGAATTGATCTTCCGATGCCTTGGCCACTGTCAAATGTTCGGTGCAAGCAAGCGTGTCAAGGCGCTTCTTTTGAGCGCCACAAGCTCCCAGCCTGCAATACCTCCCTGTATCTACTGATGCATTTCAGTCTACTGGAATGATCATTCTCCTGCGACTCGCAGTAGATAAAGAAAAATGTTTCTTTCGCGGCTTTGGAGATAGCTTCCATAAATCCTACATCTGAGACCCGTTACTGTATGTTGTCACCGCGTATCTGTCGGAGGAGGTGACGAACAAGTTACGCGAGTGTGGAGAAAGCGACGCACTGTGGCAGTGGCACTTTCGACTTGACTGTAGCTGGCGGCGATGCTGCCCGCCCAGCACATCTCGATCAGGCTGAGATCGGGAGGAAAGATCCTAGAGCGACCCCACTGAGTGCTAAAAAGCCAACGAGTAACGCGGCAATTAGGGACAGACGATAAAGAAACACGTTACCGGTCACTAATGCTGGGGAATCCAGTGCTTAGGGAATTTTCATCTTCTCAGACATCAAATATTGTTCCTTTCTCTGAATCAAGAGTTCGAGAGATTCAAAAGACCATGAAGCCAAGAATCGGAATCTTGCATCATGTTTAAGGTCACATCTTAGAGTGCCAGGTTTTGCGTGCTGGTGATTGGCCTGAAGCCAGTGACTATGTGCGGCTAGGTGGCCCTGTCAGCGTCTCAGGCATTTATGCCCGCTTGGATTACGCAGAAGTTGTGACTATCGGACTAGTCGCCGCCACCCTTAAGTTCCAATTGAGTGGCTGATTCGGTGTGGATGACCGCCGCCGCGACAGGTGCTAGCGTTCTACTATATCGCAGTTGAAGCTCACCCGTTAGTGTTTGACAATTCGCGATAATCGCATTGTCAAAGTATATTTCGGTTACACTAACCTCAACCCTTCATAACGTTTTCGAACAATCACTTCCTCACTATCTACTACCTTGGTTGGCCGTGTCTACGCAACACTGCAGACATTGTTCGACGAGAGTCGCCAGAGCATATTGCGATCCAGAACTGCACACAATTGTACACCAATATCGTGTGGTTCACTGAAGCCCGCAATTCCGCGAATTTAGTGGCGAAGCATTGTCTTCAGGAGCTCTGTGACAAGTTAACAGCAAACCAGATTGGCGACGTGATTGCATCATAGTCGCTGTCAGCCACTACAAGTATCACACTCGTGGTTCTACAGTGCCTATCAGACTATCAGCAGCTTCAGAGAGGACGCACTATACGAGATTTCCCCAAGACACGACTCTGATGCCTCCAAGTATAGCGGCGGGGAGCGACGGTGGCCGGCAGAACGCTGCGCCAAATCGTCCTCACAAATCACCTGAGCGGCCTCGTGCTGGGAGAACGAGACGCACACTGATCGAGAGCGCGTGCACAGCTTGTCAGAGGAGGAAGTCTAGAGTAAGTGTAACCCGCAACAGCTCGTATTAAATCAAATGTAAGTGTACTGACTGTTCTTCTAGTGCGATGGAATCCGGTAAGTCTCGATTACGCACAGGGTACCTAGCTTGTTGAAATCTGTTCTGACCGCGTCCCAACAGCCCAGCGTGCTCACGCTGCCAGGCACTGCACACAGAATGCTGCTACAATGCCGAAGAAGGCGAGAGTCGATGGTCAGCCCTGCGTCGCCGTAATCGTACACTCGAGCACGAGCGCAACGAAGCGCGAGACTTCATCGCTCAAATACAGTCGAGGACTGAGCTCGAGGCCCAAGAAATGGTCCATCAACTACGAACCAACTCACATAATAGCGACATCGGCAGCTTCATACACGAAGCTGTGAGCATCACGTCTGGTCATACATCTCAGCAGCAGCCCCTGGGACAGGGGCAGAGTGCACAACAGATGCAACCTCTGTACTATGGACAGCAAAATCATCACCACGACACAGCACAGCAGTCTGACCAACAGCAGCTTCAGCAAGCAGCACAACTCCATACACAGCAGCAGCGCCCGGCACTACAGCAAAGTCAGGGCTTCTTTGCCCAGCCCAGCTACACCTCGCGGTCATCACCCACCGCTGGACCGCAACTTCCCCCTTTGCGATCTGTAGTCGAGGTGCCCGCGGGCGGCCACAACTCAGTACAGCTACCTCAACCCTTTTCACATTTCCCACAAAGGAACATGAGCCTAGGATCCAACATTTCGAGCGGCTCATACAGCTCGTTATCTTCGTCCGACGGACACGGCGGACAATCTCTATCACCAAGGGAGGGTCCCCATTCAAGTTAGTCACAAGGATCATACGGGCGGCACAAACATATCGTTGGATACAGCGCACAGGGCACGGAGCAGGAGCAAGGGTTTTGGGTTCATGCTGATATGGGTGCTTGGGAAACTCGGATTGGAAAGAGATGATCAACTTTGGCAATCTGTGATGAAAGAGTAGAATGGGAACATTTGCCACGAATATCGCGAGCATAGGATATCAATACAATGTGGTTCGTCACACCAGGAAGTGAGGTTCCCATCAAATTAGGCCAGCCTCACACATTGCACATCGCTTCTGGAGTTGGCTCCGAATGATCCATGCTTGATCTTCCTCGAGTGTCCTCACTTCCTAATCTCGTGTGGTGACCAATAGACTTTTGCAAGAGATGTTCTGGTGAACACTATAATACCAAGAACCGCACGCTGTTTTATGGCATATGTTTGGGCTCTGTAAACATGGTAATGCTTCGTCGAGATAGATGTTGAGAACGAAGACCCAGTCTCCGATCTCGGGCCGTATAGCACGAACGTCTGGGCGCATGAGAACTGACTCTACCAATGTCTACGCATTGTTTGGACGAACGATTGGATTGTCAGTGCACGTGTTCCCCGATGTGAGTTTTCAGATTAACTGTACTACCGTGTGGTCTCTCGCAACACGGAAGATTGCTTGCAGCGACACCAAGGCACTCATAAACTCGCCTACCCCTACGCCTACCCAGCATTGCCCTAACATTGGAGAAAGGAGAGCGCAGTCTAGCAGGTACTGTGTTTTTGGCCGACATGGATCAACGAGTGGTTCAATAGGCTGACAAAAGAACACCATAGTCATTCAGAACCCGTGCCCATCGTTTTAACAGTCTCTGGAAGCATTTGAGACGAGATGCCATTCACAGGACTTCTTTCAGGCCATATAAACGTTTCATCGAAAAAGCCTGAGCTCACAAAGAGGAGGTGATATACATACATGGTGGTACCAGACCGGGAGAAATCTTGTCGGAACAACAAGAGATGTTCCACGTCACGCAAGGTCGTGAACACTGGAAGAGCAATAGAGTATAATGCCTTGTTTGACGGGGGTTTCCTACAGAGCGTCGGGAAGTAACGAGCCCAAATTTCGGTCGGCGAGGACTTCGAGCACCATGATAGCACGCATGGCTTCTTAGATGTTTTCCGTGCAGATTGCTGTACTGAATTCTCTCCCATCCCGTTCACGCCTGCCCAGTGGAACGCCGCGTCCGATGCCAGAGAGCTTGGAAGGCTTGCGTCGTTCTGTGGGTGTGCTCAACAGCAACAAGCCCTACTATTCGAGCACCTGAGGTTAGAACACTGCGAATGGTTGTCGCGCAACTCTCGTGTTGTTTTTCTCGCACTCGACGTCACAGAATCCGGCATCATCCTGCGGCCTTTGGAGGTAGTCTTGCATCACCTTAATAAGCTTATGCAGGACAAACTGTCTCATTGCATATGCATAGAACGTGAGCGTGCGTTACTTGCCCTACCCACCATTGCTGCATTGACCTTCGCACGTGTTGGTGATTTTCGCACATTGCGAGAGCTGTCCTTCTAGTACTCGAGGTCACAGACTCCAGCATTGTTATGCCTAACAGGTAGCCCCTGGAGACGGCCATATGCTTGGTAAGCCTCTGTCTGCAGGACGCATTGTAGCTTTGCATATGTGCACAGGTTGAATGTGCACTGTTCGTTGACTCGCTGTTGCTATACAAACATTTATAATGTGACCGAAGAAATTGACCGAGCTGACTTGCTGACCTGCAAGAGCTTCAGCTCCCCATATGAAAGCCTTCGTGCAGGATCTACGACGCGAATGTGCGAGCACTGGCAATTCAAGTTGCGAGAAATCCAATCGGAGATAGTAAACTGATTGAAGTATGTACATACAATAACATCCAATACATGAACACCCACTGCAAAGCTGCAAACTACCCACTGTCCAAGGCCTTCGTTGCAAATATTAGAATTCATCTCTTCCCTTAGAACCCAAAGCTGTCCAGAATACTATTGGACTCGGGTTCCTTGAACTGCGTCGGCGCTTTCTTCGCTCCTTCAGACGGTGCCTTCTCAGCCTGCTCTTTCTTCGCTTTCAATTTCGCCATGAGGTCTGCCGCTTTAGCTTGTCGTTCAGCCTTGGCTTTTTCAGCTGGTGACTGCAGCGAGAGGGACCCGAAGTCGTCCAGGAGCGATTTGGGTGCTGATGGCGCCTTCGGCGCTTCGAAATCGTCTAGCATGGATTTTGATGCTTCGCTCTTCGTCGGCGGAGTTTCGAAGCCATCGAGCATGCTGGGAGCGGCTGCTGGCTCGTCATTCACGCCATTTGTATCCTCCACGCCGTTACCATTTGCGTTGCCATCGTGTGGAGGCAGCGTGGCCACTGGCTTGAAGTGCCAGGTGCTCACGAGTTCCAAAGCTAAAAGCCAGAGTCCCATCTTACGCAAGATCCTGGCCGCGCGGAGAACGGCTCGGTACTCATGCTGTTCTCCTCCCAGGGATGGTGCCGTCTCTCTTTGTCCTGTACGCCCACGCTTCGCTGGCTTGTCACGGAGATGCTGGTACAGCTTGAGTGTAAGTGGATCGTCTTGTTGCCAGTGCCTAGGCTTACGATCCGCGTCTTCGACTTCGAATTTGTCGATGGGAAGAACAAGAGCTTGTGCTGCAAGATGCGTGTGGCCCATGCTCTCGTGTACCCAAGTCAGCAGCCATCGGTCGCCAGCTTTACGAGCATCCGGCAGAACACGCTCTTCCATGAACTTCATCAGTTCCGGGCTTCCATCGTCGCAGTAGACACGTGCCACAGCGATCGCCAATGGAAGATCTTGGCACTGGCCAGCGAGGATACGTATAGCACTCGCGGGATCATCAGCTAGCAAGAAGAACGCTGCAGCATACTCGAAGCGCCGCTTGCCCATCAATGCGTATGCATTCTTTCTGGCGGCAGTTCTGTTTTCCTCCAGGGTAAAGTCACGCTTCAGGAAGTTGGAAGTAGTCTTCTGCTCTTTGTTGCCTGCTGCGACTCGCCACAGCGCCAGTAAGGTGGCTTTCTTCTTCATCGCAAGGAAGTACAATGACGCTCTGGTCGGATCAGGAGGGTATGTCGATCTGAATGCAGTCTGCGCAAGCGAGTCGAAGATCTGCTCCAGAGAAGCGAGGTCCGAGCCCTCAGATTGTGCAGCCCGTATAGCATGAAGCCAGGCCGGTATGCCAAGTTTGCGGACAGTCGGCCAGTCTAGCTTTCCGCTGTAGTAATTGTGGAGAGCTTCGAGAAGCGGCTGCTGGGTTTCCGAGTGGTATGCGAAGACGATTTCTCGCCAGCTCATTGTTGGCACGACCGGAGGTGGAGCATCGTCGCCGTTAGTCACGGATCCATTGGCGCCTATTGATTGCTGGGCTCGTTGGCTTTCCAGCTCAAGGACATGCAGTCTCCAGCTGAAGAGATAACGGAACCCACTTTCGTCCAGCGAACCTATGTGCTCTTGCATGTATATTATGGTGTTCAGCATGATCTTCAGCCGCTCTTGCTCAGCGTCTGAGGTCTTAGGAAGATCGATGTGCTCGAGCTGCTGCTTGAGACTGCTGACGATGTCATCTTCCAATAGAGAGTTTTCAGGGTGCGTCTGTCCTGCGCCCAAAGTCTCTGGTGTCGCATCGAGCAAGGGATCTATTTCATCACCTTCTGTATAGAAGCGAAGAGCGCGCTCCAGCCTTCTCAAAATACCAGCTGCAGCATGCATCTGGCCGCGTAGACTAAGTTGTTGCAGAAAGTGGGGATGCCACGAGACGAGTGGTGTCCTCAATGCTTGCATCAGCGATTGCGACTTGATATCCGCGGAAGCGCTTAGGTCCAAGCGGTCTCGTAGCTCTGGAACAACTTCTGCACCGGCCACGATGCCGTCGCTGCGGAGGAGAGCATTGCCGGCTGCGATCACCAATTCGCCATTTGGCAGCCAAGCAACAGCATTTATTGAGGGTCCAATGCCGGAGATCGAAATACGTTTTAGATGATGCCATGTGTGCTGCTCTGCGGAGTGCAGCGGCTCATAGCGAGCTTGCGCCAGAATCTCGACACAGTCGTCGAATGCGACTGCCAATGCATTGGTTGCATCTCCAACATGGTGAGAAGCCATAGTCATGCATGCGTTCAGGCAGACCGAGCGAACCTGTTGGTCAAATTCCTGGCGATGCTCTACGTAGCCATCTTTCAGGTCGATCACGACGATGCTATGGCGGTCTTCGGATACCACAGCCGCGACGTCACTTGTAGTTTCCAGCAGATGGGGTTCGTTGAAACCCAATGGGAAAGACAGGGCTGTCTCCATCGAATCAGAAATTCCTTTTTGCAACGCTGCCGTGGGCACATCTCTGCGAGACACGAAGCCGTCACAGCTTGCACCAACAAGGCGAAGCCAGCCGAGCTTTCGAGGATGTGGTACCACTTGAACGTGTTTCCATTTATCACTTGGTTTGAGAACGCCGTCCAAGATAGGCAATCCTTTGCGCTCTCCAGTATTCACTCGGGCTTTGGAGGAATCGGACGGGTCGCTGACAGTGATTGTTACATAAGACCCAGTTCGATCGCAAAGTATGAACTCATGACCAGAGGATGAGCCTTTCGTAGCCACATTGTGCAGTCCAATCGGTTGAGATAGCGAGTGCGCTGCAGTTGCGCAAGGCTCGTTCGAAGCTCCTAACACGAAGACTGTATCTGCATCGACGCACAATATAGTGGCTCCATCATCAAGTAAGCAAGCTTCGAGAACTTCTGAATGTCCTTTTCCTATTGCGTTTGGCTCGTGATGTCCAAGGGTCTGTAGTTCCCCTATGGCGTCAGAAGTGAATCGGGTCACCGCGCCTTCATGCGACCAAGCAAGAAGATCTGATTTGGAGGTGCCAGCTCGCAAGCCTTGTATGATTCCTCGGCTGCCTGACCATGTCGCAACGCGAGTGAGACGGTCCAAGCCTTGGACGGCAGGGCTAAAGAATTGTTCCACTCCGCCCTGCCACCAGCTGAGGGCTCCATCGAAAGTGTGCACGACAACGTTCATTTGGTCACTATCGAACCAGGTCTCGAATCGAGCATTTGTACCTGCGGGAAGCTTCAGATCCAGATCCTCGGCGTGGGCGATGTGATAAGCCTGTTTTGAGTTCCCTGATGGTGTGCTGGGCCTGCGTCTGTGACCAATTGCCTGAAGCCCCCAAGCGGACATCAGTCCAAAACCATCGAGCGTCACAACTGCGTCCGGCTGCCTGGAGTTTATTTCCTTGATATGCTCGAGGGAGTGGGTGACTTTTCCTACGTGATGCTTCGAAATTGCTGCGGTTATGGCACCTGAGAGAGCGCCAGAAGGTAGTATGAAAGCATACCTGGCTGGCTTGGCTGCAGCAGCACCTTTGGAGCCAAGTAGTGGAGAGTGCGGTATCGCTCCCATCAGATCGATTGATGTTTGGAGTACCATTACTTCCAGATCATGTTGTCCGCCAGTCTTCCAGATGCGGAGCATGCCATCCGCGCAGAATGTATATAAGACTTCATGGTCCTCCTCGTTACGAACACCATAAGCCTTAGCCCGCGCGTCGTCAGATTCCTCCGCGTCTTCCTCAAGCTTTGGCGCATCTGGTCCACGCCATTCGATGTGAGTTACCGGTCCTGGGTGCGGCAAGTAGGCATAGTCGAACAACCCTTCCTCAAACGAAAGCCGGCGCCAGATCTTGACCAGGCGGTCTCTTGGGCCATTGGACGCGATCAGACTCGCACTAGGACTGAATGCTGCTCCTTGCAATTGAGATGGTATGCTCTTACTCCAAAGACCATGCCTCTCTTCTACGTGTCCCTTGTCAACCGGTGATCTTACTGGTGTGCCATCGCGACTTGTGGGTAGAACGGAGAACAGCGAAAGAAGCTTCGAGCCTCCGACTAGCAGTTCTCCATCGTTGCCCCAGCTTAGAGATCGTGTCTCGTCGCTCTCGTCGTCTCGCTTCAGCAGCAACACTTTCCTCCATGTAACGTGGTTCCAGTTATCCGTATGCGCCTCCAATACCCAAACGTTCTGTGTAGACGCGGCTGCTATCCTCGCGCCTTGGTCGTCCTGCGCTTTTACTGCTACTAGCTCTTCATCGAAAGTGACAGCCTGGATGAGTTCGGTCGGAGAGCGCAAGATATTGAGTTGCTTGCCGGAAATGTAAACAATGTAGCGCTTCCAGCGGAAAGTAAACGTGGTGAGAGACTGTAGCGATTGTGTTGGCGCGCCTGGCAGGATCTGGGCAAAAGAGGATGGCATGTCGCTTCCTGGTGAGAGAGAAGGCATGTGAGGTGATTGCTATTGAGTCGTGGTATTCATTGTGTATTTGTGGTGTATTTGTGGTGTATACTGTATACTTTGAGGAGGAGGCACCGGCGAGTCGCAAGCGGGAGACGAAGAAAGGCCTCAAAGCGGCACCTCAAGAAGAATAGCTGGAAGGGGAAATGTGTGTCGATGGAGCAGAGCTATAGCGTCAGTCCTAGCTGTCTTGTGATTTACTAGCAAATACTACATATATTTGTAGCGACCCTAGCATGGTCATCTGCTTGCGGCCAGCGTACTGATGACGCTTGCCGTGCGGCAGATGCCGCACGGATGCTTACCAGAGCTCTTCTTTCTGTTGCCCGCACAGGATACTCACAACCAAATCAGAAATGAAAGGCATATCACAACGACCGTCACGATATAGACTATGTGTCTGTTTTCAAATTTGATCCTCCATAACCTTCAACTGGGTGCTATCTTGCGCAGTGTCAACGTTTGCTGAAGGTCACCAACGACACATTTGTCACAGCAGAGCTCCCTAAATTATCCAAATCAGATTCTTACACCTTCCCACTCAGACATACATGACAACAGTATCTGGAGAGCATGCCATCTGCCTTGATATCGCATTCGGAGGTGCATTCTGCCTAGCCATCTCATGCTTGTAGCCACGGATTCTACTTTTTAGAGATCAGTCTCAAAGAGCCATTTTTGCGGCCACCGAGTGCGTCCACTTCAGCGTTCAGCATCGTCTTCGGGAATCGCCTATAGCACGGTGAGCACTTCTGCTCGGGCCATGATATGCAAGGGGCCCGCAAGAGCCCCAGGAAGCCACAAGGCACACGAGCCACATCGTCCGTAAACAGCCAGGCGAGTGGCCGGTTACACCGAGCGTAGCGTCTAGTCTTCGAAGACGCTGTTTAGCCGAGAGAACAGTTCCGGTGCAATCTATCAGTATTGCTAGTTTCCCAAGCGGCAATTTTTTGGGGGGGTATATAAGAGCATCTTCGGGCTGGGAAAAAAAAGCTGAGATCCAGGCTTCCACAGAGAATCGACAATTGCAGATATCAAGTGCATCTACGTACGCTGATCAGGTACGGTCCTACATTCAATCATCGTTCCCTGCTTCCTAATCTTACTGACTGGATGTAGGGCCAATGAAGATCCCTACCGTTTGCGGCCTCATGGCCTCGGCCTGTTGGGCACTCGTGATCCCAGGACATCTGGAAAACAGCAATACCATGAACAATGGTCTACTCGTGGAAAGACAATCTGTACCCACGTCCGGCGGAGTCCCTCTGATCAACACAGTCAACACCTGGCGTTCTCGATACAAGCTGCCCTCCCTGACGTGGGATACCACCTTAGCAGGATATGCAGCAGATGCGGGAGGAAGTGGCTCGTGTGACGCCAGTCCCAGGCATGTCGTCCGGGATGGCACACTTGCTGAGGTCATCAGTCCTGGAATCGAGACAAACACCAAAAACTGGGATCTTCAGGGAGGAACGCCTTTCGGGCTCACATACAGTGGCGCCTGGTTGTGTCAGAGAACAACGGCAGTATTGACCAACGACAACGGCGTAGACCGCTGCGCGCTCGGTCAACGCTACCTTGGTGTTATCAGCAATTTCAACCCGGGACTGAGTGACAATCTGACCAACAAGAGCTACAAGCGCATTGGGTGTGCTTTTACTAGGATCAATTGCCCAAATGTTCAAGGCTTTTGGATATGCTACCTGAGTTGAAGACATGAGGCCTTGCCTAGATTCCGCGGATACAATAAATGGAGATGGAGATCTTGCTACCTTTACCCTCGTAAGATTGCTCGCAATTTGACGTAAGTCACGTGACACAACGTATAGTAGCCATCATTATGCATTTGCTTGCCAATTGAACTTCAGGTCTAAATCAGTGCCACAAATAGGAACAAAGATCGTCCCGTTTACGAGCTGATGCAGAGCCGGACATAAGGTAGTAAGTTACACCACAGCCGCGGAGTCAGCGGGACCGACCCTTACAGTTTTCAGCTCGAGGCGCGAAGGATTGCACTGCATCAGCCTCAAGCCGCCTACCAACCATAGAGACTGCGGGACTGCGCACCCGGACCGATTTGCCCCTGGTTAGGTTACTCTACATGATGGATTCCTGATCCTCCACAACCTTAGATCCGTAATTAAGACGGCGGCCTTAGAACTGGAATTCTCGTGCCCGTCAGGTTCTATACATCGACCGCTTGGGTTTCGGTAGGCAGAACTTGCTAACCAGCACCTCAAATCGATGTGCTGGTAGCATGTACAGATTTTACTCTAGCTTACAGTAAATCTACCTTCTTAAAATCTCCACTACACAACAATGTTGTTACGGCTTGCCCTCGCGGCTCTCGGAAGTTCTTACACTGCGTGGGCCGCTGATGGTATGTACTGCGTTGGAAAAGGGACGTCTGTCGCCGTGTGACATACCTGACATGTCTTAGATACGGAGTCGACAAGCACCTCGACTTTGCAGAGCTTTGTCACACTGACCGCTACAACCAATGCGCTGGGCGACCTGATTATGCAAGGTCTCGGCGGCGAGACTGCCACAATCTCCACTGCACAGGCGCTGCCCCCTCCCGCTACAGCTGCTGCTCCATTCCCGACGAACAACGCGACCGCTACAGTCGGCTGGGAAGCTTGTCAGACTAGTCAGGTGTCCTGGAGCGAAGCATGGACGAGTGCATACCAACCCGAAGTCGTCACTGTGACAGAAACATACACCAATCGCGTGAATACCATCACGTTCAATGTCACCCTGGGGAAAGCTGACGTTTACGCGACGATTGACGGCATACCACATGCACATGGAGAAATAACAGCCACTTCGATCAGCCAATTCGTGGAGTATGTGTTACTCCATTCTCGCAGAGAATCATACTGATAATATCAGCACGTATTCCGAAGTCGACAAGAGTACCTCGACGACGACGGAAACTCTAAACGCTACGTTTTTGAATCCGTCTCCTGAGTGCACCATTGCGCCATCAAAATGTACGAACCTGTGGGAATCTTACCTTGAGGAGCAAGGCATGCCTACAACGTTCGAGAATGCAACCGAGCCTGCCATCACACCGGTTCCTACACAGCGACCCCGTTGTTCAGTTGGAGATGTAAGAAACATCTGCCCAACAGAGGCTCCGGCGTCTTGTATCTTCTCGGCCAGGAAGGTAGATCTCTATGTAAGTTGCTAGCCGTGCAAGAATTATACACGCCATGCTCTACTAACCCCATGAAGTACTGGCCTGTAATCACGGCTGCGCCGAACGCTTCTCTACCAGCACCGAATCCGAATGAGATTGCAACTCAGGTGGTCGGAAACATCACGATGACTTCACCCTCTGTTTACATGATCTTTGACCACCTGCAAGCCCTATCAGCGACAGTCCTGGACCTTCCGTGTTCCAAAAGCTCACCCCTGGGTGCCACAAGTACATTCCAATCGCCTGGCGGTGGTGCAGCTATTGAAACTATCGGGGGCCCGTACACAGATGCTGTGGTCTCTTTGGACCCCACAAGCCTGAGCTCTCTGGTCAGAGATTTGGGGCCGGTTAACACAGCCAGTGTGGTCAGCGAGATTGCACACGGTGGCCCAAGCTACTACCACTGGATCAACGCCATCAGAGGTACTGAGTACAACTTTGATCAGCAGCGTGGCTTCTCCACCAGCGTACTCGCAAAGCCCGTCGACTTCCACAATCTAGCCGTGCCCAAAGCGGAGGCTTACTACATGAATATCAACGGAGCGCCAGGCTGCAATCGCTTGGGTGACCATCCACAATGTAGCACAATCTTTGACGGAGACTACAGGGCGCAGCTCTTGGTCCCCAAACAGGTCCGTTCCTTGAGGCCCGAGTGGGCTGATTGCTTTGATCCTCTCTACGGTGCTCTTGACCCTCCGATCGCTCTGACGCCAGCTGCTGCTATCAAAGTACCCACGAAACCGGGTTCACCGACACCAGAACCGACAACGGAAACGCCTGTTGTTCCAACGCCGGAAGACACGACCAAAGAGCCTGAGAAGACTCCTGCGATACCTGGCCCAACTGTGCCTTCCACGCCTAGCCCTACAACGCCACCTCTTCAAGCAACTCCTTCTGCTCTTCCTGCTACGAAGCCTGAGGATGAGTCTGACGATGAGCCATCATCTGATGACAAGCCTGCATCCAATGACAAACCCGAAGATGATTCAGCATCCAATGACAAGCCTGCGTCCGATGGCAAGCCTGCGTCCGATGGCAAGCCTGCGTCCGATGACGAGCCTGCATCCGATGATAAGCCCGCATCCGACGATCAGCCAGCGTCCAACGAGACTCCGGCATCCGATGATAAACCTGCATCCAACGATCAGACAGCTTCTCACGACAAACCTGCATCTGACCCTAGCGAGAATCCTCCCAAAGTCGACGAAGATTCCCCATCGGATGCGGTTTCGCCTGGGCAGTCCTCAAACAATAATCCGGATGCTTCACAGAGTGGAGATGATGACAAGAAGCCTCAGAATGCATTGGATGTGCTCAATGCTACTCCGCAAAACGATGCAGCGAAAAAGACTAGTCTTCTTGGTTCAGGTGGAAGTGATGAGTCTGTCGATGGGCAATCTGAAAGCGAAGGCAACACGAATGACCAGCAAGACGGCAAGAATGGCGACGCAGCTGGCTCTAATTCCAACAAACCACCATCTACGCAGGTGGTCGATGTCGACGGCACAAAGCACACTGTGGTAGCACAGAACGACGTACCAGTCGTCGATGGCACGACGTTACCAGCGGATGGATCACCTAAGACTATCGGTGGCCAAGTGTTTAGTGCTGTGGACGGAGGCATGGCTGTTGGCTCTCAGACTGTGCGTCTAGCCAGTGACCCAACTCGAAGTCTTGAAGATGTTCAGAAAGTGACATTCACAGCAAACAGCCAAACCTTCACAGCAGCGCCAGGCAGTAGCAATGGCCGAATTAATATCGACGGAGCAACTATATCGGCAGGGCATGCAGCTGTGAACGTAAACGGCGCTGCCATAAGCGCAGGGTCAGACGGATTTGTTGTCGATGGGTCTACCGTGAGCAACGCAGACATCATCAGCTCCGGTCGTCCTGCGGTTGTCACACTCGGATCTGATGTCGCTACAGCATCGACCATATCCTCTGGTGTCTTCGCCATCGGTGCGGTGACATTGATAGCAGGTGAGTCCGGCACAACAATCTCAGGGCATACTATCTCGGCGGCGTCTTCGGGGATAGTAGTTGATGGTGGTTCAACTTCGACCAGCGCGTTCGGAACACAGAAGTCAGACGATCCTCAAGGCACTGGGAGTACGTCATCTGGTCCTCAGTCAGATGTTCCATCGGCAGCAGCGAGTGGAGCGGCAAAGCTTGATGTCTTCATGTGGGCGATTCTGGCGATTTGGAGTTTCGTTTTGGTCCTCTAGTCATTTGGTCGAAGATTTGAACGCCATTCAAATGCATATATAGATAGTAGTATCATTCACGTTGTACATGAACAATATATTTGCGTCGAATCGTTGATGTACACCCTCTCATTGAAGAGTCGGGACGACCATACTGCTCTTACTAGGCTGAGAAATACTACAATACGCATGATGCTCAGATGTACGGGACTCGATTAGGGTGGTAGGCTCGTCTCCATATGAAGGAAGCGAAGTTGCTCATGGACTCGGCTGGGAAAATATGGCATTATATCAATGTATGACGATTCGACGAAAGAAATTACATGTATTATGCATACTCTACCAAGCTGCAGAGCACAGTTGAGGTATGCTTTCTGATATTCGCTAAAGATCGTGATCAAAACAGAAAGAACGTAAGATTTGCTTTTGTGTTACCCCTCCAATTATTAGCCAGGCCTTCCATCTAGAAAAGCACGCCCTTGGTCTGTTTCCTGTCGAGCTTGATGTCTTTGATGACAAACATCCAGATCAGGGAAAGAGCCATCACACAGGTACCGCAGATGACCATGTGCTGCTGGGCGATGGAGTACGCCTTCTCAATCGCGAGACGAGTCTCAGTACCCTTGGGGTAGCTAAGCTGCACTTCAAGGTCCTCGTAGATACTTTCCCAATCAGGAAGAGCATCTGCAGGCAAGTAGCGCTGCAGCGCACCAGGAAGGGTGCCTTGCCAGATGGCAGCACTGACTGATCCACCAACTGAACCACCAATATTACCGAATACGCCCAGGAATGCGAGTGATCCTGCCACGTTCTGGTGGTCGGATGCCGCGAGGACAGCGACTTGCTGCACAATGATCATAGCGCCACCAGCGAAGGCAAGGAAGATCTGACACATGATAAGGTAACCAACGGCTTGGTCGGGCTTGCGGAAGTAGATCATGAGGCCTTGACCGAGCATGTAGAGTGGCACAGCCCAGTACAGCATCCAGCGGAAGCGGCTTGTCTTCTTGATAGCGAAGCCAACCGCGAAGAGGAAGAGACCGGACACGACGTCGAAAATCGAGGAGATGTAACCGGCAGTCTGCAGAGACTGGCCGCTGTTCACCTGCAGGAATGAGGTGTAGTACAGGTACCAGCAGTAGTACGAGATCTGGTAGCAGACGTCGAGCGCGCAAGCGCCCATGACAGTGCGCGAGCGCAGGATCTCCCACTGGAGGAATGGCACGGGAGCGAGGAACTTCTCGTTGAGGGCGAAGGCGATGATGCAGACGATGCCCAACACAAGCATGGCGATGATGTAGTCCTGGCTCCATCCGTTGGCTGAGGATCCAGCGAGGTTGAAGGGAATCAAGGTCAGGACAAGGCCTGCGAGCAGAAGGAACGTTCCAAGAGCTGTAAATAGTGGTTAGCGCACTGCAAAGACTACCATGCTGGATGTATGGTGTATATGAACTTACCATCAAACTCAATGATATAGTGCTTGACGCTCTCAAAGAACGTCCTGTTGCTTGCTGGAGGTGCAGGCGGCAGAAGACCTTGAAGCTTCGCCTGGTTGCGGGCGTACTTCATGATGAGGACCAACGGAACAGCAAAGGCGGGAAGGATGATGGCGAATGCGCCATATGCCCAGCGCCAGTTGTTCTCGTAGAATCTTGCTGCAGCTGTCGGGCCGGCGTATGCGGTGATGATGTAAGGCGACGAGGTGAAAGCATATGCGAGACCACGATCGCGTAGAGTAGAAGTGTCTGCAGTGATGACATCAATCGCAAATGTCATTCCGGTGAAGCCAATGCTGTAGAAGACTTGCGACGCGCAGTAAACGCCGATGCCCTTGCAAGAAGCAGCCAGGATCAGGCCAAGTGTTGCGAAACCAGCCATCAGCGCAAATCCGACGGAACGATCCCAGAGATTGAGAATCTTTGCGAGAGGCATGTAGGTAGCAGCTCCCATGATGCTCGACACAACCTGGATAAGCGGAACGAGAGAATGCGCCTCGAACTCACTCGTGATATACGGAGCGAGATTACCAGTAATGCTCTGATTGAATCCATTAACGAAGTACAAAAGCCACATCCTGCTGTGTGTCAGTCGTTGCAATCGTAAATAGTAGTAGCGCCAATCGACTTACAAGATGTAGGCAGTCGCAAGTGTCTTCTTTGTCCAGGCCAACGTAACCGCTTCAACCATCTTGACACCATGTTGGGCGCGGTCGTCGGGAACTTCATCGCTGTTCTTGTCGTTGGTGCTTTCCCTGGCATCTTTTGCGTCCGAAGGGAACCTGCTCTCAACATCGACAGGAGGGTCCTGCTCGTTGCCCTTGGCAAGACCAACACCAGACGAAGAAGGTTGGATGTGTGACATCTTGGCTGTGAGGACCAAGCTTCCTCTGCAGGAAGGACAAGAGAAGCTGCGTAGTGACCAAGACGAAGCACAAGAATCGGCACGGCGATCTTCACCTCTTAAACACCCATCCTCGACAGCGACTCGAGCAAGCCCTCCACGAGCATAGGCTTCAGCGCTAAAACCCCTTGCAAGCGAAGGATTGGTCCATTTGGAGGCGCTCGCCAAATGATGCCAGGATCTGATAAGAGGATCTATGATTTCCCAGCAACAGGGCCCTTGCTTTTGCCAACGAAGAAGAGCTCGGAACCCTACCTCCTATGCCGGCGGGTCTGAGTGGGGCAATTCATGTGGGCGAAGAGCTTTGGAGACGGGAGTCGCCTAGACGTTGGGTAGGTGACCCACTAGCCAAGCAGATCTGGTTCATGCTCTCCTCAAACATCTAATGCGTCCAATATATGGTACGTTATTCTCCGAATCTCTGGGACTGTAGATAGCCATGAAGGTAGTGGAAGTCCGCTCTAGCTCCGTCTTGACCGAGGTCGGCAGTTTGCATGAAAACGCCTGAAGGTGTCTGGTACATGTGCCACGAGGCATCACCTCCAAGCTTTCTGCAGGGTATGGCGCTATGGAGCACAAGGTGGCAGCCACTGGAAGGATACATCAATCCAATTTTCGAGACTGGAATAGATGTCACGACCAGCTCATGAAGCATGTCGACAGCACACAGCCGTGGGCTGACACCTTCAGCATTTCCGGAAGAATCGTCCTATTTGTTCGGAAGAAACAGGTTGCAAAGCTCGTAGGGCTGGCAGCAGCCAAGAAAACCAAGAGCGTCTCGCCGGAGCCTTGCTCTCGTCAAGCCAAAGAGCCGAGCGCAAAAGGAATGGCTTGCCGTCCATCGACGACTCGGTTGGCATCAGAGCCCCGTTTCGGTGCACCAGCGAGACCAGCACGGGCGCCATTCGCTCAATCTAATCAGATCGAGGATAGTTCGCCCACCAATGCAAGGTTTGCACGCACGTGCGACGATGGATTAAAGTTATCAATCAGATAATCGCTCAGTGTTTCCGCCTCAGCTTGGTGGTGGCTTGCCGAGCTTTCGCCTCGAGGTGCTTGATGCCCTGATTTGATCCACTCTTCTCGACAGGGTCTGTGGGTTGTCCAGATCAATGCGTTATTGGGCTCCATCCGGTCTTGGGCGTGTTCACGAAGCATGCGATCAAACATCTTATGGATTTGCTTTTGGTGTCTTCTATGGAAAATGGCGAACTTTTACAGGCCTCGCGAGGTACATGTCTGCGAAACGAGAGTACACACAATCTGACAGGTGATGATAGAGCTACTCTCAATCAAGCTACCACTTCGACTACAATTGGGCGGGTATGGTATATTTAGGAATCACATGTATACAAAAGTACATCTACCAGTGTCTGGAAGTGAAGAAGCGAGAAAGGACACAGTTGGGGTTAACAGGGTTAGTGTTCGCATTTTTCCAATCGTTGGAAATGTACCCATGATGAGGTAAAGCCTATCAAAGTCTACCATGTCTGTATTCTGGTGTAGGTGATGATTGGGTACAAGGGTGAGGCTGTAAAAAGTTCCATGGTGTGCTGGTTGAGCCGCTGATGCCATTTCACTTCACACATCGAAGCCAACGTTGAACACCTTGAGCTGGAGTCAAGCTACACAGACCACCACAAGGAACTGACGTTCAAAGGTTACTACCACTCAAGACTGGCCCAAGGCAACCGGCACCTCTAGGTTGAACTGTAGTCGCATTTGTAGTTGCAGATTTTAAAACACTATGGCAAATTCATGGTAGACCGGATGTCACAGAACATGGAAGTAGTCCATTGCTGTTGCCATCAAGATTCATCTATGATCATCATCGTCGTCCGTGACATAACATGTGCGCATTCAGTAAACACTGCCTCTCAAACTTTTATCCTTCGCCTCAAGCACCTCCAGATCTTCATCATCTTCGCCGTCCTCAGGCTCATCGCCCAAAGCATCAGCACGCTTCCCGCTGCCCATTCCGCTCTCGTTCGCCCAGCGCTCGAGATCCTCTTCGGTGGGTCTTCGCCGAGGAGCTTTCTTGACGCCAGCCATTCTAGCACTACCGCTACTGTGGGCCGAGGTATTGGCTGGAATGGAAGTAGGATCGAAATAATCGCCGCCATCACGCTCGTGGTCGCTGGAGTTTCTCTCATGTGGCGTCTCAGCCCCGTCGGTGTAATGTTCCGCGAACATTTGAGCTGGTGTCTTGCCCGGCCGTATAGGCAAGGTACGCGTGTTTGTTGGCGAGATCGAAAGCTCGTCCACTGGCGCAGCATCTTCTTGGTGAGCGATGGGATGATCCTCGCCCGCATATGGCGTCTTTCCATCGTCCACTAGCTGAGTGGCAGGGTCTTCTGCGAGGTCCTGAAGCTTACGTCGTCTTGGATATTTGTCGTGCTCGTGATCGCACCCGGCTACACAACCACCCCACTTTCTGGCTGGAGGAGGTGCTGGCTTTGCTTTGTTGTTGGGAAGGAATTGGGACACGGTATTCCGACGTTTAGGATCGATGATAGGTGATTGTGGCTGATGTGATTCGTCACGGGATGACTCTTCTTTGGCGGCTTCGATCGCTCGTTGCTTCTTCAATTCTGACCAGGTCCGAAGTTCTGATTTGAGTAGGAACTTTCCATTGTCGATGTCCTTATCCATGATGATAAACTCGCAGTGGTTAATGTTGCGTAGGTCTTCGAAGTACTCGACGGACCAGTGGTACCTACAAGGTATTAGCGCGGTCTGTCTTGTGCCTGCTCCATGAACATTGTCTCACCATTTCATCAAGAACACTCTTGTCATCAGGCCGTGTGTGACTAGAACGCAGACGCTTGGAAAGTCTGCCTCTCCAAAGCTCCGCCAGAGGCTCTCATTGAACCCACTCACTCGATCGTATGCATCCGCTGCGCTCTCGCCGTTCGGTATCCGGTAAAAGAAATGCCCATAATCTGCGCGCTCTTGCCACATACGTTCCATCTCACCGCTACATGGCTGGAAGTTCCCGAAGTCTTGCTCTCGTAGCCTGGGTTCTTCATAGACCTTGATGGCATTACGGGAGAATGGCGATGGTGCGTCGGTCTCTGGCGAGGGTGATGTGAGTGTTCGTAGAATCCCTTCGGTTGTCTCGCGTGTTCGGCGATAGGGCGAGGTGTAGAACTGCAATGTGTCGTCTGGTCTCAGGAGGGAACGTAGTCGGCGGCCGGCGTCTTCTGCCTGGAGTGGTTAGTTAATGACTGCTTTGTTGGTCGGCGGTGATCGTTCGTGAAGGGGAGCATCTACCTGGACCCAGCCATCTTCTGTGAGCTTGACACGATGATCAGGAATAAGCTGATGGATCTCGCGGTTCTTGTTGCCTTCGCTTTGGGCGTGGCGGATGAGGATGATCATCTACATGGATCTGTTAATGAAGTTCAGCGAGGCACGTTCTTTGAAACGCACGCGAGGTTTGCCCATGATTGCAGCTGGTGTTGGAGATCGCGCGATCTCTTTGTCTATGGAGTGCAGTGTGTATGTGAATGGTATACACATGCATGTACTGCGGCAACAACGGCCTGGGTGCATGTGGTCAGCAACAACGCCCAACACAATCTGACATCATCATTTGGCGCACTGCTTCTTCTGGCCCACCGTAAATTGCTATGCTTTTGCATGTGAACGCGATCGCCTTTGCGACAATTTCTACAACATACTGCTCACGGTGCTGCACACCCTCAAACTACACGAGGAAATTCATACCGCCATGTCCGAAAATATTCCACAGTCGGTGCCGACCTCAAGCGGCCATCGCCCACACAAAAAAGCTCGCCTGTCGCCCAACTCGAATCACAGCGCACAACTCGAAGCTCTATTCGCCAACCCCGACCGCGAGATCAAGATACCTTCAGGTCCTAAAGGCGCAGTCGCACAGGCACCGCCCGAGATTGTCGCAAATGTGCAAGGTTCAAGCGCTGGTGCCGGCTCAGGCGAGTTCCATGTCTACAAGGCGAGTCGCAGAAGGGAATATGAGCGCCTGAGGATCATGGATGAGGAAGTTGAGAAGGAGGAAGCAGATAGGGAATGGGAGGAGAAGCGTGCTAAGGCGAGAGAGGAGGAAGAGGAGAAGGTGAAGAAGAACCGAGAAAAGAGAGAGAAGGCTAAGGCGAGGAAGGCAAAGAAGGGCAAAGGTAGTGGTCCAGAGGTGGATGGAGAAGAAGGCGCAACCGCAAATGGGGAGTCCGTTGTCAAGAAGAGGCTTGGGCCGGCTAAGATTGTAGCAGTGCCAGCCGACGGTGAAGAAGGCACGCAGGGAGACGCAGCCCCAAGTGCCGAAGAGATGGGCATCACCATCCACGAAGATGACTGAGTTCTGAATGAACGGCGTATGTTTATTCTAACACCATCGACGGGTCACAGTCGCCATCACTTCGCCCACACTTCTCGTTGCAGGCCTTGCCATTCAAGCGCAATTGCATCTTGGTGTACTCGGTCTTGCACATCCGACCAGGCTGCAGCAAAATGCAACAACGGAACTCACGAATACTTCTATTGCACCGGACACCGGCAAGTATTTTCACGCCGCATACAGTCTTCCTGGAACTGGCACAACGGCTTTTGTGAAGCAAGATATCAAAGCAATTGCCCACCATCGATATGTACGATGCATAGAGTTTGCCCTCGGAATTCACGCGAGCCATTCATACAATGAAGGGCAATCGAGAGCAAAGACGGAATTTTGCATCAGAAGAATCGCTACCTGATGACAGGACGGTCATGCTGACTACTTTTCGAGATATGAATTTAATAACATTACGAAATAAGTTTCTAGCTGAGCCTATATTTTAGCAGGCAATAATCGTCAACATCCAAGAAAGAAATCGTCGTCTGCGAAATCGCAAGAGATTACTAAGGAAAATACACAGCGCCTGGCTGTGTAAGATCGAGCTTGCAAGAGATGGCGTTCGAATGACAGACAGCCATCTTCGATGCACCTTAGTCAATCAAGTCTCCGGCCGAGCTTGACACGTCCGCCGCGGAGTTGCCTGCGTTGTTGAGTAGGTTGTTGGCGCCTCCTGCCATCAGACTGTTGGTGCCGCCTGCGGCGCCTGAGAGGAGGTCGCCTGCTCCAGCCTGTTCATTAATGATTAGAAGAAGTTATGCGAATCGTGGAGAAGATCAGGCTGACTTACACCAACTGCAGGTTCTGGTGAGCGGCTCACGAGGTCGCCACTGGAGCTTGAAAGATCAGAAGCAGAGTTTCCGGCACTGTTGAGTGCGTTGTTGGCACCGCCTGTCATCAGACTGTTGGTGCCGCTTGCGGTGTTAGAGAAGAGGTCGCCTGTGCCAGCCTATTGATCAATCGTCTCGTCAGATGGTGTTGCTTGTATGATCGATGACTATAACACTTCGACTTACTCCGGCGCCAGGCTCTGGTGCGCGGCTTATGAGATCGCCACTGGAACTCGAAAGGTCTGAAACAGAGTTGCCACCACTGTTAAGTGCATTATTGGCACCGCCTGCCATCAGAGTGTTGGTGCCACCCGCGGCGCCTGATAGCACATCTCCAGTGCCAGCCTGCAATGATCGTTAGCGAAGTCCATGGAACTGGTCCAAATATGCTTACTCCGACTCCTGGAGAGCGCCCCACGAGGCCACCACCGGACTTGGAGAGGTCGCCGACAGGGCTACTTCCTTCGCCAAGGACGTTGTTGGTGCTGCCTGGGAACAGGCCCTCAGTACCACCTGTGGCCCCAGAGAGTACATCTGCACTACCGGCCTGCCGTCGAAAATTTCCATTAGTGATCTTCACGTTCCACAGCGGACATTAGACGATGGATAGCTTACACCAGTCTGAGGTATAGGCAAAGCAATGGTCGCCGCGATGAGCGATGACAAGAAGATTGCGAACTGCATGTTGCGTGAGATTATATCTTTCAAAAGAGTGTGTAGAAGTGAGTGACTAGAATTGGGCAGTGAATGAGTGACAATGATGATCTGGTGACAAGCTGATACATCCGTCTATTAACCCAGCGATGTTTTATAAAGAATGCCACCTCTGTTTTCCCAATGCTTACAGGATATAGGTATGGAAGTGCTTCGGCGGCAAATTGCACAGTACAAATGGGGTAAGCCCAAGTATGATCTTACAATTGAACTTATGTTGGTATTTTTCTGGATAGTGTTGAGATGGTGCTTATGGTGAGTTAGAGTCCCAATCCGCATATATCACATGGTGTCGGCAACATTGCTTGGTGGCCGTGTGCAGTTGTCCGTGGCGGTGGTTGGCTGAGGACGTCTTACGATCGTGGTTTGTGCTCGGTCAAGCCATTGCTTGTGCTGGAAGTGGAATCGTCGTGTTATGCCGCCTCGGATATAGCTCGCGACTAAATGTAGTGATAGACAGTAACACATATGAGAAGTCTGCTATTCTTGGCCCGCGTGTATGTACAAGGCAATGTGATAGCGGAGTGTGCACTTTTCGAGACCGCGGATCACAAAGGGGTGGTCGTTGCTGGATCCGAGCGGAGGGTTCATGCGGGCTTGGTCCGCAACCTAGTTCATGCATCCGACAACCACCCCGTCAACGCCTTTGCATGTTCCTCAAGTAGCGCGATTGTTTACAGCATTCGGCCAAGAAGAGGCTGTTTTGTCTCGATCGGATTGACCGCAATGTGTCTTTCCCGGCTCGGACCTTCGGCATTGCCACGCCACGCCACACCCGAGAGCCTGGTGCCATGTGCCCTTCTGTCGGTGAAAAAAGATCAGGGGCGGGCAGCACTGGGATTAGGTAAAGAATCGAGAACGTTTCGTCACTGCTGGCAGATGTTATGCTCAAGTCTCAGCGGCCTGTAGCCCTCACGAGGCGGTATGGATTGTACCAACCACCTGATCGCACAGCCGTTGATATGTTGCAAATACAGGAGGCTTGCCATAAGGCACCTTAGCACATTCGCATGTCGAAACCCCGATCGAGCTATACGCTGTAGAGGATGGTGCAACTCGCGCACGCCTTTAGGAAGCCCCACAACGGAACATTGCTGGAGATCACTCCTGTAGGCGGCATATGCGTGCATCAGTAGTGTGTACAGCATGCCACTTCAGCACAGGCTTGAGCGAGGGTCTCGGGAGGCTTCTCCCAGACGTGATACTATGCGGCATTCGGCGGTCTTACGACCTCCACGTTATGTGGCGGCTGCAATGGCGCAAGATCGAAGACTGCAGACAGAGATATATGTTCGAACATGCAAGTTGGAGGACGTTTCTTATCTCTCACCAACTACCGGCCACCCAAAACGATGTCTGCCCTCAAGTCTTATCTCTGGTGGGCCATGCCGCCGACGGCATTCTTGAGTCTCGCATCGTTGTTGACCTATCTTGTGTTTCGTATCGTTTATCTTGCCACGGCTGAGCAGGTTCAACGAAAACACTCCGAGGATGCCACTTTCAACCGGCTACGCACTCTGGCGCTTCCATGGATCTTCTTTGTTCTGGAATTGATCATCCTGCGTAAGCTTTCTTCGCATATCAGCATAACACTAACAGATAGTTGCAAGACACTGACTCGTTCTTCTGATCTCACAGTGCCAAACGCCGTTCCATACTTCATCCGTATTCTTGCCATCAAGCCAGAAGTACGAGAGAAACGATATTTGGTTGGTGACGATGTTCCTAACATCGACGTACTCATCACCGCCTGCAATGAGGATCTGGCGGTGGTCATGGACACCGTGAGAGCCGCCTGCGTTCTCGACTATCCTGCAGACAGATATCGTATCTTCGTCTGCGACGACGGCGCTTCTACCGGCCTACGAAACGCAATCGAGTCCTACGCTGTTCACTTCCCACAGCTACATTATACAGCACGTGTCAAAGGCGCTGTGGCTGACTACAAAGCTGGCAATCTCAACCATGGCCTCAAGTACTCTGCATCGGTGGATCCACTATCATTTTCGTGGCTCCCAAGACTGTAAGTGCCTGATTGGACCAACATCTCAAGCTTGGTTACTCATCTTCGTCTGCAGGATTTCGCCAAAGTCGGATGAGACTCTATCTTCGTAAGTACAGTGGCTCACTAAGAGACCTTGGCTGTCGTACTGACTTCCTACTACAGAGCCACATCTTCACCCACCCCGGATGAGAAGAGGATCATGTGAGTGCAACTGGAGAGACCGCTGGCAAGAATATGTACTGACGTGCTGTTCTTAGACACAAATCGTCAACAGCGTCCGACTTGACCTTGGCTGAGGATGACGAGAGTCGCGAAAGACCTAGACAGAGATCGATTGCATCGTATAGCATGCGCAGCAGTACCGTCGATCTGGGCATGGGATGCGCTTCATATGCTTATATGGAGAACGCTCCGTGGGGTCAATATGTGGCTGCCCTGGATGCAGACATGATTCCGATGCCACATTGGCTGCGCTCGCTCGTGCCACATATCGAAGATAACGCGGATTGCGCGATGGTGTGTCCGCCACAGGTATGTATATGTCTCGAACAAGCAGATTCTGGGACTGCCTACTGACATCTTGTCCAAGACCTTCTACGACATTCCTGTCAACGACCCTCTAACACAGACCATGTCACACTTCGCCGGAATGAACGAGACTATCAATGATGCCTTGGGCAACGCAAGCTGCCTAGGCTCTGGTTACATCATGCGACGGACTGCGCTCAAGGCCATTGGAGGCTTCCCGACAGAATCACTTTCAGAAGATGTGTGCTGCTCAGCCACATTATTAGGCGCTGGGTGGAAGACTGCTTTCATACCAGAAGCAGTGCAATACGGCTCTGTACCTGACTCGTATCTGGGCCATGTCAAGCAACGAACTAGATGGGTAAGTCAAGATTCCCCGAGCTGGCAGTTTCACGGTCTTAGCATTGGCCACACCTCAGTGCAATGCCGAAATCTCAGTTGAGAAGTGTACTGACCATGGGTCTTATAGTGGGTTGGTCACATTCAAACGGCAAAGCTCTTCAAACTTCGCATGGGTGTTCGCGCGGAGCATATGAACTTCAAACAAAGGCTGGCAGGTTTTGCTTTCGACCTCCGCCAACTTGTCCAGATCCCGATTGCTCTCAGCTATCTCATCATACCTTTCGTCCTACTGTCTGGTAGTCCTCTGGTGTTCTGGGCGACAGGTGCTCAACTGAAGATGCTCATCCGTCTTGTGTGTATATGGAGTGCAACACACTGGATACACAATGGGGTTATGGGTGGGCTGGCTGCGACAGGAAACGAGTTCACAACTTACGACGTCCGCATGGCCTCGTATGATGCCGAGATGGAACAGTGGCTCAGTCCTTGTAAGTTTCCCTTTCGTCTGCTTGCTTCTCGGCAATGATGTGACAGACAGACTAACTCCGACAGACTACTTCATTGCTTTCATGCGCTCCTTCGTATTGCCCAAGGCTTTAGGAGGTGAGACCACCGGATTCAAAGCGTCAGGAAGCATCCCCAGCGACCTTCAAGAACGTTGTGCCGGATCTCGCGCGCCACTGCTTCGAAGGCTGAGAGTCATCCTTTTCTCTCAATACGCCATTGTTCATGCGGTCTTCATCCTAGCATGCCTCATTGGCTTCGCGCTCAATCTTGCACGCGCCTTCAGCCCGACAGACATCCCAAACCTGTGGGATACCGCGACTCTCACTACCATGCACGACAGACTTGTATTCTTCGTCACACGGCTGGGCTGGCCACCACTTTTCTGGATGCAGTTCATTGCTTCTGCTCTTATACCCATCTTATATGCAATCTGGCCACCTACGCAGCCGGACCGTGAAGAGCTACTCGATCGGGACGAGAAGACTGGTGTGGCGTACCCGAAGATCGAAGCAAGAAACTCCAGGAGGACGCCTGCAGGCGCATGGAGATATGGACGTGCGACAATTGCGATGTTGTACACGTTTGCACTCTTCGTGGCCAACGAGATCATCACGAGTTGATATGAGTCGAAAGAAAGCGTTGATCCATTGTTTAAGCTCGTGGTTCTCATAGATCGTTCAGATCGTCGTCAGACAAACTTGGATGCGAGTTGTCGAGATGCCTAAGACACCTCCTCTGCATAAGGACCGAATGCATCCAGATGCCGAAGTACATTCATGAGAGCATGCCACTTGTGCGTTTCACCGACATTGTGCTTTGAAGGAATCGGCTTGGACTTGCCCAACAGTTTCCAAGGACGTACGTGGTAATACCCACCGTCACGAGCCTCTCCACTCATTGCCAGAAGGACTGCGGACATGCCTTCCACCTTTTTGAGTCTCCTCTCGACGTCCATCAACACCTGTGGCTTGGTCACCTCCTGTCTGGCCAGGTCCAAAAGCATTGCTGCGCTTCCTGCTGCGATGGGCGTCGCATACGAGGTCCCAGTACGGCGTTCGACTCCTCCCTCGCCACTTTGCTGGACACCTTTCGTGGGTTTGTGGTTTGCCTCAAGGATAGTGATATCCTCTCCGGGGAACATGAAGCTCTTCTCAGGTTTGGAGGACCGAGGGTTGAATGTGGATTTGGCGCCGAATCCTGAGCAAGAGTAGACGCAATACACGGCGTGCTTGGAAGCAGGGTAACTTCCGGTACCGAGGTCGCCGTCGTTCGACGCTGCTGCAAATAGCAGGATTCCTTTACTTCTCGCAAGATCAATCTGCTTGTCCACTTCCTCTTGCTCGTTCTCCCACCCAAACGACATGCTGATGATGTCAACCTCGTTTTCTATTGCCCAAGCAATAGCGGCGGCGACATGATTGGCTTTTTGGCCTATCTTGCCGGGCCTCACGACGTTTGCCACATATAGCTTTGCGTTCGGGGCCGTCTGCATGAGCAATGATGCGCACCATGTACCGTGGAGCACTTTTGTATTATCAGCGTACGAGGAGTCCCCGCCCGTGAAATCCTTGTAGGTGACATGGCCGCGTTTGACTCTCCGGAGGCCTTGGTCAGATATAGGTAGATTGGTATTGTCGCTCGCAGTGGCGAAACCAGAATCGAGAACGGCCACACGCACTGGTTTATAACCTGGATTTTTGGGAACTCCATTGCAGAGGAGGGTATGTGAGAAGGTGCGGAGCGAGTAGAACCACTGATCGGCATCATTGGCACTTGATGGCAGAGCATACAGGTTGCCAGTGCTTTGAGTCGCTCGAGAAGAGTTTCGTGTTACGGCCTTCACCGTACCACTGTCCTTTGGAACAACACGGCGTCTATTGGGTATGGTCGCAAGCGACTGTGAACTTGACGAAGACGCAGCTGCACTCCGCGTGTCAGTGTTGTAGAACGATGTTTCTTCCGGCCATGAGCCCGGTGTGGTGATCTTCAACTCTGGTACTTGACTCTTCTTGCTTTGCACACTGGAAAGATCTTTATATGGCTTTTCCCTCCTGAGACCAGAGTCGGTGATTTCAGTGGGAGCGACTGTTTTCCTTGGAACGTCTTTGAATTTGCGAAGAATTTCTGTCGCATCCGACCATGCTTCTTTATCTCTGATAGCCGTAGTATGTATAGAAGAAGAGTCGGACTTGGTGCGTCTTGCAATTGGGGGTTTGGCAGTGTCATTGCTCAATACTGAGCTCGTTGATGATAACGAGGACCGCGCTGACTTTCTACCCGTCAACGCAGCATCCAAATTTCCAGTCTTTCTGGAGGATCCCAAAGATTGATCAGATCTGGTTCGTCTGGCCTTGTGACCCACAGCAGAGACTGTCAACGCCGACGCACTGCCCGTTGGACAGGCATCCAGAACAGGACCGGAGGCCGACAGAGAAACGCTGGCACCCTTCTTGTCAGTACGATTACTGCTGCTCCGCACTCTGCTTATAGAAGCTGCTGTTTCAGATCGGCTGGAGGCTCTACTGTCCCGGCGCTTCGGTGAGGCAGATTCGTCACTCGGTCTCCAGTTCTTGGCTCCAAGTGTTAGTTGAAGCTCACTCCGTGATCCAGAAGTCGCACTTCGCACGTTGGCCGTCGAAACAACACCACTATCTCTCAATGCTGGGATCATGCTTCTGGCGACACCCATGTCGAGATCATCGGTGGCTTCCACGCAGGCAGCGACATATCTGCCTACGCTCTGGGACAAGTCACCCAGCTTACGCCTCTGCTTATCGGACATCGAATTCAGGGCCTGTTCTATCTCCAGAAACAGTTTCTTCGACCTTTTGTATCGTTTCAAGTGGTATAGAGTACCTGCGTAATCGTGCTGCAGTCGAAGGCGCTCAGCCTCTCCCGGCTGCTTTACATCGGCTTCCATTTGCTTGATGAGTTGCTCATATAGGTCTTGAGCCTGGGAGTATCTTTCCAGCTTGAAGAAGGCAGAAGCAAGACTATTCCTGGTCTGCTTCAGCATCGTGGGATCAACATTTGCTGCTACCCCTCCCAAAATCTGTTTGTAGAGAGATACAGCCTCTTTGAGCTTTGGAGCTGAGGCTCGCCCAGGCTTGGATGCAGCAGTGATGGCACGAGCAAGATTATAACGTATGCGGACTGTGAGACTATGATTGAAGCCGTAGTCTGAGGAAGCCTCCAAGTCGTCCAGAGTCTTGCGGTTGTACCTCGCAGCATCTCCATATCTTCCCAAGCTATGGCAACATGTGGCGAGGGCCTCACGAACATCGAACAAAGTTTCTGGAGGCATGTCATACTCTCCGCGCTCGAGTAAGTCCTTATAGAGCCCCAGAGCGCGTCTGAAGTTGCTGGCCTGGTATTCTTGCTGCGCATCGCGGTACAGCCGACGAAGATCGACTTCGTCTGGGGGTGTCTCCATGTCTTAGAGAGCGCGCTTTCGCCAGATCCCAGGTTTAGTATACAACGAGTGCCAAAAGATCATACAAACGTGTGTCATCGCAGGTTGCCTAGTGAAGGGCTGACGACGGTGATTACTGTACGCGAGGGCAGCCGAAGCGAGGTCAGCCGCACCCCATCTCGGCGACCAGCTCATTAATGGACTGCACTAGAGAATGCACAAACCCCGCTTGATGTATGTGTTGAGCTGCTTGCTTGATAGGGCCGGGTGGCTGGGTATCGGTCCTGTCGACTATATCTTATGCTCCAAGTCGCCTATTGTGCGAGTCTGGACCTTTGGGATATCAGAGGATCAATCCAAGCCCAGGAAATTATGCACTTATCAATATCCACGCATTGATTATCGTCGAAAAAGCCCTCTATGAACTTTTCCATTGTTGCATGATCAGTCAATGCAGCTTGCTGGACTGGTACGCGCCGGAATACTATCACCAACACGTTTCACTAGGACGCGGCTCTCTACGAAGTCCAGAAGGGCGACCATCGCTGAAGCAGACTATGGAAAGGCGTCCGTAGTCAAGCACAGGGTTGCACAGCGATCTGCAAAGCCATCAACAACGGTGGATACAGGCCTTCGACGAGAAGAAGTTGGTGGTATCATCATCGGTGTCTGTGTCGGTTTGATACTGCTCGCGATACTTTTCTGCTGTTGCCGTCGCCGACGTCGATCATGGTCTTCAGATACCGAATCGGTCTGGTCTGTTCCTTCCGTAAAGTCAACTTCCCAACCATCAGCACTCAAGCATCCGCGACCGCCAAAGGCAGCTCATATTGCAACACCAAATGCCGCATCATTGGGCGCGACATCACACCCACCACCGACGCAAGAACAGCCACCCTACGCGCTTGCAGCTCCAGCGAAGACCCAGCGATCTCATGCCATCATTCCCACTTTGGCAGCCAATACATACGATAAAGCAAGATACAAGTCTATTGCCGAGAAGAAAGATGGACGAATATATGTCGAAGGTCATACAGGAACAACAACAGACAGGCCCAGACCAGTAGCATGGGGACGACCGGTGCACCGTGAGCTCCCAACTGAAGGCATCAACACACTACAAGACTAGCGCGACATTTCGAACAACCTTGTTGCCGTTGAGATGCGTTGTAGCCTGCTGATCTGTACTTTGGCCGAAGCCTTGCCAATAGTATGTGTCGGTGCGTGACTAGCATGCATTAGCCCAGCCCCGACTGCAGCTTACTGCGGCGCGACGGCTGTGGCAGCCGCGGTAGCAGGGGTCTATAAGGATAAGACGGATGCCATCATCTGCAGTGTTGCGTCTCGGACTTTCCACTGCTCCTAAGCAAATACTCACACGATGCCCAAGCCTACAGTGGCCAAGTCAGTCTGGTTCCTACCGCGTACCCGCGATAGACCTGTCATCTCAGCTATAAGGCTGGGCTATATCATCGAGTCTCCCTGGTCACCCGACGAAGCGCTTAACGACGAGCCGCCGCCTGCGATCAAACCAGAGGCGCTGCGCCGCCAAATAGAAGAATCATGGTCTTGGACGAAAGAGACCGAGCTGTGTCGTGGTGGGGGTGTTTTTGCGAGCTTCCTGCAGGTCCTCGGTATTGGTGGCGATGTGGAAGGCACAGGAGCAAGCACGCACCTCGACCTCTATGAGGTAGATTGCATGGTAACAGAGGAATTCCTGCCCGACAAGCAGTATCTCAGACAATGCATCGAGGATTCCGGCGTACGAGACATGTTTGTCGGCCCAAGTCGAAAGTCGAAAGTATACATGGTGACCGGTCTTAAAATTGCATACGGGGCGATAAAGGCCGCGGAAATGATGAAGGAGCGTGGAGTTCGTGCAAAAATTGGCGTCGACGCTTCTGCGTTAGGAGTACCAGTAGCTCTGGGTCCTCAGGGTCACTGGTCATCTCGCGTTACCGAATCGCTGACCGCCGACAAAGCTGACTTTGTCTTCGCCTTCAAGTTGCGAAGATTGAAGTTCAAGAAAGGCGAATTAATGGGTCAAGCGTTCGATCGAGGGGCACAGTATGGTCTGACACAAGAGGCCAACGAATCCGACAGTGATGAGGAAGAGCTAGATGTGGATGACTTCGACATGGAAGGTATGGAGGACGCCACGACTGAAGAGTTCAGGATGCAGAGTAAGCAGATCATTCCAAGTGCGGCCAGTGGAGAAGAAATCCGAGTGTTCTTTCCCTAAGAAAGTCTTTGGCAATGGTGCAGGTACGTTTTGAATGTCGCGAGCAGCATCCTGTTCTTGTGCACATCGCTGTGAGTCTTGCGGCACCGCCAATCAGACTGCCAGAAGGATATCACACCTGTGGAATGGTGAGTATGGTCATGATACGTCAGATTTTACAAACATCATGACCGCTTTCCTGAAAATTCGAGCAGACGCTGGTCCCTGATACCTGTCAACCCGAGGTCTGGTAGTTCGCGCGTGTGTATGTAGTTTTCTCCATGTATGGATTCACAGGATGACTGCTGTCCGATCATTTTCTCTCGCCCAAGAGAAGTGTCTCCTGCCCTACTCCTTTCGAACACTGTCAATGGAAGCAGTACTTGTTTGCCCTGGGCAAGAATATGGGATCTCGCTTACGATAGCAGGGCTTCGGTATGTGGATATCAGAAATGGTACGATCGGATGTTGTGATGTCGAAGCAATTGTGCAAATGCCACTCCGAGCCGCGTTCCTGCAGCTTGCAGTTGCTCCACATCTCACCTTCCTAAACAGTCTTCACCCGGTTTCCTTGGCGAATCCTTCTTCCGCTCTTCGCGAACGGTTTCCTTCCAATGGCGCACCTCAATCTTTCGCTACGCTTGCAGTCGCTTGTAATCGCTTGCTGCTATCATGCACGCCAAGTATTTGCCTAGAAAGCCTAGAGCAATGAAGCAGGTATTGGCAGGGCTTATGCGAGCGAGCTTCTTGTTCTAGCAAGGCTGGTGGACACTTTGGCGGATGATAACAGCTGATTGATGTTGATAGAGGAGATTATTGACAATGCGCAAGCGATACACGGGAGATAGGTCACGCAAGGTCACGCAAGGCATTTTCTAGAATGTCAGGGTATGTCAGGGCAAAAAGATGCGACGGTCAAGTATAAATGTTCGCTTGTTCGCCTTCGATTGAAGATCCAATCGCTACTTCATCCTTACAGCTTCGTTGCTAGAGATACACGATCATCGTCAATATGAAGGTCACAGTTGCGGTTGCTGCCCTCGCCGCTGCGGCGTCGGCGACAGAGCTTAGGGGACGTCAAGATGGACACAATGACAAGCCCTGCAAGAAGAGGCCTGATGTTACTTCGGTACGCCGTCGACAGCTCCAGACCATCAAGTTTGCGTATCACTAACGATTTGGCAGAGGAAGCTCGAATCCGACATCACCTCCAAGAAGCTGTTGAGAGGCGCTCAGCAACTCCAGGACTTCGCCTACAGCTACCCAGACCGTAACAGGATCATGGGAGGCAAGGCCCACAACGACACCGTCAACTGGCTGAAGAAGGAGCTTGAGTCCACCTCGTACTACGATGTCACTCTTCAGCCCTTCTCCAACTATGTTCAGATCAGCGGCGCAGTCAACAGCTTCAGCATTGGTGGACAGGCCGTCAACGGCACCCTCTTCGAGTACTCCAACTCCACTGCGGGTGTCGTTACTGCTCCATTGGTCGCTGTGAGCAACTTCGGTTGTGAAGCATCTGACTACCCAGCCGGCCTGTCCGGCAACATCGCCCTCATCTCCCGCGGTAGCTGTGACTTCGGTCTCAAGTCTGCTCTCGCCGGCGGTGCAGGTGCCGTCGGCGCTGTTATCTACAACAACGTGGCCGCCACCGTCTCCGGCACCCTTGGCCCCCCTCCTCGTGAAGAAGGCCCCTATGTCGCGACCGTCGGCATTTCTCAGGCGCAGGGCCAGGGATACCTCTCCCAGCTCTCTTCCGGTACTGAGCTGTCTGCCTCTCTGGACGTCTTGACCGACATCCAGATCATCACCACCAACAACGTCTTGGCCACCAGCAAGTGCGGTGACAAGAACAACCAACTCGCTCTTGGTGCTCACACTGACTCTGTCGGCGCTGGACCCGGCATCAACGACGACGGCAGTGGTACTGTTGGTATCCTCAACGTCGCAAAGGCACTCGCCAAGTACAACGTGAAGAACGCCGTCACCTTCGGCTTCTGGTCCGGTGAGGAGTCCGGCCTTCTCGGCTCGACCTACTTCGTCGAGAGCCTCACCCCCGAGGAGTCGCTCAAGATCCGCGCGTACCTCAACTTCGATATGATCGCCTCCCCCAACTACGTCCACCAGATCTACGACGGCGACGGAAGCGCCTACGGCCTTACCGGCCCCGACGGCAGCGACGACATCGAGGAGTTCTTCGAGAAGTACTTCGTCCGCGCCGGCGTCCCCTCCAACGCAACCGAGTTCAACGGCCGCTCTGACTACGGTCCTTTCCTCGACGCCAACATCCCTGCTGGCGGCACCACCACCGGCGCTGACGAGGTCAAGACCGAGGAAGAGCAGAAGATCTGGGGCGGTGTTGCCGGCGAGATCCTCGACCAGAACTACCACCAGGCTGGCGACACTGTTGACAACCTCGACCAGGAGGCCTGGCTGTTGCACGCTCGTGGTATTGCTGCTGCTGTTGCCAAGTACGCTACCTCGTGGGAGGGCTTCCCTACTCGCACTCCTGTGTCTAACACTACCACCAAGAGGAGCGTGTCTGAGGTCCGCAAGACTGTTGGTGGTGTCAAGCGCTCGCTGCAGCTGTACTAGGAGCTTTGCTGGGAATTGTCCAAAATGCTCTGATGATGATGACATGTAGATGAAGATAAAAGAATTTGAATGTCAATAGTAGTAATCCTCACACATCGCTTGTTACGTCGTGATGTCGTCTTGGTGATCAAGTCATTTGATGTATGCATACAGTTGCGTCTTGCAGTGTATCTCGATGGCCAGCATAATGATTTGAGCGCCCTCAGTCAATAGTAATAGCACGCGGAATAAGTGAAATCGCTGCTGCTTTGAACACAAACTCATACTGAGAAGTTGTATACTAGCTGGCAGGTGCGCATAACAGAACTTCGATGATATCCAGACCGCTCCGGGAAAAACGTGATTTTGCCTTGACACGCGACACAAAACCGCCATTTCTACCAATGCAACGGAAGACGCAAGATCATTGAGCCGAAGCATCAACGCATTGGCCATCACAACCATGTCATTTTCCTGGAGTCCCCATCTTTCCATCTTTGTATTGCCTCGGCTGCAGCTCTCCCAAGAACGCTCAAGCAGCTAAGCCGGTGTTGTCCTTGAACCGCCCATCGGCTTAAAGGCAACCAGCCATTGTGCCTCTCACAGCCATACAGCAAAAAGACACGCCTGCTCCCTCAGCAGCCAGACCATGTAGGCAGCAGCTAGCCATTGCCAATTGCCAGTGAATCGCCCATCACTACCACAATGTCGACCCCATCCAAGCTCCGCGCCCTGCGAAGCACCACCGCCGCCCTGCACCCCAAACGCACCCTCCGACACACCAGCACAACCACAACCTCCCCAGCAACACCCACCACCACAGAGCCCCTCCGCTCCATCCTAATCGCCAACCGCGGCGAAATCGCGCTGCGCGTCAACCGCACCGCCTCGCAAACCGGCATCCGCACCACAACCCTCTACACCGATCCCGACAGACTGTCCCAACACGCCCTCTCCTCGCCCTTCGCTATCAACCTCGGCAGCACAGACCAGTACCTCAACGGCCAGCGAATCATCCAGCTCGCGAAAGAGAATGGCTGCGAAGCCATCCACCCGGGCTATGGCTTCCTCAGCGAAAACGCGGGTTTTGCGAAAGCGTGCGAGGAGGCTGGTGTGAAGTTCATTGGGCCGCCGTATAAAGCGATCGAGGACATGGGGGATAAGAGTAGGAGTAAGGAGATTATGATTGCGGCGGGCGTGCCGTGTATCCCTGGTTATCATGGGAAGGAGCAGGATCCGGGTTATTTGGCGGAGCAGGCGCAGGAGATTGGATATCCGGTGCTGCTGAAGGCTGTTAAGGGTGGTGGAGGCAAGGGCATGAGGATTGCGAGGTCGGCGGATGAGTTTGCGCAGCAGTTGGATAGTGCGAAGAGCGAGGCGAGGAGCTCGTTTGGCGACGATGTTATGCTTGCGGAGAAGTACATTACGACCCCCAGGCACATTGAGGTGCAGGTGTTTGCGGACAAGCACGGCAATTGTGTTGCGCTTGGGGAGCGAGACTGCAGTGTTCAGAGACGGCACCAGAAGATTTTGGAGGAGTCGCCTGCGCCTAATCTCGACGAGAGCGTGAGGCAAGACATCTGGGAGAAGGCGAGGAAGGCGGCTTTGGCGGTTGGTTACGAGGGTGCGGGCACAGTTGAGTTCATCTTCGACAACGACACGGGAGAGTTCTTCTTCATGGAGATGAACACGCGGTTGCAGGTCGAGCATCCTGTCACGGAGATGGTGACTGGAGAAGACCTGGTCAGGTGGCAGATCATTGTAGCCGAGGGCGGCAAGCTGCCTCTCACACAAGAAGAGGTCGAGCAACGGATCAAGAGCAGAGGGCATGCCATTGAGGCACGAATCTACGCTGAAGATCCAAGCATGAACTTCATGCCGTCCACAGGCAAGCTCTTGCACCTTCGCACACCTGAGTTGACAGACAGTGTGCGCATCGACGCTGGTTTCGTCGAGGGCGACGAGGTGTCCAGCCACTACGACCCCATGATCGCCAAACTCATCGTCAGCGGTCCGGACAGAAAGAGCGCTCTGCAGAAGCTCGTAGCGGCACTGGAAGCCTACGAGATCGCAGGCCCGATCACAAATATCGAGTTCCTCAAGCGCTGCTCGCAAAGCCCTGCTTTCGTAGCCGGCGAGGTGGAAACAGGCTACATCCAAAAACACCACGACGAGCTCTTCGCCGCGCAAGAAATCCCGACAGAAGTCTGGACCCAAGCCGCCATCGGCCTCTACGAAGCAGACCTCCCCCAAACACCCTCACACCGCTCGTCCCAAGCCGTAGGCTTCAACACCACCCCCCAACCCCGAGCCTTCCACCTCACCGCCCCCTCCACAGACCCCAACGCCAAACCCCCCACTCCAACCACCGTCCTCGTCACAAAAACCGGCGCCTCCACCTTCACCGTCACCGTCAACAACGGCCCCGAAACCCACCTAACATCCTCCTACTCCCCCCAAACCCGCACCCTAACCTCTTTCTTCCCCCACACCCGCGCCGCAACAACCCTCGTCCGCGAACCCAACACGCCCAACCTCACCCTCTTCCAACAAGGTCTGCAATACAACCTCGCCCTCGCCCAGCCCGCCTGGCACGCCAAAGCACTCGGCACCAAAGACGCTGCGAACTCGGTCCGCGCGCCGATGCCGTGCAAAGTGCTGCGCGTGGAGGTTAAGGCTGGGGATGAGGTTGTCAAGAACCAGCCGCTGGTTGTTATTGAGAGTATGAAGATGGAGACTGTGATTAGGAGTCCGGTGGATGGGAGGGTGAGTAAGATCGTGCATGGCGCGGGGGAGATGTGTAAGGCTGGGACGGCGTTGGTGGAGTTTGAGGGGGAGGGGGAGGAGGGGGGAAAGTGAGTTGAGAGTGAGGGTGGTGTGATGGGATGTGCGATAATGGCTGGCTTGCCTCTTTGGCGTCGGGATGATGGATTGACACATCTCGATTTGTGACTTTGACTTTGCCTTGCCTTGACTTGATTCGAAGCAGGCGTTCTTTTCTCTCTCTTTGATAGATAGGTAGAAAGAAAGGATGATCCGCGGTTGGGATGATTAGACGAGTGAATGCTATTGGTAGTACTGCTGCTCAGACGAGCGTATCAGTTGCTTGGCAAATGCGTGTTTCAGAAGCGTGATGATCTCATGGGATCGACCTTTGGTTGTTCTATCAATTGGCATGAATGGCTGATCAACTTTGGAATCACAACGCGTCCGAGATCGGACGTCGAAAGGCAGGCGGCAGTAATGCTTCATGCTTCATGCATGGATGGAGGCTGTGTCGACTAATGAAACCAGACAGCGCACATCATCACCACATCACTGGAGTCCTCTCCGTCAATCAATCAATCAGGCAACAACGAATAGCAAGCAAGCCAAAGAGCCGCGTCTCACCGCCGCCGCCGACGACGCGTAACGGACTCCGTCCATCGTTGCGTTGTTGATCAAGCATGACAAAGTTGCAAAAGCTTGGCTTCTTTTGCGGAATTGAATGCCTGCCCGACAACCTACTGAAGTCTTGGTATTCGGAGAGTCTGTAATGACACGTTGTCGTCGGGTTTTGTCTGACGTTGCTGCTGTGTGATGTGCGGTAGGAAAGCGTTCACGCGGGTAGGTAAGTGTGCTTTTGGGATTGGACGATATGCTTGCATTTGCTTGGTGAAACCGTGCTTTGCGGTCAGCAGCAGCAGAGCAAACGTACGTGTGTCTTTGCCAATGCTTGGAAGGTGGACGATCGCTTGCAATGGGGTTGTAACGGGTGGGTGCTAGTAGGCCCGAACGGGTGCTGGTAGGCCCTTTTTTGTGGTGTGAGCGAAACGGGAGGTCTAGATTTAACGTTGCACAGGGGAAGAAGCATTGGGGTCAACAATGGCGATGAAGAGTGATGCTTTCGGAGAGATAAGATTGGACAATCCGTTTGAGAATGTCGGGACGGAGTCTTGGTTCCCGCTCGTCGGCTTCTCACGCTCCTCTCCCCTGGGCCGCTGGGAGCACATGAGGATGTAATGGACATTTCATATCCCGACGCCAAACCTAAAAGTGTAAGTAGTGAGCATTACGCGACAACGAATACCACGCCTCAGCTCTCCGCAAATACTAATCGGAGAGTGCATGATTAGCTGCCCTTCTTCCCCAGCCTCCCGTCCCCAGAGATGATATGGAGGAGTCGGAGGTGATGAGGGACATACGGGCTGCCAAGGGCGGAGCGTGAGACAAGACTGGGCTCGGCGAACATTGATCGGGGAGTAGTCGTTGCGCGTGTAGGACTTTGGCAGGAAAATGCTTGTGGACGTGCGACGACAGCGCGGCGGGCGGCGGGTGACGAGAGCCTGTGTTTGCGAGGGTATGCAGGCACGGTTGGCTAGCAGCACTTTGTTTCGAGTCAGGAAGGCGCGATGGATGGGCAACCGGTTGTGTAAGTGAATAATGATAATGTGTGTGAGGCCTTCGTCTTGACTAGTACTCTAGTCCCGTCTTGACATGTCGTGAGGGGCGTCATCGTTTCATGTCAGCTGTGCTGGGATAGGCCTGGCGCTGCTGCATTAATTATTGTCCGAAGGCCGTGAGCCTGGAGATGGAGATGTCCGCGGTCGGCGTAGACGTGAGCACAGGCGGGCAGAGTGCAGCATTCCATCTCGTCCGATTATTCATCCGGGCATCGTGATTCGGGCGGAGATGCTCATGCTGATGACGCTGGCTGGCTGCTGTTTGTTGGGCCAGTCGGGGCGCGCAGGTGCTCGCTCGCATCGCATCTCTCGGGTCAGGCCTGCCGAGAATGGCAGTGCAGGCAATAATTGTGTGCAAAGAAATGGTGCTGAGAGGGAGAGGGCTGACTCTTTTGCCGGTGTGGGTGAGGTAGTTGTGTGTTTGAGCTGTCGTCTCTTTCTACCCTACCCTGCTATTCTACCATTCTTTTCTCCTCCTCTACAACTCCGTGTCCGTCACCAAACACATCACCGCTCCACTCCTCCTCCTCCTGCTGCAGCGCGCGCCTCGCCCTGCCTCCTCTAAATACACACACCCCATTAGCCTCCCTCTAGCTCCATTTCCTTCAAAAACCCCACGTCGCAAGCAAGCATCAACTACCAAGCCTCTTGGCCAAACGATCTGCTGCTGCATCATCTTGCTTATACCCCCGTCCCTCCACACGCCGACCGCCGGTTACGCTCGTGCGCCTGGCGCCATCGTTGACCTTTATTCTGCTTCTTATTATTATTATTGTTTCGGCGGCCGCTTCTTGACGGTGTTGTTATTACACCTCGTCTTCGACCCTCTCACAAGCCCTTCGCATTGATCGACCACCCGTGCTTTCTTCACGCCTCAGAGCCGCCGGGCAGCCAAACCGCCAACCTATCACGCCACGCGATAAGGTCTCGCTTTAACCCGAAGCCCGCCGTCACATCGCCCCGATAATAATTATTCTTATTCCCAACTACGCACACTACTGCTGCTGTGCCTCTGCCAGCCGGTCCTGCTGCACTACTGCACTGCACTGCCAGGTCCGCCCCTCTTCCCTACCACCACCACCACCGCCGCGCCGCTCACCCACATAGACCCCGGCACACCACCTGCAGTGTGGCGCCTTCTGGAAGCCCTGGAAAGCCTTCCGCGCAAGGCCCTGTCAAGCGAGCAAGCGAGCCCGGCAAGGAACTACTTGCTTGCGTGCCTCGCCCTCCCCTGCGACAGGTGACGTTGGACGGCGCGAGTTGAGCCCGTATACCCGCATCCTTCTCCTCCCCATCGTCTTTGTGCGACTGCAGCCCAGTCCTGCGGGTGCACCTAACTGCCACCTGCTGCTGCTAAACGCTGCAAGTAATTCGCGCAGCCTCATACCTTGGGAATTGCCACGCACTCGGTCTGCATTCCACGTAAATTCTTACAGGATATTAGTCCTGGCCGCCAATAGCGCGTGAGCGCACTCTTACTCGCGCCATTCTCCCAGCTCGACATCATCACCATGCCGGCCATACTTCAACGCGCCAGCACTGGATTTGTTTCCAAGAACGACACACCCCGGCCCGCGCTGGATCACAAACCAGCAAACCGTCTGAGCAGTTTTCTAGGCAAAATTCGCCCGGGTCACCACAAAGATCGTAACAGCGATGACTCTCAAACCAGCTCTGCTTCCAGCACCATCACAAATAACAATGACCCGCCTCGAAGCACGCCTGTCAAGAGGGCGACTTTCCCTCCGACACCACCGCCCAAGGACCCTCCTTCACCCATGGCCAGGAAACCTGTTCCTCCACCGAAGCAACCTTCACCAAAGCAAAACCTGGCCGACTCAGGTGTTTACTACCCACAGCAAACTTCTTCACGCAAAGAAACTTCTCCACAGCCGCAGAAAAGTGCAATGCGCCGTAATGACTCGAGTGGCGAAGCTGCCCACGACTCTGGAATGTCTGGAATCGAGCGTGTCCTGTCCAATGGCTCAGTGGAGACTTCCAGGACGACCGAGTCACGAGCTGGCTCAACAGCACGTATTCGCTTCGCTCAAAACAACGACGAATTCGATGGCGATGGAGCTTACAGGCCACGCCCTAGGAGGAACAGCTCTACTGGCACCCGAGGCAGACGATCCAGCATTTACTACCGCGAGCACGAGGATGGCGATTACGAGGAAGGTGTAGATGCTGGTGTCGGTTCGAAGGCTCGACGTCTCTCCATTTACATTCCAGATCAATTAATTGTTGATGAATGCCGACTGGAGGAGCATTTCAATGGGTTCGCCCGTATGAACAAGAAGAAGATTGGCGAAGGCGGAGCTGCTGAGGTCCAGATCATGAAATCGAAGACTGCTGGTCCTGATGCGAAGGTGTTTGCTGTCAAGGAATTCCGATCGTGGGACGAAGAAGAAGAAACCAAAGAGGACTATGTTCGCAAGATCAAGTCCGAATACGCCATCTCAAAATCTTGCGACCATCCCAATATCGTGGCGACCTTCCACCTATGCAGATCTGGCCAGAACTGGTTCCACGTCATGCAGTACTGCGACCTCGGAGATCTTTGCGACCTGATTGGAAAGAGATACATGTCAGACGAAATGAAAGACTGCATGTTCAAGCAACTTGTCCGGGGTGTTGATTATCTTCACTCTAGCGGCATTGCTCACCGCGATCTGAAGTCCGAGAATCTCCTGGTCACACACGAAGGCTGCCTCAAGATCGCCGACTTCGGTACGAGTGAAGTTTTCTGCGGAACTCACCCAGGCGCTCGCAATTGCCGTCGACCTAGCTTAGTCGACCAGGAAGCACCAGTCCGGCTTTGTAAGCCCGGCTTGGTTGGATCGAAGCCTTATATGGCGCCTGAAATTATTGAACGCGAGCAAGACTACGACCCTCGCTGCGTCGACGTCTGGAGCTGCGCCATTGTCTATCTTTCTCTCCACTTCATCGGAACGCCGTGGGAAGTCGCGTCTATGGATAACAGCAAGTACGCGGTATTCAAGCACAGCTGGGATGATTGGCTTGAGAGACATCCAGGACCGGAGGGATTTATCGGCAGGGAAGGATCCTTGCCCGCAATCGCCACGCAGTCGAAGAAGTACCAGGTGCACTCACCGGGCGCCATGAACATGATCTTCGGCATGCTCCACCCCGACCCTGCCCGACGCTGGAAGATTCACGACGCAGTCGAGGTCGTCAGTGACCGTGACCCTAAGAAGGGCGGACCATGGCCTTGCTGCCAGCAATCGGGCTACTCAGATGATATCAAGAACCGCGAGAAGAAGGTGATGCACAACCACGTGCCGCCAGACAAGAAGGACAAGAGGGGCAACTTCAAAGGGTAGAATGATTGCCGGAAGCCCGTAACTCCCATCTTTGCGGACATACAAAGCTCTTGTCGCAAGATCCTCCTCCATGTCTTGCGTTCCTCGAGGTCATGAAGATACTGTCAACGATGCTCGACGGATACCTACACAAGGCCAACACCCAGCCTATGCGCCAAAGATCTATCTCTGTCGTAACACTTTTCTCTCTCTTTTCTCTTCTTACTCGGCGGGCTTTTCGACTGTTGTTGTGGTGTGTCTGACAAAAAATTTAGCGAATGCATTGGGAGGGGTTTTGTCGGAGCCGGATACTGTTTGGGCAAAAAGCAAAGGTGCCGGTTTCCTTCTTCTTTTAACGGAAGAAAGGCTTGGGGGGTTCTTTGTGGCTTACGGGTGGGTAGTGAAGCTTCAGTGGAACCCTTTTTAGACCTTCTCTTTTTTTTTATATATATTATTGTTTTTTTGCTATGACGGATTTATACGAGATCCATATTTACGCACATATTGACTGCTCATGATTACCACCGCTGCTGTTACTCGTCAACTGCGTGGAGATGCTGAAGATAGTGTTTGTTCGTGCTTTGCCGAGTGAGAAGATGTTCAACGATAAGATGTTCTGGTGATCATTTTCTCATCTCATTTGATCATGGACAGGAGAGCAAACTTAGCCCTCCACGAACACAAATCCCAAACAACAACCGGAAAATAGAATAAGTTGACAAAACATACAAAATTGTACATAACTTTTTTCTTCCCTTCAACACAGCCAAGGAGAAATAATCCACGGCAACCCAGTCGCGTAGCAAAAGAAGCAGAACTGACCAAAAATAAAAACCAGCCTCTTCTCCCTTTCTCCTGATCTTCTAATACAAACTCCAAATCCTCCCCGGAAGCACCTCCCTCATAATACTCCAATGCCTACTAGCACTCTCCTCCTGCTCCTTCTTCCACTCCCCCACATCCTCCTCCACAAGAACCTCCTCCACAAGAACCTCCTCATCCGCCTTCTCCGTGCCCCTCAGCGGGAACTCCACAGCGTACTCCGCCCGCGGGAACATATGCTGCCTGCGGCTGATACTCTCCAAGAAATCCTCCTTCGTCGGCTGGCGGAACGAAACGGGTCCGGGGCTGTTGCGGCAGAAGAGAATGTAGTTTGCGAAGTTTGTGGCGCTGGGGTCTTGGTTGCTTGGCGGCGCGCTGTCGCGGTACAGGGCGCAGGCGCGGTCGAAGGCGAGGTCGATTGTGTTGAGGACTTTGGCGGTGAGCGGGAGGTCGAGGTCGCCGGCGTAGTTGAGGGCTGCGACGCCGGTGGGTTTGAGGAGGGAGCGGAGATTCGAGAGGAAGTCTGTTGTGAAGAGGGGGAGGGGCTCGGCGCCGCCGGTGAAGACGTCGTGGAGGATGTAGTCGTATTGGGTTATGGCGGGGATTTCGGCGAGGGCTTCGTCTGAGGGGGTGTTGGGGGTGTTGTTTGAGTCGATGGGCGCAACGGGGTGGGCTTCCGAGTTTACCCAGGCGATGGCGTCGGAGAGGACGGCGGTGTGGGCTGTGGGGAGGTCGAAGTATTTGGTCGCCATGCTGTGGACGACGGGGTCGAGCTCGACGATGGTGGTGTTGATGCCGTGGCCGATGAAGGCTTTGGGCGCGGTGCCGATTCCGAGGCCGATGATGAGAGCTTGCGCTTCGGCGTCGTTGATCTGCGGCTCGGTTTCCATCAGGCGGACGGCTTCGAGCATGTGGAAGGCTGCGTAGATGGATTCGGATTTCTTCCAGCCTTGGGCGCGGCGCTCTGCGGTGAGCTGCCATTCGCCGCCGAGGAGGCTGTGGTCGCAGCGCATGACGCGGTAGTTGGCTTGGGAGTTCTCGAGGACGCTGATGTAGCCGGTGTTGCTCCATTGTCGGTCCAGGAGAGTCCAGTTTTGAGCGTTGAGTGCGGTGTCCAAGGCGATGGTGGAGAATGGGCCGTTTCCGTATGGGCTGACGATTGCGAGGAGGGTTGCAAGCGAGACTGTTGCGGTAATGATGGCGCGGCGGTCAGTCAAAGCGAAGAGCATGTACAGACCAATGATCAACTGCGCGTTGAAGGGGTTGAGGAACGACCATGTGGCGATGAACTTTGAAACGGTGTCCGGGAGGAACCAGTCAAGGGCCAGGAACATGCTCAACGATGGAATGCCGCCGAAAAGATGCGACACAGGGCTCGACGCTTGCTCGGCCGGGTTGGTGCCATCGTAGGCAGCAGCGGCAGCGTAGACCATGGGCAGAATGACAGAGTGGCAGTTGAGCAAGCTGCCAACGATAGGTCCCCATGTCAAGCCCAGGCTGTCGCTGAACTGGAAGGAGATGCAAGTGAGCACTGGAGCACACACTACCCAGAGAGGAAGGAACTGTGAGTATGCAGTTCCCTGAGGACGCCAGTACCATTGAGTAGTCCAGCCAATCAAGGCAGTTGCTGCGATCGCCGCTTGATGGTTCACGCTTGAGGGTATGCTTCCATAGACCGGAGCAAGAGATAGTTGAGAGACTCTGGACGTGACGGCGGCCAGGACAATCATGAAAGTTCCAACGCCCATATCCCTGAAGCCATCTGGGATCTTGAACTCCGGAGGAGCTGGTTTGTTAGGGTCTGCTGGCGCATCTTTGAGCCATGCTCCGGGCTGTGCCTCTTCTAGGGTCTCCTTAGGAGGCATTTCGGTCGATAGTCGTAAGTTCCAAGTCCAGTGGTTGGGTTATGCGAAGAATACACTATACAAGTTCGTACTCCGTACAAGCGACCAACCACGTTTGCCTTCTTCACACGATTGTATAGTACGATATATAGGGAGATAGAGTAGTGGCGCAGGGAGGGACAAGTATGAAGTGAACATGTGCTTGGCAATTTGGCCAGCTAGCCGGTTTCGAATTGATAAGGCAAGCGAAGACTCGGCGTTCCAAGAGATTTAGTCACGGTCACAGAAACCGAATCTACATATTGATTATGGACGCATGTAATGAAAGAAGACGTGAGCATGTTCGTCGGGATGTTGGCATCGAGAAGCATGCAGTGGCAGTGTGTAAACCACTCTTCATCTACATCGCTGTCAAATAGAAGAGGTCTGACACGGAGTTTGTTCGGCTGTTGCTGTGCCAAACCACCGAGAAACAACAAGTGGGGATGACTTCATGCACAGTATATGCGCACGAGCAATATGCATACTTCCAAAGGCTAAGGTTCTAACACTCTTTTCGGCTCCTCAGATCGACTGAGTTCACCTATCCGAACTCCCCAATCATGCCGAAAAAGCAAGCAGTATACGGCAAGCGCTCGCAAACAACAAGCACAACAACAAACATCTTCGCAAGCCCAGACAACACCAGAAAAAAGGCGGTGGAGACCGTCCAAGTCTTGACCGACCATGAAATCAAGGACAGGAAACTACAGGCAGCGCAAGTGCACAGCGTAGAGTCGCCATCGCGGCCTAGGAAGGCTTTGGGTGAATTAAATGGCAATGCGGTGTTGCATGTAGAGGTGCCGGTTGGAAAGGATGTGAAAAAAGCCAAGAAGAAGAAGTCTACGAAAAAGCGGTCAAAGGATGAAGGAAGTGTGAAATATAAGGATGTGGAGGCTTCTCTTGTGGTGAAGGAGTTGTTGCAAGATGTGGACGTGAGAGTTGAACAGGATTCTGCCGTCGCGGCGGACTTGAAAGACCTGCAGGAAGTCGTGGTGCCAATTGAGGAACAAACGGAAGCGAAAGAAGATTTGGCACAACAAAACCAGACACCAATAATCGAACCATCAGGGGACGACCAACTAGTAATGGCGTCCCAAGGCCCCGAGGCTGCCGACTGCTACTCAAAGCACTGCTCATCATTATTGGAGCTCACGGCATACCCAGTCTCCTCATTTTCGGAATGGGCCAACAACCTCAGCGAGGACTTCTCGTTGGTAAAAATAGCAGAAGCCTCATTCGGAGAGGTCTACCGCCTGTCACTACAACCAGAGGCCGCTGAAGACACAGATCTCCCACTTTCGAAGAACGACGAATCAGTGCTCAAAGTCATTGCCCTCACACAGCCTACGGAAACTCTGCCCAAAAGCAAACGTGATCGCGAGCGAGCGCTCAAAAAGGCAGAGAACATGTCCAAACCTGACGACGTCGCCAGTGAGCTCAAACTGCTCCAGCGCCTCTCAGACATCCCTGGTTTCACCAACTTCAGAGATCTGCGAGTGCTCAAGGGCAGACCGCCTCCACCTTTCGCCGCTGCTTTCACAGCATTCAACGAGTCTCAAAAAGCCGCAAAGAAGGAACTTAGCATCTTCCCCGATCCGGCAAAGAAGGCAAGCTACTCAAAAGACCAGCTCTGGGCCGTGATCGAGATGCAAGACGCAGGCACGGATCTTGAAAAACTCGTCGCCCAAGGCATCAGCAGTAACATCTGGGTCGTGTGGGACATCTTCTGGCAAGTCGTCCTCGCCCTCGCCAAAGGCGAAGAAGAAGCCGAGTTCGAGCATCGCGATCTGCATCTCGGCAACATTTGCGTGCGCACACCACAACCAGTCGACGAAGCTAAGATCGATTTCTCGAAGAGCTTGGGTTTCACCACCTTCGAAGCGACACTCATCGACTACACCGTGTCTCGCGCCTCCATGATCCCAGCCTCCATGGCTTCCACATCCGAAGAATCACAAGACGACTCAGTGGCTTACATCGATCTCGCCAACGACCCACACCTCTTCTACGGCGACAGCGCCGAAGAATACCAGTACGACATCTACCGCTACATGCGCGGCAGCATCTACTATTCCTCTCCCTACGCCAGCTTTCCCAACGACGGAACAACTTCCACCACAGAGCAACAAACAGAGAACGAAACCGAAAACTCAGCCGAAGACCAAGAACCCCAGCAACCAACACCACCCTCGGCGGAGGAAATGGCCGCCATCGAGCGCTCCACAGGCCGCTCATGGCGCCAATTCCAACCTCAGACCAACCTCTGCTGGCTGCACTACGTGCTCTTCATGCTGCTGGAGCAAATGTCTTGGCCTTCCAGCGTCAAAGCGCCGAGCAAAAAGACCAAGCCCGAAGCGCACGCGCGGTGGAAGAAAGCGCGAGAGCTGGAGAATGCGCTGCTGCGAGTGCAAGAGGCGCTTGATCCGGGTTGGCTTGGTGAGGAGGAGAGTCTGGGACGATCGGGGGAGATTGTCGCGTGGGCTGTTGAGGAGGGCTGGTTGCGGGTGGAGGATGTTGTGGGGGATGGTGGGGAGTTTGAGGACTTTGGGGAAGATGTCGAGGAGGTGCAGGAGGAGGATGATGATCTGGCGCAGCAATTGGAGGGGCTTGCTTTGCAGCCTGCTGAAGAGGACGTGGAGGTGCTTGAGCCTGAGAAGTTCGAGACCAAGGAGAAGAAGAGCAAGAGAACGAAAAAGGCCAAGAAGGACGAGTGAGGAGCATTTTCCATGGGTTTCAGGTTTGCATTGCATTTGCACGCCATGGCCTCTGGGTCAGACGCAGCATACGATCTAACGTGGCGTTGGGGACGGTGGTATTTTGGTCTTTTTTGAATACCCGGTACATGTGGCTTTTTTGACATCCGAATAACGAACGCTTATCTTTACAATTAATTCCTTGGTGTCTGTCAAGTCTTGCAGAGCAGCTCCTTTACTCGATCATGTCGATGTCATCGTCTCCAACGGCAGCAGGAGCCGAAGTGGCTGCAGGCGCCGCTCCACCGCCATTCTGCTGTTGAGCAGTACCGTTGTTGTTCTCAGTGGCTGCGCCGCCGTTGCCACCGAAGTAGTCTTCCATCTCGGCGTCCAGCTCCTCGGCAGTCTTCTTGGGCCGGGGGCCTGCTCTACCACCGCCCTCCTTCTTGCCTCTACCACCACCACGTTCGCGTTCGGTCTCTTCCCTCCTCGCGCCAGGCCTGCGACCGCCGCGCTCTCTTCCTCCACCACGACGACCCGGCATGGGCGATCGAGAGTCGCGTCCTCCAGGCTCGTAACGGTCCACACCCTCGGGCACACGCAGACCCCTGCGAGGCGGGCTGTGGCTGCGGTCGTCGCGACGACCGCCACCTCCTCTCCTTCTCGGCACTTCGTCGCTGCTGTCGATGCGGTCGAACATGCTTCTGCTGGGCTTCTCGATGCGGTCGAAGAGGGAGCCGCGGTCTGCGGCTGCGGCGGGCGCACGGCGGGGCGCGGATGATAGTAGTGTGAGGCGAATGGGCTGGCCGTTGGCGTTGGCGCCGTCGAACTCGCGCACGGCGTCGCGAGCATCGCGGGGGTCTTCGTAAGTCACGAAAGCGGTACCCTGGGAGCGGTCGGAGCGGTCGTAGAGGAGGCGAGCGGAAAGGACTGGGCCAATGCGCGTGAAAAGCTCCTAGATCGGTTATTAGGTCGAGGATTTGCGGCGTTAAGTTGCGGGTGCGCTTACAGTGATATCGTCTTCTGTGAGCTCGTAGTGGAGGTTGTCTACACGGACCTTGCCAGTGTCGCTGTGAAGAGGTCAGCGAAAGTTGGCTTTCGAGGCCTTTGTACAAAAGCTTACTCGTCGGGTGCGCGCCTGGCTGGCGCTCTTCTGTCGTACGCCTCGTCGTCTTCATAGCCAGCACGGCGACGTCCTCCGCGGTCTTCTTCGTAGCGATCGTGCACCCAGTCGCTGGTTCAAAATCAGCACTTGTCCAATGCACACTCGTATCCAATAATCTTACCCGTCGATATCGGATCTCTCGTCGCGTCTGTTCTGTAAGCCCGGAGGTCGGAGTCAGTTCGTGTTCGCGTTCGTGTTGTGTCCGTCTTTTAGAGTCCGCCGCCGCTGGTCGATATCGCAGGCTCGAGTGGCATGGAGTGATGCGCCGGAGCTGGAGGATGTCGCGCGCGAACGTGGATTGTAGAGTTCAAGGAGGAGGGAGTTGCGGCACCTGTCGCTTGTCAGCCATTGCTTCTGGTATGCTTCTCTACCGTGCTGTAACCCTTACCTTTCTGACACCGTCTCTTGGGCCTTCGTCTCTGTCTCTGCGAGGTCCTCGGGGAGGAGCAGGGGCGCGTCTGTCGGGTCTGCGTCCACCGCCGCCACCGTTGCCACCGCCGCGCTGCTGGAAGGGTAATGAGCATTGGTACAGGTGAGTGAAGTAGCATGTCTTTGCCTTACCGGGCGCTCAGATATGATCTCGTCCAGGCTGCGATCCATGATGGAAGTCCGGTCGAGTGTAGATTGGGTGAGATTTGTGAAGATGGAGTATTATGAAGGAACAAGGAGTGGGGTTGGAGATGTCTCTTGAGCAGGCAATGCTAAAGAGTTCACAAGTCGAGTCTCGTCAAGTCGCGATGCCGCCTGTCACCAGCGAAGGTCGCCGTCTGGGGAAGAAGCTCATCATGCCAAGCTTGAGGCTCTCACTTGCTCCAGTCAAGGCCGTCCTTTGAGGGTCTGGTTTCATCATTTTCTTGTTGAATCAATAAACATGTACCACACACTCATACTCGCACAATAACCGGCTTGCCCTTGTCCAGAGGACAGTGAAGATGTCCTTGGATCACATGCGGCACTTCTGACCAGACAGTGCTCCTGGCACGTACTTCATTCATTTAGACACCATGGTGTGCAGCTCGCTTGCAACAACGGGGCCCACATGCACATCCGGCAGGAATGCAAGCACCTCTTCGGATAATAGTATTGGTGTCCTGAACGTACCACCGTTTGCGTAGTACGGCTTAGGTCGTCGTACTTGAGCCTAGAAAGTCACGAACATCTGTCGGTGTGCCTCGAACGCGTCCCAACCCATGGAAACTCAGAGCGAAAGCATCAGACAATCCCGTACACTTTGGGGAGGGCTTCCTTCTTCGACAGAACTGGGTCCCCTGTCATCGTGAAAGCGAGCGCAGAAGTCGTAGACTGCCTCTCGCTGGATGGCTATGATCCGATGCTGCAACAGAACGTCTCACGCACGCAGATGGCTAAGAAGTGTGAAAGAGAGTCCATTTGGAGCGACACGCACATACAAGTTTAGATCAATCGGACTCTATGAAGTCGACCTTACCTCTCATGGCTGATGAGTCCTTGGTTCTTCAACCTTGAGCGATAGATCGTGGCGATACTCGAAGCGATGGGTGAGCAGTGTGACCATCCAAAAGTTTACGTGCGATGCTGTTGTTCCGTATGTATGTATGTATATGACAAAGAAGTGCCAAAGTGAGGCAGATATTTAGATATCTTCGGTTGGCAAGCAGGTTTTCGATATGCCATCTCCATATAGTATCGTACATATTTCAAACCTACAGATTGTAACGGCATACATACCAAGATTGTCGTCGTATTTTTGCTCGACTTTCACTGATTTTCTGCCTCGGGCTGCATGAGTCTCGCGGTGTGCTTTTGATAGATACGATCGTGTTCTAAGTGCCAGATGATACCGTAACGGTCAAACGACCATGATTCATTAGCAGATCTGTGCTCTGCTGACAGTGAACGACCGTGTGGTGTTAAGAATACTTCCAAAATCTACTTTTGGACCCTTCGTTCGTAATTGACGAAGCACGCGTGCCGGCATCACCGAGCGAGAGCAAAAGTTGCTATTTTTGGCAACACTCTTCTTCTTCCACTCTAGTGCAGTGGTATACGCAATTCGCCACGAATCGTCCTCGCACTATTCGAAGGTAGTCGCTACAACGAGAGACAGTGGCGAGCGGTTTTTTGGCGAGCACACAAATGGGTTCTCCGAGCAGTCTGGTGGCCCATCACAGCGGCAAATAGAGGCTGTTTCAGCAGCCTCCACCCCTTGCTGTCATCACGTCTCACTTCGACTTCACTCCATCCAATAGGGCGGTATGTAGCCTCTCTCTGCACTCTGTGTCTTATGATAATGGATGGGACTTGCAGATTCTGATACTAGGAAAGGTCGCAGTCGTCAGGCCTCGGCGCAAACATCAGCATTCCATTCGTCTGTACGTGGTAACCGTGTGACACGAACAAAGAGCTTCGCCTCACTTGAGTACCGGCCCGGCCACTCGCCATCTATTTGGGCGGCCGTATCTGAAGTGGCCAAGCCACGCGTTTGACTATCTTCACTTCTACCCAGTGGCGACGTAGTACTACTAGTGCGGACCCTTCCTGCTATGTTCAGACCTCGTTCCTGCATTAGGCCGTCACTAGAACATGTCCTATGGGACGCTTGTGCTTCTCTCGAGACATGTGGCTAGCGAGGTTAGCTAGCCCTACGAGCTCGTGAACACCCATTTGCGTCGCAGTCAAGACCGTATTTCTCGTTTGCATGTGCTCCGTGCTTGGCCCGGTGACGAACGCATTCCGTTTGCGAAAGCTGTTGCTCTGCTATATGAGCGCTAGGTAACTGCGAGCTTTGTGTTTCGAACAGTCACTCACCAACACCAACTTCCTCTGCGTCCACCTCAACATCCACTACATTACTTACTTACTCATACACTACCTCCCTTTTGCCACCCACAGCTCTTCATCACCGCATCCTCAACCCAACACATCCAACATCACCATCACCAACATGCGCTTCACTCAGGCGTTGGCTACGGCCATCGTCGCCGCACTCCCTGTCGCCTATGCTCAGACCTTCACCTCTTGCAACCCAATGGAGAAGACCTGTCCGAAGGACGTTGCTCTCAACTCGGCCACCTTCAAATCTGATTTCGCAACTGGCTCAGAGGCTGAGGCCAGCTGGTCCAAGGCGGCTTACACCACCATCACCTACGACGACCAGGGCGCACTTTTCCAGATCGCCAAGCAAGGTCAGGCGCCGACCATCGAGACCAACTTCTACTTCTTCTTTGGCCGTGTCGACGTCACCATGAAGCCTGCTCCTGGCCAGGGTATTGTCAGCTCCATCGTCCTTGAGAGCGACGACCTCGACGAAGTCGACTGGGAGTTCCTCGGTGGCTTCGACAACAAGGTCCAGACCAACTTCTTCGGCAAGGGCAACACTACCTCCTACGATCGCATGATCGAGTACAACGTCGAAACCCCTCAGGAGATCTTCCACACCTACTCCCTCGACTGGACTGCCGAGAGACTGCAGTGGATCATTGACGGTACCGTCGTCCGTGAGCTCAAGTACGCTGATCCTGTTGCGCTCGGCGGCAAGGTAAATACTCTGCATCCCACTTGTTAATTCTTTCACTGACTGACCACGACCAGACCTACCCCCAGACCCCGATGCAATTGAAGCTCGGCTCCTGGGCCGCTGGCGGAGAGGGTGTCCCCGAGGGTACTGTCGAGTGGGCTGGTGGCAAGACCGACTTCACTCAGGGCCCCTTCGACATGTACGTCAAAGAAGTCAGTATCACGAACTACAACCCCGCGGACAGCTACGAGTACGGCGACAAGTCCGGCAGCTGGCAGAGCATCAAGATCAACAAGGACGGCTCTTCATCGAACGCAGGCAGTTCCGGCTCTACTACTACCACCTCCAGCGAACCAGAGTCTACTACTGCCAGCGTGGTCGCATCAAACACCACCGTTCCAGAAACCTCGTCCACAGTCGCAGACACCCTGATCGCCTACACTTCTCAGGCCAGCGTTCAGCCCCTGGATCAACACACAGAGGCCGCCAACTCGGTCACTCTGACTGGCTCCATGTACTCCACCAACACCGCTTCCGCATCTGCCTTGAACTCGGCTATCAATGCCTCCACCATGGAGACTGCCATCAGCGTGACCACACAAGTCCCAGACTCGACTCCCACCGGCTCCGCCACCGGCTACGGTAACGCCACGGAGACCAGCAACTCCACCACCCACTCGGGTCCTTCCACCAGCTCGTCTAGCCCCGCCGAGCAGAGCGCCAACGCTGGTACCTCGCTCAAGGGCAGTGTCGTCGCTGGCTCAGTCGTTGGCCTCGCCCTCGGCGTTTTCATGCTCTAAGTAAGCGACAAAAAACGGTTGCAACGTAGACAAGACATAGTATACCCAGTGGCGTTCGGCTTTTCATGATTTCCTTTACTCATTTGTAATATTACCCACAGCGAAGCCTGCATCCTGCGATGGCTGATAACCCAGCATCAGCGTCCAGGCGATTAGATCGCGTAAATAACCTTTCGAAACTATGCTTGTGAATTCAAGCCATATCACAAACAACGCCGGTTCTTTGCTAGTAAAGAGCCTCCATATAAATCAAACACCAAGCAAAACCCCACCCACAATCACCAGCGCCGCAGCAGCCGTATTCCTCGCCCCAGCACCACCCGTACTAACCTCAGAACTCCCACTCGCAGTCTTCGTAACACCCACCGTCGCCGTCTCAATCCTCGTAAAATTCCCCACTCCCACGTCCCTAGTATACGTGGCGCCATACTTCGTCGCCGCTTCCCTGGCCTTACTAGAGTACTCCGTGATCGGATTCAGACTGATTTTCGTCGCGCACGAGGTTTGGGTCGTTGTGATGACGACGTTGGCGGGGATGTGCGCGCCGACGCAGCAGTAGGCTGCGCTGCGGTCGCCGGAAGGCATGTCGACGACGCCGGGGCAGCAGATGGATTCACTGTTGACATGCCATTGGAAAGCGGGGATGGCGCAGACGTCGAGGTCGGCGGATGGTGAGAATGTGGTTGTTGGTGAGGCGGTGGCGGTGGCGAGGGTCTGGGTTGTGTTAGGGGATGGGTTCTGGGAAGTCCGTGGAGGTTCGAGGACTACTTACTGCAATACCGGCGATAAGTCCTTGGAACACGGTAGGTTTGGGCAACATGATCGATGGGTGGGGATGTTTGTTCTGTCTTTTGAGATGTCTTGTCGATGGTGTGGATTTCGAGGGCGCAACGATCACGAGCGATTCGTTGGGATGGAGGTGGTCGATTTGAGATTCTAGGACTGCGTTCTGTGCATGGCGGCCATGTATCTGATATAATCGTTTGATACGACGTGCTGCGCAGCAATGTTACTTGGAAGATCGCTCTCCCTATTCGGCACACCTTTAGGAGACCACACATCACCCGCATAGCTCCCACCGGACTACCTGATTCAGACGATCCGCTCATGGTAGTATGCGATCCTACAGGACAAAAGCATACTAGTCATCGATCTTAGTGGTAAGCTTCTTGAAGATTTTGGAGTTAGTATATTTCTGGAAACGCTTGCGATGGTGAGGTCTGAGCGACCAACGAATCAACGCCCTCTAGCACTGAGACGGCGCTTCCTAACTACTAACTATAACGTCAGCGCTGAACGAGCGATCTACAATCAGAGGAAAAGTCAAATTCAGCCGCAAAGGTTTCTTGAATCGGTGTCTATTGCGCTTGGGATAGATGCTTGTTAGGCTTGTCGCATAGCGATTGTCAAGGCCAGTGGTTACCTGGAACATGGAATCTGAGTAGCTCATTAGATATGGGCTTGTCATAGCACATTGCTACACTTTGCCCATGAACGGCTTGGCCTGTTGGTAATTCGAATCGGCTGACGTCCAGAAATATGAGATAAGGTATCATGTACTAGGGAATATCCAAGTACCTGTATCTCAAGAGACAAGTCCAGTTGGGTGTGTGTCAGTGGCCATCATGTTCCACCACAAGATTGCCAAGGGCAGATAATGATTGAGCAGATCTGCCTGGGAGCTGGCTACAGGCATGAGAAATGATGAGCTTCATCAGGATAGCGGCGACAGAGCCAGTGCATTGGCAGAAGACATCGTTTTTGTTGGCTTGCTTTACTGTAGGAGGTAGGCGATAGCCGGTAGCAACGATACTTCTACAAGAGCGTGAATAGGCGAGCCTCCAGCCCTAAGGAATTGACTCGGTGAAACGATTTTCACAGAGCTCGATTCCTAAATAATTGTTTGGATCGCCTAGCTTACCATGCTAGGGAGACGCGAGTGCGCAGCTTTCAGTCCAACAAGGCGATCGCATGCGGTTGATACGCTGTGGTTTTGTTATTTTATCAGTCGCGCGCGTAAGCGCGGTACAAATGACGAGGGACAAGGTTCAGACGGTTGGGCGATCCCGAGCGCCTTGGCCCTAGCCCTTGCTCTTTCGGATCCGTTTCCGATGCTTCCGCCTCGTGTCCCGCCTGCCACCGACAGGATCATTGCCAGGATTATATGCAGCCAGACGAGCCAGACCGGCGACATGCGAGACTTGCGTGTTCCGTTATGATCGACTACACATGCTCACCGTTCAAGTCCGGACTTTCTATTGGATGGCTTCGAACGTGGTCGATCTTCGATGTCGCAAGTCAGCCAGAACAACCACGTCACTCTTATGTCTAGGAACAAGGTTCAACATGATGCCATGGCGCTTTTGATACTGATGTGGAGAACGCCATGTTGGGCAAGCCGTTGATACACTTACTGATGATTTCAGAAGGTTGCCGGCATTGCATAGTCCTGGGAGAATACTGAAGAAACTTCCAGCTCGATATCTGTCCTCAGCGCGAAGCACCGCTTGCTTCACATGCCACGCGACGCGTCAATTCGCTACAGATCAAGCTCGAAGCTTGCAGCTGACACGGCTGGTTGGCTGTGATGTCAAGCTGTTTTCTCCGAAGCTTCCACAATCCTTACCTCTCATGCTCTGTACCCTCTTGTGCCCGCATCCGGAGCTTCCGCAATGCTCTGAAGCAAGCCGTCATCAGGCGAAATCCGCGGTACAAACGTTAGACAAAAACCATTGGCAAGTGTTTGATCCTCTTGCTTTCTTTTGTTCATCGAGCTGCTACTACGGCACTTTCCCTCTCCCCGTCTCTCAACTTGCTTCAATCCTTCACCCCCCAAAAAAAACACCCCGAGAACGAATACTTAACAATCAGTGCAATGGCGTCCGAAGTGGCCCAGAGCACGCTCACCGACGGCCAGGACCAATGGTCCGTCTACAACAAGACGCGCTCGACCGTCACTGGCGAGCCTTTGAGCAAAGATGAAATCGACAAGCTCACCCGGTACTTCCACGCCACTCTGTACCTTTGTCTTGGTATGCTCTACCTCAAGGAGAACCCTCTTCTCCAGGAGCCGTTGAAGAAAGAGCACATCAAGCCACGTCTATTGGGTCATTGGGGAAGTGATGCTGGCCAATCTTTCACGTAAGTCATGATCTTTAAGAATTTGGCCAGACAGTCTCTGACTGTTGCAGATACATCCACTTCAATCGTATGATCAAGAAGTACGATCTCGACGCCTTTGTCATTTCTGGACCTGGTCACGGCGCCCCAGGCTTGATCTCCAACTTCTATTTGGAAGGTGTTTGGAGCGAGACCTACGGCAACACACCCGAGAACAAGGAGGGTCTTCAGCGATTCTTCAAGCAGTTCTCTTTCCCTGGCGGACATGGAAGTCATATGACACCAGAGGTGAGTTCGCTACTTTTTTACAGCCATCTTTTGAGTAGGACCGCTTCAGAGTTCTGTATTCGAATTTCTTTTACCAAAGGGAGGTCGTAAGGTTATATTTGTACTGACCTTCATAACAACAGGTCGTTGGAAGCATCCACGAGGGAGGTGAGCTCGGCTACTCACTCTCACACGCGTTCGGCGCTGTCTTCGACCACCCTAAAACCATCGCTCTGACAATCGTTGGTGACGGCGAGAGCGAGACAGGCCCACTGGCCACCAGCTGGCACAGCAACAAGTTCCTCAACCCTATCAAGGATGGCGCTGTTCTTCCAATCCTTCACCTCAACGGCTACAAGATCAACAACCCGACCATTCTCGCACGCATCGAAGAGGAGGAGCTACTGTCACTGATGCGAGGATACGGATGGACTCCTTATGTGGTTGCTGGCCATGAACTCGAGAGCATGCACCAGGCCATGGCTGCCACCATGGAGACATGTGTGAAGGAGATCCTGCACCACCAGAAGACAGCACGCGAGTCTGGCAAAGCATACAGACCTAGGTGGCCTATGATCATTCTCAGGTCAGCAAAGGGCTGGACTGCACCACGCAAGAACGACGAAGGCCGCTTCCTCGAGGGCTTCTGGCGTGCTCATCAAGTTCCGCTCACCAAAGTTCTCAATGATCCCGAGCAATTGAAGATGCTTGAGGACTGGATGCGCTCCTACCAACCTGACAAGCTTTTCGGCAAGGAAGGCAAGCTCATTCCTGAGCTGAGAGAACTTGCGCCTGCAAACGGAAAGCGCATGTCCGAGAACCCGATCACCAACGGCGGTCTCCTTCGCCGACCGCTCCGTCTCAAGAACTTCCGAGACTTCGCACTGAAAGTCGACAAGCCTGGTGTCACTACTGGGCCGAGTATGGGAACGTTTGCCGACTTCCTGTTCACCATTGTCCGTGATAACCAAGAGACTTTCCGTGTCATGGGACCTGATGAGACCGAGAGCAACAAGCTCGGTAAGATTTACGAAGCGGGTAAGAAGGTCTGGGTCAACGGTTACCTGCCAGAGGACGAGGATGGTGGCAACTTGAGCCCAGACGGAAGAGTCATGGAGATGCTTTCGGAGCACACTGTTGAGGGTTGGTTGGAAGGTTACATTCTAAGTGGCCGCCACGGACTGCTGAACTCGTATGAGCCGTTCGTCCACATCATCGACTCGATGGTGAACCAGCACGCCAAATGGATCGAGAAGAGTCTTGAGGTGTCCTGGCGTCAGGCAGTCTCCTCGCTCAACATTTTGCTTACCAGCACAGTCTGGCGTCAAGATCACAACGGTTTTACCCATCAGGTATGTCAAACGCATAGCCGATAAAGCCACTGAGAACTAACTTCAAAATGCAGGATCCTGGTTTCCTTTCTGTCGTTGTCGACAAGTCGCCTGAGGTTGTCCGCATCTACTTGCCACCCGATGCGAACTGCTTGCTCAGCACAATGGACCACTGCTTCCGCTCCACAAACTACGTCAACGTGATTGTAGCAGACAAGCAGAACCATCTCCAATTCCTCCCCATGGAAGATGCTGTAGCTCACTGCACAAAGGGTATCGGTATCTGGGACTGGGCCTCCAACGACAGTGGCGCAGAGCCGGATGTGGTCATGGCCTCATGTGGTGATGTGATGACACAGGAGGCGCTTGCCGCGACTGCACTGCTGCGCACTCACTTCCCCGACCTCAAGGTTCGCTTCGTGAACGTGGTCGATCTGTTCAAGCTCATTCCCAACGGCTACCATCCCCATGGTCTAACAGACAGAGAATACGGCTCTCTCTTCACCAACAACAAGCCGATTGTGTTTGCGTTCCACTCATACCCTTGGTTGGTGCACCGTCTGACCTACAACCGCCCGGGTCAGCACCTCCTCCACGTTCGTGGCTACAAGGAGAAGGGCAACATCAACACCCCACTTGAGCTTGCTATCAGGAACGAAGCGGACCGTTTCTCGCTGGCCATCCTGGCGATTGACAACATGAGCGAGAGGCTTGGTAACCAGGGCGCGGGTGCACGTGAGAAGCTCGTCGAACAGAGAATCAGGGCCAAGAATCACGCTTATGAGACTGGCTTGGATGTCGAGGAGTTCACTGACTGGACTTGGCCGTTTTGAGCGCCGTATGATTTCGCTATGACAGCATGAAGATACGAAACTTGATAGTGTGGATTAGATCAGGTGATGTTACGAAGTTAATGCAGTTTTCTTCCTTAAAATATGATCTCGTGGGCGACCTTTTGCAGTGTAGGCGCTTGTATTCATGATCTCTCCAAGCACCGTAACATTACATCGAGTCTGTGTACCCCAGTGACGTTCAATTGACGTTCGGTTTCGACCGAAACTCGGCGTGGATCACCGCTCACGCAAGGCGAGGTTTGACGGTCGCTCCTCGATAACACCCCAATTGCTGCTGTTATGAATGACCATTCCCGTCATTTGCTGACTAAAATACCATCATAGCCTAAAATTGATTGCAAGGTTGATGCGAACATTAACACGGAGCTTGCGTCACAAGGTTCTCGCTGACGGTACTCCAATTTCTCTCTTCCGGGTGCCAACCTCCGCCGCATCCCGAGCATACACCCTTGCACCCATGTACTGGGCAGTTTCCATGCCATCGGTACTTCGACGCTAGAAGGCCAGAACAACAGTGTTCGGAACTACTTCTGGGAACTCTTGGACTTGGAAGAATCATGCGTAGTGTGTCGCCACCGTGAGAAGTGATGACAGACTACTTTGACAGTGGCCGCGAGCGGGAGTTCAATACGTACGTACATACTGCCTTTTGACGACAATGAACTACTTCAGCTGACTAAATTCGCATTTACAGATATTATGATGCTTACCGCGCTCAATCAAACTCAGATCCTCCCTATACGGATCTTTGGGATGCTGAAGCTGCAGCAAGGCATGAGCCAAAACTGGCTCCTGATCCTACGATCACGGCATTCTGCCAGCTTGGAGCCCTTCGTCTGAACACGAAGCGATGCATGGTGTTCTTCTTTGACCAAACGAATGGATATGTCCTTGCCGAATCGACGCAATCTCATCATAGCGGACATGCTGGTGAGCTCTGGCTGGGCAATGCCATCATTCCACGGTAAGCCATCCACAACTTACAATAGATATTAAAGACCTAACCATGTCTGCAGAGGCTTCTCAGTTTGTGAGCACACCATCAATATCCCGGAAGGAAACAAAGGATCTAATCGCCACCACAAGAATGCCGGCGAAGTTCATGTCATCAACAATTTCCTCGAAGACGAAAGGTTTTGTGATCGGCCGTACGTGAAACAGGCTCCCCATGCACGCTTTTATGCCGGAGTTCCAATTAAAACACCAAGTGGAGCCCGCATTGGAGCCTATTGTGTTCTTGACGATAAGCCAAGGAATGGTGTCAGCGACGATGAAGTCGACTTCCTGAAGCACATGGCCGATTTGGTCATGCGCCACCTGGGCAAACTGCGCGAGAGTGCAGAGTTTGGAAGAGGCGCCAAAATGCTTGTTGGGCTCGGTGTTATTGCGCATCAAGACGACGAGAGTGTCCACCCTATTGAGGGTGTTGCAGACAGAGTGGAAGGGTCAAGGTCGCGGCGTATTGCACGAAACTCGGAGCGCATGAGATCGCCCTCGCCTCCCAGCAGCTACACACCAATGCTGTCCGAGTATGCCTCAGACTTTGTTGCGGACACAGATAATTTGTCCAAGAAAAGGCTGGAGTCCATCAGCCAGCAGGGGCTGCACTCTTCAGAACCAGCTTCGGCTAGCGACGCGATTACGAGTGAGACACAAACGGCCACCGCTCATCCGACACCAGAGGGCTCGAACCAGCCGCCACCACTCACGCGTGCACCTCCTTCTGATCAGTCGAGTTCGAGTTTTCATACAAATGGCAACGACTCCAACAACACTCTGGATAAACAGATCAGACAAAGTTTCCAAAGAGCGAGTGCCCTGTTATTAGATGCTGTGAAGAGCGACGGGGTGATATTCCTGGATGCGACCGCTGCTAGATCCTCGAGCAACAGTGTCACCAGCCGTCGCCTTTCTGGTCTCAACGGATCATCCTCTACAGAAGAATCTGACAACTCTGCCACGTCCAATACTCCCAAGACAGTAACGTCGGGTGTGAAATGCGATGTTTTGGGACATTCTGAGGTCGATGGCCGAGGAGAGGCTCCATCGTTTGAGAACATGATCACCGAACGCTTCCTGAAAAGCCTCATGCAAAGATACCCCAAAGGGAAAACCTGGACTTTCGACGCTGATGGACAGGAGTCCTCTGAAGACTTTCTTCATGATCTGGCCGGCAGTATTCCCGATACGGGCAATACCACTTCAGGTACAACCTCGAGAACACTTCGGGAGACCCCCAAATTACAAAGACTTTTCAGCCTCGGTCTGCGGACACTTTGCTTTGCACCAATGTGGGATCCGGTGAGAGAGCGCTGGTACGCAGCCGCGCTCACATGGTCGAAATCACCGCAGCATGGGTTTTCCAAGGCGAGCGAACTAAGCTATTTGAACGCCTTCTGTGATGTGACTATGGCGGAGGTCTTGCGTATCGAATCCAAACAAGAAGCCAAATCTAGAGCAGCGTTGATGTCTAGCTTCAGCCATGACTTGCGGAGTCCCCTCCATGTAAGTCTAATCTTTATACTGATGTATGGTCTGATGCTAAATGATCTTCCTCACTAGGGTATTCTGGGCAGCATCGATCTTCTTAGAGGATCAGCAACACTCGATTGGTCGCTCGTCGAACAGGTGCAGAAATGCAGTCTGAATCTTGTTGACGTGATTGACCACCTTCTCGATTTTGCTCAAATCAACAACAAGGCAACGCTTCGAAGAACATCGGACCATCAGCGCGCGATCGCAGCCGGCAAACTCCCAGTCCGGAACTTGACTTCAAACTGCGCGTCACTTAGCAGTACCACTGAAGCTATTGTCGATTCAGTATTCTACTCTCACTACTTTACGAAGCATGACCGGACACAGCCTCACGTTGACCTTGTGATGGACCTTGCACCGGAGTCAGATATCAGCTGTATGATATCTGTGGGCGCGTGGAAGCGACTTTGCACCAACATTGTCAACAACGCACTCAAGTATACCCCAAGCGGCCATATCAAGGTGTCTCTCAATGTATCTACTCGTGAGACCGGACAGAAACATGCGATCTTAGCAGTCTCCGACACTGGTATCGGCATGTCGCCCGAGTTCTTGCGAGAACGTCTCTTCAAGTCATTTGCTCAGGAAGACAGCTTCGCCATGGGCACCGGCCTGGGGATGAGTCTGGTCGCTGAGTTGATCAAGGAATTTGGTGGAGACATCGAAGTCACCAGTAAGAAAGGACATGGGACTACTATGACCGTGAGGATTCCGTTGGAGATACCACAAGATGGTACCACAAAAGCAGTGAGCTTCGAGACCGACATCTCGGACTTATGCGTGTTCTGGTTCGAGCCTGAAGAAGTAGAGGATGGCGCGGCTAGAAATCGTCAGGCCTTGACTGATGCGGCAAAGCGAACTTTACGCAACATTGGCGTTACAGTCAGTTCCTCCGGTGACACCAGTATCGTTGCAGTCCTGGAAGAGCATTTCGAGCAGTCACCGACCGACATGCAGACTGACGAGCACCATTGGCTGGTCCTTTGCGACTCGTTCGCTTCAGCAACACGCCTGCGTGAACGTTTCCAGAGTGCGAACATCGAGTTTGTACCGCAGCCCTATGGACCTGTGAGATTTTTCTCGGCACTTCAGACTTTGCGCAAGAGTCTTTCAGAGGAAAAGATGATCGGCACAGTGCCCACATCGCCGCTTCCTCGAGCCATTGATTCGGATCCATCTTCTTCTTTCATGTATCGGAGAAATCGCTCAATGTCGGCATTGCCTGCTGCCCTTGATGAGTCTCTGGAACACTTGACTCTGTCTTCGCCGAATTCACATACTGTGAAGGTTACCACTCAACAGGACCCAGCAGGTTCTACCGACCACCCGATTCCATACAACACCCGTTCTACTAGTGAGCATGCTGTCGCAGGTGGTCAGGGCGTGTCAACTTCCCCGACATACGGAGAGGCCTCGCAACCATCGGACCCACTCCTGCTACTACTTGTTGACGATAACGTAAGTATATCCATCCTCGATGGTCTATTAGTACTGACATCGCTCCAGCCCATCAACTTGAAACTCTTGACGATGGTTGCAGACCGGAATCAGTATCCCCGACTTCTCGCGACTAATGGCCAGGAAGCTGTGGACGCCTATATATTACCCGCAGAAGCGAGCCAACCGACGAAGCAGGAGAGTAAAACATCCACCCACATCCCAAGCAGGAGACCAGACGTCGTACTGCTCGATTTAAATATGCCCATCATGAACGGATTCGAAGCAGCTCGGCAGATTCGCCAATTCGAGAAGCAAACCGGCGCACCTCCTGCGGTGATCATCGCAATCACGGGCCTCGGCGATGACATAGCGAGGGCAAAAGCCTACCAGCATGGCTTCAACTTCTTCATGTCGAAGCCCGTCCGACCAAAAGATGTCACGGACATGCTGGAGTCGATCATACAGACAAAGAGCAAGGGCGGTTGAAATGATATCGGGGTTGAAGTATGATCAGGCCAGGAGATCAGATGAATAGGTCAGCAAGACGATGTGGCATCACGATGTTTTTTGAGATAGCTGAAGGCAGAAGAACTCAACACCAGACGATACGGCAGCTGCGTATACCAAATCCCTTACGACACATCATGATTGAAGCGAGACAGCGCAAACAATCGTCTTTTGTTTTTTTGTTTTTTTGCATATTTAGACTCAACAAATACGCGCCATGCGCACTCTGACATAGACCAGAAGCTGTACATACCTGCGAGGGTTCTAATTCTTCGTTCGCTTGTTTGGATCGTCGCGCGTGTTGCTAAACACACAAGTAGCCCATCTCTGCCGTCCACACCTGCCGTCCACACTTACCGGTCCTCCGCCCACGCAAAGATTTGTATACAGCGACCAACCGCAATCTTACTAAACTTCCATGCTAGTGAAAAGCGCATCCACAGCAGCCGGCACCCCAGCGCCACCAATGACAGATTCTCAAACGGCCCAGCCTGCCGTTGAGGAACTGAGACATCGTACACAGACTTTGAACACAGCGACTTGTATGTATCGAATCGGCCCATTGAGGCAAGAAATTAGCTCAAAACATCTCACGACGACTTCTGTGGCCACGCGTAATTCACCTCAAACATGCTCAGAGCTGGATACATTTGAATGGCCACAGCTATGATGCTGAAGAAGCTACTTCAATTCATGTTTGTTCGATTTATCTTGCGAGGAAACCATTGCGACTCAATCATGCGAGGCTCTGGAGCAGAGTCTTGATCCTGGTGTTGTGCCAGACGACAGCAGACCATGAGCGTCTTCAATGCGACATGGGCTTGCTTCGAAGTACGCATCGATCCAACATGCATGTACAGAGACTAGGATAAACAACGATTGAAACGGCACAGGAGAATGAAAACAAGATATAACGTTCAACCAACTTTCAAAATTGTGTTGTTACATAACGTTTGTGGTATTGGCGTCAGTAGAACCAGCAAACTGCATATCAGAAGAGGACGGGACTCGCCGTCAGATCCGCCAAACCCCGAAAGAAACGAAAAAAACGATGTGGAAAAACAAACACCCCATGCGCGAAATGCTGCAAGCAAAAGGTATCGTCTATGAAGGAGGAGCCCTGCCCCCTAGATGCTGCCCCACAGCAAGATGTGTGAAGAAGAAGATGAAGAAAAGATTCGTGCCATCGTGGCGTAGCTGGGTGCTTTTCTGTTGGACGCACTTGCATTTAGTTGAGGCCGTGGCGGCGGTGGGCGTGACGGCGGTAGTGCGCGGGGGCAGCGGTCTCGTAGGCCTGGTCGTAAACGGTAGTGTAGGCCTCGACGGTCTGGTAGACGGTCTCGTAGACGACGTTGCCCTGGTCGTTGTTCTGGGGGGCAGGCTTGGTCACCAGGGTGGTGGCCTGGGGCTGCTCAGCTGGGGGAGCGGGCTTGTCCTGAGCCGCAGAGGTGGGGGCAGGGGCAGAGTAGGCAGGAGCATCGTAGGCGGGGGCCTTCTCCTTCTGCTTGTAGGAGTCGGGGGATGGAGCGGCGGCAGAGGAGCTAGGGGCAGCAGAGGAAGCAGCCTCGTCGTTCTTGGAGTCAGAGCCGGAGTCGGAGTAGCTGGAGCCGGCGCCGGAAGATGAGCCGTAGTCGAGGCCGCTGTTGGAGGAGGCGGGGGTCTTGATCATCTCAATGACGGGGGTAATGTTCTTGCCCTTGTCGGCAGGGCCGTTGCCACCACCGTTGTAGCAGATCTGCTGGTTGGACTTGCACTTCTGCTCCCAGACCTTGCAGTTCTCGGAGCCGGCGGAGGAAGCATCGTCGTAGCACTCGTCAAGCTTGGCCCAGCAGTCCTTGTCGGCCTTCCAGCAGCCGTCCTCATCGCTGAAGTCAGGGAGCTCAGTGCCGCACCAGTTGCCGTTGCTCAGGACGCAGTCGGAGGGGGCAACACCGTTGACCTGCTTCTGGCTACGTAGAGCGGCACCGGAGTCAACGGACTTGTAGACCTTGGGGCCAGGGACGGTGAAAGGCTTGAGGGGCTTGTCGAAGGCGTTGTACTGGTTGCCAGAGTCGGACATGCTGGTGTAGCCGGGGATGGAAACAGTCTCGGCGGGGCCGGCAGAGCCAGTGGACTCGAGGAAGATCTGAGCGCAGCCAACGTAGTACTCGGGCTGGTTCTTGACGGCAATGTTGTGGAGAGCAAGGAGCTCAGGGCGGACAAGGTAGTCACCACCGGCAAGTGAGTCGGGGATGGTGACGGAGATGCGGCCAGCGTTGCCGATCATCTTCTGGGTGCACCACTTGCCAGAGCTCTCATCGTAGCCCTCGTCCCAGAGCTTGAACCATCCATCACCAGCGGCGGTGTCCTTGGTGGCGTCGTCGACCTTCTTGAGGTAGACGGAGCAAGGGCCCATGTGGCCCATGTCGAGAGGACCCCTGGAGTAGTCCTCAGGCCACTGGCGGTACTCGAAAGAGAGCTGGTGGCCACCGGTGATGGGGCAGGTACGGCGTACAGGCTGAGTGCCATCCTTACCGCAAGCCATGTCCTTGGAGCCAAGGTCGATGACGGGGTCGACAGCGCCGACGGGGTCGAGAGGAGCACGAACACAGGTTCCGGAGCCCTGGCCTTGGCCGTCGATGTAGATTTCGGACATGACGGTGTGGGCGGTCGCGCCGGCCACCAGGGCCAGAGTTGCAGCGGTGTACTTCATGATGTCTGTTTTCGATATGTTGTTGTATGGAGATTTCTGGAGTAGTGTTGGGGTCGTTGAACGGTCTTCTCAGTAGTGCGCGGGATAATGAATGGACGCGATAAACGCTTGATGTTGCTGAAAGAGAGTGTGGTTGCGAAGGACCGAGAAAGACTGTGGTTGCAATGGCAATTAAGGAACGACGGGGCGGAAGGCAATAGATATAAATCAGGGGAGTCTTCCAACAAAGTTTAAACGGCGGGCACGGCGTGAGGTGCAGATGGTGAAACACTGGGCGGAGCCCTCAAGCGCTGAGACCGGGGCCAAACCCAGGAACGCACATCCCTCCAAGCTCCCGTGATGGCCAGGAACCCGCGTACCGTGGTTGGCTGAGAAGCATCGCCATCTCCTTCCGCCCATGTCGTCGCCCGAGAGCCTCTCGCAGCAAACGCATGGGCCGAATACGAGACTCCACCGCAATTTCACAAGCAAAGCTTGGCGCGGACTCGCGCGGCTGCTCTCTGAGCCCTCTCTCGTAACACGACACGCCCACAGAGATTTGGTATCCACAGACGCCTTCTGGACCTGAAACGACTCATGCCCCCATGTGTGTTGGCGCGTGGAACTCGGCGCAGGTCCTGAAGCACCCCTGTACCAGACGATCATGACTGCTTGCATCCATGGAGGATTACGGCGTCTAGGGAGTCTGTGACGGGACTGACGGAGGCTGGCATGTCTTTCTTTCACACACTCGCCTTGCCGGTGACGGCTCCCCGTGTCTTGCAACGTGGGCTACAGCATGTAGGACTGCAACAGCGATCACAATCAGCCACCATGTGTCCGTCAATGTCAAATCGCCAATCCTGACTCGTCCCAACACAAATGACGCCAATATCAACGACATTGATGCTTGTGCATAACACAGACCCGTCTTGGGCGTCAGCCTTGCGACCCATGTTCCGGGTGACGACGGGGCGTGCTCAACGGCAGAAGATTGGCTCATAAACAAGCAAGTCCTTCGGCGTTTCGGAAGTCGATATTACATATCCTATACAATCATGTCCGGGCTCTGCTGGCTGGGGTACTGCTGGTTCTAGGCTTTGTAATATCCTGGGGAGGATTGCAGGATATTTGATACAATCTCCCGCGTATTGCCAGGCATCGGGCTAAAAAGTGTCACGTCCATCGTGTACATATGAAGCAAGCACTGAGCCATGACAACGCCGCGCGTTCGCCTTGAAGATGTCTGAGGCAATTCTAGCGGTTTGGCAGCGGGCGTCTACTGCTTCAAGGTGTGAGGACAATTATAAGGGCATTGTTTTGACCGTTTCACAGCTTTGCTGCAGGACGACGGATTCCCATCGAACATGGTCAAACGGCTACCAAATCGCTGGTGCTGGCAAGCAACAGGTCACTTTTTTCCACGCGCTGACGCTTCCTCACGCTGAGACCAAGGATGACGATTTCAACAATCATCAAGGCACTGCATGTTTTGAGCTGTTAAAAGGTCTGGCGCCGGGACGACCGTAAAAGATACGCTTGGCGGTGGTCGCAGCGAAGTTTTCGTTCCACGTTTTGTCATCTCAAGGTAGGCCAGGCGCTTAGTCAATCATGGGTGGCGCCTGGAATTACCTCGCTGAATGTGAATGCAGGATTGAGCATGTCAGTTGCACAGTATCGATGCCATGAACTCCCTTCTGCACTGCTTTCACATTGGATTCAGGTTCCTTCCAGCTCGGCAGCTCACGAATCAATGCTCAACTATTGACACTCGCGGGCCAGATGCCGTCAAAATCCGACGGGTTCATCATTGCTCAACGAAATCCCTATATTTCCTCCATCTAGTGCGAAGTATAGGGATTTTTGGGGGAAGCTGCTCACTGCAGGGAACGTCAAGATTCATATACTTCGCACTACGCGGGTGTTGCATAGTATTCCGGAATGTCGGAACACATTTGTCTGATTTCACTGACTAGGTTCACAGACTTTGGATGTGTAGTCATACTGCTGACCGAGTGTTGGTGATGGTCGAACAGGCGTCAACTTCTAGTAGAGCTGCAATATCGAATCACGTACCTCAAAACCACGTGCTACACACAACTCAATTTCTCAAGCTAACGCCATAGACCGCACACATGGGAGGTCACTCGTGTCAGCACTACCGAGGTTGCGACATTACATCAACATACACTTTCGGGTGATCACCTCACAAAAAGTCTTTTCACATGGTGACCATACAAACTTTGCTTCTCTTCAGTCAGTGCAACGACTTCAGGCTCATGGCAATGGCTTTAGGCGTCTCAAAACCAAGGTACACCGTCCATGGTGCCTTTCGCCTATACCGTACCTGGCAGGTCAAAGGCCGACATGGCCGAGGATATCTCATATGGCTGTTCATCCGACCCCCGCAAAAAGTCAATCCACCACCCCCGAAGACTACCCCAAGAAGACACCCCGCGTGTTGATCGTTCGACATTAGCCTGAATTCATCCATCGGTAGCAATCTACTACTACCAGATTGCACCTGAGAGGTGTAACCCTAGATGATGACGAGCACCGCCACGAGCCAGAAGGCGTTGCTCGCTAGGCTGGGACTCCACATTACCAGTTGACCGGATTAATTACAAGACGCCTGTGCAATGTCGGCATTTGTAGTGTAAAATACATAACAAGGCCCAGTAGGACATACTCATGGTAGCATCTCCAGTCAAGGAGCCCTCTCAATCAACATGTTGGCGGCACTTCTACTTTTACCTCTTAGCCTAGTAGCCGCAGAAGATGGCTTGGCTGCCTGGCTTCGCTATGCTCCGGTTCCCAATGCTGAGCAATATCACAAGTCGATCCCTTCGACTATCCATGCCCTGAACAGCTCAGAGGCCAGCCCGGTCTACACTGCTGGAGAGGAGCTGCGACATGGCATCAGCAGCATGTTCGGCAGCGACTGCGAGGTCAAGCATAAAGGAGTCAATGGCTCAGCTGACTTGATCGTGGGTACTGTCGACGCTTACTCCAAACTGGGTGGCAACACTAAAGACCTTCCGGAACTCATCGAGGACGGTTTCTACTTGGATACCACTGGTGACCAAGTCCTCATCCTGGGACAGAACGAGCGTGGCGCTATCTATGGCGCTTTCGAATACCTCAGCTTGCTGGGACAGGGAAACATCACCGAAGTTGCCTTTGCCTCGAACCCCGATGCACCTGTACGTTGGATCAACCAGTGGGATAACCTCAGAGATGGAGGCACCCATGGTTCGATCGAGCGTGGCTACGGCGGCGACTCCATCTTCTTCTGGGACGGCGAAGTTCGCGAGGATCTTACGCGCGCGGGCCAGTACGCTCGCATTCTGTCTTCCATCGGCATCAACGCCGTCGTCATCAACAATGTTAACGCCAACGAGACCATCCTCAACGACACGAACTTGGATGGTGTTGCGAGGATCGCCGACGCTTTCCGCCCGTACGGTGTCCGCCTTGCGATGTCTATGTACTTTGCCTCACCTCAAGCTCTTGGAGGTCTCGACACATTTGATCCTCTCGATGGAAAGGTCCAGTCCTGGTGGAACAACATCACCGACGTGATCTATGAGAAGATTCCTGACTTTGCGGGATACTTGGTAAAGGCCAACTCTGAGGGACAGCCGGGCCCTATCACTTACAACAGGACACTTGCTGAAGGGGCAAACATGGTGAGTGCATAGTGTCGATGTTCTTGCCTCACTCCTACAGACACGCTGACCTTCAATTCTCAGTTCGCCCGTGCCTTGGCTCCTCATGATGGAACCATCTTCTTCCGTGCCTTCGTATACGACCACCAGAACCTGAACGAGAGCAACTGGAAGGCCGACCGCGCCAACGCTGCTGTCGAATTCTTCGACGGTCTTGACACCGAATTCGACCACAACGTCGTGGTACAGATCAAGCATGGTCCCATCGACTTCCAGGTCCGCGAGCCAGTATCGCCGTTGTTCTCGCGCCTTAGGCAGACACCCAGTGTCAACGAATTGCAGATTACCCAGGAGTATCTCGGCCAGCAAGCTCACCTCGTCTACCTGGCACCCTACTGGAAGGAGATTCTCGACTTCGATCTTCGCGTTGACAACCAGAGCTCTCCGCTTTATGACATCCTCGGTGGCAGACGCTTCGGCACAAACCGAGGAGGATACGCTGGTGTCGCCAACGTTGGCACCAACTCGACATGGCTGGGTTCGCACTTGGCCATGAGCAACCTGTACGCCTTTGGCAAGCTGGCCTGGAACCCTCACAACGATCCTTCGGAGATCCTCGACTCCTGGACCAGACTCACTTTCAGCCACGACCAGGAAGTCGTCGACACCATCAACCACATGTCCATGGTCTCATGGCCCATGTACGAGAACTACACCGGAAACCTCGGCATCCAGACTCTGACCGACATCCTCAATGGCCACTACGGCCCTAATCCATTGTCCCAAGACGGCAATCCATGGGGACAATGGACACGCACCGATGAGAACGGCGTCGGCATGGACCGCACCACCTGGAACGGCACCGGCTTCGCCGGCCAATACCCACCCCAAGTCACCGCGCAGTACGACACGATCGAAGCCGTCGAAGACAACCTCCTCCTCTGGTTCCACCACGTCCCCTACGACCACGTCCTCAAATCCGGCAAGACCGTGATCCAGCACTTCTACGACGCGCACTACGACGGCGCCGCCGTCGCCCAGACTTTCCAGCACCACTGGGCCACGCTCAAAGACAAGATCGACCCGGAGCGCTACGAGCACGTGCTCTTCCGCCTCGTCTACCAGGCGGGCCACAGCCTCGTGTGGCGTGACAGCATCGTCGACCTGTACTTCAACCGCAGCCAGATCGCCGACGAGCACAACCGCGTGGACCACCACCCGTGGCGCCTCGAAGCCGAGGACATGGAGCTCGACGGCTACGAGCGCTATGCTGTCAACCCTTTCTACTCGGCGTCGGACAGCTGGGCGATCGTCACTTCGGATAACACCACCACCGGCACGGCTTCCACTAAGGTCCCCTTCGAGAGCGGCACCTACGACGTTGCGGTCGTGTACTATGACCAGGCTATCGGAAACGCAACGTGGGAGCTGTGGCTTGACGAGACTCAGGTTGGGCAGTGGCACGGTGATCTTGAGTATGTTCTCGGCAAGGCGCCTACTTTCTATATTGACGGCCAGGCTGCCACTAGGGTGACCTTTGAGGGTGTCGAGGTTGAGAAGGGCCAAGAGTTGAAGATCGTTGGCCACCCGGATGGAAAGGAGCCGGCGCCTGTGGATTATGTTGTTTTCTTGCCTGAGGGTGTCGTTGACTAGTTGAGGTCAGACTTGGTAGTGGAGTAATATGGGAACATGAATGAACATTATGTCGTAGATCTAAATTCTATGCAAGCGTGACCTCATATTTACGACCGGCTCACAGGCAATACGCGAGTACGTTCGATACGTACAGGATCGATGGGGAGACTTCTTCGAGACATCCAAGAACATTCTACTTGGGAGAAGACCGTAAGTAGTCGATATAATTCACTCTTGTGCAATAGAATAGTGGACATGGAACTCATATGATGTATATATATAAGTGTACATACATACATGTAATGTACGCATGCACTTGAGTGGTGTGTACATGTATCTGGTGAGAAAGGGTTAGGGTTGCAGGCGAGACATTGTGCATTTTATGCCAGTCACAACCGCTACATACATGTAATTCGTAGAGGAAGTATGAATACATACATGGTTTTAATCACAAATACTGACCGATCATACCTTATACTTTTCAAGCCGAGCAGGCACTTTCCGCAGTCGAGGAGCATTCACAAGCAAGTCACAAAGCCGCCTCCGACTTCAAACCCCAGAAACAGCCCACCACGACCATATCCAATCCTCACTCAAACCCCTCCAATGCCTTCGCTAGAAGAACAAAACGACATGGTCCCGCCAGCCACCACCTCAGCCCTGAGGTATGAGCTATTAGCAAAATGCTCCGTACGTATGCGCTCACCGGCACCAAGAAAAAACACCCTCAAACCTCACTCCACAAGAGCACCAATCGCTAACTCAAGCTTCACTTAAAACAGACGACCCGCGCGCGAGCAGCAACGCTGCACCTCCCACATGGCCCCGTGCCGCTGCCCATTTTCATGCCCGTGGCCACACAGGCTTCGCTCAAGGGCTTGACGCCGAAGCAACTTGAGGAGACGGGGTGTAGGCTGTGCTTGAACAATACATACCATTTGTACGCTGGACTTCTCCAATCGCAGTCGCAAGCTGAACGAGGACATGGATACACGACGCTGGACGCCGCGGACTGACAATATGTGCGAAGGGGATTGAAACCTGGACAAAAGACACTCGATGCCGTGGGCGGCGCGCATAAGTTGCAGTCATGGCCGCATAATATCTTGACAGGTACTTAAGAGGCTGGTCATTTTCGGTATACTGGATGGAACTGACACGTGAGTAGACAGTGGAGGGTACGTTTTCCCCGTCTATCATTTACGAAGGAAGAAGAAACAACAGCAGCTGATACCACCCCCCTCCCAGCTTCCAAATGGTCTCCCTCCTCCAACTCGCCCAAGTCACAGAAGAAGGCGTCCGCTTCCTAAGCCCTCACGACAAATCGCCCATGTACGCCTCGCCTCACCCATCCAAACAAATCCTCCCTTCCCTACTAACACCAATCCACCACCAGGCTCCTGACCCCCGAACACTCCATCTCCCTCCAAAACTCCATCGGCTCCGACATAATCATGCAACTCGACGACGTCATCGCCACAACCTCCCCCGACCACGCCCGCATCCACGAAGCAACCCAGCGTTCCATCCGCTGGCTCGACCGCTGCATAACCGCGCACGCCAACCCCAGCACCCAAAACCTCTTCTGCATCATCCAAGGCGGCCTCGACCTCGCCTTACGCCGCGAGTGCACAACCGCCATGCTCGCCCGCGACACGCCCGGAATCGCAATCGGCGGGTTGAGCGGCGGCGAAGCGAAAGAAGAGTACTGTAAAGTCGTCGCGACGTGTACTGAAATGCTTCCCGAGCGTAAGCCAAGGTACGTCATGGGCGTGGGCTTCCCAGACGACCTCGTCGTCTCCGTGGCTCTCGGCGCAGATATGTTCGACTGCGTGTGGCCAACCCGCACCGCGCGCTTCGGCAATGCGGTCACAGGCAACGGCCTCTTAAACCTGCGCAACCAAATCTACGCCGAAGACTTCGGGCCGGTGGAAGAAGGCTGCACGTGCACGATTTGCCGATCACCGAGCGAAGGCGGGTTGGGGATTACGCGGGCGTTTATTTATCATACTGCGGCGAAAGAGACGGCGGGGGCGCATTTGTTGAGTATTCATAATGTGCATTTCCTGCTGGATTTGATGAGGAGGGTTAGGGAGGCGATTTTGGAGGATGGGTATCCGGAGTTTTTGAAGGGGTATTTTGGGAAGATGTATGGCGGGGAGAAGGAGAGGTATCCTGGGTGGGCGGTGGAGGCGTTGAAGGGGGTTGGGGTGGATTTGATGAGTGAATGAGTTTGGATGATGAGAAGATGAAAGAAATGCGTTGCAACTTGCACAAGAGGATGGAAGTCTTCGAGGCGTGTGCCAAAGCGAGCTAGGTAAGCATATACACCTCGGAACTTCGTCAATGGGCTGCTCGAGATGATCGATTCGACAGCTAATTGAAAAGATCAAATGGAAATTTGATCGTACTTCACGTCTCTAATAATCATCTTCCTCATCAGTGATGTCTTTCACCATGTCGAACCAGCCTCCACCGCCGAATTGCGCACTGCTCTTGCCCCTGTTCTTGAACCCGAACGTCTCGTAATAAGGAATCATCTCCTCGTGCGCGATCAGCGCAGCCTTGTCAGCAACATCCTGCTTCGCAAGCCTATCCAGGTACGCTTTCATCAGCGTGGTTCCAAGGCCCTTGCGCTGGAAATCGGGCAGGACGGCGAGAGAGTGGATGGCGACGGTACGGCCGTGTGCTTTGTGGCCTAGCGAGTGGTCATTGGGGTCGTCGGCGGGGATTCCCATGTCTTTGTCGGTGACAGTCAGGCCGGTGGTCATTGTGGCGACAATGTGTCCGAGGAGGACTAGTTTGCGCTTCGGCGCGCCGGTGTAGACTGGGGATGCGGTGGCGGCGGTGGGGATGTCATCGCCCTCGTGGGAGGTGAAGATTCCGAGGGAGAGTTCGGAGCATTTTGTTAGGCGGTATTGGAACTAGGAGGAAGAAAGAGGTTTGGGTTAGGGTTTGAGTGTTTGTAAGGTGAGGTGGATCGGTGGACAGGTGAAATGTAGCAATGAGTGTGATTGTGCATGCGCGGGCTGAAACGTCAGGTTACACTCGGGGAGCGAGCCGCTGAGTTGATGCAAGCAAGCAAGGTGGACTTGCAGACTTGCATGATAAGGAGCATGAGCGGGAAGCGAAATGTGGTTGCATGCTCATACTCATGCAGACGGGAGTGAATGTTTGGGAAGGAGCATCACGTGTGCTTTCCCAAAAGGGTATGAAGCCACTTCAGGCCAGCACAACGCTAGGAGAAAAAGTAGCTCGGCCAACGCATACAGCAACTGCGTGACACGTGAAATGTCACAATGGGGTAGGATGTGGCAGGACAGCTGCAACGACAGTTGTATCATGTTGAGAGGAAGGGAATAATTGGCTTACCTTTTCTCTGGTGGCGCGTTCCTGGGGCGGAAAGGCGGCTTCCTCGAGTATCACGCAGCTCTCGACGTCGTTCAAGGTGAGGGTCTGTGTGTAGGGATGTAGGTCGTCGCGCTTGGAGTTTCTCTGGGCCTGTTCGGCGAACATGTTGCCCTGTCGTGCCTTTGGCTTGTCGGGTTGCTGCTGCGGTTCTTGTGAATCGGTGTCGGGCTTGGTGGCGGTGCGGTCCAGCGGGCTCATGTTGGAGATTGCGTCGTTCTTGGCGAGCTCGGTGAGGTCACGAGGCATAGCTTGATAAGGTGTGGTATTTGAGTTGGCTGGTGGGATGGGATGTTTATGCAAGTGCGGGGACGCAGCTGCAAGAGGACGACGGAGTAATATTGTAGAGGAGTGATCTGGCTAGGAACGGCGGGTAGAAATCCAATAGGAGCCCAAGGTTGCACAGGTGAAGTGTTTGTGGTTTTGGGAGAAGGGCGAGGGTTGGTGGAAGTGGGGTGTCTCGGTGGTGGTAGTGGGTGATGGCGGATGCAGGACACGACATATAACTGTACTTAAGTGGTGCGCAGACCTTGAGGCATGCAGGATGGGATGGCGTCACAAGATGGGAGGGAAGTGTGAAGACAGCACGGCTAGTGAGAATAAGGGTCTGACAGGGCCTGGGATGGGGGGTGTTTATTGTTTTCGTGTATCCATTATTGCTGGTGGAGAGAGATCCGACAATGCCTCTTGCTGCAACAAAGAATGACGATGATGACGATGGGAGGGGCTGTCAAGTTCGAAAACGGAGGCGAGGCGGGGGAGAGCAAGGGCAGGCAAGCAAGCAAGCTGTCTAGATTGTTCTTCTGTCATTAGATTAGATTAGTTGAGGGAGAGGGTGAGCATGTCTGCACATCAAGGGTGCGTGCAGGGCGCGAGCAACACCAACGAACCCGGCCGCCGGGTTGCTACAGACAGACATGGCATACGATGATTGACCGCTTCTTCCCATACTCATTGATGTCTGGTAGCTGGGAAGGCGATGTGCTGTTCGCCCTCTCGCTGGTAAGTGGCATGGCATCATCAGCAGCCCTTCTCCGTCCAGTCCAGTCCTCACAACTCTTCTCATCCGTTCGGCTGCCTTCTGCTGCCTCGCTCCAAACACCTTATTGTTAGTCATGTGTAGAGTGTAGCTCGCTTGCAAGCACCAGCAATCCAGCAATCCCATCACCTCTCGCCACCACCACCACCACCACCACCACCATCACCTCCAACCAACTAACTAACTAACTGACCACTCCTCCTCCCCCTCCTTCACTCCACTCACTCACTCCGCCCACCCTCTCACAAGCGCCACATACAATCAACCCGCTCGCCTGCTTCTAGCCAACTCGCCTGCACACACAGCTCCACCTTCACGTCCGCTTCTATCAACTCGCTGCTCGGGTGTCACTCTCGCCAACGTCGCCAGCCAGACGTCGACCTGTCACTCCGCTGCAAACACTCTCTCTTCGAGCGACGTGCATGCGAGCTATCACCACGCAAGGCACACACCACCCACACCCGCCATCCCCATACACATCTTACCCTCTCAACACCGCCAATATGTGAGTACAATCCTTGACAACCCTCATCCTCATCCACCCGCCTCACCGGCCCGTCGTCTCACTGTCAGACCCGTCCTGTGCCACCGCAACAAACGAACTGACTTTCTGTGTTTGTTCTGCCCAGGCCGCGAGTCACCATATCTATCATCGCACCCAACCATGCCCTCGACCAGGAGCTCCTCAACCTTGACCTCCCACCCGGTCTCACCATCCTCGATCTCAAGGCTTTCGTCAACGCCGAGACCGACTTCCCTCAAGACCAACAACAATTCTACCTCAACAACGCTGTCCTACAGCCTGATTCAAAAACGTTAGAAGAGGCGGGAGTGAAGGATGATGATATGCTTGTGCTGCTGACGCGCCCACCTCAACAACAGCAACAGCAACGACAACAGCCGCAACAACAGCAACAGCAGCAGAACAGCATGGGCGCACAACAGAGAGGCTCACCGGCCGACATTGAGAGGACAAGGTTGAGCATATTGGGGAATGCAAACGCCATGGCTCAGGTCAGAGAGCAGAGGCCTGCCCTAGCCGAAGCGATCAACGACAGCAATCGTTTCCGCGAGGTCTGGGTCGAGATGATGCGCGAGGATGATCGTCGGGAAGGCGAGCGCATGGAGCAGATGCGATTGCTCAACGAGGATCCATTCAACGTCGACGCACAGAGGAAGATCGAGGAGATGATCAGGCAGCAGTCGGTACAGGACAACCTGCAGCACGCATACGAACACAACCCAGAAGGTAAGTTTTGTTCATCTTCTTGCAATGAGTACATTAGCTAACGTTTCTCTCAACTAGTCTTCGGCCGCGTAACAATGCTCTATATCAACGTCGAAGTCAACCGCCACCCAGTCAAAGCCTTCGTCGATTCCGGCGCCCAGACAACCATCATGTCACCGTCCTGTGCCGAAGAGTGTGGCATCATGCGCCTAATCGACAAGCGCTACTCCGGTGTCGCCCGCGGTGTTGGAACCGCGAACATCATCGGTCGCGTCCATTCAGCCGACATCAAGATCGGCGCTGCAGTTATGCCCTGCTCCTTCACGGTCATGGAAGGCAAGGACGTCGACCTCCTACTCGGCCTCGACATGCTCAAGCGCTTCCAAGCCGTTATCGACCTCGCCCAAAACAAGCTCATCTTTGGCCAAGGCAACGAAGTCCCCTTCCTAGGCGAAGCCGACATTCCCAAATCCCTCGAAGAAGCACAAGCAAACGAGCCCACCGTCCCTGGTCCCAATGGAACCTCCGTAGGAGCGGAGACTGGCACCGTGAAGCAAGAGGCTTCTTCTTCATCGTCAGGCAGCAAGAGCAACTTCAAAGGCCAGGGCCAGACTCTCTCGCCTGGTGCATCGTCGTCATCCAAGGCACCGGTCACCGCTTCGTCTGCTGGCAGCAGCGGCAGCGCGCACAAGAAGGAAGACATAGATCAGCTCGTGAACCTCGGGTTTTCGGAGGCAGAAGCCATCAATGCGCTGAACGCGTGTGATGGCAATGTGGAGTACGCTGCTGGTCTGCTGTTCCAGGGCTGAAGCAAGCGAACGGTCTTTTGGAGAGAAGGGAAATGATCGTGTCGACGGTTCTACACTCTTCGTTTTCCCACAGCCGATATCATGGACAGACAGACAGAGAGAGAGCGTTTTATGAAATGATACACCCGACCAACCCAAGATGAAATTATTCCATTATGCCTTCTACACGACATGTAAGTAGGCATTGCTTTTCTGTGATGATGCCTGAACCCTCCAAGTGATATTTCTCCCGCTGTAATCACTTACTTATCTCGGTAGTTCTAGTTGCAGCGTCGGGAGAGAACCGTATCATTATCAACAATCTCACAGCAAATGAAGCTAAACCATTGATACGTATGGTGGGCATGCAACGGATGCAAAAAGGTACTTGCTTCATGGAATGGAATGGATACAGACATGAACAAAAAGGTTAACCACGTGGGCGAAACAAGCGCTTGAGCAAAGTGAAGCAAAGAGCAACAAGTAGAAACATGATGAAAGCACTTCCCCCATTGAACCTGGACCTGAGCATGAACCTGAAACCTGCTTTTCACCCATGGCTCGCTTTCATCACCGTGTGCTCTCCTACCCGACTTTTTCAAAAAAGCCAATGCCAACCACCGAAGGGAAAAGGGGAACAGAAAAGCAACCCAGCCTTACGGGAGAAAATCTCCTCCCTCATTCAAGCCATCTCAACAGCAGGCCAGAACAACCTGCCTTTCCTGCCAACCTTCATCTCGAAGATCCCTTCCTCGCACGCAGCCCACAACGTCCTCCCATCGCCACTCATCGCCAACCCGGCCGTCCTAACACCCATCTCGCGGCCCGTGATGCCTCCCACGCGCATTCTCCTCAGCACAGCTTCGTACCCATCCGGGAAAGCCGCAAGACGTGAGATAGTCGCCGTAGCGTTGGCACCCGTGGCGTAAGCGTTTGGCGGCTGTGTGCCGTCGGGAACAAGAGAGCGCCAGCGGTCACGCTGGGTGACGAGGTTGCGAGCGCGAGCGGCGCGCTCTGCTTGGAGTTCGGAGGCGATTTCAGTGGCGGATGGGCGGGAGGGGGGTGTTGCACGGGCGGCGGATTCGAAGAGCGGGCCACGGGCGAGGCTCATGGCGTCTTCGATTGTGCGCCAGGGGTTGTTTGTGGGTTCTGGTTCGGTGTTTGATGGGGCGGAGGGGCGGGATGTGCTGTTCGATGAGGAGGAGGCGGTGGTTGGTGGGGAGAGGATGACGGAGGCTCGACGGCGAGGTTGGCGGGGGTTGTGGTTTGGGCGGGTGGTGGATGAGGATTCGCTTGTGGTGGTTTCGCTGCTTCTTGCGTCGAGGGTTGGAGGGTTGTGTCGACTTGCACCCCAGGTATCAGCGTCGCCAGGTACTTGGATTGGAGCGAGACGGTGCTCCTCAGCCGCCTCGATCGAGAGCTCTGGTCTGGAGTTTGCGTTCATCCTTGCCAGCTCCGGGAAGTCTGTATAAAGAGTTGAGGCATCGCCAGAATTCCTCGCGGCAGTATTGTCCGGATTTGGAGTGTTCGAAGAGCTCGACCTGGCACCACTGCCGAATATGTCTGAAGAGGTATAATTGACACCTCTCGCAACGCCAGTCTGGCTTCTCGCCTCTTCTCTCTGTCGTGTCGTCCGTAAAGTGTTCAGTATCTCCTGCTCTCGCGCAGTAAGTCCTTGAGGATCATCATCAAGAGTAGCTCGAGATCCTGAGGTCCCTCGCGAATTCGCCAGCTCCTGTCTGTGTTGCCTTTGACGGCGTCTTGCTTCGATATACTCCGTGGCAAAATTAACTGCCGTATTGCTGTCCTGGGACTGAGCGTCACGGTACCGCCTGAGGAAGTCCCTCTCCAGCTGATCCAAAGTCCTCGTGACGGCATCCTGTGGTGGACTCGGCTCATCTTGAGGAGGCAAGTCCTCATACTCAAGCTTTGGCAACCCCTCCTCTCTCGGGTCAAGCGTAATCACCTGCTTTCTCTTCAAACCCGTGCGCAGATCGCCTATGCACACTCGTCCTTGATCTTCTGCCCAGATAAGAAAGTCCCAGGGATCAGGGGAGAATAACATGCTCCTGACAGCACCTGGATGTGGTTGTGGGATGTCCGGTCGTGATCCAGGTATGACCGCAACAATCGCATCCTCGTCCTCCAGCTCGGGGTCCGTCAAAGTTTCCACGTCCAGCACCGTGATGTACCCTCCTTCCGATCCCAGTGCGACAAGCCGCCCATTTGGACTCCAAGCAGTGGTGAAATAGCCCATGGTGGACTCGCTGGAAGATACGTGCAAGCTCACCACATTTGTGAGTCTCCATTCCAGGCTTCCGCTGTTAAGGCGATTGTGAGGTTTGGGGATCTGCGGAGGTGTGTCCTTGATGTCTCGCTGGAAGAAGTATGCCTGGTTAAGATCTCCAACAGCGACCAGCTTGGTTCCATCCGGTGAGATTGTCGCGTGGTTCATAGCAAAGGGCAAGTCCAGTACGCAGGTCTCCAATCGCTGTGGGAGGCTGTACACCCGCACCGTCTTATCGTTGTTGGTGAGAACCGCCACAATGTCATAGAGATGTGCTGCCTCGTCTTGTATCCGGTGGATCGATATCGAGTTGACGATCTCCTCGCCGATCCGCTCCACCTTCACAGTCGCGCCTCGCCGGGCAGTGTTGCTTCCGCCCAAGGCGCTCCCACTTGCCCACGAACCGCCAACGTCCAATCGCTCATCCACCTCGCTGGTCCGAGGTCCCGACCCATCCACTTTGATCGCAGCGAAGTGTCCCTCTTCCTCTCCGCCAACGCATACCCAGCCGTATCCGGAAGACGTACATCGCGCCTCAAAAGGCAGCGTGGCAATTAGTCTGCGCTTCCTCGTCGCAGTGAACAGGCAGTAGACGTCATGGCCAGAAGCGTAGTACAGGCGATCGGGCTCGGGATTGGAGATGTAGTGGCGAAGCTGCCAGTGCCTGCTCGCAAAAGCGCATCAGCAATAGCTCAACGCCGGCTTCTCACTACCACCACCATCACAGCCGCATCTTAGCGCAATCGCATTCCCGACACTGGGTCCTGGCGAGGACTCACGATACAGGTATGCGCAACGGGTAGAATGATTTGTCCTTCGACACAAAGTCGTCCGCATCCGGGTATCTGTAGAGGTAAAGACACATGTCAGCAGTCACTCCTGCGCATCAACCGGGTTTCCGTGTGGCAGAGCGTACGTGATGTTCTCAATCGCCATCCTCGCTCCTGCAGTGGGTTCGTCCTGAGGTATGGGCACGCGACTGGCGTCAATCTCTACCAAGTCTGGGACCGAGCTCTCGTCGTCGTGATCGCTAATGAGGTCGCGCTGGATGATGTCGTGGCCGTCACGGCCCGAATTGCTTTCGTAGAGGTAGAGTAGAGATAATGCCGCGAATGGGTTGCTACGCCAAAAGCAGTTCAGCGCTTGTCTCTTTGGTCACTTGGCTCTTGTCAGACAGAAGCTCGAGTGAAGAAGTCGATGTGCACGTGCGCGGAGGTGGTTTGAAGAAGGTCGTGAAGAAGCGTTCGGCGGGTGGAAGGGAGATGGGAGGGATTAAGATGCAGTAGTGGGTACAGGATTAATAATGTTTGCGTAGTGGATAAGAACAAAGGCAGGTGATATGGCAATAATCGTAAGAGGAGTGATGGATGGATAGTCTCGCGTAGGATGCTGCTCCAAAGGACAAAGGCGAAGGGTTCATACGTCAATCTCTCGATCTGGCTGTGGGGTACCTCTAGCTCGCCCATGCCAGAAGGCTCGTGCTCGCGCTCGTGTCTCGTATCTGCGGTCATTGAGGGGTCTGTACTTTATGTACGGGATCACGTTCGTGGTGAGATTGCCATAACATAACAGTTGAGTGTACCAGCGGCAGGAGTTGCTTGCAAGCAGCGTGAGTTCCCATGTTTGGAAGCTGCGGCTGGCCTATAACACATGCAACTATATTCACATGAACTCAAGATGCACAAGACAAGCACGGATCACAGTGAAGAACTGGCATTTTGATGGCTAAGGTATCTTTCGCTCATCAGTAGTAAAGAAAACACTTAAAACAGCAAGCAGACCCTGTGCCATGATGCACCTGTTTCGCCACGAGTTGGTATCGGTCAACTCCTTGGGCACCCATAACTCCATGCTTTCGTAAATCATGCTAATCATCAAAGTAAGGAAAGCGCCTTCCGCGGCGATGTTCGAAGAGGACCTTAAGCGTTCAGTGACAGTCCGTTCTTGATCGCATCAGGCAAGGCCGATGCGAGCGACCCCAACTAAGAGCTCTCACCTTGCTCACCTTGCACCTTCTTCACCTTTTCGGCCACGGCGGCGAAGAGCGGGTGGTCCTCTTCGAGGCCAGTCAGCTCCTTGGTCGCCGTAATGGCATCCAGCTCCTTCAGCTTCTTGGCGAGCTCGGCCGACGCCTCGTCGCCCTCGACGTTCTGGAAGCGCAGGAGCATCTCGATACCACCGAGGAGGCTGTCGTACTTCTCGCCAGCCTCGGCCAGAAGCGCAGCCGGACCGATGAAACGCTCCTTGCGGCTGATCTTGCGCAGCGGATCGCGGCCGACACGGTCGACGACGTCCTTGAGTGCAGGGTTGGAGATGCGCTTGACGATAGCCTGAACGTATTCGGCCTGCTCCTCTTTGCTGATGTGAGTGTGCTTGGTGCAGATCAGGTGGGCGGTCTCCTTGAGAGTGTTCTGGACGATTTCATGGAGCTCCTTATCAGCGAGCACCTCGTGGACGTACTTGAAGCCCTTGTTGTGGCCGTAGTAGGCTGCAGTAGCGTGACCAGTGTTGACAGTGAACAGCTTGCGCTCGATGTAGGGCTGGAGGTCCTCGACGAAGTGGACGCCCTTGATGGCGGGAGGGTTGCCGTCGAAAGGCTTCTCCTCGACACACCACTCGTAGAACTTCTCGATGAGGACGTTCATGCCAGAGCCCTCGGGCTGCACCGGCACAATACGGTCAATAGCCGAGTTGGCGAAGCGAGCCTTGGGAGCGATGTTGGCCTTGGTCTCGTCGGAGAGCTTGCCCTCGATGAAGCCACGGAGAGTGTCAGTGGCACCAATGGCGTTCTCGCAAGCGATGACGGCGAGTGGGTTACTCTCCTTGCGAGCCTCAATGCCCTTGGCGATGGGCTCGGCGATGAACTTGAGGATGTTGGGGCCGACGGCACAAGTGACAATGTCAGCGGTAGCGATCTCGTGGACGACCTCGTCCATGCTGTGCTTGGAGTTTAAGGCGCGGTAGTTGTCGATGGTGAACTTCTTCTCGCCATCGTCGCCAATCTCGGTGACTTCGTAGCTTGGAGTCTTTTGCAGGGTCTCAATAAGATTGTCCATGACATCCACGAACACGACCTCGAAACCGGAGTTGTGCAGGAATTCGGCGACGAAGCCACGGCCGATGTTGCCGCCGCCAAAGTGAACACCCTTCTTGCCGGCCATTGTGGAGTGGCGTGGGGTGTTGGTGTTTGTTTGATGGGACTGTCAGGCGGGTGGTGTTAGCTCGAGAGAATTGCTTGAGTGGATGGAGATAGTAGTCCTCGTATGAAAGTTCACTCGTGTTGTGACAGGCGGAGGATTGGGTGAATACGTTTTAGCAGCTTACCTTTCGTGAAGAGTGAGTGAGGCGCGGGGTTTGTGATAGCGTGGAGTGAGTGCTATCAGTAGTGGGCAGCTATGAGCAAGGCTGAGCGTGCGAGGGCAGCAGGTGTTCGAGGTGATGAGTGATGGTGGTTGTGTGTGAAGGAGAAGAGGTGAGGAGCAGGGAAGAAGAATCAAGAGGTGAAGTCAACAACAAGGCAAGAAGAATCACAGATCAGCGTGAGCAGCGCAAGGTACCGGCGTAGCACAAGCTACGGAAGCTGCATGGGACGCGCCTTCTCATAATACCAGCGCAAACGTCACCGCGGGGCATGAGGCAGGCAGGCGCGGGGGGCATCATGACACGCTTGGACATCAAATGGTTAGGTCTGGTGGAACACAGCTCCAGACTCCAGAGATTGGACCAGCTGGGCACCTAAACCGATTACAGGCGACGCGGACCGACTGCGATCTGGTGGCGCTGTACCGTCACACTGAATGGATGGCATGGAGGTACAAGCGCCTAAGTAGCCCTCGTAGCTGTATACCAAGTCACGAAAATGCGCAGCAGCAGTGCAGCAGTGGTAGCAGACATGCACATGCGGCACTTCTGGATCCTGGCACGCATGGGCATGGGCGTATGGGCGCTCGGCGACGACCGGTCCGTAGGGCCAGGCCAGAAAGAGGATGACATCCATGGCACCAGGATAGCGAGGATGGGTAGCCGAAAGCCCCATCATCATCACGAATCCGCAGCGCGCTCCAGCCTCCCTCCGCGCCGTGCACCCGAACCACAGGAACCACCTAGAAATCACTCGCTCGCGCCCACCTGAATCTATACAACTGATAGGCATCGCGCGATCGCAGCCATTATTCTCGCAAGCAGTGTAGGGCCAGCCTAAGCAACGCTAGGCTGATATCGCGAGCATCGCTATTGCATGAGAGAGGGATATCGCAATACGCGCGCGCCGTCTGTCTGACTCATCTCCGTTCGTTCTTCATATAACTCCGCTCCACTCCATCGGGAAGAAACGTGCCAACTTCGGTTCGTCGTCGTTCGTTTGGCTGTTCGACAGTAGTGTGCATCTGTGAAGACAGAGCGGAAAGGTGGGCGTCGGGCGTTCATGCAACGCCGTTCGTTAGTGGAATCCTCGCTCCTCGTTCAGGTCGTTCTCGCCCACGGGGAAACCCACAAATTCTCCACGAGGTGTTTTCGGCTGCTTGCTCGGTGTAACTGTGCGTGCTGCTGGTTGTTGGCGCCTCGCGGTTCGACTTCAAACCCGTACTGGTCTCCTCAGCGGTTGGCGAAGTATTACGGACTTTGAAGCTAGGCCACGAGGGCGCTTATCAATGTATTGATCAGCTGTGGTTTGAGCATGGTGGAGCTGTGGAGAGAATACGATAATGCTTCCATTATAGTTCAAATTGCGAATTGCGAGTTGCATCAAACCACTACTACCAAAGAGGGAATAGTAAAAGGTGACTCGGAATGTCACAGCCAGCATCCAAACGAAGGCGATTGGGCATCTTCCCAAAACCCACAATATCATAGTAATTAAAACACAGGTCGTCGTTCGCTCACCTCTAGCCACTGATTTCCTCTCTCGGAGTCTTGCTTCCAGCTCCTTACTGGCCTCCCAGCGGCAATGCGAGGCGTATGGACTTTGAAGCTAGACTGCCAGAGCATGTAGGAGCTGTGAATAGGAGAGAATATCATACCGCTTTCATTGTAGTCCGGATTACGATTTGCATTAAAACATTACTACCAAAGAGAAAAAGAAAAAGGTCACTCGGAATCATACACCCTCCAAACAGAACCAACTGGGTATCCTCCAAACGAATCACACACAAATGGAAACCAAAACACGCGTGCTCATCCATCTCTAGCCACTACCTCCCTCCCTCCGTACTTTCTCCTTCCACGTCTCCAACATTCCATCCTTCTAAGCGTGAATGGCCTGCTGGACGTGAGGGTACACCTTAACCATGTTCTGGTACAGCTGCGGGTGCTCGCGCATCATGACCTCGGGATCCCACGCGGCAGCCACAAAGATGGTCTCAATACCGCTCTGCAGCGGCGTGGTGAAGCAGTTGGTGATTTGCAGACCGATGAGGAAAGCGTATGCGACGACAACAGGAGTGAAAGCGCCGTTGGCGTTGTAGGCAGGGTCGGTGAAGACGAGGTAGAGGTAGGCGAGGCTGTTGGGAGCGGGATTGTCAGCTTTGTCACCGATGTTCATTCATGTGGAGGATGGGGTGACTTACAAGGCACAGATGTATGCAACGAAGGTGGAGCCCATGGTGAAGACGGGACCGGTCAGGCACTCGTTGACCAGCGCGTCCATGCCACGGTCCTTGATCATGGTCCAAGTGGCCTTGGCACTCTGGATGTAGCTCTTGCCGTACAGAGCCATGTAGCTGAAGGCATAGCGATTGATGAACTGCACGGCCCATTCCAAGATGCCAATGAGGCAGCCGAGAATGCAGAAACCAATCTGGCCAACAAGGTTACCATCACCAGCGGCCTGGTTGCGGGCGACGGAGCAGAGCTGACGCAGGAATTGAATGATGGCGACAATGAGAGAGCCGAAGGAGATGCTGCCGAAGCTGTAGGTGAGGGCGCGGCGAGCAGCACCACGGGTGGCTCCCTTGGCCGGGTTGTTGGGGCTGAAGTACCATGCGCCGAAGACACCAGAGATGATGACATGTGTGGCATTCTTGATCCATTCGGTGATCCAGTAGGCGGCGAAAGTGATGAAGACGAGCAGACCAATGACCGTGCCTGAGCTACAGCCTCCCGCGCCTTGACTGCAGGCTGGGTTGTTCCCTGGTTCATATTTGACATATACCGCTACCATTGTCACCGAGAACCACGCGCCGAAGGCTGCTGCCATCAGACCGCTAAGGAAAGAGATGAGGTAGACGTGACCATATGTCTTGGAAACATCGATTGCTGTCTGCAGCATCAACACCGAGAAAGGAATTCTTGGGATCCAGGAAATGAAGCAGATGACGGTGAAGATGCCGAAGATCAGGAACACGATGCCGCCGCTCCAGTATTTTCTGGAAAGCATGTAGATAGCCGTGACGAAGCAGGAGATGATGTTGAGAATTCCCGTGATCCAGATAAACTGCTTGGTGAACTCTATTCGATCGTCAGTACACATATATCTGGTGTGAGTGCGTGAGATGATATCACTTACTGCGCGCCAACCAAACATATCCATAGCCCAACACCAGCGCAACTCCTAAACAGAACATGAAAAGCACAATGGTGTTCGTGGTCAAGCCAAACTCGTTGTTCGAGTCGTAAATACCACCGCCATTGAAGCCCTTAGTCGCAGCGTAGCCCTGGATCGAGATAGCGCTGACAGCAACATAGCCAGCACAAACAAGGATGAACAGAATGCCTGCCCAGAGATCATTCCACTTGGGCTTCTCGATCTTGAACGCCTCTTCGAACTGCGGCTTCTGGTCTCCACTGTACTGCTGGCCATAGTTGGGAGGTGGAGGCATACCACCGCCGCCGTAGTGCTGTTGCGGCGGAGGTCCTGGTGGAGGACCGCCGTATCCATTTTGCTGAGGAGCGCCGTATCCATAGCCTTGTTGCTGAGGAGGAGGCTGGTTCATCTGGTATCCATTGTTGCCGCCGTAGTATTGCGACGCTTCGCCCTGGTTCGCCATGGCTGTGGGGAGGGGTCTGTCTGTTTGCGCGAACAGATATACGCTTTATTGATTCGAGGCGTGTGGTGATAGCGCGATACGCGATGCGCCAGCGATCAATGGCTTCTCGAAAATGCGATGCGCGCGTTGGCGAGAGACAATCGCACACAGAGTGAGAGCGAGGTCACAGCGGGTAAACAAGAAGATTGCGACACAGAGACAAGTCGAAAGCTACGGCAGCTCTTCTGTGCGCAATAATCAACCGTTGCGCGAGGCACAACCTAACCAAACCCAAGCTGCCAACCCGTCACGCCGTGCCGCCCCAGGGCAGCATCATACACAGTGCTCTCGGCCGCTCTTTTGTCGCTGGAAACTCAACCGCCGTCATGAGACATGAAAGACGTCGATCCGCACGCGTTGATTCGCCAGCGCGACGATCGTAGGGCGAAAGCACAGAAGCACAGGTCGAGCGTTGCCGTCTTGGTGCCGCCAAATCTCGGTAAAGACGGGCACGACGGACATCCAAGGTCATCCTGCTGTAAGGCTGCGTTTTTCCTTTTGCTTTTTGGGCGAGGATCAAGGAGTCATGATATGTATTACGCAATGCGCGCACGCCAAGCTGTCAGATTGTTATTCACCATATGCTTCAACGGACGAACACAAAAGAAGATACATGTACGTACATAATCCTTGCGAGGATCTTTCAGTGAACATGAGCTGTCCGTGGCGAGCTGAGATGTCAACACGCTACCTGGGCAAGGTCAGGGGCACAGGCACCTTGATTTTTCGTCCATTGGTGCATCCCCCACGAAGGCGTGGCCTGGGCCCTGCCATCTTTGCTCGTTATTCCACATCAATGACAAATTACGTGTATAGCAATAAAACACAAAATACGAGCTCGTCTATGATTTAATGTGAAAGAGATGCTCACCTCTCACGTGTGAGATATAACAAACATAATGCAACTTTTGAGTGGTAAGAAGTATAATACATCGGCATCGTAAGCTCGCGCATAAGACACAATAATCATCTCTATAGCAAGAGTCGATATTTTTGACTTGTATGATAGAAATGAGCAATGTGCAGTAGTTGAATGTTTGAAGAGAGGAGAGGATATCATACATATTCCACTTACGATCCGCAAGCCAAATCAAGAGGTATAAACTATAAAAACACCAATGCTGCGCCACCCAAAGATACTAAATGTATACTTTGCCGTTGCCTTCCCAGTTGCATCCGTAACGCCCTACCACAACACTCCCAGCATATACAACTCTTTCATGAGGCGGAATCGGTGCAATAAAAACAGAGTTGAAGGACTCCCTCACCAAGCCGAATGGGCATGTATGAGGGTAGAGTATAGATACATGGAGCGCATAATGCGCTCGGTTTAAAAGTACAGCGTGGTTGTACGCTTTTTGGGGTGGTAGTATGCAAAAACAAACGCTGGAATATAATAACACAAACAACAGTCAAGGTATCAAGCTAGAAAGCATTAGACAGTTTAAGGCTTCTTCTCGCCCTCACCGTCCTGCTTCTGCTCACCCTGCTGCTGCTGCTGCTCGGAAGAGTTGGACTCGCACTTGGCCTTGTGCATCTTGTCGAACAGGGTCAAGCTGGCCTGCTGGAGCTCGTCGGTCTTGGCCTTCATCTCCTCAGCGGAGACCTCGCCCTCGCCAGACTGGCTCTTGGCGATCAGCTCACGGAGAGAGGTGATCTTCTCGCGGATGGCCTCAGCCTCGGTCTTGTCGATGCGGTCCTCGAACTCCTTGAGGGCCTTCTCGGTGTCGTTGGTGACAGAGTCGGAGCGGTTGGCGGCCTCAATGGCAGCCTTGCGGTCCTTGTCCTGGCCAGCGTACTTCTCGGCATCGTTGACCATGCCCTGGATCTCCTCCTCGCTCAAACCAGAGCCGGAGGCGATGGTGATGGACTGGTCCTTGTTGGTGGACTTGTCCTTGGCACCAATGTGGATGATGGAGTCGGCGTCAATGTCGAAGGTGACCTCGATCTGGGGAACACCACGGTGGGCAGGGGGGATGCCGACAAGCTGGAAGTTGCCGAGGAGCTTGTTGTCGCGGACAAGCTCACGCTCACCCTGGTAGACCTTGATCTCGACAGCGGACTGGAAGTCGGCAGCAGTAGAGAAGGTCTGGGACTTCTTGGTGGGGATGGTGGTGTTGCGGTTGATCAGACGGGTGAAGACACCGCCGAGGGTCTCAATACCGAGAGACAGAGGAGTGACATCGAGAAGGAGGAGGTCAGTGACCTGGCCAGAGAGGACACCACCCTGGATCGCGGCACCGATTGCAACAGCCTCATCTGGGTTGACAGACTTGGCAGGGTCACGGCCGAAGATGCTCTTGACGGTCTCGGTGACCTTGGGCATACGGGTCATGCCACCAACAAGGATGACATCCTGGATGTCCTTAGACTGGAGGTTGGCGTCCTTGAGGGCCTTGCGGACGGGGTCAACAGTCCTGGAGACAAGGGGCTCAACGAGACCCTCGAGCTGGGCGCGGGTCATCTTGGTGTTGATGTGCTTGGGGCCAGAGGCGTCGGCAGTGATGAAGGGAAGGTTGATATCGGTCTGGAGGGAAGAAGACAGCTCAATCTTGGCCTTCTCAGCAGCCTCACGGATACGCTGGATAGCCATGCGGTCGCCAGAAAGGTCAATGCCCTGCTCGGTCTTGAACTGCTTGACGAGGTGACGGACAAGGGTGATATCGAAGTCCTCACCACCAAGGTGGGTGTCACCGTTGGTGGACTTGACCTCGAACACACCGCTGGAGATCTCGAGGATGGAGATATCGAAAGTACCTCCACCAAGATCGTAGACAGCGACAACGCGGTCGTCCTTCTCAAGACCGTAAGCGAGAGCGGCGGCGGTAGGCTCGTTGATCACACGCATGACGTTAAGACCAGAAATCTGACCGGCGTCCTTGGTGGCCTGACGCTGCTGGTCGTTGAAGTAGGCAGGGACAGTGACGACGGCGTTCTTCAGGGGCTTGCCAACGAAGGCCTCAGCGGTCTCCTTCATCTTTCCGAGGACGAAACCACCGATCTGAGAAGGAGAGTACTTCTGGCCCTGAGCCTCGAGCCATGCGTCGCCGTTGGTGTGCTGGACGATCTTGTAGGGGACCTGCTGGATATCACGCTGAACCTCAGCGTCGGAGAACTTGCGACCGATCAGACGCTTGGTGGCGAAGAGGGTGTTCTCGGGGTTGACGACGGCCTGACGCTTGGCGGCAATACCGACAAGACGCTCGCCCTCCTTGGTGAAACCGACAACGGAAGGGGTTGTGCGGGCACCTATGGTATTGTTAGCTCCCAATTCATCGCATCTTTTCAATTGCACGCGTATCCGTACCTTCTGAGTTCTCAATGATTCTGGGGTTCATGCCCTCCATGAGCGCGACAGCGGAGTTGGTAGTTCCGAGATCGATGCCGATCACGGGGCCCTTGACCTTCTCATCGCTGTCGATCTTCTCAGAGTATGACCTCCTGAATGATGAGTTGATGGGGGCTCTGTATGCGGAAGAACGAAGGGTGGAGGTGGCGCGCGGCGCAGCCTGTTGATGATGGGTTAGCGATGATGCGAAAGCAGATTTTTGTGATGCGACTCGACTTACGTTGCGCATGAATCTGGAGGACAGCATATTGAAGGGCAACTGCTGAAGAAAGGAATACAAATACAGTGACCGGCTCACAATAAATGAAATGGGTATTGGAGATGAAGAGGGTGATTAAGGGGTGGTGTAGATGGAGGATGAGTTGATGGAAGAGACGCGAAAAGTTCGCAGGGAGTACATGTATGGTCGCCAGCAGCAAGACAGGTGCTGGTCCGTGCTAAGCCGAATGCGCTTTGTTTCGAGAAGCTGCCATTTCATGTCCGCGATTCTCCGACTATATATTTCTGTGGCAACAACTGAAGGAGAGTCTTGACATCTAGTCAACCCCTCGATGCGACTGGTGACTTCAAAACTCTCACAGCCACCTGTGAGCTTTGATGATGCTACGGTTGGAAGTGGCAAAGTCGCTGTGAGTACTGCCATCATCACTCGTTCCGCGCTGAGATGACACGCACTTCCGAGGTAGGCAATCACATGCGTATGTTAATTACTCGATCGCATGCACCTTACTCTCTGGTACCGCAGCCTGATCAAATGGTATACTTCAACGCTACGAGTTCTTGTTCAGATGAAACGGTGATCTTGTTCCTGTCACGTGCAAAGCTGCTTGCTCGCTCGCAGTTCAGGTTCAAACTCAGTACTGGTCTCTCAGCGGCAGGCTGAACAGAACCGACTTTGAAGCTAGACTGAGAGACATGGTGTTCATGTTGCAGCACGCCTAGATCTAAAAGACAAGGATCCAATTCGTCACTCGCGTTGATGAGCATGATGTGTTTGCTTTTGCACATGCTGGGTAGCGAAGGTGATTTGTCTCGCGATTCAAGATCATCCCCTATACATGGAAGATGCTCCGGTCACCATTCATAGCATCTGTCGTTTGACTTGCACGAAAAAAGGACTCATTCGCAAGATTCCCTAGTCTAACAAGCAAGCGAGATGAGAGCAACACGTCCGAACGAAGTAGCCATGATCTAGCCATGGATTCATGGTCCGACTCTCTTGTTGCCTAGTGGTTGCAAAATGAATGTAAACATGCATGCACATCTCATCACCGATTTGGACCTAACCCCAAACCCTAGACTCACATGCACATGTGTAAATGTCTGGTGCTCGTTATTTGTTCTTCTGCTCAATCATCGTGGCTTGCCCAGGTCTCATCGCTGATGTTTTGGAGCTGATACCAGTAGTCTCGTAAATAATGGTGATTGCTGCTAGTCTATTGGCATTCTCCTTGCAAGAGCTCGTTAAGGTGCAACATCTGGTAACATTGAATCTTCCTCTTGCCTTGCTCAGATCTTTATTACTATCTCCTGTGACTTTTTTGGTACATATGTAGTCTATTGTAGCCTTGCATAGTATCTAACATGAACCTCCTCGTGTCAAATCATTGATAGAATGCTTATCATCGTCGACATCAAGATCAATCCAACTCCTCAAGCCTAAATCAGGGCAGCGTCATCGCTACCAAAGCACGCTAAAACAAAGCCCGACCTCGTGATCGCGATGGCTGGGGCTCTGGGGAAGCGAGCTGCAGGCGCCTACATACGCCACTCTCTCAAGCACACCGTACGACCTCTACTGATAGACTCCACACACCAAACACACCACAAGATGAAGCTCCTTACCATTGCCTCCGCGATCCTCGCGACTGCATCTGCCAGCTCTCTGTTCGGCGGCCCCGAGGTCACCTTCGACGACTCGCTTTCCGTTCCTGGCCACAACCCGTTGAACCACTGCGACAACCCCCAGGATGATCTCCTCGACCTGAAGAGCGTCGACCTGAACCCCAACCCACCCAAGGCGTAAGCAATAGAGTCGCCGCCGCAATACCTGTATACACATGCGCTAACCCTAAGACACAGCGGCCAAACCCTCAGCATCGTCGCTCGCGGCGACCTCGCAGAAGACATCGAAGACGGCGCAAAGGTGCATCTGCAAGTCAAGTACGGCCTGATCACCATCATCAGGCAGGACGCCGACCTCTGCAGCCAGGTCAAGAACGTCGACCTCGAGTGCCCGCTCAAGAAGGGCGAGCTTGCCTTGACCAAGGACGTCGAGCTCCCCAAGCAGATCCCGCCCGGAAAGTACACCGTCCTCGCCGACGTCAAGACCAAGGACGACAAGAAGGTCACCTGCTTGACCGCGACCGTCGAGTTCCACAGAGACGGCAGCGTGCAGGTGCACAGCAAGAAGGGCGGCAACAACAAGCAGGACATCTAGATCACCTGGCGCAAGCTACATTTTGAGACAACTTCACTTCGAGCATGACTGAAGCGTTCAGTTTTAGCGTTGTTATTATGTCGCGCATAGACGAGGGTGTGTGTGCAGAGAATGGATGGCTTGGTTGTCCGCGAGGTAATGTCTCGTTGTCCATACTAGGCACTTCTTCGCATTTGGGTATCCTGTCTATACTGCCAACCAGCACTCATTGTCATTGTCCTCCACCAGTAATAATGATTGAATGCTCATGCTTGTATCCTCGTCATGTAAGAACAATTGCACTGCAAATACACTCCGATGTTCCAATCGACTTTGTACTCCTTCACCGCTCCTATTCGCCGAACAGCTTCCTCACTCTCTTCATGACACTGTCCTTCTCGGGGTCGTACGGGTGGTCCTTGGAAGGAATCTCGAGCAAGCTTGGGAAAGCCTCGTTGTACTGGTCGACGCGGGGTCTTATGCGCTCGGCGATCTGCGTGTCGTGTTAGTATAACTTCGTCCTTGCTCCTCAGGCTGTCTTATGGCCCGTCTCAATTAGCAAGTAGTAGGCACGTACGTGTTGGTTAATCAGTACGATCGCAATGTCCTTCCTCTGCCTGGTGAACTGGTCGAATGCTTCCTCGATAGCGGCTTGCTCAGTTTTGGCATCGACGACAAGGTAGTTCTTCTGCGAGTCCGGAGCTTCGGTGACATGCTGTGGGAAGTACGTCAGTCTCCATGAGAACCTTCATAGCGCAAGCGCAAGTGGTAACCTACTCCGACACCAGCCAGCAAGATGCCGGTCACTGAGTCCTATGTTGTGTTAGCTACTGTTGAGCGCGCTTCTGGTCCTCGGGCAGGCGATACAAACCTCATCTCCGATCACCGCCAGGAATTGTCGGTCTTTGTATGCTGACTGTGGTAACGCCATGATTGCTGTATGCACAGGATGTGGTGCTTGAGGTTGCCTGACGTATGGCTGGCACAGCAGTGCTGTGGTGGTAGCTGCTCCAGACCCGGAGATCAGTCGGCTTCTCGGGAGCGGCGCACGAATAAGTCGGATTGCAGACTGGAAGCAACAAAGTGCTTTCTATTGCAGTTTGATCAATGAACGACATGAAATATATCGCCGAACACTTTCACTGATTGGCGTGCTGAACTCTACATCAGTCTGTTCAAATACGCTTGTCAGAAGGTTTGCTGGGCATCTCCTTAGTCACTCTTCCTAGACTCGTTCTTCCGGGTTGACCGCCTCTGCTCAACCATCAAGTCAATACAACTCTTGATCCTAAGAAGGATTCTGCACTGGTTTTCTAGAGTTCGGATTACTTTGAAAGTGTCGTAAGGCCTTCTCAATTATTGGAGTGCTGCATACTAAGTATCTAGGCGTGACGATGATTGACCATCTCACCTCACTATTTGGTCAACAAGTCGAAGATGCTTCGGAAGGTAAGATAAACATCAATCATCAATTACAGGATGGTCCTGACGATGTGTACAGAAACGTTCGACCTCTTTGCTCAGCCTCCGAACTCTGGTGACCTAGGCATGATAGACCCCAAAGCTGCATCCGTCGACCTCACCATCCAAGGTCGCGACTTTACTCTTACCCAATCGCCAGGCTTACTCCAGTCTAATCGCGAGGGAGGTACTACAGGCGCCGCAATCTGGGCAACTTCGGTTCGGTTCGCCCAATGGATCTCATCGCCTGATAATGTCCTTTTCAAGCATGGCCTACTAGGTGCATCGAGCAGCGTACTCGAGCTCGGATCTGGCATCTCAGGTCTCGTAGGCTGTGTCCTCGCGCCTCAGGTTGACAAGGTCATTCTGACGGACCAACAATACACCCTCAAGTTGTTGAGAGATAACGTAACCGCCAACGTAACTACGAACACAAGCAAAGGGAAAGGCCGTACGATACGAACCAACCAGGACCACTCAGGCGCTAACATCTCCGTCGAATCTTTGGACTGGGAAACAGACGCGATTGCACCATTCCTCGCTAACAATGGCCTGACGACCGGTGCTGACGTCGTACTGGCTTGCGATTGCATCTACAACTACGCCCTGATTGAGCCCTTCACTCAGGCTTGTGCCGATGTATGCCGAGTCCGGCAACAGAGTTCCGAGCTTGACGAATCGACGCGAACCGTATGCGTTGTCGCGCAGCATCTGCGTCAGCCCGACGTGTTTGAGGAGTGGGCTGAGGTCTGGATGCGCAAGTTTCATACCTGGAAAATACCCACCGATATGCTTGGTGAGGCTCTTGGGGAAGGCAGTGGCTTTGCTGTGCATGTTGGAGTCTTGAAGTGAGCTCATGGCAGAGAATCTGTTCTTCGCTAGGCGAACAGCCTGTTTGTCTTAGCATGAAGGTTGAAGGTATGTCTTTCATCTTATCGTTCAACGCTAGCGCATACAAAAACTTCTTCTATGATTGAGAACCATTGAAAAGTAAATCCTACATTTGTGAAGGTACTATCAAAGGCCTGTCTGACACCCTTCAAACGACGCTATTGAAGAACACATGACCAATGTCGGAGCCCAAGCTGACGAAGTCTATATACAGTGTCTGATCCGATAGAACCACTGCAATAAGACCTTCCGCTATACTAATCAGCCTCAGCAACTCCATCCATCACGCCATGTCGTCACGATGGAGTTTCGAAGTCAACGTCTGCGATCAACTCGCAACACAGTCGCCCACTCCCGATGATCGGACTGTCTTCGGCTATGAAGTCGGTGTCCCTCAACGGAGTAACGATTGCGAAGCCGGCTCAGTCTAGCTTCAAAGTCCGTACTGCTCGCTCTGCCATTGAGAGGCCAATACGGAGCTTGAAGCCAGACCGCGAGGCCGGCCGCACAAGTACCACGTTCTCAACGCCGCCAATGGACTCATGCATACCCGTCTGCAGTCCACGCATAGATGAGCAAATAGAGTTGAAACGACAGGCGTACTGTAACCATGGATTCGATCTAGCGTGAGGCGAAGTGCTTTCCATCTTGCATCCCCGGTGCATAACGCTCTCACATGCTATGGGCCCGCAGTTTACTTCTTCCCGTGGCTGCCTTCAAAACAGTGGGCGCGCGGCGCCTTTATTGACGTACGAATATGTGGAGGCGGAGAGCTTCTCGTTACGAGCATATATGATGTTCTGGCGGCGGCTATGGGTGGATTCGAGATGCTACCCTAGCAACCAAGGACGAATCCACCGACGTGCATAGAAGAAGGCCGCTCGTGACCTGCATTGGGTTCACGACCGGTGCGAACAGCTGTTGTGTGGGGTGTTTTCCTTGCTGCTTGTCAATGTCGTGCAGAGAACGTGTTCGTGATGAAGATCAATTGTGGATTATGACATACGCCAACAACAGACATGAGGTATAACAATACGGACTTACTCAGGGCGGATGAGTATAAGATGCTCGTACGCCATGTGTTGGGCAGAGGGCTGAGCGATCCTTGCCTGGGCAAGCCACGCTCACGTTGCATATAACTTAAGGCATCAATCAGCCCTCCAATCCTTGAGGTGAGGCTCGATCCCTGCAGCATTATCCAGCCACGCTTCGTCGTGTCACCAGTCTACTTGTGGATCAACCACTAGTCCTGCGGCCCAACAGCCGGCTATAGAACGGCACAACTCAGAAGGCTGGCGTAGTGGGAGTGTGCCGTGTTGGTTGCAGTTCGAGAGCCCGTACTTGCTTCCTTCTTCCTTCGCTAAGCGACTGGGCGATTGTGTGGTTGTAGAGCGAATAGATTAGACACAGTACATAGAGCCTTGCTATTCATCAAAAGTAAGCGGCGTGCATGTGCATGAGTGAGGAAGAACGCTGCGCTGCTCCGCAATCACCCTACATACACACAGACACTCATCACTCCCTCTCATCACGTCCCACTTCGACCTCACATCACCTGTGTGCTCTCCACATGTCAGCGGTCCCTCTGATCGTCTGAGGCCATCCTTGCGCCCGTTCGCACGCCGCTGTTGTGTCTACCAGCCTTTGGCCTCGTGCTGGAAGTTCATTGGACCATCCAACTTACTGCGCAAGCGCCAAACGCGCGCCAGGCTGAGTGGTGAGGCTACTATCCGCGAGTCACGTGTAGCACACCATCAACAGGACTGCACATCAGGCCTCCTATTGTTGCACATACTGCTCCGCCAGGCGAACGCAACTACCGCCCATTTCTATACCTGGCGCGCACTGCTTATGGATCCCTGCGTACGAGCATCTCATTGTGCAACAAGCCAGCCTCGCGTACGACCCTAACAGCGCGCCCGGACGAGAACCACTGCATCCATCCCCCAGCTATTGCATCACCCGATCATATGGCACTCTAGCTGGTCTACCGGCCCTGAAATAATACTGTTGCTGTACCCTTGTACACGCTTTGCTGGCTCTGCGAGTGGCCGCTGCGCATCCTGTCGCATCGATGCCTCAACTCCCATTCGCCAGACACGCTCAGTTGGAAGCCGAGGACGACATGGTCGCAGTTGAACCGCTACCTGCGCCTATCACTGGAGCCGCACCGCAGAAACTACCCAGGAGACAGTCAATACTCAATTCACTTAGGAAGGGCTTGAGGAGGAATCATGACTTGCCGGAGGTTACAGCAATATCGATACCAGACAAAAAGGAAGGAGGACCGCCTTTGTTGAGACGACGCTCAAGTAATCCAGAGCTCAGGCCGAAAGTGTCAAGACGAGCTATTGCGAGTTTGCCCAGGCAGCAGACGTTGAAGAGAAGTGAGAGTGAAAAGAGAGGGAAGCTGTTGGAGGTCCCGTCAGGAGACTTTGAGAAGAGACAGGATGGTGGTGCGCAAAAGCGAGGATGGAGCGCGGGTGCGTTCAGGAGGCAAAGGTCCCCGAGACCAGGACCTATACCTTCAGCTTCTGCACCGGAGGTAGCATCACATGGATCAAATGAACCCTACGGCACAATAGACACCCAACTTTCACAAAACGACAACACACAACAAAGCGGCTCAGCACCCAGTGACATGTCCTCACATGGATACTTCGACCGCAGGCACGAGTCAACAAGCGACGCTGATGCAACAGAATACGACCATAACGAAGCAGACGAGACTAACGACCCGGCGGCTCTGCAGGCAGAGTACGCTCGCCGATGGATATTGAACTTGAGCATGTCATTCCGCGATAAGTCAGAACGTGAAAAGTTCTTCGTTACGTACGCAGAAACACCCACAAAGTGGCGGCGTCTGACGATATCGTTGGATTACCGTACAGCACCCCCAGGTTCGTTAGAAGCAGACCTCAAGAGTCTGCACTACCAGCGAGACAAAAGCTTTCGCGTCTTCGAAGCTATCAGAGAAAGCCTCGACGACATTCAATACTACGAAACTGTGACCAACCTGAAACTAGAAACGACAGAAGACGATTGCCAGCTGCACATTCATGTCCGCGAGGATGCAAACGAGATTGTGCAGTTCCCTGCTTCTTCCCTCATGGATCATGTGCAGTGCCCACGCTACCGAGAGAGTGAAGTCGAGTTCGAATCACATCTTTCGGGCTTTGTCTACAAGGTTCGAGCTGACGGGCAACTACTCATCAAGAAAGAGATACCTGGTCCCGACACCGTTGACGAGTTCCTTTACGAAGTAAATGCCCTCGATGCGTTGTACGGTGCCAACAGTGTTGTTCAGCTTCGCGGTCTGATCACAGACGAAGATGGGTCTATTGTGAAAGGCTTACTAATTTCATATGCGTCCCGTGGTGCGCTTGTGGATATGATTTACGACTTTGGCGGTGAGCTACCTTGGCACAAGCGGGAGAAATGGGCCCGTCAAATCGTTGAGGGCCTATCAAACATCCACGAAGCAGGTTATGTGCAGGGCGACTTTACCTTGTCCAACATTGTTATCGACGATGACGACAATGCGCAAATCATCGATATCAACCGCCGTGGCTGCCCGGTCGGCTGGGAGCCTCCTGAGTTGAGCAGATTGATAGAGTCCGGCCAGCGGATCGCCATGCACATCAGCGTGAAGACTGATCTCTTCCAGCTTGGGATGGTGTTGTGGGCACTCGCTGCTGAGTCTGATGAGCCTGAACGCTCGCGACCTCTGGTCCCACTTGGATCGGAGTTCCCCAACTACTACTGCCAGATCGTTGATTCATGTCTCGAGGCTCGCCCTCAAGGCAGGATGTCAGCTTCACAACTTCTGACCAAGTTCCCCAGAGACGCTGGCCGCCCACCAAGTCAGCGCCCAAGCGTAGACTTCAGCTTACAACCACACATTCTAGGTGGAGATCTGAAAGCCTCCGACCCGAGTGTCGCAACCTCTCACCGCTCCGACAAGGAGTACATTGACCCAAACATGGCTGTGACTCTCGACGAAGTTCAACGCCAACGTCAACGCCGTGTCGATTCCGCTAAGGCAGGTTTCACCGATCAAGTGACATATCTTGATCCCAACTCAAATCCAGCAAGCACGAGTTACCAATTCGAAAGCAACGGAAGCTGGGTCATAGGCCAGAGTCGTGGTCGTAGCCCAGTCTCCAGTAGAAGGAGACGCAGCTCTCCGTATGGCCGCACAGCGACTAGCGTTACGAGTCTGTCACTCTCGCCCGACCGCCGCTCTGGCAGGAGTGCAAAGGTGTACTGCGACGACCTCGAAGATGAGCCATCGTCGTATCCCGCGCAGCTGGACGATCGCGATTTGACATCCGAATCAGATAGACGGTCGCCACGATGCCCCACACCTCCCACAAACAGGCGTGTTGCGAGATTGCAACGCGACCATTCACCAGAATTCAGACCGCCCATGCATCAGGATTCCGGTTTTGATGAGCAGATGATTCACGACCTCCACCTCGAAGATGAGACCGAATCTTCTGACAAGTCTACAGAATCCGAAGGCGAGATGGATTCCGAGGATGAAATGCCGCAGCTGCGGCCCATGGGTACACGAGCTAAGCAGTCTAACCTAGCGCTTGCGGCCGGAAATAGGGCTCTTGCCAGATGAGCATTGCGAGCATTGGAAGATTGCTGCAAATTTTGTTGACTGTGAACATATGAGACACCACGGCTGGGGGACACCAAATTGCTCTGCGAGCACCACAACCCTCGTAAATGGTTGGCAGTGCGTGTCACTCTCGCCTATATGCATTGCTACCAGATCACAAAGACACGCTCCGTCGGCGGCCTCGCTCTACAAGCAAGACATGTTTTGCTGTGGGACTATATACGCACGCAGTAACGATGATGCTCGTCGTTCTGCAACCCTTCGCCAGCGAAGACGCGAAGGAACGATCATGATGACACGATAACGAATAAGGCTAGGAGAAGGGGTGGAGCTCAGGCGTTTGCTCCTGGCTGGATGATGGGAGTGAATTTGGTTGATACGGGAAGGGCATGACTAGGTCGACGTACCCCATATATCACTCTTTCGGTAGTCATGAACACATGCTCAACATAAATACCCACGTGCCGTGTGTATCAATATTTGTGTTGTGTCTGCTGTTTGCGCCAGGGCATCGCTCCAACACCTGACTCTAGATCAAGCCAGTCAGTCAATATCCGATTGCTCTACGTTCCATCCACGAGTCGCATGGCGCAGAAGTGAGTACGATATATTGCTCTGATAGTGTTGGTGTAATTTCGGTCATGCTCGGCTGAAGTTCGCAACCATGACGAGCCTCATAAACAAAGTGACGATTTGCTTTGACAACCGCAACTTTCACTGACGACGCGGATCATGCTGTTGCCAGCACGAGAACTTGATCAAAACCGCCTGCAGACGTATACGGCGATGTCAAACGACCCACATCACTAATAATATGCCACCCCTCGTGCGCCGTCGCCCGCTGCTTGAGCGCATCCAAGCCTACCTCGACCCTGGAGACTTTCTGCTATGGCTCTCCGAAGAGCTCAACGACGATGCGCATGAGGATCTCCTTAATAGTTGGGCCACACCGATCGGAATCGCGCTCAACTTCTTGTTCATCCTGGCCAGAGGCTCGAGCAATCCGGGCGATTCAAGAGGAAGCGATGATGTATTTGGCGACATTGAAGGAAAGAGAGGAACTGGATGGTTTGCGTGGCTCGTGAGTATACCGGAACACGTATTGCTATGCGGTAATTTAACCAGGCTGACGGTGATTGTATAGGCTACGTTCCTCGTGCACAGCTTGACTATTGTATGCTGCCTCAATACATTCTACACTTTCTTCCGCAAGCGACACTACCGCCTTTTCGAGCAACCAGTCGATCTTCCGCCCAACACACCGTCGGCGCAGCGCGTGCGCGTCGACAGCTCTCCGGCATCTTCGTCGCCTTTGAGCTACGTCAAGAAGACCTTCGCCGCAGCGACGGCATCGTCTCGCGCATACCCGGACCCGGAGAGGGAGGTGTGGGAGGTTTCTGTTTGGGATCCGAAGCCTTTCCACTTGACCACATTCACCCTCTTCTCGCCAGGACACGTTCTGCTGTACTATGCGCTGCTTCCGACAGCACCTTTGGATCCTAGGCCATCGGTCACGGTCGTGTTGGCGGTGCTTTTTGGATCCGTCTTGTCTCTCCAGCTGGGCTTGATGAAGACATCTTTCATGCAGCAAGCGAAGGACTCCGCTCTCATCCACGGCGAGGTCATGAATGAGTATGACACCAAATTCGTCCACCCATTCCTCACGCGACCTGTCCGTGACGTCGGCACTCAGTCTCGCGAGAGCTCCTTGACACCCCGAGGGACCAAGGTTCGCGAAGTGGATCTTTACACACCCACGACCCTAATTAACAGAGGCTTCAAAACAAACCCCAACCCAAACTACAGCGGCCAGTACGATCCAGACGATCTTGCTCACAAACCAGAGCAACGTCGCGAATCGAGCCATGGCTTGCCTCGGAGCGCCACCACGCCTGCCCTTGCAACACCAAAGAAGTACGTCAGCAGCTACACGCAGTTGTCGACTGCGCAGCCATCTTCTGATTACTCATCTCCTCTCAAGCCGCGTCACGAGCGTCCTCGTGAGTCTGTCGTCCCCAGAGGTGATGGAGGAAGTATGGGTGTTCACAGCCATGCCAACAGCCCGCTAAAGAAGGCCACGAGCAGCAGCTACCTCAGGAACGATGATGCTGTCAGGAGGGCTGGAAGTCCGTTGAAGCGCATGAGTACTCCGGGTGGGGGTGAGACTACTAGGGATGAGAGACGAAGACAGACTGGTAGATTCTAGTGTACGATAAGTGTATTCTAAGACGATCTAATTACGAGTTCGATGCGACATATCTGTAATGCTAATGTACCAGGCCCCAAATACCATACACTGGACTTGAGTCACGCCACGCTAGAACACTCATCCCGAAACCCCAACAGTCCAATGACATCAAACGACAGCCCTCTCACTGCTCTGCTCATCGCTTACGTTTTCGCGAACCGCCAAGTCTATCCTTCCAACTGGTTGGCCAACAAAATACTGCTTCCTTCTGGGCATGCCCAGGCCAGAATGTCAGACCATTGATCCACCCAGTGCACCTCATCAGCGGTGGGATCCTTTCACCAATGAGTCTTACCTCTAGGCTGACATGCCGTGTCCTCTCTCGCTTGTCCTCGTCAAATCCAGACGACCACGACGTGAAGATCCGAGAGTCCGTGGATCGATGTCCTACAAACACTGCAAACGCTTTATCAGATCCTTCCAATTTAGCGAGTGATAGCGTTTGTTCCCGGTTGTCGTCAAGGGCGCGCACTATCTCGCGAGCCATCGTGTCCATATACTCTTTGGACTCAGTAGAATCCGGCGAGGTGAGGTCTTTCTTCACATAGCTTTCGATCAGATATGGTAGCTGACTTTTCTGCACCATGTATTTCCCACTGTTCTCCGCCCGCCGTAGCCTCCCTGCAAATTGGGACAAACGATCGCGGTCATGGGGTTCTAAGCCAGATTCGAAAGGCTTCGTTGTCGTAGTCTTGGCATCCGGCCAGTCGTCGATGTCAAAGTGGTCGTACACTTGCCATACGTGTCCTCTAGTATGCATGCCATCTGGACGTAAATCCACGTCCGACAGACGACAGTTTTTCAGCCATGTCAGTTGCCTGGAGCCGACTGGTGGGTCGAACTTGCCGAACGATATGTGTTCCAGATATTGGGTTGTGCTCATGGTTGTGGGTGACTCTGCATTGGCTTTGTAGTTATGGATGAGTTCTCCGTTCCGCAGATACATTGCAAGAGCACACAGTCCGACACTGTGTGTCGATGGGTGTTCGTCTGCCAGCGCTTGTAGCCTTTGTGAATCGAGCCGAACAGCGTAGTCGCAGGCGTTCGCTGCGATGGGTAAGACATCATATGGTCTGCCGACATGTCGATCGCCGATGCCAGCGAATATCATCCACGACATGGCACTTCCCTCGACTTCTGTTTCGCGATAGAGAACGTTGTATTTGCCGAAGCAAGCGAGCAGTGGATCAAGCCTCTCCATCATCGCAGGCGAGGTCCTCTCGTCGTATCTCAAAGCCAGGATGAATCTTGTTACTTGCTGGCGAAACCGTGTTGCCAGAAAACAAATTTCCCCATCTATGAACTTGTCACGGCGGTGCACTCTCTTGTTGCTCAACATCGCTCCGAACTCCTCTCGCTTCACGGCGTCAAGATCTCGACTGTGGCGGATTAGAATCTCCATCTTCTGCCCGCCTAGATACTCCTCCTGGAAGATCCACGCTCTTTGCCACCACCGATCTTTGCGGAGAAGCTCCAGTAGATCCAAGATACCAGTTATCTGTTTGTTGCCGCAATTCAAAAGCACTGAAGGAGCATCACGTAGTAACGATGCCAGAGAACAAACATGCGACTTGTCGCGGAGTTCTGTCGACAGTAGACCAACCGGATACTGACTTCCCTTGTACACGCGGTCCATAGAGTCCATAGCCTCTTGCTTCTCAGGCTTCTTCGTTTGATCCACACACTCTTTGTCGATCCAGAAGAGTGAGCTTTTTGCATATTCTGCGTATCGAAGCACTCGAGAGATGACGAGATTGCGGACAGTGTTCTCCCTCTCCGACCCGTTTGCAGTCAGGATTGTGTAGTCGGGCGGGTCTTTAGCAACGCTCTCGTATTCCATCATGGGCTCACATGAGTACGACACTGCGATGTAGTTCCTCATCATGTTCATATCTTTTTCCTCTACACGCTTCTCGCACAGGATGTTGCTGCGTCCATGTACCGCTGAAAGGCACTTCAAGTCGTCGACCCACTTGATGGACTTCTTGTTCGTCTCGGCGTAATCTTTCTGGATCTCGATCAAGTTATCGACCAAAGACTTGCCAACGAGCTCGTCTGGTCGACAGCATAGCTCAGTAGAAAGGGCGGACATAGTCAAGTAGTGCTGGATATGTGCGCGAGTTGTTTCGAGGGTCACGATAGATACAGTAGGTGTGCTTCGTCAGGACTAGAAGCAGGATACGAAAATCGAAAAGAAAGACCTCGCGCCCTTGAACGCGACGAGAGACGCGTCTCAATAATAATGCCCAATCTCACCGGTCGTCGCAGGCCGCTGTACATGGTCGTCTGCGTATTGTAGCATGCCCGCCAATCGTATTTGCCGCCCATGCATGAGCGTGGCGTAGCTACCAAGCGCTTAAGTTGTATCGACCGGCACTTCGAGTGTGCAAATAGCATATCTCAATAGCAACAGCGTTGGCGACATATGTCTCCGGAGTGGTGTGTGCTGATCATCGACACGTCCTTGACAGAAGCCTTTCTACCTTTGAGTCAACTCAAATGGACCAAAATCATCGCCTACCATTGAGATGGTCTGAATCAGGCTCGGCGCAGCGCCTGAGTGTTTGTCCATAAATGCCGTACCAATGTTCCGCATCGATCACCTTGTAGACTGCATCTCGTCACGAACGGAGAGTCAAACTGCCGTGCGTTTCGACTGCGTAACAACAAATAGATAGTGAGATGTAAAGTGAGGGAAATATAGAACTCATTGCCTGAGACGAACCCTACGATTAGGATCGATTCTGGACTCGGCCCGTTTCCAAACACTTATTTTCAAGCGTCTCAGATATGTCGTCATCGATCTACGATCGTTGCCCCGATGGTTTAGTGGTATAATTCGCCCTTCGGGTTCTCTGACCCAGGAGTTTACCTCCTTGAGTATGGGCGAGGTCCCGCGTTCGATTCGCGGTTGGGGCCTTTTATTTTTGCCGCTTTTGTCACATACACCATTGCTGGAATTGTAGGATCGATGGTCGTATCGATTTTTTGATCGGGGTGTCTTAGGAATTGGTTTGGGGGAGATGTGGTTGGGTTTTCCCGCGTTGAACGCTGGCTGCGAGCTTCGTTCGAGCTGGCTTGTTTGAGCTGGGTTACACACAATAGAATAGATTCGGGGCCTTGAACGCGGTGGTAGTTGTAGAATAGATACGCTCTCGAAGTGGTGAAGATCGAGGGAGAGCATGTTGAGCTTTGGGTCAATTGGATGCGGCGGGCAGTCACATTTCTACGTCACGTGCAGCATCTCAATGGCAAAGTGCGTTCACGACAATCCTCCATGCTCGATGGTATGACACCACTATCTGACGAGGATGTGAAACACCATTGCCAATCTTTTGTTGGCCACTATGTATTCTCTAACAGCACATAGCATATAGACCAGTGTGAAGAAGAATTGAGAAGTGTGATGCGCTTGTAGAAGGTCAACGAAACTTATGCTCAGATGTTCATTATCTATCAACAGAAGAAAAAGAAGAATAAAAGAGAGAAGAGAGGATTAAGAAGAACCAAATCAATCAATCAGTCAGCCAATCATCTCGCAAGAAGCACCGCCTTGCTTCAACCTAGGTGAGGTGGGGAAAGGTGCTGTCCATGTTATCCCTTTACCCGTCCCAATCGCCTATGCACAGCTTCCATGCATTAATGCCATGCCCGTCATCCATCTCACATCAGGTATATGCAACGCGGCGTGTCCGCTCATGTTGAGACAGCCTCAGCCGCCGTCTCACTAAAGCGGCCCTGCCACTCTCTGATACCAACAGTCAACTGTTCTGCCAGCTCCATGGCTTCCAGCTCGCCTTCTGCTCGCGACCCTGGACTCCTCTCACTGCCCAGGCGAGCACGGTCGGCTGCAACCTCGGATCTTGCGCGGTGGATGAACATGATCATGAAGTCGAGGTTCTTCGCCATGCCGGGGATTGTGAGCTCCGCAGGTTCGGTCGGTTTCGCAGCGCCGTTGAGGAGAGCGTTCTTCTTGCCCTTGCCCCATCTGCCGCCGCCTTTGCCGTTTGTTGTGCCGTTACCATTGCTTGTGACCGAAGGTAGAGGAAGGTCAGGTGTGGATGTGCTGTTGCCGTCGCCATTGCCGTTTGTAAGGGCGTGTTCATCGCCGCTGCTCGTGTGACTGTTGTTTCCGCGCTTTTTGCTGTGCGGACTTGAGATCCCGTTGCCGGCGGATGTGGGAGCTTCGCCGCGGTGCTTTGTATATTGATTGTTGCCCAAGCGCTTCACCTTACGGCCTGCAACTTTCTTGTTTGATAGCTTCTCTTGCGTTGCTGGTGGTGGACTTTCGGGTTGTGAGGAGGGAGGAGGTGATGGATTTGAGTTGGAACCGCCTAGTTTGGGCACGTCATCCATGTCGTCTGCAGTTAATCTTGTCAGCGATGTCATGGCATGATTGACCTCGGCAGTCGAGGACTCACCATCCTGTCTTCTGCGCCCAGCTCTCGCTTGTCGCCGCCCAGCAGCTTCTGCACGAGCTCTCTCGCGCTCGTTTTCTTTCTCCCGTTGTTCGTACTGCCGCGCTGTCATGGCAGCGTCGGCTTTTGCTTTCTTAGAGCGGCCGGTGAAACTGCCGTCTTCTCCATCTTCATCCGATTCGTCCTCGATTGTTCCATTTCGCGAGAGCGATGGCCCGGACTCTGAGACCCGCCGCGCGCGCTTCACCTCTAGTTTGGTGCTGATGTACCGTCAGTTCTGAGCTATCCATACTCCAGCCGATCGTACTCACTCTTCACTGCTCTCGTCACGGCTTCTCTTGCCTCCGCGCCTACCAGCCTCGCGAGCGCTCTCCTCGATGGCACGTTGTATTTGCTCGGCTTCTTCATCATGCTCCCTGCTTCGAATTGTGCCTCTCCTCTTGCCCGAAATAGGGTCAATGCTCCCTCTAGAGATTTCACTGCGCTCTTTTCGTGCTTTCTCATCGCTCTTGCTGCCAAAGCTCTCTCGACGGAGCTTGGACGTTACGGGAATGTACAGTGAGTACCGTTGTCTGTTCAAAGCTTGTTTAGCAGCTGCGCGCTCGGTGGATCCAGTGTGGTAGCGTGCCATGGAAGGGTGTTTGTGTGAAGGTGTGGTGGTGCGGTAGTGAGATCACAGCGAGTTCTCTGGCTAACGCAGAGGCACCGCGGTGGCTCACGCGGTGTGATTGTAGCGCTCGTGAAGTGCTGTGCTAAGGCGAGGCACACTCAGTGCCAACTCATGTGACTGCTTGAAGCTGCCTGGAGTTGATACTGAGACCTGCCACACGACTGATCATGCAGCTACGAGCGCCATGTGGAATGGTGCAAGGTGAGAACGACTCGAAAAAAGCGCAACATACCCTCTGCTGTCAACGTGCACCTCGTGCTGCTTCGGCCTGCACTCCTCGCAATAGTACTTATCAGGACTCTGCGCTTCGTCAAAAATGCCAACGCAGCCTCCATGCTGCCATACGCTGCAGCCATCGCATTGGATGAACAGCCCGCCGGCGTCGTCGGCCTGCGCCTCTGACGCACCATAGGCCTCACTAAGCGGCGGACCCGGATATTCCTGCTGACCGCAAAGACATCTTGTCACCTCCTCTTCATCTTCGACTGCTTCTTCGTCGGGGTTGAGGAGTTCGGGTTCGGCGGCGGGGTGGGCGCGCTTGCTGCGACGGGGAGGTTCGCTCATTTCTTCGCTGGAGCGCGATTGTGGTGTCGCCGATTTCGGATGGCTGATGCTACCGCGAGTACTGCGGTCTCGTCGGGCGGAGGGAATGGAGGAGGAGGATGTGGTGGAGATGGGTGGTTGTGTTGCGCGGGCGGAGCGGCGGGTTGGTGAGGGCATTGCAGGGCCCAAACCAGTTGTTAGTGGTTATCGGCACTTGGGAGGCGCAGGGCAGCTGTCTGCCGCCTTGATAGTGTCCGGTGGCAGGACGGGCAGGGTGGACGGCGTGAGGGTGGTCTGGCGATGGGTGGTGTAGCGATCTTGAACAAGCTCTGATCGCTGGCGGAAAAGAGGATGTAACGTCGGGAAAAGTGATGGTAACGGGAGCAGGGTGGATTGCAATGCGAGTGGATGAGGATTGAGGGGTGGAGGAGAGTGTGGTGGTGGTGGGTGGGTGGTGGTGCTGGCGGAGTTGCGCAGATCATGCAGCAGCTGCACTGTAATTCACCCAGGCCAGGGCGGGCTTGCTGCTGCGAGCGAGCCGACTGCGTGCAGCGAGCGAGCGTGCATCAGCCTTCGGCGTGGCCAGGGCAGCTGAGCGCTGATTGGCTGGACAGCGTGCCATTGTGCGCCGGCAGTATCGACGGGCTGAGGGAAGGTTTGGGTGTGAAGACAGGAGATGAGAGAGGGTCTTGCTACTTGCCGTCTCGTTGATGGCTTGCAATGAGATGAAGCATATCAAATGCTGCGTGGTGGCGATATATGTGACTGCGTGCTGGTGGCAGCGAGAGTGCGTGAAATTCCGGCAGCCGCATCGCTCAACGAGAGAAGAGGGGTCGTCGCATGACGAGGAGTAGGCCATGGGGGGAGATGCATGGGGGCGGTATTAATCCATCATGCTTGCAGGATATATCCAAGCAGACGAAAGAAAGCGTTTGCATGCACAAAGAGAGGCGATATCTGCAGTGTGATGAAGCCTTCCAGCAAGAGTGCGGTTCGGATGATTTGATCAACGGTCAAAGGTGTCCAGTCGCTGCCTCCTCTCTCTCTGTCCGTGGTCTCAGCCAACCTTCGTCATTCTCTCAGCCCAACTTTCCGTCGCCGATCCGCTACATCTTCGGCTATCCAAAGAGCAGCTTCTAGAACATCTCGACCATTGTACACTTCACGTTATTGTATGTGAAGACAGGCGAAATACACCATGTTATGGGCCTGCTATGTGCAACGTTGAAGCGATGAGATCTGACAATCGAGCATCTCACCATGCCTTATGCGTGCCCACAATGAGACGACACCCTATTGCAAGCTTCATCAGTGGTAGAAGGTACGACCGAGGCCGGTAGGCACTTGCAATTGTTACAGCTACTGCTTGCTGCAAGACAATCGAATCTCTGCCTGTTGCACATACTCTGTGTACATGTATGTATATGCACACTTTACTCAGTATTTCCTTGCACAGCACTAACCCTATCAACCCAGAGCGAGGAGACCTCCCTGCCATCAGTCCTGTCGAGGATGTACTGTAGATTTATCGCTCCACACAACACTCCTCAATGCTACATCTCGCATTGCACAAGAAGCCATGGTAAACCGTCTTGAGACCTGCAGATGCCTCAGCGTCAACGCTCCAGCCATGCCGTCTGGTTTCGCCTCGAAGTCTCTCCGCTGTGCACGACCATCACCTCAAACACCTCTCCTCATCCATCTCCTTCCTAAGACACAGCCAGTCTGATGGCTCTACATATCTATATATGCCGCTCCAAGTCGCTGAGCATCGCGCTAGACATGGCACCAGCAGTCAGGATGCCGTCCATCGCGGCCTCCGAAACCTGTTCGTAATAGGACTTTGCCCTGAAACCCCGGCGTGCAATCAACTTGTAAACAGTGGACCGACGAATCCTTACCGCAGCGGCTGGTAGCTCATACCACGCCATCTCTTACAATTTGTGCCGAAGCTTGATCCTGGAACGCCGACTTGGGAGAGAACAAGATAGCCGACTCGCCTCACACACGCACGTACGATCCTGTACGCAAAGGCCGGAGTCGCCTTCCGGGCGAAGGTCCTGGATTCAAAAGTGGACGTGTCTAAAGGTTCATTGCTTCGCGTCCTCGTTCGGTCCGATCATTGTTCTATGCTTTTACTGTCTTGGGCGAGCTATCCTGCCCGTCCTTATCTCCTTTCGACAGCTCACCACTGGAGTCGATACTGTCCAATGCCGACATAGCAATGGTTGAAAACATTCAACCTCAAGCTCTCGCAATCATTGTCACTTTCCCGGTGATCTCCACAATATTCGTCGGCCTCAGAGTCGTCTTTCGAACATGGAACCGCCAGTTCAAATGGGGTCCGTCTCCCTTTGAAAGAGAAGTAGCAGGAACGCTGACGTTTACATTAGATGATGCCCTTTGTGTTTTCGCATGGGCGCTGGCCGTCGCAAACGCAGCAATCACATACCGCTACGCAATCGCGAGGCACACAGGCTACCATATATGGGACGTGCCCGAGCGCAGCATCGAACTTCAGGTGTATTCCGCCAAACTCAGTATGGCTCAACAACTGTCCTACAACCCCACCTTGTGTCTGGTGAAAGCTTCCATCATCGTATTCCTCATGAGGCTAGGCGACCAGAGAAGACTCATCCGCTACTCGCTGACTGGATTCTTCATCTTCAACATCGGACACATGGTCGCCGTCTTCTTCGGCGTTCTGGCGCAATGCCTCCCCATACACATGTACTGGGATCATCCAAAGACCGACCAAATCATCGACGATAAAATCGTCAACCCAAATTACACCTGCTTCAACGCCGAAGCCTTTATAATGTCGACCGCCAGCATCGCCATCCTCACCGACATCCTCATACTCATCATCCCCATCGCCATGGTATGGCCACTACGGCTGAACTGGCGTAAAAAACTCGCGGTCGGCTGCGTACTTTCCCTCGGCTGGATATTGGTCATAGTCGCCCTCATACGCCTCAAATCATTCTACAACTTCTTCAACGTCGTCAACCCAGATCCAACATACGCGCTGGGCGTCACAGTTTCCGTCGTGGAAGTCAACATAGCCATCATCCTATCCTGCGGACCCGCTATCAATTCGATCATCACTCGCTTTGCTCCCAAGCTCTTCGCATCGAGAGGCGCATCGAAACGCACTTTCGACACCGCTGGAGACCCATACGAATATGAGATCCCGGCGCGACGCCCAAGGCGTTACGATTTACCCAGTCTGTCCATCTCACGGAATACAGTACGCGGAAACACCGAAAGGGACGACGACGGAGATAGTCAGCTTGAGATCATGAACAACGATAGTCTCGGCGCGAGGAGGGCTGATGTGATACGAGCGATGATAGACAAGGACGAGAATGGGAGAGGGATGTATTCAAGATAAGAACGTACGTAATTGCATGGATACAGGACATCGCCAATAATAGTTTCCGACCGGGGTCTGTACTCGAAACCCCTAAATCATATCCGCATTTGGAGAAGACAAGATTCCCCCAAACTTCTCATCGATACTCACTCATCCGCGCGCCGGGCCGTTTACAAGTCCATCTAGTCTAGCCATGAGGAGCCAGCTCATCTTCTTTTTTCGAAAAAAATCAAAAAATCAAAGAAAGATTTCTCCAATGGAAAAGCATTCGACAGAAACATCGTTTTCGTTCCTACATATCACTCTCATGTGCGCGACAACCACCACTACTGAGTCACTGTACTGTATACATTGCAAGCGGCTCTGGGCTTCTACGAATCGACTAGTTAGTGCCATTAGGCCCACAGCATGTACTAACGGAGCTTCCGCCGCAATAATGCAAGCGACCGAAACGACGTAACCATGGACGTCCCTCCGACCTCCATCTGTGGCTTTCCGTTAGTGCCCGAGCCCTGCTGCTCTGTATTCATTGGATAGAGCACGGTTTGAGTTTGTCCCTGCAGTTTTGCTTGGGGAGGTGAGGTAACACTGTGGGTGGTAAGACACGGCTATACTTTCGTGTTAGTAACATCGGAAGTAGTTGTAGCACTGCAGGTTTTGGGCATTGGGCGCGCATGCTTACTAAGTAGATGGATGGTCCGGAATGAAAGCGTTGGCTGGAGGAAGGGCAAGTATACATGTAACAGGTGACTGCTTCGCATTGACTATGATAGTTAAGCAATCGCTCTACAATACCCTCGGCGCTCCGACAATCGTCTCCACCCCTCTGACCTTCACCCACGCCTCTTCCCCGTAGAAGTAGCAGTCCCCCACTTCTCCAACATCATCGCCCCATAACTCGACCCATCCCCCTTCGGATACAACTGCGCAACCCGCGCAACATCCCCCTCCGTAATCCTCACCCGCCTCGCATCAGCACTCCCACCCTGCCAAACCGGCCCCTTATTGTCAACCCTCGTAAGAACCCAATTCTCGGGCTTCATCCCATCCACATCATCCGGAGCGTTAGCATGGCTGCTATACATCATAATACTATCATAGTCAAACGGCTTCGAGAACTTATACCCCTTCCACTTCTCCTTCTCGCTCTCGATGCGGTGGTCTTTGCCTTTGATGAACGCTACGGCGGCGGGAAGGTAGTCGGCTGCTATGTCGTCGTCGTTGCAGGTTAGGGACATTCGCGTGGGGAGGTCGTCGTCGTCTTCGAAATAAGCGCTTTCGTCGATCTCGGCTTTGCGTTTTGCGTCCTCGTAGCCGGAAAGTTTGGAGCAGTGGAAGGTTATGTAAGCGTCGCGGTCGTCGCGCTGGTGTTCGTGTTGCAGGCCGATGGCGTGGCCGAGTTCGTGGGTCATTGCTTGGATGGCGAGGGCGGTGGTGCCTTTGGGGTCTTGGGGGTCGAGGTGGCAGAAATCAAGCTTATGGCGACCACGAGTCTGGAAGCTGTAGTCATAGCCGGTGCTGGCGCTGTCGGTCGGGCAATCGGGGCCGTGGTTCCAGGTTTTGTCGTTGGGTTTTGTCATGTCTGTGATTACGAGGGCGTCGGGACGGATGGATGGGTCGGCGCAGAGGAGGGCGGCTTCGTTGTCGGGGATGATTTGGAGGGTGGAGGAGAGGGTGGCGGGGGCCCAGTTGGTTATTGCTTGGGAGAGGATGGGGGCGAGGTTTGTTTGGGAGCGGGAGTCGGCGAAGCAGTAGCGGATGGGCTGGGTGTCGCAGTCGAGGGGCCAGGGGCCGAAGGAGCTTTTGGGTTTGTTGTTGTCGAGGGGGCGGAAGCCGTACCATCGTTTGTGGTTGGTGAGTGTTGCGCTGGTGATTAGTTGGGGGAGGGTGAGGAGGACTGAGAGGGCTGATGAGAGGAACATCGTGTTGGCTTGCCGATTGCGACCGATGGGCTGATGTTGAGGAGGTTGTCTCTATTTAGAGAACAGTGGCAGTGGTATATAGCAAGTCGGATAAATGCTTCGAAGGTATGCTTTCTGCTTCTGGTATTCTAGATGCTGCTGGTGAGCGCGCGGAAAGCCTTGTGCGAATGCAGCTTGTGAGTCTGCCCGACGACCCACGGGAAGCGCCTGGATAGATATGAGATGCTCGAAGAATGCCGGAGCAATAATGCCATGGGCGCTTCAGATCTCCCACTCCTAGAACTCATCATTGCCAGGTCCCTATGGCAGCGCGTGAGAGACGCATGATCTTGCCAGCGTCGTACGCGGAAGGCCTTGTGCATGCGTGAAACCCAGGTTCTTCGAGCGGAATAATTTGCTGGTTCAGGGAGGTTGGCACACTGTACGAAGAACGATCACTCGCCCATTGCTTTCTCCATCTTCGCATCCATGCCGACTCGCCATCGAGTGCCAAAAGTCTTCATCGCCCAGATCGTGACACAGCCCCATGTGATGCAAATCACGCCGAGGCCTGTGAATAGCCATCCGTCCCCGATGGCTACCATTAGAGGCTCTGCGACGATCGAGGCGACGCACGACAATACATTACGCACGAAGTTGTTGAGGGCAATCCCGTGGCTTGCTTTCCTCGGCATGAATTCAGTGAGCATTGTTGTGACCTATCGTTCCCATTAGCAAGTGAAAAATTTCGTTGCACAAAGTAGACAATTCTTACCAGCGCAAAAATCAGCATCGAGCCCACGCCAAAGAAGAAGTTTGCTACCATAGGTGCCGCGATGTTGACGCCATACCGAGCAGTCCAGCCGTACATGACAAGCGCCGATGGATACAACAACGCACCGATCCATGCGTTCTCTTTCATGCGGTCTTCGGGGATGAACTTCAATCGTCCTCTCTCATCGAATCTGCCTGCCTTACTCGCCTCTCGGTGCATGATGTTGTCTACCCAGCGGCCGCCGAAGAGCGAAGCAATGACGTAGCCCGCGCTATTGGGGATGTACAGAAGGCCGACGATGATGACGCTGTAGTTGTAGGGATCACCAGAGAAAGTGCGCTGAACAGAGATGTTGAGCATGTACAGAGATCCAAAAGTGATGGAGGCGTACGCCACGCAGATGGCCACGGCAGGGAAGCGCAGGTACAAGATAATGCGTAGCGGGTCGAGGAAAGCCCGGCGGAGTACCGACAAGTATTTCTTGCTTCTGATGGCCACTGATTGCGTGGTAGTAGTGCGGCCAAGTGGAGGGCGCAGCTCGTCCGACGGTTTCTCGGCGATGTTGGCTTCGACATCCGCCTCGGCTGCTTGGATCAAAGGCTTGCGTGTGGCCAGAGTCTCGGGCAGACAGAACAGAATGAACAGAATCAAGGCGCCGCCAAAGATTGAAAGAGCCCACTGCGAACTTCTCCATCCCAGCTCTTGTGTCAAAACACCTCCGAGGATCGGGGCTACCAAGGGCCCACAGAGCGGACCAAGGTAGAAAATGCCCATGGCTCTGCCTCTTTCCTTCACTTCCCACACATCTGCAATGGTGCCGGCTCCGACTGCTTGCACCGAAGCCGCAGCTCCTCCTGAGAGAAGACGTGTGACAATGAACATTGCAATGTTTGTTGACACGGCGGATAAGATGTTGAAGATCAAGAACAGCACAAAGGAGCTGAGGTAAATCGTCCGCCTCCCCAATGTTTCGCTGAAGCTACTCCACCAAAGCGGAAAGATACTCATGCTGAGCATGTACATCGCTACGCTTAAATTGACGACCGTAGGCGTCGAATCGAACTCCACGGTGATATCGCCTAGTGCAGGTAAGATGATCGAAGAGCCCATTGGTGCAGCGGCGGCTGCAACAGCCACGACAAACGTGATCATCCATTTTCTCTTCCTGGTGTAGTCGTGTGGTTCTGTCACCTCGGCGATGACCGCAAGATTGGCAAAGAGACCGCGTCTTTGTCCGCGCGGTACCACGATAGCATCCTTTTGGATTGACCTCGTGGATGATTGTGCCCGACTCCGGCTCCGGTGAGGTGTTGCCACTTGTGCGTCGTGGCCTTCATCTGATAAAGTGCGGTCGGACTCGTGAGATTCTCTCGACTCGCCAGAATGGCCAGACATGATCCGTCCTCTTCGAGGCAGGTCATCTATTTCCTCATGAGTGCCACTAGCGGCATGTACTGCTGCGGAGTGAGATTGTCCGGTCTTGTCGGTCCGTGGAGGAATCGAGGCTTGGAAAGACCCCTCTGTTGTGGCAGGCGATATGTCGCCCAGCTCCTTAGAGGGAGTTTCATCGCCTTCCTTTCGCATCTTAAGTTTCACTCCAGTCGGTTCCAGAATCGTAGGCTGAATTGTGGCAGATCTACCACGTTACTGCCATATCTCGCAAGAATTTTGCCCTGGATTAGCCGGTTTTTCTGATAATATGCGATATGCAATCACGCAACGATAGCAGAACCAAAACACCTGAAAATGAATGAGATGGCAAGGAGATGCAAAGAAAACCTACAGCATTAGAGCAGCAATCGGCACACGGCACCCAACAACGTCGTCTGCAGCATACAACATCTCCACTTGAAAGAGGCTATCAAGGTGAGATCAGCTGTGCCGATTTGCCGTGCTCTTACACACTTAGGCGCTCCTCGAGGCGCTCGACCCTGGGCACGCGAGGCACGTCAACATCTCTTCACCGAAAGCCGGCGAGAAAACCTCGGCCTGCTCTTGCATCTTGCCCGGGCGGCACAAGAAGCTTGGCCATCTTAGGGCGACGGAGACGATAAGGTTGCGTGCTCTCCGCAGTGGCTAGAGGCTAGAGTAGTACAATCGTGGGGAGGTGCATGTGGACAGGTAGTCTTTGTGAAGTTGGGGCATGTCGTGATATATCGTTCGTGACACGTTCGTGATACGTGTGTTGCATTGTTGTTTGCTGACGCCTGCCGAAATACACGACTGCCCCTCACTCGTGTAAGCCACAACGCCACCCAATACGAGACCACCAGCCTCAATACGTTACACGTACGAAGGAAGCGCTTCGACCCGACATAGCCAGGCACGGATCTGAGCAATACCATACCATAGTACTATATCTACAATACCCAACACGAAAAGCACCATGGACGACCGTGAGAAGCTCCGTCAACACTTCAAAGACCAGCCAGCTGAGGCTCAGACTGGAAGATGGGACGCACTGTGGCAGCAAAAACTCACGCCTTGGGATCGCTCAGAGCCAAACCCAGCACTGATCGATGTACTCAACGAGAAACGCGACATCATTGGCGCTTCAACCGAGCAAAGTGAGATCGTGCAGCGCAAGAAAGCTCTCATCCCGGGCTGCGGACGCGGCTACGATGTCCTGCTTCTCGCCAGCTACGGCTACGACGCTTACGGTGCAGATGTCTCGCAAACAGCTATCAATGCATGCAACGAGCTGGACAGAGACCAAGCTGAAGACACTGCCAAGTACCCGATCAAAGACGCATCGATCGGTCGCGGCTCGAGGAATTTCCTCCTCGTGGACTTCTTCAATGACGACCTGCTGTCTCACACCGGCGGCAGCAAGTTCGACGTCATCTACGACTACACGTTCTTGTGCGCAATTCCTCCTCAATTGCGACCCAAGTGGTCGAAGAAGATGAGTGAGCTACTTGCGCCTGGTGGAAGCCTGATTTGCCTGGAGTTCCCTTTGGCGAAGCCACCCACCTCTGGTGGACCGCCACATGGGCTTAGCAGTGAATTGTACGTGCAGCTCTTCAAGCAGCCTGGTGACGAGGTCGAGTATGCTGAAGATGGCCATGTCAAACCAGATGACGGCAAATTGAGTGAGCAAACTGGTCTGACGCGTGTTGCTCACTGGCAGCCATCGCGAACACACCAAGCTGGGCAGGGGTCAGACAAGGTCTCCATCTGGCAGCACGCTGGGAACAAACAGAGCTACATCAGGGATTCATGAATATACTTATACAATTTCCCGCTTAGTCACACCCAAACCATACATGACCATGCGCTGGCAGCCTTCAACAGCGTAGCTCCAGTTATGTTCTTACTCTTATAGTACGCCATCCTTGCGATATCAATGTCAACACCGCAAGTATACCGAACACCGTGCTATCTGACCCCGAACAACGATCGTTATCAGGCGGTCAAGGCTCTGTGAACCCCGATTCCGTACATACTAGCTTCAAACGGCACCACGAGGTGGTGGCGCAAGCTAAGCAAGCACAGCAAGAAGATCGTCAACCTCGGGACACGGGCCCACGGTTAAGACGGCACGTCAGCTAAGACAATCTTCCGTGTTGAAGCTGTCACGATGACAAACCCTGAAGAATGTTCTTATCTCGCGCATACCACGTGCTGCAACGACAACGACCAAAACAGGGAGAGAAACCAAGTGCCAACGGGAGTGCTGAAACACAGGCAAAAGCGATTGAACGATAATAAAAGCGAGCCATCTTCGCCGCTAAGAAACGCGATTTGATCCGCGCACTGTCACAAAACTCAATCTCCGTTGTTTTCCCTCCCTCGGCTACCGCACTATAGAAAGTTTAGTACTGTACTTAGCCGAGCGGCAGGGCGACTTCCTGTGTTGCACGATGGATTGGAAAGGCTCCACTCTCTCGCAGTTATCAGAAAGAGGTAGGTAGTTTGGGGGCGCCGCCGCCTTTTTGCGCAGATAATGTGGTGGTGATAGTCGCTCTCTTCGATTGCTCCTGCCTTTTGCATACGAAATGACTCCCAATGGTTGGTAATCGTTTTCTTTCTCTTTCACATATCACGCATCTCTCGACTTCTTGGTTCTCGCTACTCCGAGGCACGATCGATACACTGGACGCATATTGCTACGTCCGGTCTTAACGCCGCAGGATTTACTGCATGAGAGGGGTTGTTTGCATAAGGCACTTGTACACATCGTATTGTGTAATCAGTGGAAGAGCTGGGTCGATACAATCGTTGCGCAAAGCGTAGCTTGGACGTTTATGGGAAGGGACACAAACCACAATAGCAACAATGGACAACACGCCTAATAAGACACCCGATTCCGAGAAGGTAGCCGACACCTCATCGAACCCAAGAACAATGCGGCATTCAGTAATGTCGTATGAAGAACCTGCCTCGCCTACCGCAAGCTCTCGCGACAGCATATCATCCGTCTCCTCCCACAACTACGACCACGAGCAATACAACCGCGACTTCCCAGAGAAAACCCTCACACCACACCTCTCAAGAGCGTCGTCCACAAGCGCCGTAGGTGGCATCAACCCAACCTACATCACCCGCACGCGAACGAACAAGAGCACCGCCACAAATGCCACAACGGACCCAGCCTTTGAAATAGATTTCGAAGATGGCGAGAAGGGAAACCCCCAGACATGGCCTTTATGGTACAAAGGCTTCACCATCGCAGTCATGTCCTACGCCACAACAGCCGTAGTGCTCTACTCCACAAGCTACACCTCCGCCATCCCGGGCTTGATCGACGACTGGGGCATAAGTAGGAACACGGGTATCTTGGGCATGACGACGTACCTAATAGGCATGGCTTGCGGAAGTGTGGTGCTTGCACCTCTGTCAGAGATGTATGGTCGGCGGCCGGTGTATATCATCGCGCTGGGCTTGTTTGTGATTTTCGTGCTGCCGTGCGCGCTGGCGAAGAACATCGCTACGATCTTGGTGTTCAGATTCATTGGAGCTTTCTGCGCTGCGGCTATGATTTCCAACGCGCCTGGTACGGTGAATGACATCTCGGACGAAGAGCACCGAGCGTTGGCATTTTCGATTTGGAGTATTGGGCCTATGAACGGTAAGTTGGACGTTGTTGACCTTACGAAACGAAGTGCGCGTTGCTGATGGAATATTGTAGGACCTGTAATCGGACCCGTAGTCGGAGGCTTCGTATTCCAATATATGGGCTGGAGATGGACAAACTGGATCGTAGTGATCGTCAGCGGCGTCGCATTCATTGCCATCCTATTGATCCCCGAAACATACGCGCCAGCAATCCTTCGCGCTCGCGCCGCAAAGAAGAGGAAGGAGACCGACGATCAGCGATACTGGTGCCGATACGATGAGAAAGTGGCTTTCCTGCCTTTACTCAAGATCAACCTGAGCCGACCGTTCATCATGACGTTCACGGAGCCGATTCTCATCTTTTGGGACCTGTACATTGCGCTCGTGTACGGCATCTTGTACCTCTGCTTCGTCGCCTACCCAATCATTTTCAACCAGCTGCGAGGCTGGACTCCAGGTATCGGTGGTCTGGCGTTCGTCGGCATCGGCGTGGGCAGTCTACTCGTGATCGCCGCCGAGCCACTGATCCGTAAAATGATCAATGCCCACAAGCACGATCCCGCAACCGGCCGTCCTCCACCAGAAGCCAGCGTGAGCGTCATTTGCATCGGCGCTGTGCTATTGCCCATCGGCCAGATTTGGTTCTCTTGGACAGGAACGCCTGAATACCACTGGATTTTGCCGATTCTGGCTGGTGTGCCGTTTGGCGCGGGAAACTGCACCATTTTCATCTACGGCTCGAATTATCTGGTGCACTCGTATGGTATCTACGCTGCCAGTGCTTTGGCAGGAAATGCCGTCTTGCGTAGTATCCTCGGCGCCACTCTCCCTTTGGCTGGTCCGTCGATGTATGAAGCCCTTGGACCCAACTGGGCGGGAACATTGCTCGGCCTGCTTGAAGCTGTCTGCATACCGATTCCGATCATCTTCTATCTGTACGGATCCAGGATCCGCCAGAAGAGTGCTTTGATCAGGACGATGCAGGAGGATAAGACGAAGTTTGAGAATAAGCGTGCGAAGGCTGCAGAAAAGATTCTGGCCAGGAACGAGGCTGAGGCAGAGGCTGGTGCAGGGATGGAGACTGGAGCTGCTGTTGCGGAAGAAGTCGAGGAGGAGAGAGTGGCTGTTGATCTTGAAAAGGGGCTTTCAGCGAAGAAGTGAGGCGTGCACCTATCGTTACGATTTCTTGATGGCATAGCGTTGCTTTTTCTTACAAGTAGCATGCATAAGGTATAGCGTCTGACAGCATACGCCATCGTTTGCATGTACGACGAAACGAATATGTCCTTAGCTTCTTTTATCCCCTGATGTGTCTGTCCACGTGCTGCATCCTTCGAAGCAACGAAACTCAAGCACATGCCAAAACCTAGATGGAGCACAGTCACAGCATCCCATTCTCGTCTTCACATGTCTCGCGGGCATCGTCCGAGCCCTGCGCATCACCAAAGCCGAGGCCGCTCCTCCGCACATCCTCTCCCCACACTCAAGAGCCGAGCCAGCGAGCCAAACCAACAGCGCATCGGCCCCGGAGTCCCTTCCTTCACGGTGACCTCACACCACCGTCCGCTCACCCGAGGCTCTCGACACTCACGAATCCTCGAAAATGCCCGTCCCTCGGGCGAGCGAAACAAAAGAGGCTTTTCTAGGAGGCTACGCAACTTGTCTGACGAGCGGCTTGAAAGCGGCTGCCTCCGCATGACTGGCCAGCGCAATGGTTACTGGCTCGTGAAAGGTGATGGGCTCGGCGGCGATCGGGCGATAGGAACGGGCAGAGCATGTCTTTGACCCTTTGCAAGGCTGTCGCTCGGCAAAGACACTATTAAGAGTTTTGGGCGGATGTCGTCCCTCGGTCGTCATGGATGGGTGACGTGAAAAGCGTATTGGCATTGGCAGGGTTCGCGGGAACATCTGATCTACTATACATACATCATCTCTTTGGCATCCTGTTGTGTCTGCTGGAAACTCTCTTCCTCTTTGTCTCATCACCAGAAGAATCTAGCTTTGCTCTTGCTGTTCAACCCATTTACATTTGCATTTCTCCAAACTGGCAGACCGATTGAAGCAAGTGGTAGCCGCAGTCTCATCTGTCCTACCAACATCACTCGCAAACATGGGTGTTACTGACGCAGAAGACCAGTACTACCAAGAGGAGGTGAAGCAGCTCAAGGAGTGGTGGACCGATTCGAGATGGAGGTACACTAAGAGGCCGTTCACGGCCGAGCAGATTGCTTCCAAGAGAGGCAACTTGCCCATTCAGTACCCTAGCAATGTTATGGCGAAGAAGCTGTGGAAGAACCTGGAGCAGAAGTTCGCTGTAAGATTTGAATGACGTTCATTGAGGATAAAGAAGCATATTAATGGTAACTGCAGAGCGGCGATGCAAGCTACACATACGGCTGTCTTGACCCGGTCATGGTCACCCAGATGGCGAAGTACCTAGACACCGTCTACGTCTCTGGCTGGCAATCTAGTTCAACAGCCTCATCCACCGACGAGCCCGGTCCTGATCTTGCAGACTACCCATACACTACCGTCCCCAACAAGGTCGGTCACTTGTTCATGGCCCAGCTCTTCCACGACCGCAAGCAGCGTGAGGAGCGTCTCAGCTCGCCCGACAAGTCCAAAGCTCCCAACATCGACTTCCTGAGACCTCTTGTTGCGGATGCAGATACCGGTCACGGTGGTCTCACTGCTGTCATGAAGCTCACCAAGCTCTTTGTCGAAAAGGGAGCTGCGGGCATTCACATCGAGGATCAGGCGCCCGGTACCAAGAAGTGCGGACACATGGCTGGCAAGGTCTTGGTTCCTATCAGCGAACACATCAACCGCCTCGTTGCCATCCGCGCTCAGGCTGATATCATGGGTAAGCCAATGTCCGATTCCAACATTCGTACGAAAGTAATCTGACCCAATTCTCCTCCAGGCACCGACCTCCTCGCCATCGCCCGTACCGACTCCGAAGCCGCCACCCTCATCACCAGCACCATCGATCCGCGCGACCACGCCTACATTCTTGGCTCCACCAACGCTGCTCTACAGCCCCTCAACGACCTAATGCTCCACGCCGAAGCCGCCGGCAAGAATGGCGCAGATCTACAAGCCGTCGAAGACGCCTGGAACGCACAAGCAAACCTTAAGCTCTTCAATGAAGCCGTCGCTGACACCATCAACGCTGGCGTTCACATCAACAAGGCCGAGATGATCGAAGAGTTCAACAAATTGTCCAAGGGCAAGAGCAACGCGGAAGCGCGCGCGATTGCAAAGGGTCTCACTGGTGTAGATGTGCACTTTGATTGGGATGCTCCCAGGACCCGTGAGGGCTACTACCGTATTCGTGGCGGTTGCCAGGCTGCTGTAACTCGTGCGATTGCCTACGCACCGTATGCTGATTTGATCTGGATGGAGAGCAAGCTTCCCGACTTCAACCAGGCGAAGGAGTTCGCCGATGGCGTGCACGCTGTTTGGCCTGAGCAGAAGTAAGACCATTCTCGAAACTTCCTTGACTATCACAAGCAACTAACGATTACCTCCAGACTTGCCTACAACCTCTCGCCCTCCTTCAACTGGAAGGCCGCCATGGAGCCCGCCGACCAAGAAACCTACATCAAGCGCCTCGCCTCCATGGGCTACTGCTGGCAATTCATCACGCTCGCCGGCCTGCACTCGACGGCTCTCATTTCCAACTCCTTCGCTTCCGCGTATGCGGAGCGCGGCATGCGCGCGTACGGCGAGATTGTGCAGGAGCCGGAGATGGAGCAGGGCGTCGAGGTTGTTACGCACCAGAAGTGGAGTGGCGCAAATTATGCGGATGAGTTGTTGAAGATGGTCAGTGGTGGTGTGAGCAGTACTAGTGCGATGGGCAAGGGTGTTACGGAGGACCAGTTTGGTAAGAAGTGAGATGGAATGGTTATGGTAAAATAAGCGAGCTTTGTATCTATTTATACTGAATGATTCTTGACACGCTTATTCTTGTGAGGGCTTCCAGTCATTTGCTTGTCCTATCCGATAGAAGTCCTTTATCTTCTGACGATTTGCATATTTTCATGCTGTCGAACAGCCAATCCAAAATGCGGTGTCCAGGTGAAAGGAGTGTGATTACAGTAGTTACCAGCAATCCTGCTTGATGCGTGAGTTCACGTTCGTTTGACTACATTAGCATTGCAAAAGATCGTCGTCAGGATGTGGCTTCTTATGCAAGCTATTCAACTGAAATCGATGGTGCAGAGCCCTTCGAGCACCAATTCGCATTGTAGTTACCAGATAACGTCAAGTCAGTATCATGCTCTTCAGCGTTCAACCCCGAATCGAAATGTATGATTCAATCGAAAGAAGAATTGAGACTCGCACACCCTTCAAAACACGGCTTCAGTGCACAAAATCAAAACACATGCTGTGCAACCAATCTAACGATCGAAAACAAGGATGTATCAAGTGTGGAGTAGCGAAATACCTTGTCCGTCTCGTTCACGAACGCTCCGGATCGATATTTGATCGTTCATCTATGAATGTGATCAAGAAAGGTGGCTTTGAAGCTTCGTTTGCAGAGAGAACGGAACGCATCTAAATGACATTGTCATATCACACATGTTCTCACATGCTCCAGACACGGCTCTAGTTTAAACGCGAGCTATATAGATTGTGTCATCGCGCATTGACCATCTGAAAAGCAAATTCTTGCTTTCCAACTCTCCTTAGCTCAGCTGGAAGAGCGCAAGACTGTAACTGTTGTAACTATAGCATTTCAATGCTATCTTGAGGCCCGCGGTTCGATCCCGCGAGGGGAGACTCTTCTTTTGCTCTTTCGAAGTATAATGTATCGATGTTGCCATAAAGAAACCGAGATGTTTCAATTTTGGTTGAAATTCGATTTTGGGGCGAATTTCTGGTCTTGTGTGTTCCAACTTGCAAAATTGGGGCTAGGACGACGACGACGGTATCGAGAGTGATGAGGGAAGAGTCTTTACGATCCTGTTAATGGTCACTGTCCAGTTTGCTGCGATGGTGCACCTATACGACTCGGAAAGGTGGCTTTATGGCTAGAAGACGCGAGAAAAACGCAGTAGCGATTGACGCATGGGCGAAAGCATTGATAGATATCACCAATCTTCTCGTATCATGCAATTGCTAGATTCTATGACGGAAACCACAATATTGGTGGGCGAAAAGCGCCATCGGTCCGTTGATCGATCGAATTCCATCGTAGACATTTCTCACTGACAATACATGATCTTCTCTGGCTAGGCTGCAACTGGGTATTGATAAAGTAGATAGTTCATTCGTTTCCTTGAGTTCCAGAGCATATAGAGGTCTTTTGATAACCCGAGATGAGCTTGTAACTCTAGGAACCATAGGTGCGGATTATGTCCATCGCGAACCTAGAAATTGTAGCCCCCAATAGAGAACTCCGCTATTCTTCGAGAGTCCATCGTTCGATCATATTAGTAGAGCTACCCTCAACCTGATTAGATCTTTTATTGAAAAAGAAGATTAGGGTCGTGGCGTTCAGTGATGCATGTGAGCCCCAACTGGTTGCATAACTAGATATCGACCATTATATGACCATATACTATGTACAGGATAGCCTAAAGAACTCATTTGCTATGCTACGCTGTATTATTAAATGCGCGCTATCGCAAGGCGCAGTGCGGTAGATTCGGATAAAGCGGCATTTTACCGTTGCCTCAGGCGCAATCGCACTCGCGACGCGCGCCTCGCTCCTCCAAGGGCTTAGGCAGTTGGCGCAGCAGCAGCAGGAGCCATTAACAGGCGCATTCGCCGCGCAATCCTTCAACAAGCATGGCGCATCGCTACCGCTGAGACCGCGACCTTTGCGACCTTTGTATTATATCGACCATGGCTTCTCGCGATCCCTCCACGACACCCGAAGCCCGTCGCAACTCAGGCAGCGCGACCAACTCTCCTGGGAAAGATGGCCTGGAACATGTGGAACTTAGCGACTTGGACTCGAGTCCGCCACAGTTGCCCATAGAGCAAGATTTGATGCAGTTGGCAAGGCTGGGAGAATTGCGCGGGATACAAAAGCTATTCGACAGTGGGAGGTACAATGCGAAGTCAACAGATGAGCAGGGAATCACTGCGCTGCATGTATGTTTTGGGCGATTTGGGAAAGGAACATGAGCAGTAGGCTGATGTTATATTTCATAGTGGGCTGCTATCAATGGTCACCATGCGCTGTGCCACTTTCTCCTTCAATCAGGCGCCGACGTCAATGCGAAAGGTGGTGATGCTGAAGCTACGCCTGTGCTTTGGGCGAGCAAAAGATGCCATCTTCAAGTCTTGCAACTACTATTAGCGCACGGTGCCGACCCTCTCACTCAGGACGACCAAGGCTACAATCTCTTGCACTCAGCAGTGCTCGATGGTAACGTTCTCCAGCTCACATTGCTGCTGCATCAACCCGACCTACCTGTTGATGTGGCGGATGTGCAAGGCCACACAAGCTTGATGTGGGCTGCGTACAAAGGCTTTCCCACTTGTGTCAATCTGCTCCTACGCTGGGGAGCTGACATTCACGCTGTAGACGACATGGGATTCACGGCACTACACTGGGCGCTTGTAAAAGGCAGTTATCCTTGCATCCAGAAGCTGGTCGACTTTGGCAGTGACCGTTTCGCGAGGGCTAAACCTCAAGGCGGAGAGACTGAGGGTGACACGCCCGCCATGACTGCTGCAAGGATGAAGTCTGAGAGACAATGGCGCAAAGCGTTGTTCGAGTCTGGTTATGACGAGAACGGCAACCCGATCGCCTTCCCAGTACCATTCATCAAAGATAAGAAATGGTTCTTCAGCCGTGCTTTCTTCTTCTGGCCGTTCCTGCTTGGTGGACTTCAGCTTCACATGCTGGCCTACATGCTAGTCTGGATCTCAATACCCAGCGTGCTGATCGTGGGCTACGGCTTGAACTACTTGGTGCAGAGACTCTTCCGATGGGCGCCGAACGACATGAAGTCAATGCATCATACACCTTTCCTTGCTGGCATATTTGGCGCCACCCTGTTCTGGGTTGGTGTGAGATGGGTTTATGCCATCCTTCCTAGTGAGTACCTCCGTCGCTCATATTTGGACCCCACGAGACTAATGTTGCTACTCTAGCTACCCTGTACACTAACTTCTTTCTCAACGCTGCATTTGCGGTGTTTTACGGCCTCACTGCATATTTTTACCTCATGACTATGACTGCGGATCCGGGCTACATCCCCAAGAGCAGCAGCCGCGGACAGACAAAGAAGACGATCGACGACCTAATCGAAAATAGCATCTTCAACGAGAAGCATTTCTGTACACCATGTATGATAAGGAAACCCCTACGAAGCAAGCATTGCAGGCGTTGTGGACGTTGTGTGGCGAGGCAAGATCAGTAAGTGAGAACCAACATGGTCTTCCAGCGCGCCGCAGTTACTAACGTCCTCCATAGCCACTGTCCTTGGGTTGACACTTGTGTTGGTGTGAACAACCACAAGCATTTCCTGCTCTATGTCATGAGCTTGATCGTTGGCATCGCATGCCTGATCAGGCTGACCTTCGTTTGTACGTCTTGCACGATCAATCGCTGAAACAAACCCAACGCTGACTTCAATCTAGACGTGGAAATTCTCCCGACGCCGCCGCAATCTGAGCTTCACTGCGAGATACTGAAGCCTGAGTACTGTTCACAGTGGTCAAAAGACCCTCTTACCATTGTCACCAACATTTGGGGTGGCCTGCAACTGACTTGGACGTTCATGCTGCTCTTTGTACATCTTGTCCAGATCGCCCGCGCCCTCACCACATACGAAAGCATGCGTGGTAACACAGAAATGGGCCCTGTGATGAGCGCCGTCGCCACCGGAGCGCTGAACCCTGACTCAGCGCAGATCACAGCCTCAGGCGCCGGTCCAGACCCCACCGCACCTCACGGCCACTCTCACAAGAAGAACAAAGAAGGCTGTCTTTCCTCCTGGAAGAAGATGCTCGGCCTGGACGTCTTCTTCGCCATCGCATTCAATGGCTACAACGGCTCGAAGAAGAAGGAGAAGCAACGCAAGCGCGGCAACCCTTTCACGCGCGGCGTCTTCCGCAATTGTCAGGACTTCTGGGGCGATGGTCCCGCATTCGGTCGCAAGGAAAATGGTATGGCGTTGCTTGGTGGCCAGAAAGTCGATTACACCAGCATGTACGATGTGCCGAGGGGAGGGATGCGGTATCGAGGCGGGTACGAGGAGGTTGCTGTGGATGAGGCAGAGGTGTAATGTAATTACGGTAATCATGCCAAACATGCTGATGCTCGCAGTCCACCATCGAAGTCCGAGAAGGTTATGACACTGTTCGTGCGACTTGCAGTAAGAGTGAAGAGTATGCGAGAGTGAGCCCAATATCTACCCTAAGGCAGACTGCCATGATCTCTTTCACTGGCTCTGGTCGAGGAATGATGGAACGCCGGTTGGTATGCAAGTGAATGTGGGAGGGGAAAAGCCCAAGCATTCGGGATACGTGAAGATACCCACCTATCTTGTGAGGCATCTTCCGACCATCGGCGGCGGACTCATCTTCAACCCCATGCTTGAGATGTACGCGCAAGGCTGCAAGATCGCCAACACCAACTTACTCGTTCACTGCGCTGCACATCTGTATGCAGCTTGCCGCTACACGGGCCTCTTCGGCCCCGATCAGCGTTGGCGCGACATGGATTTCTTTCTAGAGCGTCACAAGATGTACATCGACACCAGTCCGGAAGCGGACGAATTCACCATGGTCAGTCATTTTCTGCTTGCGCTAGGAGCACGGGGTTGCTCACTCGCCAAGGTCAGGGCAGATCCGTTCGCAATTGACCTACTCGGCTCCAGTATCCGCTCCATCAAGTTGAGCAGCTCAAAGCTCATGAAACACTATGTCGAAGTTCTGGACAACGCTTCTGATAGTAGCAACGAGCTCACACACTTCACGGTGATTAATGTCATGCTGGAAGCTTTGGCTCGGACAGCCTCTCTCATTTCAGACAAACAAGGGAAAGGCAAGTCTTCTGGCACCAAACAAAAGATGTACACTCCTTTACAGCTGCTTTCGGTGTTCAAGGAAGTCTTGATCGACGACGAGCCCCATCGCAACTTCAACATGATTGGGTTCACTCAACAATGCAGCACTTTTATAACAGGGATCAGGGATCAAATTGGCACCGTCTTTGAGGCAGGACCAGAGTTGACAAAATCCACCCCTCCATACATCGTCACGCATAGCATCCTTGCAACAACAGCATCACAAATCAACAGGGGCATGCCAGCGTCAGAGACCCTACTATCTGTAGTCTCTAAGACCCTTGCGAATACCCTTTCGAACGGTGACGACACTTTCAGCAAAGACGCTTACACTCGATCCTCGGGGCACCTTCCAGCCGATCGAAAGCTCCAGCTCCCCGAAGAGCAACGCCGACCTTTCGACAGTCTCTTCGGCATCTTCGTCCAAGCGTGCCTCGCCGACGCCCCGAATTGGGTTTCCGAGAAAAACATCTTCAACGCGGCCCTCTACCAGGCCAACGGCGATGCGGACAACTTCGAGCGCTCGCGCAGATGTGCCACATCCTCCGCGACTGGGAGCTGGGGCACATGGCGATGCTGTCGCAAGACGAAGCCGGAGCTGCTCTTAGGTCTCTGTACGACGAGATGATGACATGGGTCGAGGCGGGTTTCGACCACGAGGCTATGCCGCTGGACCTCATTGACATGCTGGCCGCTGGTCTCGACGGGGCGAAGAACGATGAGAGCGTAGGGAGAGCCCGAAATTGGCTCGCAACCCTTGTGCTGGGCGCCGGATAGCAGTAATAGATAGCATCGCAAACCAGAGCTCCTCAACAACCAGTCTAAAAAAACCAAGGATTTCGCAATTCCCCTCCAATGTCCCCCACCGTCCATATACTCAAGTTTGCACGTGTAAAGGTGTAAACTTCTCAAAGGTAAGCCAAGTCAATTGACCCCGTAAAACCATACGTACCAGCACATCAGCAGTTCACCTCCGTGTACAAAGTAGCAATAAATCAGGCACCACCGCATGTCGAATTGATTCCCCTTGGTGGCCGTGCCGAAGACAATTTATCTAAAATACTACCTACGGTACGATCGGGCCCAAGAAGACCGGCACCAAAACAGCTCTCCGAAAACATGCCATGCCACCGAGAAACCCATCAAGCATGCTTATAGAAACCACTCCACCGCCCATTCACCCGTCCACTCACTACTCATCATGCTCCAATTGAGAAAGCAAGCAAGCAAGCAAGCAGGCAGCACATGTAGCGTGAGCTCCAAAAAAAAAGGTAAAACTTGATTGGGAAAAAAAAAACAAGCCTCATTCATTCAATCCCCATGTCCTCCAGAGAAATAAAACACTACTACCAGTCCTAGATCAAAAAGCAACCAGCCAGATATCTCCCATCAAAAAATCCCAGAAAGATCAAAATCAAATCGACACATGTCCACGATCTCAAGTCGAGAAACAGAAAAGTGGAAAGAAAAAAAAAGTTACTCCAAGCAAGAAGAAGACAAGAAATTCCTCTCAAGGATCAGATCGACAGCATTCTTCAGAAGAACAGAAAAGCAGAGCAACACAAGACAAGGCAAGGCAAGAAAAAGCAATCAGTAAGAGAAAAAAAAAGCATCAAACATTCCATAATCGTTCAGTGTCCAAGATATAATTCGCCGAGGTCATTTCTGTCCTTTCTTTTTCTTTTCCTCTTTTTGTCTCCCTCCCATCCGTCCATCACTTTCCGATTTTTTGGTGGGAGACGCCCGAGAAACAGGTCAGAAGAAGACCGAAAACCTCCGCGCAGTTCATTCAATCAATTCCATCATGCAGTCAATCAGCCAAACCAAAGCATCCGCCCGTCCGTCCGTTCATCCTTCAATCAGTCGGCTCGTTCTTCTCTCTTTTCCTTCTTCCCCCTTCTCTTCCTCGGTCGTACACGATCCCGTCGCCGTGATTCATTCATAAGTTGCCATGCGCAATGCATAGGTCTTTCTGCATGCTCGATGCATTCGTCTTCATTTCCCATGTTCCGTGGGTTTCCTTCTCTTATCAGCCTTCTCGCATGCTCAATCCTTTCAAGACCCCGCAACGCGCACGGCAAGCGTAAGCTTCTCATTCCTCTCCACCGAAATCTCGAGATCCTCATCGCCCTCGAGTCGGTAGTACTCTCCGTTCTCCTCGTCTCTGTATTCGATGTCGAGTTCGACTTCCGCTTCGTCTTTGAATTCCAGCTTCCGCCGGTCGACGATCTTCTGATATAGATCCGCGAAATTGAACTGTCCGCGGGGAGGCATGCGAATGACGACGCAAGTTTCACGGTCGAACCAGGCCTTGACTTTGACGGGGCCGGTGCTTAGGGGTGGTGCTCCGGCGGCGCGCGGTGGTTGCTGTGAGTTTGATGGTGGCGGGTTTTGTGTGTACTCTGATGGTGAGCGGTAGTGGCCTTGCTGTTGCTGCTGTGGAGGTGCGTTTGTAGATAGAGAGGCTTGGCCGCGCTGGTGAGCATAAGGGCTGTTGGAGGCTTGACTTTGCGAGTGTTGGTGCATACCAGCATTCGAACCTTGGCGGGACTGCGTACGACTGTGCACAGACTGCGCAGCTTGTGAGGCATGCGAGTAGCGTTGTTGAGGTTCGATAGATCGGGCGTGTTCGTTGAGGTCTACGACAGCAGGATCGACCTCGTAGTCGCCCTCGCGAGGCGCGAAGAAATTCCTGACCAGTGATGAGCAGATGATGTGTTGGGCCATGCCAAGGAGCTCGCGCAGGTATTGGTCCAGGTTTTCTCTCCTGCCTTCGGTAATGTTGTCGGTCACGAACTTGACAGGTCCAGGCATGTAAGGCAGCGTCCTCGCCTTACCGGGCACACTACCAGCCTCTTCGGGGAAAGCATTGATCAGGTTGATTTGCAGTTCATAAAAGTCCTCGTATATTCTTGACAGATCCCAGTGCGTGTTGTTGGTCAGTTTGCACTCAACCACAAAGTGGAACTTCTCGTCGGCGAAAATGTACTTTGGCACCGCCGCTCGGACGGGCGCAAAGAGGCCTTGCGCCTGTTGTTGCTGGAAGCCGTAGTTGCTGTGAGCCCTTTGGTGGCCATAACCATCCTGTGACACGTGCTGCTGGGAGCTCTGTAGACTCATGCGATCCATGCTTTGAGTGAGGCCTTGCGCTTGTTGTTGCTGACTGCTCGAGACCGAACCAAGAGGAATGCTAGTATTCTTGTATTCGGCAGCCATTTTCTTCCATTCCTCCACCCGTGGGATACCAGCTTGTTGGACTGCAGCCAGAGGATCCTCAACAGCCTTTCCTGTAGTCATGTCCCGGATTTCGATAAAAGACACAGGAATCAGACCGGGTCCACCTAGGCGAGTGATGGGCTTTGCGACGAACCATTCCGGGTTTGACTGAGCGATGACAATGATTGCCTCGCCTTCCTTCGCATCCAGCTCATCTGGTCTTTCCGCGACAAAGTCGTACGAGACAATGCCATAGACGCCACCTTGCTTTCCAATGGACTTGCTGGATCTATGCCCAGGCATTGGCGGCATAGTCATTTCTGGTTGTGCGCCGTTGTATCCGCTGATTCGACCCGCGCCTATGCTTCTAGCAGGCGTGTGTGCACCCTCGGCGTAACCGCTGTCGTGTGTTGCGCTGGCAGACTTTGTCGACTCTGCGCTGTCTCTCACAGTCTTGCCAACGGTGTCGAAGTAGGTCACAGGTACCAGGCCGCGAGAGTTGTGAAGTGGGTTGCAAGCTTCGTACCAGTCGGTGTCGTTTTCGCGGCTGACGACGTGCAGGAAATCGCCGGCTGAGAACGAGAGGTAATGGGATGGTTCGCCAGCAGGTGCGTTGTAGTCGTAGAGGGCCTTGATGACCTGCGGTGGTGGGCTGGATGTTAGCGCGAGTGGGGTAAAAAGACAGCGAGCGAGCGAGGGTGGGATGGGAATGTTGTTGTGATGACAGTTGTAGATGTACGCACCTTCTTGGGCGGCTCGATGGCAATGGCGTCCTTCTGCGGGATGGAGATCTGCACGGGTTTGGCGGAGTCGTGCTTGGAGGATGAGTCGCTCTTGAGGGATCGTCGAAACTGTTGGAGGGCCTGATTAGCTTTGGCGGCGGAGGAGGGAGATTGTGCGCGACCCCGGTCGGTCTTTTGGTGGTCTGAGGCACAGGCAGCACTATGGATGCGACACTTGACACACCTTCACCATGGCTGACGACTACTGCTACTGCGAGCGAGCCGTGCGAGGGCGGACCTTTTGACGTGGTAATAAGGCGAGGGCGATATGAGTGGAGCCGCGGCGTTGCAGGGACGTGGTTTTGGCGCTTTTAGACAGGCGGCCTGGTCGGTCCCTTGGTCGGCGGGTCACTCGCGCTCGCAAGCTGCCTCAACGTTTGGTGGTGGTGATGATGAGTGGTGGGCGCGCAAAGTGAGTATGATAGAGCAGGTATGCTGCAGCGAAGGTGTTGTCTTCTTGTTGGTGGTGGCAGTAGAAAAGAGCGTGGTGGCGACAGTGGTGGCGTGCGTGTCTGTGTCTGTGTTCGGGGCTGGTGGGCGCAGGTCGTCGTGTCGAGTATTATGCAGCGCAGGCAGGCAGGCAGAGCGCAAGCAAGCAGAAAGCGCGCCAGGGAATGAATGGATCGAGGGAATCAAATCCTTTGGTTGGTGGTACAGTCGCGTGTGCGGTGCGACGAGGCTGCGTACGTGCAGGTGTCTACTACCTTATGCCACTCTTGAATACTTTATCGATCTCTCTATCGCTTTCTCTCCCAATCTCTCGATCTTCCTGCCCTCTCATACACACCTCACTCGCACCTAATCACCCCACACACACGGCGCGTCAGGCTTTCGCTGGACTGGCGCTGCGCTGGGAGCAAGGCTCAAGCACGCGGATCTCGGCTTGCCAGGCCTCGCAGCGAGCTGTGCACGCGACAAACCACAACACAAACCCTGTCCGCCTCGTGTAGCGCGTTTCGCTCCCCCAAAGGTCTAGACAATCATGCCTTGCTCACTGCTGCCGTGCTGCCCGCCTGAAGACCACTGCAATCTGATAACTGATCGGCTCGAGTTGGCTGAACCCTTCCAGATTAACGAGTTCGAGCTTTAGGTTCGTATGTCGTAAGATGCAGATGTCATTTCTAATTTACGCCCAACCTGCATGCAGGCCTTCCCTTGGCCGCCTTTCATCAACACACCTAACAACAACAAGGACAAGGCTGCCGCCCACGCGGAGAAAGGCTCTTGGCGCGCGTGGCTTGCGGTGGCTTGCAGCGTCCACGACGATGATATGCTGATCATCGTCTTCCCACACGAAGAAAGTCGCGCGCGGTAAAGAGATCTAGGGCTTCTCCAAAGTATAAACCCGCGCGGCAGATCTCGATTCGATGCAGTAATTACAAAAAATGTAATTACCGTTTGTCTACTTGCACACATGACTTCTTTTCGCAGGACTACCTTGACATACTTCACATAACAACATGAACGCACACAGCAAAGCAGTTCCCATTACTCATGCCGGCAATCCCCGAGCACGGCACATTTGCACTCTGCATCTGTACCCACACTGCTGCAACGCCTCTGCATATGCAGGCAGAACAGATAGAAATAATCGCTGCAGAACAGCTAGAAAGAAAAAGAAAATTCCCTTCCTCCCCGTCCGTCCTCATTGGCTGGTATACCTGCATTATGCACATGCAGGCGTTGCAGCAGCAAGGCGCAGTCACTGCTCATGTCGGCTCCACTCCGCGAGTGACAGGTAGAGTCCCGATCGAACGGTACGGTACCTTACTACTGGCTGTGAGGGTTATGTGCCTCAGAGACACATCCGAAGCAGGAAGTGCATGAATGTCAACTTATGTGATTTGAGCTATAACATGCGATCTGTATGCAGGCGCAATGGGCTGTGGGTTGGGCTTTGTTGGTCGTGAGAGCTTGTCTCTTTGGAGGGTCTGCCTGTCAGGCAGGTCATCCTGGGAGGTTTATGCAGGTACATACACGTATCCACGTACCACGGCGTGAGTGGTTGGAGATGTATTTGCTAAGCTACACGTGAGTTTGTCCACCGGAGGCTGTGCCCGAGATTCTCAATCGGCAAACTGATATGTGCGTTATGCATGGACGGCAGATACCTACCCGTCCTGTTTTGGATCTTTGGTTGGTGGTCTCTCAAAAAACTCACACGTGGAATACATGTAATAACTTCTCATGTCCTGCAGTAGTCAAAACAACCATGCGAGCGACTCACAACATCAAAGCAGCAGCACCACAAGGCAATCCAACACTCATGACAACTGCTCGCTCATCTAATCTCTCCAGAACATTGTAACTACCACTTATCAGGCGGGTATTACCGGATACCAAATTAAGTCGATCGAAAGGACCTCCAACATTATGATTACACCACCCACTCTAATCAAGATAACGTCACGTCCCATCATAAAGTCAGCTGTACAAGTATAATCCATGAAACGCCGCGCCGAAAGCTCCAGATCCTTGGTCATTTTGGATGTTCAAGGCGTGCATCTGTCGGATACGATCATACGTGTGCTTCCGAGTAAACAAACAAAGAAATGGAAGGAAAAAAGAACCATTCGCTTTTTGATATCGACTCATCACAGGATACTCTTGACACCTGACGCTGAGCCATCGCTATAGTTGATGGGGTGCTACGCATAGAGCGCATGAAGCTCTTTCCTGTCCTTGTTATTCTCGTTCCTTTTCGTGCCTCTAGAAGAGCACCTGAGACACTGCCAGATCGATTCCCTCACCATGAGAGGCCCATGTACATCACAATCCCGAGAAAATCATAGCGGATAGCATAGCATTATATCATCAATCGAAGCGCCCCTACAATCACACCTTCCCCTTCTCCTCCTCCACTTCCACAACCTCACCACCAGCTCTCTCTTCCACCCCCCTCAACTCAACCGGGAACCACCACCCCGGATGACAAACATTCAACACCACCGCCGCAACCCCCACAGGCAAACTATCCAACCCAATAAACAAACCCTGATTCCTCATCGTCGGCGACCCCCACCCCTCACACAGCTCCGCAACACGATAGCAACACCGGATCTGAATCCCCAGATACGCCACCCACAGCGCTGCGATAAAAGTCTTGAAACGCCAACTGCGTCGCAGCTCCGCGGTGGCAGGACGCAGACTCTCGTGGTGTTTGTAGACAGAGTAGGCGTAGTCCGCGGCTAAGACGCCGAAGACCATGAGTGTGGCGACTTGCGTCGCGAGGCCGGCGATCATGATGTTGTCGCCGATCTCCAGGATGTGAAAGTCCGGCGCTGCGCTCGCGATGCCGCCGCCGGCAGCTTGTAGGATGATACTGACCACATCGCAGGAGATGAAAATCCGCGTGTACAACCTTGGACGCAGACGACTGAGCTCAGGCGCGATAGCAAGACAAATCTGCGCTAGCGTGGCGTAGATGGCGGCCGCGTAGAATGCTGGGGCGAAAGTGAGCAGGACGACGTTCATTTTGAAGCCCAGGTCGGAGAAGGGGTCGTTGTAGAGGAGCAGTTTGGCGACGTAGCCTAGGACTTCGCTGGCGGAGCCGATGATCATGGCGGTGGTGAAGAACCAGGTTTTGGAGCGGGTGCGAGGGTGGAGGCCTTGGATGAGGAAGGCGAGGGCGGAGAGGGCGAAGATGGTGAGGAAGAGGAGGGTGAAGGGGAGGGAGGGGCGGTAGCCGTAGATGGACCAGATTGGGTCACATGTTGCTTTTGTGCAGCCTTGGTTTGGGTCGAGGCGGGCGTAGAGATGGGTGGACATGGCTGTGGATATGTTCGGGATCAAGATGCCGGAGAGGTCTGAAGTATTCTTCTCGGGGATCGTAGTCCTTTTATTGCAAAGATGGCCAACCTGGGAGACGTTAAGATGACCCAGGACAGCTGGGAGTTATATATCTAGAAGATCTTGCTAAGATGGTGCAAATGTGAGAAGGGGCCCCAAACGCCGAACTCTTGTACAGCTCAAGCGAGTATCGTTGCGAATCCAGACATGAGATGGATACTTATACACCCAGACCTCACCAGCACACCAGATCTGGCGAACTGTGAAAGAGGGGCACATCAACCGGGTACCAGGCCCGTAAAGAAAAAAACAAACCGTATGTATGCATGTATCGCAAGTCAGGGCCGTGATGCCTGTGTTGTAGTCTCCAGTGAGTAACAGCAAGGCTATACATCAAATTGCTAAGTAAGCCGTGGCGTTTGCGCTTTGCCTGTCCTGGCGGCGTATGCGAGGTGTGCTCTGGTTTGACGCCTTGCGGATGGTGAAGCCCTACATGGTGGACTAGCTACCAGCCGTGTGGTGACGATGGAAGCGACATCGTTCGTGTTCTTTCAGATCAGCCACCTTGGTTGGTAGGCCGGTTAATGTGTATATCAAGCCATGCGCGTGAGGAGGCGTAGAAGGATGCGTTGTACGTAGATCACACACAGCCGCTTCCTAGAGAACAGCTCCAGATCCTATTGACAACACTGCTGGCCATAATGTTGTCGGTAAGTTGGTTCAGCGCCATGTATGTGTAAACTACTGTCTGTAGTAGTGTATCCAGTGGAGCGTTGTGGCAGGTATCAGCAAGCACTCGCAAAGGCGAAGGTGTGCATGCCTGTCTTCGGGCATCGATTGAACGGCTGAAGTGGCCCATTTGCTTACGAGCGCTGCCTGCAATTTTATAATAACGAATGTTTCGCGGAAGATGAAAACACTCGAAGACACCTAATCCAGAGACATGTGGGATGTGGTGGAGGAGAACATGAAGGTTGTGAAGCACAGCAGCAGATCAGGAACAGGCAAGAGGCCGTGCGCGTCAAGCTTCACAGCTCCAGCTTCACGCGCTTCAATCGAGGGAGACTCGACATCCGTCTGCTCTGCCTTCACACCTCACCTCACTCTCACACACTCGCCGCTCGTTGACCATACCGTTCTTCGACATCTGTACAGCTATAAAATAATTTATTGAGTCTCTCAAGGCCAGACTCATCGCACGCGATCACCCGGCGCATCACGCGTCGCGTCAACGCGCTTCACATATATACTCAGCAATGGCGGACCCCGAGGTCGTTGTTGGCACCCAAACCCCGATCGAAGATGACACCGAGATGCAAAATGTGCCTGATCTCACTGTCGAAGAGACCATGAACGCTGGCGAGGATGGTGACCAGGACCCGACTGGTCTTGAGGATATTGAGCCCACCATCGGCGAGCGCACTGGCTTCATTGAGTGCGCGACACTTGGAGACACATGTACATCGAACTCGTCTTTAACAATTGCTCCTCCAGCTACCTCCGTTCACCGATCGTAGAACTCGTCATCGGCTCGGGCGACTTGCAAACCACTCTCTCTGCCCACCAAGATCTCCTCGTCCAGGCACCATACTTCCAGGCCGAAGTCGACCGTTTCGTCGCCGGCTCACCTCGCCGTATCGAGCTTCCCAACGATGACATTGACGCATGCGCCGCCGTGCTCGAGTACATCTATAAGGGCGACTACTTCCCCACTGTCAGCGGCAACACCATGGAGTACGACCCGACCGTCCCCAGTCCCGACGACAGCGGTGTCGCTCTCCTCCGCCACGCACGCGTCTACACCCTTGCAAAGCGCTTCGGCCTGCCTGCCCTCGCTGGCGTCGCTCACAAGAAGATCCACCTCACACAGTCCACGGCCAAGGGCGAGATCGCATACGCCCGCTTCGTGTACAAGGAGACTTCTGGCGAGGACGAGGCGATCAGGAAGCCTGTGGCTGCCTTCTGGGCGACCAGGTCCCACGTGCTCAGACACGAGGCCGAGCAAGAGTTCAAGAGGTTGTGCTTGGAGCACCCGCAGTTCGGTTTCGACGTGCTCAGCTTGGTGCTCGACATGCAAGAGAAGAGGAGCCAGCGCGCAGAGGCTTCGAGCCAGAGTGGCCGCAAGAGGCAAAGGCAGTGAGGTGTGGAATGATCGATATGTGGAGGGCGAGATCACAATTGTTGACACGGTCCCAGGTGGCAGCGCACATGCTTGCGGTGACGAACAATGTACTTTCACATGCCAACCAAGTCGTTATTGATTAGTGGGTCTCCACGTGATTCACAAAGCTTTCTTCGCTCTCCCCTTCTTCCTAACAACACAACAAGCAGCACCATGGCAGACGGCGCCTCCTCCCCCCTCTTCATGCCGCAAGGCACACCAGAAGGTAATTCACCCCCTCCCAAGCGTGGCGACGGCAGCGGCAGTGGCAATGGCAATGGCAATGGCAATGGCAATGGCAATGGCAATGGCAATGGCAATGGCAATGGCAATGGCAGCGTCAAATCGGAGCAGGGCACTCCAGAGGTAAAGGACGAGCGATCTCCCAGCCCTCCGCGCGCGATCAACGCGTTTCCTGCCAGGGGCAGGCCTACGGCATCTCCGCGACCCTTCGCGCCTCTCACATCACGCGCGGAACGCAACAGACGCAAGGCTGCCAATGAGAGCGCGACGCCCGACAACGCGATCGTGAACGCGGCTCCCGAGACCACAGGTCCGGATATGCAGACTGCAGCCAGAGACTCGGCCATGCACAACACAATCGCCACCAACGCTCTCCCTGGCGCCGCCCCAACCCAATATACCACCCAGGCCCACGCCGCACCTCGTGGCCTGCAATTCGCGCCATCACCTCCCCAGACCGTCGGCTCGGGAGATCTACTCGTCAACGCCCACCGCCGCCTCAACGCCCTCGCCGCCAACCTCCGCAAGCAAGAGCACGACGCCTGCGATCGCGAAGAGGACCTGGCAACTCAGCTCGAGCAGGCTCGTGAGATCCGTGCGGCTGCCATCCGAGACCGCAGCAACGGGCTCGTCATCATACGAGACCGCAAGAGGAAGCTCGACGACCTGGAGAGGCGTGTTCTCAACGACGAAACGATCGATCCAGATGAGATGATCGCGGTGCTGGAGCTGGTGAAGCTGGAGCAGCCTGTGGGGCGTGAGGAGTTCGAGAGGATGAAGGTTTTGGGGAAGGGGGTGGAGAATGAGGATGGATACGAGACTGATCCGCTTGGGTCTGGTTGAGAGGAGGTTGTTTGATCGGATGCTATCATGTTTTGAAGTGACGGGGGAGTTGGAATGAGGTTTGAAGCTGAAAATCACCTTCTAGCATTCAGCTTCACACGTTGATGTATGAAAACGAAGGCATTTTCGTATCGATGCCCCTTATGTTGTTTTCAAGTTTTATTTCTGGGTCTCATAATTCTCCACTGTCTCTGTATGTTACTGCCTCCCGGCATAGGCCTTTTAAACTTCATCCTTACCAACGAGATGATCGCCAGAAAACCAGGGTGTCGCATTAGCTAGCCAACTACTATCTCCCAGCACAGATCTATAAACAGCCTTCCTTGTCAACGAGATAATGCTGCGAGTATTTGAGAGTCGCCTTGACTAGCGAGCTAGTATCATCAGGTATCGATTTCTTAAAGAATTGTTACTGCCATCGAGATGATGCTGAGAATTCCCAGGCGTCGCAATGGCTAGCAAGCCAATATCTCCGGGAATCGATCGAAGAACAGTCATCCTTGCCAATGAGATTATGCTGAGTGCCCAGGCGTCGCAGTGGCTAGCATGCTAATATCCCCAGGCATCGATCGCATAACAGTCTTTCATGCTACCGAGATGATGGTGCATGTACCTAGGCATCGCGATGGCTAGCACACTAGTATCTGCAGCTATAGGTTCACATGGGAGCCATTCCTGCTACGGAGATGATGGTCGTTGATACTAAGTCCATCAGTATTTGAGCGGTGCAATCGTGGTGGCAGCATGGTGGCAGATTTGGCAGTTTCTGTCAGTTGTAGGAGTGAGGGAGAAGTTGGAAGCCGGAGAAAAATAGGGCATTGAACCAACTACAAAGGTGTACTTAGAATAGTAAGGTAGCAGTGCCGCTTGTGCTGATGCAGCCAGCTGTAGGCCCAACTGAACTTCGTTTATATCACGAAGTAACCGCGCTCTCTCCGCAGCATAAGGGCGAATATCATCAACTGTGACTTTAACAGTCGACTTGTACACCATGGAGATACTGTATAAAAGACCGTGTTCATCGTCCCATTCATTTGACTCGTTACTGCTACACCTAGTCTTCACATCTGCTCTCTCGCTCCCGCTCAAGTCCGCTCAACATTGTTGAAGTTCTTGTACGACGTCTTCGGCCTCACATTCGGAGAGCCCTCGCACATGATGATCCCAATGTTGACGTTCCCGGCCTGGATCTCCTGCACCTCCTGCAGCGGTACTTCACGGTACGAGCAACGCCTCAGCACGTCGGCGGTCAGAAGCTGCTCGTGGTGAATCTGGCGGAAGTGTGCCTTGAAGCCCTTGACGCCTTCGAGCAGCTTGCCACTGCCATAGGAGCCGTTGCCATCGCATTTGTCGCAGCGGAGCTCGTGGTACTTTTCGGTGCCTTCGTCAGCGGTGGTTTGGACGACGGTAAGACAGTTGCTGAGGCAGGGCGCTGTGACGTCGCGGACGCGGTTGCTCTTCTTTTTGGGAGCGGCAGGGGCGGCACTCTCAGTTTCGACGGTCTTCTTCTTCCTCTGCTTCTTTGGCGCAGCGGGAGTGGTGGTCTGGTTCTGACTGGTGGCAGCGGCAGTAGAGCCAGTGTCTATCCCAGCGTTCTTCTTCTTTCTCTGCTTCTTTGGCGCAGCGGGGGTGGTGGTCTGGGTCTGGCCAGCGGTAGCGGCAGCAGCAGCGAGAGTTTCAACTGTGTGTCCAGCACGTTTTGCTGTGACAGGCCCAACGGTTGCCGTGTTGCCGATGTACTCTTTGCCGCTTCCCACGTTGACCTTCGTTTGACACGCAATGAACTGGATCTGGCTGTCGCCGCTCTTGATCTGTTCAACCTCCTGCGAAGACACCACGCGATAAGTACAGCGCGGCAGGACATTCTACGCTGGTGTCCTATCGTTGTGGATCTGACGAAAGTGTGACTGGAAGCCACGCACTCCCTTGTTGAACTTGTGATGGGCCCAAGAGCCGTTGCACTGGCATAGATCGCAGCGGAGCTCGACGAAGGTGCCGTCTTCGAGCTTGATGATGGTTGGGCTGATGGTAAGGAACTCGACGCCGGCGTAATCGGGGGACCAGGTCTTTTGCTCCTTCAGAGGCTTGGGGTCAGGGACCAGCAGTGGATTGTTGCTATCGCTGTTGACAGCTTGGGATGGTGATGGGGAATCGGGGAGTCCGCTGACCGGGACGCTCGGATTGGTGTGGTTGTTAATGGCCGTAGTTTGGGCCGAATGCTCGGCATCTGTGGTGGTGCGAAGGCGGGAGTCACGCCAGGGCCTGAACATCGTTGTCTGGAGCTTCTTGGATGCCTGTAAAAATGGTCAGTCATGATATACGCAGCTATTTCATCGAATTTTACCAACTCAATGGAGCAAGCAGAGTATGCAGGACCTGAAACTTAGCCGCCTGCTCATCGCTCATAACCGCGAAAGCGCACAGTCCCTGCAACAGGTGTCAGCACAGCCTTTGGATTGCTTTGATTGTAAATCTAGTTACCTTTTGCAAAGCGTCTACCGCATCCTGCGCCTCGTGGATATTGTTAGTTGGAGCCGGATCCTCGCGCCTCTGGCCCTCGGCCGCCACGCTGGACAGCTGGATGCGCTGCTTGTTGAGCTTGGAGAACGCACGCACAAATGTGTTCTGCATCTTTTGATCGGTAAGATCTGTGTCGTGGTGGGGGGTAACTATCGGTAATATGTGCCGTGGTGCGTGTAATAGCTGGCAAGGCGCATGTCGTGTCGCGGTCGCAGGTTGTAGTCGAAACTATTTGTAACACAAATGCCAATTTAACGCACGTGAATCGCGTGATCGACGGTAACTCATGGTAGTCGAGTCAGATCTCACTTTCCGCAGTTGACAATCTGACATGTGCTTACAGGGTGGCTGGGCTAGAGCCCATGTGAGGTATCTCCATGGCTAAGAAAGATGTATCGGTCTAGAAGCTCGATGATACCAGCATACCAGATCTTGAAATGGCTTGAAAATGTTCAGAGTGTCACAATGGCTAACAAAACGATCTTGGTTTAGAAGCTCGACGATACTAGCATGTTGGGTTTTTGAAATGGTTGGGAAACCTTCAGAGTGTCTCAGTGGTTAGGGTCTTCGTGGAGACACTTACAGATCATGGTGCTAGCATATAAGAGCAGCAATACCATTGCAAAAGTCCACATGTCTTCCAACTTATCAGTGGCTGAGTAGTGAGCCCAGTGCACATGGATGCTCTGTTCACAGCAGCATACGAGCAAACAAGTGCCGTTTGCGCGTCGAACATCACGAGCGGATTGCTCACGTCTACCGTTGGCCCTGCATATGGTCAGCACAATGAGACCGTTTGCCTCGTCTGTTTGTCCACATACTATTGTCTGGAGTCCGTGCTTGTTGGCTTGCGTAAGTCGGTGTAACCTGAGGAAATTATAAATGTTGTCCCTGGCCCCAAATAATCAGGAACCAACACATTCTCCCATCCTTACATCGCTGGCATCGAGGAACGCCCATCGACTCCAGAACAGGATCTCTATAGACAACACCGACTTCAACACAAAACACCATACCTCTATATACGACATGGACGGCACTGCGCAAAACGGTACCACCGCAAGCTTACCTCCGGTGCAGGAGCAGGAAACCCCGAACCCGGACCAGCACGCTCCGAGTACGTGTGATGAACAGATCATGCAGGCTATGAAGCGGCTTGCGAACGTACTTCGCGAAGCCAGACGCGAGGCAGGCGAGGCGACTGTGAGCGCAGCACGCAAGACGGAGTTGGAGGCTTGGATCGAGCGCCATGGGGCTGAGATCGATGCCCGCATCATGGTATGTAATGAAATCCTATCGAAATCGCGGCGCAAGTCCAAGAAATGTACTAATCGGTACGGCAGAAGCTCTCGACGTTCATCGGCCTCGGTGTAGATCCAGAGAGAGACGTGGAGCTCGGCGACCTCTTCAAGATAACTGGTAAGTGCAGCGTGTCCCTTTAGCCAGAGATTTGTACTAAACAAGCACAGTTGGATCGCCATAAAACGTTTGACGACCATGAGTGTACGGAGAATGGGGCACAGCAATGAAGTGTACAGCATAGCCAAGAGGTCACAACAGCTTCTCGCCAGCAATATGTCGAGAATCGGTATTTGAGCCTAGCAGCAGTTGCGTGATGGATTGAGGGCTCGTCGGGAAATGATGGAGCATTTCAGTGGCGCGGCAGAGAGGTACGAGCTGTACGCTTGAAGATAGTATTGGATTGAGCTGCAGGATTCCTCATATTATCACAAAGTCCCTCACTAGCAAGCGTAGACGTTGTGAGATACACGCCGAAATGTCGCAGCCGCTGAAGCTGTGATATGCTCGGAGTTCGAAAGATCCTCTCAATGGTAACTAAACATTGTTACGTTCATTTCCCAATGCAATGGTATTAGCGTACAAGATTCCTGAGACAATCTATCGGCTTCGATGTGCCTCGATATAAGCATTCAAATGGTCAAGTAGGTACCTGGTCCGAAAAAAATTGCTAGACTGTGTGATCAACGATGGAAATGAAGTGAAGTCAGAAATGTATAGGCGGGAAGACGGCGTCGGGAACCCGAGATCTCGGGTTCGGCGCTTGGCAAAAGCAAGATCGGCATTCTCGAAAGAAAGTAATCGCAGCTTTGCGCATGACGATTAGCTTTTACACATAACTAATTCCCATACACCAACTCACTTTACAATATGTTCGCCGTCAAAGGTTGGGCAGTCGACGCTTCTGCGCTGAAGCCGCAAACAAAGCCAATCAAATCTTCCAAGGCACAGGACGCTCTGGACAGGAAAGCTGCAAAGCACGAGGAAGCCAACGAGGGACCAAATGCCGAGCAGAAAGCAGAAAAGGCAAACCTCAAGCGCAAAAGGGAGGAGATCGCGGCTGCGAACGAGCCTGATCTAGGCAAGCAGTGGGACAAGCATGTCGAGGGAAAGGATGTCAGCAAGCCGAAGGAGAAGAAAAAGAAGGACGGCAAGAAGCAAAAGAAGGATGTGAACGAAGCAGACAAGGTGACAGACGCACAGGCTGAGGGAGGCGCACAGCCTGGTGGCAAGAAGGACAAGAAGAAGGGCAAGCAGGACAAGGCAGAGACTCAGACACAAGACGGCGCATCGAAGACCGCGTCCACAGTGGTAGCAAAACTCCCGCCAGCACCACCCGCTATGCCCTTGAAGGCAAAGCTCACTCCCATGCAAGCGGCTATGCGACAGAAGCTGATCTCTGCGCGCTTCCGTCACCTGAACGAGACCCTGTACACTGCTCCTTCAGCCGATGCTCTCCAATTGTTCGACGCAAACCCAGAAATGTTCGAGGACTACCACGCTGGCTTCAGGCAACAAGTCGAGGTCTGGCCTCAAAACCCAGTGGACAAGTTCTTGTCTACCATCCGAGCACGTGGTGTTGTGAAGCAATCGTACCTGAATAAGAAGGGATCAAAGTCGAAGCCTGCGAAGGGCTCGGAGAGTGATGGTGGATTAGAGCCGCTTCCTAGAACGCACGGCACAGCAATTATTGCCGATCTCGGATGTGGTGATGCTGCATTGTCTCACTCTTTGACCACAACCAATGAGATCTCCTCCCTCAACCTGAAGATCCACTCCTTCGATCTGCACTCGCCCTCGAAACTCGTCACTAAAGCCGACATTTCCAACCTACCACTCGAGGACGGCTCATGCGATGTCGCAATCTTCTGTCTGGCGCTTATGGGCACCAACTGGATATCTTTCATCGAGGAGGCATACCGCATCTTGCACTGGCGAGGTGAGCTTTGGGTCGCAGAGATCAAGTCACGCTTTGGCAGAGTAGACAAGAAGAAGAAGGTTGTCGAGCACTCCGTAGGATCCAAGAGGAAGGCGAAGGCCCTTGCTCCTAAGCTGGCAGCAAAGAAGAAGGAGCAGGAAGAGGCCAACGAGGAGCAAGCGCTCGCAACCGAAGTTGATGGCGTAGAAGCCCAGCAGCAACCCGCAACAGACGTTAGCGGCTTCGTTGAAGTTCTAAGGCGTCGTGGCTTCGTGCTGAAGAACGGCGAAGAGAGCATCGACCTCGGCAACAAGATGTTCGTCAAGATGGAGTTCACCAAGTCTGCGGCGCCGGTCAAGGGCAAGGGTGTCTCTGAGATTCCCGAAGACCACCGCAAGCCCAAGCCGAACAACTTCCAAGCGAAGAGGTTCATTGAGGAGCAAGAGAAGAACGATGATGTGCCTACGGACGATGAGTCAAAGGCACTCAAGCCCTGTTTGTACAAGATTCGCTAGTATATTTGCAATAGTAGAATTTTGTAAGATTGAGAAGTTTGGTCTGATTATCTGACATTCAATCCTTTGCTTGAACAAGTAATCAACCCTTGAAAACAAAACAATGTAACCCGCGCAATGTAATCCATGCGCTGCTATCGAAACCACTGAATTGCAAGAAAGCTGAGCAATAGAAAAACACAAAAGCAGAAAGCAAAACGCCTGACCAACAGTCGCCTGAGAGGGCCCCATTGACATTTGTTTTCGATCGCATAGACGCTGTGAAAGGACCCATTCCGTAAGAACGCTCGGTAGTTTAGGTGTATTTCAATCACCGAAGGTCCTAACTCTGCGACGACGTGGTCGAGATAACAGAAGATAAGATGTGAGGAAAGTGGAGATAATGACACTGCAAGGCGTCGAGATCGTCTTGAAGAAGTGCAGCGGCTGGACGTGGTCTTACGGCAGCTGGTTGAAGACGACTTGCTCGAGGTCTTTCAAGGCTTGCTGGTTGACATCATGCAGGGAGTGAAACAGAAAGTGCTGGTCCAAGTGGTGACAGGCGTCCATGTCCAAGTCTTGCAGCTGGTTGTCACAATTGGCTTGCCAGCAGTGGTGATCCTGTGGACCTCGCATTGCTCCGAAGTCGTGGTGGCCGGATGGCATTGTTGCAGAGATTGTGTGGTTGTATGGCTATGCTGTCGATGGTAGGTGCTCAAGTAAGTCTTGGGAGGGACTTGAGATGTAAATTGTCTCGCTGGATTACGACGGTGGTGCCTTGGGTCTGGTGATACTGGTAGCAGCTTGGTCAAACAATTGCATTGGAGAGGTTGGTGGGTCTCGTTGGCAGTGTTGGTGCTGGTGTGTGATGGGATGGTATCTGTAGAGTAGTGAGAGGGTCGAAACAGCAACGATGGACCGGCTTATCTACTGTAGTGGCAGCCAGAGGAAATTACACACTTTTTGGTGGTAGTCCTCACATAGAAGCTTGTTGCCCACCACAGGCCAATTCTGACCTCCGGGCAGATGGTCAGCGCAGATGGAAACAGCCTTACCGTGCGTGGAAGAAACAGACGTTGAGAACAGCATGTATCAAGGCCAGTCTGTTTGGCTCGTCTAGATTTCGTAAGTGAAGCTATAGAGCATGCGCCACAGGCGCCACAGCACGGCCAATGCGACCCTGTTATTCCCCCAATGGCCGTGACGCATGCCAAATTGCCAACGTGTGGCCTCAGCAGATGCCGCGGCATGCAAAGACTAACCTGGTGCTTTGTCGTTCCAATCTGCGCAACAGTGTAATCGCCACATGTGCTGTCAATGACCGAGCAGCATTTGGCTTTTCGGCTTTCGGCGTTTCGTTCACTGGCGGGACTTGCTGACGTAGCGCATCATATCGTCGCGCATAGCATTGAGCACACTGGGCAGACAGTTCTCACTGCTTCGCCACTGCAGCGACATTCGCGACGCGCCATTGGTGCCGAATGTGCGCAGCCGCTGCCTCCAAGCAACCTCTGTTCGAGGCTGCACCGGCAGCATATCCAAATGGTTGAGTAGAGATCTACAACACCGATGCGCTTCACGATCGGGCATTGTCAACCTCGTCGAAATTCTCGACCTCTTCAGTACTCCCACTGCCATCGCTGCCGACTTCGTCGCGGCTTCGAATGGCATCCACAGCCTGCTTTCTCTGCACCTGCAGCACGCCCCTCTGTCCGAAGAAGTCCTCTGTTTGCAGGCCACGGACGGCCTCTGATCTGATACCGCGTACGTTCTCGCCGCTCCTCTTCATGTTCCTGATGTGCTCTCTTACAGGGACCATAGCTGCGTCGCGACACGCCTCCTTGATGTCAGAACCGCTCATTCCTGCGCTTGCGCGGACCAGTGCGCTCATGTCGAAAGCCGGCTTGCCGTCGACGATGGCGTTGTCGAGTTTTGTCTCAGCCAGAGTAATTCCGAAGATCTGACGCCTCTGGCTTGAGTTCGGAAGGCTGACGGGGAACTTCTTGGGCATGCGTCGTAGAATGGCTTCGTCGATGTCCTGAATTCTGTTTGTAGCTCCGAGAATGCAAATGCGCTGGTTGCCGGCCTGCTTAGTAGAGCTGGCAAGACCATCCCAGTGTGTCATGAACTCTGCCTTGACCATGCCTGAAGCCTCGTGTTCACCGCTGCGACGTTGTCCAAGTACCGCGTCGATCTCATCAATGAAGACGATCGAAGGCTGCAGTTTACGAGCGAGAGAGAAGACGGCCGCGACCAGTTTATTGCTGTCGCCGTACCACTTTTCGGTCAAGGTAGAGATGTGCAGGTTGATAAAGCAAGCGCCAGATTCCCTAGCGAGCGCTTTAGCCAGCATAGTCTTTCCGCAACCAGGAGGTCCGTAGAGAAGAACGCCAGATGGTGCCGAGAGCAAGGAAGAGTGTCCAGAGTACAAGTGCGGCATGGTAAGGGGGTAGATAACGCTCTCCGTCAGCTCTTCGATAATTCCGTCCAGTCCTCCGATGTCGTCAAACGTAACCGGAATCTCGTTCGGGCTCACAACTTCCATGGCGATTGTCTGCTCATACTGCGAGAGTATAAGATCTTCTGGTTTGATTCTCTCATCGGACGCCGGCTTTCTTTCTTCGTCGTCCCAATCATCATCATCGTCCTCCTCTTGTCGTTCACCACCACCGAATATGTTCTTCAGGCGAGTGCTGGCCGCGAGCGCCTTCTGCTGTGCTTCTGCCTTTGCGCCGGCGTCGGGATCGAGGCGTGAGAATACTGATCGAACGAAGTAGAATGCTAGGAGTGGCTACAATCCCGTCAGTACCGAGCATGCGCTTTGTATTCCACAATACCGTCGGCGCATTGTGATAGGACAAGTGTCGGTCTTACGGTTGCGACCATCAGGAGGACATCGGGCAGCATGGCTTGCCATTTCCGATCGGAAGCCATGGTGTGTTATTTTTCGCGTGTACAGTCGACAACTGGTATCGAGTCACAATTCCGGTTGGGAGATAAGATGGTTGTAAAACTTTGGTTAGGATAGTTGGTTTCAAGGTTGTCGCAGACATGTGAAGGCCCGAGGATTCCAACGTCTCGATACGCCACAACGCCACAACTTTGAGAAGCCACACTGTGGCGAGCGACTCGCGTAAAGTGGAAAGTCGAAGTCGCGTCCTCTTCTCGCGCGCTTCTGAGAGTTGATAGGCAAGACAAATATCAAAACCAGAACAGAAAAGCAAAAACAATACAGCCAAGCAGATCAATCAGCATGGCATCTGCAGATACCAACATCGGCCCAGCAAGTGGCCCCAAAGTCGACCTTCAGCCAACCACAACTACTTCCAACGGCGACTCATCATCGGCACCTAACAAAAACCATGAAGAATACCAATACTTGAACCTCATCCGCGAAATCCTCCGTGATGGCGAACACCGTCCTGACCGCACCGGCACTGGAACCCTAGCAATCCCCTTCCCATCTCAACACAAATACGCCCTCTCAAAACCAGACGGCACGCCCGTCCTCCCACTCCTCACAACAAAGCGTGTCTTCTTCCGTGCCGTCCTCGCCGAGCTCCTCTGGTTCGTATCTGGCGACACAAGCGCCAAGACCCTACAGGACCAGAACGTCAAGATCTGGGACGGCAACGCTTCAAGACAGTACCTCGATTCCGTCGGTCTCTCGCACCGTGAAGAAGGCGATCTTGGCCCCGTCTACGGCTTCCAGTGGCGCCACTTTGGCGCAGAGTACCAGGACCGCCACGCAGACTACTCGGGACAGGGCGTCGACCAACTGGCCGAAGTCGTCCGCAAGCTCAAAGAGAACCCGTACGACCGCAGAATCATTCTGAGCGCCTGGAATCCGGCCGATCTGAAGAAAATGGCTCTGCCTCCTTGCCACATGTTCGCGCAATTCTACGTCTCTTTCCCAGCGTCGGCGCCGACTAGAGCTGATGGTTCCAAGCAAGGAACGTTGCACGCTCTTCTTTACCAGCGCTCATGCGACATGGGTCTCGGCGTGCCGTTCAATATCGCTTCGTACGCTTTGCTCACACATATGCTGGCGAGGAGCTGCGATTTGTTGCCGGGCAGCTTGACGCATACCATGGGCGATGCGCACGTCTACATGGACCACCGAGAGGCTCTTGAAGAACAAATCAAGCGTGAGCCTAGGGACTTCCCCACTTTGGAGCTTGCGCCTGAGGCTGGCTGCAGTATTGATGGCTGGAAGGTGGAGGATTTCAAGGTGGTGGGTTACGAGCCTCATAAGGGCATTGCTATGAAGATGAGCGTGTGATGGGGTTTTGGCTTGATGTGTTTATGATGACAGACTATGTATGTATGTGACCTTGAAAAATTCGTTTCTGGATATTTGAAGTTGAACTTGATTTCATTAAATCACACTTTTTGCTTGAGTCGAGGCTGGCTCGAAGCCTAAAATACACGTGACTGTGTCTGGTCTCGAGAATTGGAATTGAGCAGACACTCTATTTAAATCAACACATAGCTCATTGAAATGCATATATACGTAACCACATCACTCCTATCCATCTCTCATATCTCCAGCCCGCCCACCATAGCAGTACTGGTCTCCAAAGTCGTCGCTTCTTCAAATTGTGGGAAGCGATTCTCCCAGAACCTCACACCGTCCAGGCACTGGTCGCGACATATTGCGCCAATATCCTCCGCTATTTCGAGCTCTTCACTCGCGACACCGACACTCCAGCCAAAGCGCTCCGCAGTCTCTTGTGCAGTCGTGCTGCGACCAAAGCTTTGCAACGCGGCCGCTTCGCCGGTCAACTGAGGCGCTAGCCCGTCTGTCGTCGACTCGCTGCGAAGCCATGCTAGGATAGAAGCGATGGTCTTCTCGTCTGTGCGACTCTTCTCTTGCACTACGAGGAGACCGGACTTGAAACGTCGTAGTCGGATGGGGAGTTGGAGCGTCTCCCACATCTTAGCTGCTTTTTCGAAGTCCAGTGGTGAGACAAGCTCGATACCGTTGCGCAAGCGGTTGAAAACGGCCCAGAGGTCCACGAGCGATATGATACCGCCTTCACGGCGAAGCACGCCGCGGCGGTCGTCTGTCAGGAACTCTGCAAGGTTACGCGATAGCTCAGTCACGTACAGGTTTTCTGACGTTGAGCCGGAGCCCAGCATGTCTTTGGTTGTTGTCAGACCGAGGGCGGAGGCGGACTCGTTCAGCAGGCTGCGAGCTTCGGGCGTGATCGAGTCTGCCGAGGAGGATTGTGCGCGGAACTGCTCAGCCATAGCGATGACTTCTTTCGCAGATGTCATCAGGGCTTCGAGGTCTTCGAATGCACTGCCAATAACGGCTTGGTTGTTGGCACGCAGTTGGGCACCGCGACGCTCGAGACCTGCTATGCCTACGATTCGAGGAGATGGAGCGCTTTGCTGTGCGTAGCCATTTGTGGGATCCAGGGAGTTGGTTTCATTCTGGCCGTAAGGTGTCGGCACTGGTGGTGCACTTTGCAGGAGCCATTTGCGTTGGACTAGAGCACCCTTCAGCCGCTCATGGAAAACTTTGTCGCCACCTGCGCGGAATGAGAATTTGATAGTCTCGATTGTGTCGTTGCCGAATATTGACTCTGTGTTGAGAGTCGGGCCCGGTGACTCGGGCCGTCTTGTGCTCTCACTGATCAATTGTGAGCGCCTGTCACCACCTGCGGTCAGTGATGCGCCACATATCTCGCACGTCGTCAGGGAAGGGTGGTTTTCGAAGGTGCACCGCGAACATGTAATGCTGTTGCCGTTCTTCTGCGGCTGAGGACTCAATGTCGCGCCTGGACCGAAGAAGCTCTCTTGGTCTAGTGAGTTTCGCGATTGCGGAGTGGAGTCACCATATTGACCACTTGGCCTATTCGACATCGCGGCTATGGCAGCCTTGACCATATGTACGAGTGGAGGCTGAATGCCACATGCTTGACATGGTGGCAGATTCGTATGTTGATTGGCGGTTGCAGGGTCGAAGTTGGGAGGCACTTTGTTTGAGAAGCCACATATAGGACATATCCAGGTGGCGTTGATATCTCTCGGCGGAGCTGGGGAAGGGACGTACGATCGTGATGGCGAGTCTGGCGACTTTACCAACGCATCTGCCGGAGAAGCATATCGAGGCACAGGACTAGCAATTGCCTGTGATGCTCGCTTAGAGGCCTTGGGAAACAGAGTGATCTTTGGGCTGGACTTCAGAAAACCTGTGTATGACTCAGTCCGGTCGATCTGCTTAAGATCTACCGCAACAGAGTACTTTCTAGGCTCATCATTGTCGACATAGCACGCTCTGTGCGACGTCAGATAGGCTTGCCCGTTCTGGTAATTCGGGATCTTGTATTTGCCTTCGTACAAGCCCACGCTGTCTTGCACAAATAAGAGGGTTTCGTCATCGTACAGCGATGGCCGCAAGGCAGTTGTGAGATCTAGCTGGCGAAGAAACATGTAGACATCTGGGTGGTGGTGTTGTTGAAGTGATCCAGGCCACCGGTCCCAGTCTTATCGAGAGCTAGCGTGCGCGTAGATGCAGATGCAGGCTTCCGGGGACGGGAAGATCGATGGGAAATGCTGGTGCATGCAGTTTAGGCAAAATTAAATGAGGTATTTCGACATACGCATGAAATAGCGCATTCACTGTCACAGAAATATCGAGCCAATAATGACAGACCATGCGTTTGTGGCACATTGACGACGCATCTGCTGTGCATGATGCAGTAAGGTTGAGGGTCACGGGATCTGCCTAGCGACTTGGCATGGCAGTCGATCGCACCGCGCTCGCTTTCACTGGCGCGTGGATAGCGACTGCTGCTTACTTCTGTCCATCCACTACCCAAACCACACACACGCCCCGATATCACCACAACAGTCTCTTTGCGAGATAGCAGGCCTCAAAATCACATTTCACTCTGTTTTCACGCTTTCACGTGCGCTCGCAGTCCCGTCTTAGCGCCTTCACCGTACATCCCTCGCCTCCAGTCCGCCGTCATGGCTTCCAGCCTGCAACCGGCTTTCACGCCAGTACAAGCACGCCACACCTTACAAAGGACACCGCAAGCCCAGTCCCAACCCACTGCACAGTCGCCCGCCTCCAAAACCTCCTGGCCAGAGGTAGTCAGAAACTGGGTCCAGCGTGCCTTCGCGCCCGAGAATGCGATCCACGGCATCTCTATTGAAGAGTGGCGCGATTACCTCCTTAAGTTCCTGCCAAAGGTACAAGCGACCGGTGAAATCGACACTATAGATTGGAGCACGTTCCCCACACCGCAGCAGTTGATCGTCATGGAACGTCAACAAGCTTCTTTCGCACAGAGCGCGTCACCCACTAACATGACCGGCTACTCATCATACCCCCTTTCCATCGACCCTAGCAAGAAGCGTAAGAGCGGCGACCTAGACATTCCGGACCGTGAACCAGTGACGCCTCCTTGGAAGAAAAACAAGCGCGGTCTCGAGGACCGCATCACTGGCATGAGCAAAACACAAGAGAAGAAGCAGAAGAAGGCGAAAGCTTTCCAGAACGACCTGGCCCATGTTAAAAGCAGCGAAGCCCTGGAGAGGCGGAGACAGCGCTTCGGCCATATCTCACCAGAATCCTCTCCCTTCAGATCACGTGACGAGTCTCCGGCATCCACGGAGAATCCTAATGGACCTGTGGCCGGTACCTGCCAGAAACTTGAAAAGAACTACTTCCGTTTGACGTCAGCCCCAAAGCCCGAGGAAGTCCGGCCCGTGCCCATCTTGGAGGAAATGTTTGCTTTGCTGCGCAAGAAGTGGAAGACCGAACACAAGTACTCCTATGCTTGTGACCAGTTCAAATCACTGCGCCAGGATCTGACCGTGCAGCATGTCAAGACCGAGTTCACCGTGCGCGTATACGAAGCTCATGCCCGGATTGCCTTGGAGATAGGAGACCTCGGTGAGTATAATCAGTGTCAGACGCAGCTGCGGTCACTCTATAAGATGGGTTTGAATGGAAGGCGCGACGAATTCACCGCGTATCGAATCCTGTATTTCATCTACACTTGCAGCCGGACGGACATGAACGATGTCCTTGCCGATCTAACACCAGCAGAAAAACGAATGGAGAGCGTGTCACACGCTTTGCAAGTGCGCGCTGCTCTCGCGAGTGGAAACTACATCAAGTTCTTCCGACTTTTCCAAGCGACACCGTATCTTGGCGCTTATTTGTTGGACATGATCGTCTCTCGTGAGCGCCTTGCGGCACTTTCAACGATCTGCAGATCGTAAGTCTAAACCTGTTCCCCGTCATACATATACACACAAGCTAACTATGATTTCACAGGTATAAGCCCGATATCAGCCTTGACTCCGTTGTGGAATGGCTTGCCTTCCAAGGCGAAGACGAGGATCCCGATGCTGGATCTCGCAATTGCATACAGTTCATCTGCGACCATGGTGGTGAACACCTGATCGAGCGCAAGGATGACGGCCGAGTCCGCCTCGCGACTGGCAAAGCGGGCATGGTCTTCGAGACTGCCAAGAAAGCTGCGTTCAGAACTGTCGACATCAAAGGCCAAAAGTGAGCCCGTGTGCCACAGGTAGATACATCTACATTTCGATGGCCCTGCCTATCGACAAGCAATGACAAGAAGTCTTGCGGATGTCCCTTGAAGCCTTTCGTTGGATTTTGACCCATGGTTGGCAACGCTATGGCACTACTTGATTTATTGGGTCGGACGTCGATTGCACAGAGTCTCAACGACGCCCCGTTGACTCGACATGACGTTGCACATTCGGAGAATCAGACCTCACGCGTCGAATCGGATCCTGGAGCAGACCGTCCATGCCCAGGGTCCATCCAGTCGTTGCACATTATACCCCATCGCGTTGCTTACATCCTCCACCTTTTGCGCTTGTTCACGAGATGACGTCTGGTCGAGCAATGGACCAAACCGGCACGGTCGACAGCACTCTCTATACCATGACATGTGTCTTTGGCAGACACCAGCACAACCTCGGCGAAGCAAGAGCACATCACCACACGGTCTGGGCTGGACCAAAACCAAAAAGGTAATTTCTCGTCATCTCCTTTCTACGACGGAGGATACCCATCGGATGGATTGCAGGGGAAAGATGTCAGGAGCAGGAGTTTTATGGCGCAGAGAAGGCAACAGGTTACTTCAGTAGTATTTCGGAGGGCTGTGCTCAGACAGCACGGCAATGATATCAGCTATCAACATGCATTACACGTCACTACACTCCTCACGTTCCCTTGGCGGTATCTTGTTGGTGGGACTGTAGCGGTCCTACTCAGATCTCTGGTCCATGCTATTGCCAGACTTCCCAGCCAGATGTCCCGTCAGTATGCCATTCAGATACGCGGGTCAGCAGATCACATTGGACGGATGGGACAGTTCATACCTCTTTTGAAGGTCACATGCATGTGCATATGTGTATGTGTTTATTGTTCTTTCACCCCAACCCTAACCCGGTCACTTGTTTCCACCTCATCTCCTGAACGGCGATTTTAACTGTATGACGCTTGAATACATGTTATTTTACATCCCATGGCATCTCTGATGAGTATACGCTCGAATAAAGGGGCCACGGTCGTTGGGGGTTGCTGCAGTGTATTGATCTCGCTTGATGGTCAAGAGCTGACAGGTTATGGCCATGCTTCCTTCCAATTTTACCTCCTCGCCCAGTGCTCGCATGTAGATACGACATCCAATGTAGAACCATCTTTTTCAAACCCCATACTCTTATGACTGCAGAGGTTGAAGGCCTCCCAACCGGATCTTTTCTCAAATGGGATGCGCAGTAAGATATCATAGAGCATACCAAGGCCCACTCCCAGACGACGCGTCAGGCGCAAGAGCTGAGCCGCAAGGCAACTACATGATAGAAGAAGTGCTCAGATACCTCAATATCTAAAGCACTGCACCTTCACATACATCACGACTCGAAAGTACTGCCACCCGCAATACCAACATGAACCCAGCATCCAACATGTCATTCGCCACCCGCCTGCACAGCTTCGAAGACCAATGGCCACACCACCAGACATCCGCTCGACAACTGGCAGCGCTCGGCCACGTCTGTGACCGTCCGCCTCTCGAATCGCTCGAAGAAGGTTCTCGTTGCGTAGACTGCGGCATCTTCCTCCCGAAGCAGCCCAGCGTGGAAGCCCTCGAAGGCCCCATCACCACCAGCTCCCCGATCACCTTCCATAAGCCGAAGTGCACTCGCCTACAGATTCGGATGCCGCTTGAAGCAAGCCGAGCGACTCTGGACTACTCGTCTTTGGTCAATCGTTGGGAACAACGTAGCCGCGCGATCCCTTCGAGCTCGCGGCCCCAGGCAGAACTCCGCCAAACAAGTGGCCTGTTCTCCCTGCCCACGGAACTGCGACTGCAAATATACAGCTACATCCTCCCGAGCCTGTCGGAAGTCACAGAGATCGTGCCCTTACATCGCGACTCCTCGCGCATGATCACCAAAGCCGGCTTTGACCGTCCAGGGCCCCGAGACAAGACGAAAGCAAACCTGCTACTTGCCTGCAAAGCAATTTATGTTGAGGCTCTGGATCTGATATACTCGAACACGACTTTCAAGATTGACGCGACGAGGTCGCTATACCTCTTCCTTCGCAACATCGGACACGTGGGACGGCAGATGTTGCGAGCGATTGATGTCACGTGTGGGCAGCGGGAAGATGCAGTTGCGTTTGCGCTGTTGGGAGCGTGTGGAGAGCTGACGAGTTTGACTATACGTTTGGCGAGACCTAAGTTGCTGTTGCCGATGGCGCCGCTGTGGCTGGCTGATGGTGTTGCTTGCTTGCTGGCGTTGAGTGGCTTGGAGGAAGTCAAGTTTGGAGAGTCTGGCAAGACACACATGGATATGAGTGATGAGAAGTCTGATGCTGTTTTACTTCGCAAAGAGCTTACGAGGCCGAAGGGAGCGCATAGTGGTGTGAGGGAAGTGGATGGGGTTCTCGACTTGTGACCTTGATGCTTTGACGATATTGATGGCGATTCTTGATGCCAACAGTGGAAGAACTAGTTGGGGGGCTTAGTGTAGCCTTGGAAACATTCGACCAATCTTCTTACTTTTTTCTACTAAGTATGTGCTCGAAGGCTCTGCGGTCACGCCTGGCATGCGATGCAAGTCATGGTCAACGAGCGATCTGTTCAATCAATCACCACCAATAATGTACTTCGCCTTCGCGCGTCAATCGTACAAGCGACAATTTGGGCTGGCACTAACAGGGGACACCAATTATCAAAACCGGTGAGAACCAGTCCACTCGACCCGGCGCTTAAGCTCCACTCTTGCAGGCGTCTCGCACTTCATTGTACGTTCTCTCATCGCAAGGAGAGCGAACTCATAACTACACGGAGCGGTCTTCCACGAGATGATAGACCAGCTGATATGTTCCGAACCAGCGTAAGTTCTGGTTGTGATCAACATGACTGTGTGGCAGAACATTATGCTCTATGATCATGCAGTGGCATTGCCATAATTAGGTCGCACATGGTGGCGTCCTTATGCAGTACTCGCTTACTGTAGACGCGGCCAGGATAGCCGCCGCACACAGCCTCCTTCGTGCTTAAGGCTGTGGAAGGAGACTATCGCCTTTGCGAGAATCCTCGTCACGAGGAATGGTGCCTTACTTTTACATCTCTGTCGAGGAACCGCACGATCATCTCTCACGTCCAGCATGACGACAATTTCTTCAAAGACACACTGGTGGGCGCCCACGTGTATGCTATCCGCTATGATTTCTGGAGCTTTTCTCGCTATCGCACATCATTTGTTCTACGACGGTCTGCACGGTCAAGCAGTCCCTTCCGGTCGCTTTTCACCCGAAATTGGTCTCTCAAGGCAGCAGACGAACATCGCCATCGGTACTGCTTTTGCGTTCGCATTCAAGACCTGCGTAGTGATAGCTACTTCCACAGCTTGTGTGCAGCTTTTCTGGACACGAGTAGCCATCGAACCTTGTGGACTGAAGCTGAAGAGCATCAACACCGCCTACTCGGTGACTGGCAACTTTTTCAAGCTGTTCTATCTCCCGGAATGGAGACGGTTCCCTCTTTTATTCGTTCTTGCGCTTGTTGCATGGTAGTGTCACAGTTGCAATGACATCTTTGAAAGCGGATATTGACATGTTCTAGGCTTATTCCAATCGCTTCTATCACTACACCAGCGACTCTGAGCATCAAAAGTCGAGCAGTCGTTCCCATGCCACACGAGACGAGTCAGATTCCGGGCGCTCGCTTCGATAGCTTTAGCTATATGGCCCCGATGATCAGCGACTTCAATAGCGGGCCGCCTTCCTTCTACGAGTACTATGGCCCTAGCCAAGCACTTAGACGATTAGTCACCGCAGTGAGCACACAAGGGTCGGTTTTGCCCATAGATTCTCCAGGGATCAACGCTAGCTATACAACTACTTTCCACGCTCCCGCTATTCGTTGTAGCGAAATACCACAAGATGAGCAGGTGGTCATCCAAGGAAATCTGGCGGACTATATTAAAACCACCAGTTGTGACGGTGCTACAGCTTATCGGGTGTGGTTTGGAAGACTGCCTTACATCACACCCGAGTTGGGCAACCCAAACGCTTCGACCGCATCAGACCCTTCGGATCTACAGCCTACCGGACAAACCCTTGGCATAATGGCTCCAGCCGCTGCAGCGTTTCGTGTAGCGGTATTACCGCGCATGTTGTCGATGTCTTCCGGCGAAAGCGGCGCTTTGATTGAGCCACTCGCTTGCACGTACAAGAGAAACGATGTTTTGAGCAAGGACGCGAAAAAACCACTATGGGATCTGGCAGCCAACTCTACAATGCTACAATGCGCGCTATACAACGCTACTTACAATGTTGACTTCAGCTACATAAATGGCAATCAGCGTGTCACCGCTGAGGTCGGTCAGACACACGAAGCTATCTTGGCCCTTAAAGGGTTGTACGGCCCTGGCAGAACCGACTGTGCCCACATGGCTATCGAGGATGCGAAGCACAAGTGTGAATTCGATCTCAAATCTGTGCGTCGGCTGTCCTATCTGGCTATGTTGGACTCTTTACTCGGGGTCATCGGCGGTACAGTTGGCATCTACCAAGCGAAACTAGATGTCAACAGCTTCGTCACTAGGACCACTCTTATGGACGCCTCCGAGCTGAAATTTATGTCTGACTATGCGTTCCAAGTCAACGACGAGAGCCATAAACCTTTCATGCAGATCGCTCTAAACGACTACGGGCGTCCTGACGTTGCCGGATTGATGGATCCAAGCGTGCTGGGCGAATACCAGTCGCTTATCCAAGGCATCGAGCAAATGTTCCAGAATATGACTATCAGCTTGCTAAGCACACGTCAGTTTCGGTAAGTCGACTTTCGCATCTAACAATCCACGTTTTTGATTGGTAGCGCAGGCATAATCCGAGTTCTCCGGATGCACCGTCAGTTAAGGTGAATTACGAAGCGTATCACAACGTGTACGTGTATAATTCCTACAAGCTCTGGCTGGCATACGGCATCGCTTTGGCTTCGGCAATGATCGCTGTTGCTGTCGGACTATACACCATGATCTCCAACAAAGCCTCTTACAGCAATGAATTCTCTACGGTTCTAAGAGTGGGCCATCAAGCCATCTCTGACCAAAAGCTTGACACCGAGGACAACGGCAGTGATCCTCTAATCAAGGACCTTGCAGAGGCAAGATTCTGTCCCAAAGCGAAGTTACGCAATCGGAGCGACGTGAAGATCGATAAGCAGGCCTTCACTGTTCAAGAAGAAATCATCGGCTTGACAGTTGCGCTGAGTCGCAGGGCTTCGCAGGAGTGAATATATCAATTGCATACATCATCTCACACCAATTCTCAAGCCCTCGCCATGCCCTGCAACAAAATCAACAGCCCATAAGCACCAGGATCAGGCACACCATTAGTAGCGCTCTCATCCAAATAAGTACTCCTACCCAACTTCGCCTCCATCTTCTTGGTCCCATCCACTCCCTCACTCGCTTTGGAAATCGCTTGCTCCGCATCACCAATCGAATTCAAAGTATCAATGAAAGGAATAAGCGCATCCATCATCGTCCTATCACCAAGCCTGGCGCGAGTATACTTGCACAACTGTTCCAAAGCGGCTTGTAGTGCTTTCGCCACACTGACCTCGCTCGCTAGCGATGCTGCCAGCGCTGTGAGGAAAATGCAATACAATGCGCCAGACGTGCCGCCCATGTTGACTTCGAGATCGTCCACGAGATCAGCGACTGTTTCTGGTAGCCGCGTGAGATCTTTGCCTTCGATGAACGCCAATACTTGTTTCGCGCCGTCGCGGAGCGTGTACCCGCAGTCGCCGTCTCCGACGATAGTGTCGTACTCTGTGATCGTGGGTTCTTCTTTGATGACTGCGTCGCAGCCAGCGTGTATACGCTTGCGGATTTCAGCATCGTCGAACTTGATTTGTGCAGAGGAGGGCGAGAGGGTTTTGGAGAGGGAAGAGCCGTTCGAGCCGGCTGCTGTGGTGTCTGCTTGAGGCTTCTTCTGAGGAGGGAGTTCGTATGGAGGAGCTGGGTAGAGGGAGATGGCGAAGCCGCGGCCGGGTTGTGAGTGGTTGAGGATTGTGGAGTGTGATAGTTTGAAGGGAATTCCTTTGCAGTCTGGAGTTGTTGGTCAGTGATGGGACTTCGAATGTTGGTTCATTGTACATACGGCAATACTCTGAAATTTCCTTTGCGATGATGTAGTTCTCCAATCGACTCAGCCCATTAATATCGGAGTAGTGGATTGAATATGTGACCTTTCCGCTCTGGTCTCTTTGTGTCTCGAACAAGCTCTTCAGCTGTTTCTCGACCGTAGCTTTCACACTTTCAAAGGCTGCCGAGTCGCCTCCAGTGCCCAAAATGGCAGGCTTGCCGTCTGCCTTCTCAGCCTGGAAGGTCGAGTATGCCGTGAGCGCGTTCTTGAAAAAGTCCTTGACCAGACCATCTGCATCTTCGGTCATCCGTCTGCTTCCTTTCGATCTGTTTGCAAGAAGGAACAGAAGATGGTCATATTCTAGCTCTCCGTTCACTTCGACGTCAATGCTGTTATCCTCTACACATGCCTTCAGGTTTCGACTCTTGCCAGAGCGCACAACGACGAGTGCCTGATGCTCCGTTGCGCCGAATTCTTGGAGCGCATGTTTAATCTCGCGTGCGGTAAGTCTCTCCTTGCCAGGTTCTTCGGTCACGATGGCGGCGACCTTGCTTCCGTCGAGGAGCTTGGTGGAGAAATTCCCTGGAGTGGTGATCGCAACGGTACTGCAGAACTTGCTGTCGATGATACTCTGGTTGATAAGGAGTTGTTGGCCCTTAGATGTCTGGACCTGTTTCACGCTACGCCTGACGAGAGGTAGAAGTCCATTCCAGCGGTTTGTGTTTTGGAGGTCCAGAGATGGTGTTGAGAAGGGAATAGTCTGCTCGACGACGACAGCCATGATGTACAAAAGATAGAGAAATGTGAGGAAAGCAGGGAGCTCGAGAGACTGGAGGTCAGGAGCGGTACTTACTTACAATGGCCTTGGGAATATCTTACGGTATTCCTTGTCGGCTCGGGTGTCCTTGACTGTACGCCTCAGGACGGCCTACTACATACAGAGATGCGCATGCTGTGCTGCGGGGTTGTTCGCGTATGGCATTGTTGACCGGAGAGGTGAGCTGGGAGAATCCAAGCCGAGGGCAATACAGTTGCCGGATTGTCCGAAAGAGGAATGCCGGTGGGTATGCTCCGAGAGGCGAATCGGGTCGAGTGGACCAGCAACCATCTGTCCACTCTGACTTTCCTTTCCGATGGTTATGCTGGCAGTTTGGCATGGTGTTATAAGAGCACTCCGTTGGTTCCTTTGACTGTCAAGTCTTTGCTGCACTCAATGGACAAACATCTATTAAGCCATGACGACGAGTGTTCGCGTCGGCGGTATGGATATATTGATAGCGGGGTATAGCGGGGTGATTGTTGACAGGCCAAGGTAAATCAATGGATCCGAATGACAGGTGTATTCAATGTCGAAAGAAGTAGGAATGAAGCTTCCTAGAAGCCAGCCTTGAGCGCGTCTTCAACAATCGATAGCACACCACGTTAACTCATCAATTGTATCATCATGTCAGCTCCCACACTCCGCGAAAAGCAGGCCCCTCTCAAGGACTCCTACAAAAGCGACCCAAGCTCAGCAATCGTCACCCTCAAGTCAACGGGTACTCTCGATTCTAGCAGCGTCACCTGCAAGCTCGACACCGGCCGACAAATCCACAAAGCACAAGAGAAGATCGCAGGCTTGCACCCCAAAGCCGGCGGCGATGACCCAGAAATCTCAGGCGAACTATGCTCGGGCGACATGCTCCTTGAAGCACTTGTGGCTTGCTCGGGCGTCACGTTGAAAGCTGTAGCGACAGCTATGGGTATTCCGATCGCTAGTGGGACTGTGAAGGCGGAGGGAGATCTGGATTTCAAGGGAACGATGGGCGTTGACAGGAATGCGCCGGTGGGGTTCACGAACATTCGCTTGGGATTCGAGTTGAAGTTTGAGGATGGCGCAGATGTGCCACAAGAGACGGTGGAGAAATTGGGGAAGTTGACTGAGCGGTATTGCGTTGTCTTCCAGACTATTGCGAAGAAGCCGGAGTTGTCTGTCAGTCTGCAGGGGAGTCAGAAGCAACAGGGTGGAGAGGATAAGAAATTCGAATGGGAGCAAAAGAGTTGAACAAGTTCGTGTGTGTGCTTGATGAGGTATGGATACTGGTGTTGATGTCGTACATAAGATCGAGTACACGGACTATAGCGAGTCAGGCACAGATGGTTAGTGATCCATACTGGAAACCTTTTTCGAATCACTTGCAGCGACCTTGCTCAGAAAAATGACTCGCCGACGTACTTAAGGTACCCAAGTTGTGAATTCAACCTTCACCGTCTCGTCAATTCTAAGCGAAAAGATGTCATCCCAACGAAGGCGATAGATGCGCAAGGGATGGTGGTATCATGTACTACAGTCTATAGTGCTACACTCGAGTTACATCGCACCAAAGGGCACGTCCACGGAGCATTTGCCGCACCAGCAAGGAAACAGATAAGCGGATCGCTCTCCACCTACCGAGCCGAGATGGACGCGGTTTAGACGCGAATTGATTGTTTTGTCGTCACCGCAGAAGACAGCAGCAACCGAAAGAAGTTGCAGAAGCTCTGGAAGTAGCAGAATCCTCGTTTCCGCAGTATAAGAGGCACAAAACTTCGTCATCGTAAGCGGACCATCTCCGGCAGAGTGAGTGTTCAACCTCTTCGGATTGGATGTGCAAACGGGTGAAACGATACTTGCCCGCTAAAGTTTTGGAGAGTCGGATTTAGGCGCTTGAAACGATGCATTGGCTTCATTGAGTTTGTCGATGGACTTGAGAGGCCGTCTGTCGGATCATTGAAAGGCCGGGAACTGAATGATGTAGTAAACAATTGTGAAATGTATGATGAGAATGTCTTTGTAGTCGTCTTTGGCTTTGCACGAAAGCGTCAGGTGATACGGAGGTATCGACTTGAATCAACCATCATCCTCATCCATCGGCTCACCTCGTCACGAGGGTTCAAAGATTTCTCAGCGGGCGGCGTGACTTGAGGGTCTTTGCAGCGGAAGTAGGCGCGACCCGCCACATCCACTCAAGCCACCTTATCCACCAACCTGCGTGAGCGAGACTCGAGAACGACGACAGGGAAGTTCTGGCGAGTGTATTCGCAACTGCATGAGCGGGACATTCCGCAATACCTGGTGAGCATCATCGTCGCACGTGCAGGGATTCGTGTCTTTCCTGCCACCACCTGCACAACGATGCGATGATGGAACATCGTGGCGATCGCACCAGAGTTGAGCGACACAACCACCGACGTTACTTGCCGAGAGCATCTTCAAAGCATCGGTGGTCCGAGTGTGAGTATCAGATGGCCCATGGATTCAATGGCGTGTTTGCCGGAAACGGTGACTAGCACGTTGTATAAACTCTCGATAACAGGGGTCGCTTGGCCTCGGCCGACTTGCTGCTGATCACAACAACGGCCTACGGACCTGAAGCCGACACGGTCAAGCTGGGCCGGATGCACAGCGAGCTGCAGCCTGCACGCAAGCAGAAAATAATGCAGGCTATGCAGGCTCCTACAGAATCACGTCTCACTGGCACGAACTGGTGTCGATGAGAGCAGAAGGATCGTGAGCATCGTCAATGCTGGTCGACCATCTGCAACGATGAATATAATGACTACGATGTCACATGCTTGCTGTTCAACTCAGCATTATACAGACAAGGGCAGAGTCGGAGCGGCGAGTCATGAAGACGATAATAAAACGCCACGCTATCTGGAACTGCCTGCTGGCGGCTACAGCCTACCTGTCCGGACCTTTCTGCTCAAGCAGGGTGACGTCGTATGGCGTGGCTGGCCGGGCGATGTTCGACGCGCCTTTGGTGTGAAAAATCGTGAGGCAGCTCGCTCGCCCGCCGCGGTCATGTCGTTGGTCGTCTAGGGCAGGGCCATGAACAGAGACGGCGCTGGCAGGCAGACTCAACGCTTATGCTGACCTCTTGCTCTCTGGCCGGACGGCGTTGCGTGCATGTGCGCCTTCGAGTTTTGATCTTTTTCGCTACCCACAACCAGACGCTCCCACCTTTTCTCCATCCCTTCGACCCTCTCCCCACTGGCCTCAGTCCCACAACCCGCCCGTTCGTGTGAGATTGGCGACAGACCCGCATAACCATATCCAGCCTCGCCAGATCGCCTGCCAGCCGAGCAGCCTCAGAGCAGCGCGTCTTACCTTACCTTGCCCTGCCTTACCTCAGCCTTGTGCTGCCCCTCTCGTCTCTCGTCACGCCGCCAGCAGCCGGTACCTGCTGCCCTTCTGCTCCACCTCCCGTGCGGCTGCCGCCAGGTCCACACACACAAGAAGCACGCAAGCCTCACGCGTGGGTCTACCGTCAACCGCTATACACGCCGCGTGCAGCAGAGCATAGTCGTGGTAGTAGCACAGTATAGCAGAGATAGCGAAACCACTTCTCTGCACCTGCTGCTGTCTGCCCGCTGCAGTCCGCCACGCCGCACCGCCACCGCAGAATAGAGCATCATCCGCCGTACATCCGCCGCGTCTACTTGCCCGCCGCCGCCGCTTATCGACATCGACATCGGCGCAGAGTCTTGCTGCTCACACGCTCGCGCTCGCACTTTGCCGGTGACGCACTGCCGCAACTTTCCCATCCGCGACAGGGCGCCCAACAAATTTTTCTTGGCTGCCGTTTTCCTTGTTCGCCCGAAGTATACCCGGTTCGTCGGTTCGTCTGAACTCGAACGCCCGCTCACAGTCTGCAGTGCACGCTGTTGCCGCGCGCAGGCTCTTCCGTGTGTTTTTGCTCTGCACCGTCACTTTTCGCGCCCTCCTTCGTGCAGGATCCCAGCGACCGGTTGACGCTGGTAAGCCGGCCGGCCGCCGTCATCTCGAGATCTTGACCCTCAAATCATCCCAACCTCAGCATCGCCGGGAAAGCCGCATGAGAGGCCATTGGACACGCCAATCTCCAGTTCCCCTCCTCTCCACCCCACTCCACATCCTACTGAGCACTTTACCTTTGCTATACCTTCCGGTATGGACAACCAGTTCCCGCCTGGCTATATGTCATATGGCCAGCAGTTCAAGACAGAACAGGGCCAGCAGGGCCAGCAGCAGCAGCCTGCCTCCCAGCAGAGCCAGCAGGGTCAGCAGGGCCAGCAGTTCAAGTCTGAGCCTGGCCAGCAACAGCAGCAGCAGCAGCAGCAGCAGCAGCAACAACTCCAGCCGCCGCAGCACCCTCCCCAGCAGCAACCTGGCTTGAGCTCCTTTGGCAGCTTGTCTGCTACTCCAGGTCACTCTCAACAGGACTCGCCCGCATCCGGCCATCCCACTCTACCTCCTCTTCAGCAGAGCCAGAATGGCGGCTACGCGCAGTTTGGCTCCATGTCCTACGCGCATCCTGGAAGCCAAACTCACACCCCGCCGACTCCTCACACTCCGGTGACCTCCTCTATGGGTAACGGCCAGACCAGTGCCTACTCCCACGTGTCGCCTGCCAGCGCCATGGGCCCTCCGTCGTACTCGCAAAACCCTTACGGCATGTCATCATCCTCGATGATGTACCCTTCGTCCACCTCGACCTCCATGCCTCCGACCTCCTCTGCGGGTGGCCTGCCTACAATCAGGCCAATGCCTCCCGGAGGCGTCGGTGGTCCTATGGGTAGCCTTCCGAGCCTCGGCGGCCCTCATCTGGGCCAACAGGCATCATTCATGCAAAACGAGGAGGCTCCTACACATGTTGTTGGTTCGCAGGGCCGTCGTGGTATTCTTCCCAGCGCACCTGGTCGCCCGAACGCGCCTGTCTCGGGTAGCGGACAGGCCACCAAGAACATGATCCCTCAGAAGGACGCCGATGGAAAATACCCTTGCCCTCACTGCAACAAGACTTATTTGCACGCGAAGCATCTCAAGCGCCATTTGCTGAGACGTGAGTCACTGAAGGACAAAAAACTGCTGTATCATCAATGCATTATACTGACTGCCAACAGATACCGGAGACCGACCCTACTCATGCCACTTGTGCAAAGATACCTTCTCGCGCAGTGACATTCTCAAGCGTCATTTCCAGAAGTGTTCCATTCGTCGCGGTAACCCCACCGGAGCGAACCACCTGGCACACCAGCGCCGCAACACCAACACTGGCAACCGTCTTTCTATCAGTGGACAAGAAGGCCCAATTGGACTCGCAGGATTGAGCGAGGTAGCAGGCAACAACCCTTACAACCCTGGTGTCGTCTCGAGCAGCCCAACTGTCAACGGTGACATCTCTGGTCGTTCATCTCGCGCCAACAGCTTGATTGCACCCAATGGAATGAGCCACCGCAACAGTGTTGCTGGCTTGGGAATATTGGGCTCCAACGGTCCTGGTGGAGAACAGCAGGTGGGCTCGACCCAGGCGTACCACCCGAACCTGCACGCGTATGCACTGCAGAACAGCAGCAATGGCGGTCAAATGCCTCCGAGCTATGCTTTTAACCAACAGCATATGAATGGCGGAATGTACTCGCAACAACAGCAACAACAACAACAGCAGCAGCCGATGTCTTTTTTAGGCCAGCAGAGCTCGCGCTTCGACACCAGCCACAATAGTCCGCACCAGCAGACGTCAACCGGTGAAACAAGCGGCCCCCAGATGGACTGGAGCCGCGTGTTCAACCAAAGTGGCCAGGACGGCTTCATCGGAGGAAGCCTTCCTGCGAACGCGAGCTCGCAAGGAATGAATAATATCAAAGCCGAGCCCGATTCTAAACCCTTCAACGACCCCAGCAACGATTCTTTTTTAGGTAGTCTGTACTCGCATCCCGGAGCCTTTGGATGCGAGGACCAAGAGGGCGAAATTCCTGGATTCCCCAACTGGAGCATGGATGACCCTTTGCAGGCCAAAGTCGACAGCTTGATGCAGTACTGCTTCCCTGATGGAGGCGAGCCTGCTCAGAGCAACCCGGATGCAGCAGAGATGGTCAAGATGTGTCTCAGCGTCGAGAATGTCAAACATTTCGCTGAACACTACACGTCTTACCATGGTCACTGGCCCATCATCCATATGCCATCATTCAAGCTTACCGATGCCGGCAACTCATTGGTGCTTGCAATCATCACCATTGGCGCCATCTACAGCCCTCGCATGAACGTTTCCCAATCTCGACAGATGATGGAATTCGTGCGTGCAACAGTGGTCAAGAAATCTACCATCTGGCAACGGGTATCGTCAGGAAACCTTGGTCAGGACCTAGGCACTGCAAGCTGGGAAGTCGATGAGCTGCAAGCTCTTCTGATCATCTCTACCATGTTCACGTGGCATGGATCTCCCGAACAGAGAGACGTTGCATGCAGCGACCTGCCCATTTTGGTGCGCATTGCGCGCGCCATGGGCTTGCTGCAGTCTGCACCACCTGGTCACTACGCCTACAGTGTGTTGCATCACTCTCAAGGTGGCAGCTTGTCTCAGCAAGAGTGGTCAAGCTGGAACTGGCATGGCTGGCTCGAACAAGAGAAACGCAGCCGCGCTGTGTACCTTCTGTTCCTGTGTGATGCCGCCATGTGCATGTATTTCAACAACACACCCCAGCTGGACCCACTTGAGATCCGCCTGCCTCTGCCATCAGACGACGCTGCTTGGGATGCCAAAGATGGTGAGGAATGCGCTAACGCCCTGGGATTGAACGGTCCGGAGGCACAGTCAAGGAACATCACTGGTACACGCAACGCCCGCCAGCCATCTATGCGCGACGCGACAAGGACCCTCCTCGAGCTCAACGGCAACTTCCAGCCTGGCGCTACCAATGTCTACTCCAAGTTTGTGCTGATTCACGCCCTCATTACTCGCATCATGGCTTGCCAGAAGGTGCTCTTCAACCCTGAAGGTGCATTCCAAGGCTTCAACAACCCCTTCGGTGGCAGTGGACCTGCGACGCCTCTTTCGCAGAATGAATGGCTAGACCAGCACGGCAACGGCAGTCTCAGCAACGGCAACAGCGGTACAGCTACTCCGACAGACGGCTACAGCGCTGGAGCGCCCAACGCCCAGCTGCAGCATGAGAAGAAGCGACTGAACGCTGCGCTTGATAAGTGGAAGCGCATGTGGGACAGTGATGTCGAGCTTCAATACCCACCCACCAAAACCCAGCTTCGCCGCTTCGGTTTCAGCAGAGATGGTGTGCACTTCTTCTATCTCGGCAGGAGCTTCATTCAGTCTAACCGTCCTGGTGACTGGACTGCACCACCCGATGTTCGCTTCAAGCAAGTCATGGGTCTTTTGAAGAGGATCAAGCAATTTGTTGTTGGTGATCCATCACACTACGGACATGAAATCGGCTCGGTCGGTGACATTGACGACCAGTATGGCTTGGACAACCTCACTCTTGACATGAAGTTGCTGTTCAAGCCTTACAACAGCCAAGTGCACAGCGCTGTGGCTAGTGTACAGACGAGCGCTCTATAGCGCAACAATTCACGAATTTACGGCCGAGGCTGTACAACACTCTCGAAATGACGACTTCAGTTCATACAGTAAAAGCTTTTTGAAGGCAGGCCGGACGATAGACAACTTTCCTCTACCACAGTATAGAGTATCAACGGAACACGTCTGGTATCGCACCAGGCTTGCATTTCACCAGTATCGGAGCCCGAGGCCCACATTTCCTACTGCCTTGTTTCACCTTTTCTTACGGCCCCATCTTGTGGGCCACACACAATCACGACCGCACTGGAGGCAGCGACGACGGAAACACATGTTCAACGACACTGAGCTCCTTCACGAACGACAAAAAACAAATAGAGTATAGATGGACCATGGATCACACAAAAAAGGAGGGGAAAAGGAACGAGGGCCGAGTGACGTGGAGCCGTGCGTTTTGGCCTTGCATCGTGGTTCCGCCGGCCTTGCTCTCGCGCCCCATCCTATGAAAAGGTGTTTTTTTTCCCCCACAAGCACTTGCATCGGCGTTTTTCTTTTATCTTTCCTATGTTTTTCATCTCTTGGTGGTGGTGGTGGTGGTGGTGATGCGTTGTTACGGAGGAGCTTGTTGTTTTCGATGTTGGAGCAGAACTCAAGAAACAAAAATCGGCTGTCCCGTTTTTGCTTGCTTTGCGACTTGGTCGTTGGCTGCTTTGTTTTTTGTTCTCTTCGGACTTTCTTGCTTTTGCACCGAGTAACGCAAGTGTAAAATCCTAGCAGCTTTGCATTTCGAAGGAAGTCTCTCCCAGAGAGGGGAGGGAGAAACGATGGGGCGAAGAGAGATTTACCTGAGAAAAGACTTTCCGCAACTTTTCGTTAGTTGTTGCGCAACTGCGGAGGTTGTCATCCTTGCCTTGCTTCAGGTACGCTCTTCTCTTCGCTGGTATATTAAAAGCTGGTTCGCGCTCGCGCGCAAATGGAAGACAATTTTGCCATGTTATGTCTGACGAGTGTTGCGATATACATACGTACTGGCTTCCTTGGCCTCGCTGTTTTACGTCGTTTGTCACCTTCGCTGAAATTCCAAAGGCTGATCATGTTGCAACAGGCTGGCGATCATTCGGCTGCTACCGCTGTGGTGGCACAGTGGCGTAGTGCATTGCATCTATGCCTGCACGCATGCTACGTGGAAGGTGGCCTTGGTGGCGCTTCTCGATTTTCCTTCCTCTCATCAGTCTGATTGAAACGCTGACGGCACATGCTTTCTTGGAGGCCTCATAAGCACTCGATGTCCATGCGAGCTGATCTACACTCCCAAAGAGCTCTCCTATCTGCAAACACAAGATCGTTGTGATCTCGTTCGGCACCATGCATGACTGCGCCTCGCGGCTTGTCACACTCGACACACCAGGCTTGAGCGGCGGAGCATGCACCTGAATGCCTGCAAGGCTGCATATTTGCGCGCGACGCTGGGATCAAATCCTCATGACTCTGCACCATTTCCCTGGTCTCTCGACTTCGGTGCTGCAAGAGATTGACCTCATCCATCTACTTCAGACTACCGGTTTCGAAGTGCTGGCTCATGGCGGACCCATCACAGCCCTTGGCGCCATCGGCATTGAGTCGAACTTCATGCAGATCGCCGACTTCACGGCTGGTGTGGTCTTTAAGACACGTGAGGTGCTCAAGTCCGGTTCAGACGCGTTCCGGGAGAACATCGAGATCGAGAGACTGACACGCGAATGCGGCTGGCTTGGAGAATGGATACAAGAGACGAGCAAGAAGCAGCAGCCGCTTGAACAAGATGAAAATGCTGTACTCTCTGCTGCCCGACAGTGTGTTCACGAGAGCGAGAGGCTTTTGGAATTGCTCAAGAGTCTTAAGCTGTCGGAAGAATCTCGAGGGATCAAGCGGACTTTCCAAGGAGCACATCGCGCTGTGAGAGCTGTGCGAAAACGCGAAGATATCGCTACGCACCAGAAGATGTTGGAAAGCCTCAACGGGCAATTGGCGGTTGCGCTTCTCCAGGTGTTGAGGTATGTATATGCAGAAAAGCAATACAGTTGGTCTTTGGAAAGCTAACAAGTGGCACAGGCGAAAGCAAGTCAGTTTTCATGAGGAAGTCTTGAGCAATACGGAAACTCATGCGCAGCTCAGCCTGAGTACTGTGCTGAATTCCAAGGTCGAGATCATGGAGACACTGCGCCGCCAGGAAGCCAGCAGCTCGTTAACAATGCACTCCCAGCAATTGATATTGGCCAGGCTGTATGAAAGTCTGGACAAGGGTGATCGAGCAAACTTTACCAACGATGTAGCGAAAGAGACACAGAAGCGGGTCAAGATTGTTACCGCTCTTGAGTTTCCAGACATGCGCCTCAGGAAGGACGCGATACCTCTTACGTACCAGAAGACATTTGAATGGATTTTCGACAATCGGCATAGGCTCAAAAGCTGGCTTGAGCTTGGAGATGGCATCTTCTGGATCAGTGGAAAGGCCGATTCTGGAAAGTCGACTTTGATGAAATTCATTTCAGATCATGACTCAACACACAGCATGCTGGAAATGGGGGCTGCGCCTCATGAGCCACACAGTCTGGACTCGACCAAATATCTTCATTCATGTGGACAGCTAGAAGATATCCACAGCCGAGTCCCTGCAAGGAGGATGGAGACGGTCAAGAGCGGTTTTGTGGGTCAACCGAGCGCAGTTTATCGGATTTGTCGTCTGAAGAGTTTATTAAGGTGTTGCGAGGCACCCACCCATCTTCGGGACCTTTTGAACAGCAACTTGTGCTTTAATACTTTTTCCCTCTTTTCAAGGACGATCGGCTCGTGCTGGTTACTCAGAGAGCTTGACTTCTCAGACGGCGATTGAGTTGCTACGATGAAGATCAAATTCTGCTAACGTTGCCTATATCTGACAAACGAGAGACGACACCAGACTCGTTACCACCAGAATCTGTAGATCTTCCTCTACGCAGACAGAAACGAGGAGTCCCTTGCATCTATGATCTTCCTGTCTGTCACGACCACACCAAGGCTCGCCCAACCCCGATCCTCCAGGACTCCCACTCTCGACCACGCTGGAATGAAGCATGAGGACTGCCCGTCACATCCGACGCGGCATGCATGGAACAAACTTCTAGCAGAGCCACATCAACACCACGATGGTAGACGAGTGAATCGAGACGAGATCTCGCTCCACTGCATGCCTCGGGCCTTCGAAGATACTGGGCATACTTTGCCATCGAGGCTACGATGAATGACAGACCGAGCCGAGCAAGAATTCACCTCGCCAATCACTTGCACTTGATCTTCGGAGCACTTTACCAAGTCGACACACTCAGCTATGGGTCGTCATGGATCCCCAGCACAGCGCAGACAGGCAACAGTCGTTGTGTAGCACAGCATGGTACACAGAGGCTGTCGGTGATGTTATTACCGTGTAGCCTGGAACGGCATGCTGTGACCACCAAGACGGCCACTAAGTGGTGCAGCTGTCTCGCGAAGTGGTTGTTGAGGCGGTTCAGGTCACATTGGAGTACAGAGTGTCGCGAAGCAACACACAACGTCAAAGTCATGATTGCCGAGACTGTCCACCTTGTAACTCGACTACAAAACCGCTCGATTAGCTCGAATACAGCATGTCAGCCAGCTGCAAAAGCTACCTCACAAAATCCAACTTGAGCTTGGGAAACCTTTTCATAACCTCCCAACAGCAGCTCCATAAGATGCAAGTCACCAACTTCACCGCCCTAGCATTCGCCCTCGCAACCACAGCAAATGCCGGCTCCGTCATAGCATGCTTCTGCAGCTCCGGCCCCTTCAGCCGTTCCCCCTCCGTATTCATCCACGTCTACTACAACAACAAAAACGACGGCTGCGAGAACCTTTCCGCCTTCGATGCCGGCAACGCAAGAGAGCCTCGTTGTTGATCTGTTCCTAGATCGCCGAGCGCCCAAAGAAAGCAGCTGTATGTAACAATGGGATGATTCGTCCATGTTCTATCATCCAATATCGTTGCGTTGATGCGGCAACTGCTCGTGGTCCGGTCATGCATGTATGTAGAACGTGGCTGGCGTTGGGTACATATTATTACCTCTCCGCCTCATCGATACTCGTTTGAACGTTGGAAATCATGGCCATCGATGCTTTACCCACTCGCCATCTAGACGTATCATACTATTTAGATTATGTGAAGCTTCCATGCGGTAACTTACTACTGTTTGAAACCGATGTAGACGAAAACAAGTCGTTTCCCACAAGTTAGTCCTGCGTGAAACGAAAGACACGTCGGCAGCAGCCTGAGCGACTGTCAAGGTCGAGATCGTCAAAGGCACTGCGCCGTTTGAAACTAATAGCGTAGCAGGTGCTGTTGGATGAATACTTTGATCTGCAGCAACGTATCGAATACGAAAAGAACTCCAATACCTACCCGTCTGTAGCTAATCTATACAGAGCTAATACCTGTCTTGCAGTCCCATAGTCATGAGTAATCGTACCTGCAGGCATAAAAACGCCTCAATACCCAAGCCCGTCAATCCCAAATCATATCATATCCCTTTCCATTTCATCCACCCATCGTCATCAACGTCTGAACACGCTCCCCGCGCTACTCCCCGTAAAACTGCTCACCTTACTGCTAACCCAGCTCCCACTACTGCTCATCCAACTCGGCATGCTAATACTGCTGCCCTGCCCGCCCTTCCACGTACTCATGCCATTGCGGCTACTAGCCGCCTGACTCCCTCCCTCGCTACTAGCAGCCTTCTTAGCGCCCCATTTCACCTTGCCTTCCATGATGGACTGGACGATATTAATAATACCGAAAGTGCTCGAGCCGATAGCGCGGAACAGCGCGAGCGCCGCGACCGACCAGAGGATGATTTTGAGGTAGTAGTTCTCGCCGATGTTGTCGGTCGGGTAGGCTTCGCTGACGGCCATGACGAGGACGGCGTTGCAGCACATCCACACGATGACCACGTACGTGCGCACGGCGCGGTAGTAGTCTTCCTGGATTTGGGATTCGTTGGGCGGAGGCGAGGGGACTTCGACGCGGTCGCGCAGGTTACGGAGGGCTTCGTCGTAGCCGGAGTCGATGTCGAGTTGCTCGGAGGGCATTTCGAGCTCGACGACGCCGGATTTCGAGCCCTTGGCGACGCCGAGGTCGGTTTTGGTGGCGTTGTCGCCCTTGGTGCCCCAGGAGACGTCGTGGGTGTTGCAGAAGGCGTAGACTTGCAGAGTGCAGATGTAGGAGGGGAGGAGGGCGAAGTACTGCGCGCTGGAAGTGAACATGTGCCAGGGGTCGAGGTAGAGGAAGGACATGAGGAAGTACAAGCCTATTGTCGAGAGGGTGGAGACGATCATGTTGGTGAAGAGGTTGTTGCCGAGGTCGAGGTCGTCGGAGCCCTTGAGTTGGATGGCGACGACGTAGAGGGCGCAGAATGTGGTGTATGCCATGATGATGCCGTATGTGATCATGCTTGCCATGTACATTCGCTTCGAGCCTTGGGGACGGTTACCCATAGACAGGATGAATTGCATCATGATCAACAGGATGCAAGTGTACCGGAGGATGTAGAAGATGACAGTGCCGATGTTGTGTCCGAAAGGATCCGTTTTCTTGTCCGTGAGGGATCCAGCGATGAAGTAGAAGGTCAGGTAGAAGTTGCCGAGCGAGAAGAATGTGAAGAGCAGGTTGATGAACTGGTAGACGAATTCGATATGCAGCAGCAGTTTGCGGGCGAAGCTGTGATCGGTCTTCCAGACTTGCGCGAAATGAAGAAGTGAGTAGACAGCTGCGAAGAAGGCACCGTTCAACCAGCGACGACGCTGAGAGATGAACTCTGGCACAGTGTCTGGAACGTCAGTCTCTCCGACAGCACTCTTTACGTACTTCAGCACCCATCGTTCGCTGCGCTTGGCGACCAGCTCCCAACAGAGGATACGATCTTCGGCGAGGTACATGTTGGCAGTGAAGACATCGGCATCTTGACCGTGCAGGGTTTCACCTTTGAAGTACTGACTGAGCGGGCCATGTCCGGTTTCGTCGTTCTGCAGAGCGTGGTAGCGATAGGCACTCAGAGCACCTGGCAACACTGTGATGTATCCAAAGACGGATTCGAGAGGTTTGTCCAGAATGTTCGACATCTTGTACTCGAAGTTTTGACTTGCGACCAGAGGGTTGAGAAGAGCACTCCAGGCCTTGCCCTTGGCTGCCTTGATCTCTCCAGCAGCTCCGGCGACACTTGAGTCTCTGTCGAATGCTTTCCACAGGTGGTAGAGTGAATCGTCTCCAGGCTTTGTTCCGACGTCGAGAAGAATGCATACGTTCGGGTTGAGTGCACGGCCGAATGCGTTGAAGAACCAACGGTGACTGTTGAGCTTCTTCAAGTTCTTTTCCTTCAGACAGAAGATCATCTGACAGGGCACAATACCCTTTTCGGCACCTTTGAATTTGAGGTCGGAGTCCAGTGAGACTTGTGTCGTGTACTCGTAGACGTGAGCTGAGACTTCCTTGTTGTTGACTTGGTTCTTCGCGATTCCTTCTTGATAGCAGCCCATAGCAGCCAGAGCGTCGAGAGTGCGAGGGTGAACTTTGCCACGACCGTCGGAGATGATGCAGACCACAATCTTCTGCCACCCATCTTTGCCCCAAGTGCGGGACTTCGAGCGGCTGCAGAAATGGGCGATGTTGCGCATGACGCCATGCATTGTGCGCGTGAAATCATATTCGTTCTCGTTGTACATTGTAACGCAAATCAAGAGCTCAGTCTCTCGAGGAGAAGAGCCAATGTTTTGACGCAGTTTGTAGCCCGTGTCGACGAAATCGTTCGGATCGCAAGTGACGGCTGTGTATCGCATGTGCGTGAATTCTACATCGTCGCGTCGGGGCAAGAACGAGTACAAGATTGTTGGAATCTTGCACTCAAGAATGAGCTCGCCGTTGATGAGTCTGACCTCCTTCTTCTCGAGTTGTGCCTCCCTGGCGCCACGCCTCTCTTGCTTCCCTGTAGGTGCTGGACCGTAGAGCTGCTCGTCGGCATCCTTCTCGTCATAGAGTGATTCGGTGAATACTGATTCTGACATGTAGCTGTCGCGGTCCCTCAGCTCTGGTCGCGAAAGATCGCTCTCCTCGGTAGGTAGTCCGAAAACATCGTCGCCGTCTGCATCAATGGGGATCGTGATTGCATCCGAGTCTTTCTCCCCTTCTGACGGAAGCGGTCTTCCCCCTGCGAATAACGGTTGTGGTGGAAGAGGGCGCTTCGGAGAGCCTCCGTACTGGGTTGAAGGTGTTCCTGGTCGGGGGCTTCCGTTGATGTCCGCAGGCTCGAATGCCACGCTACTCGGTGGTGGCCGGCTGTATTCATTTGACACTCTTGTAGGAACGAAAGACATTGCTGGGCCGTCGGAGTCTCGTGATGACGGTCTGTAAGTTGTCGCATCGGGGTAGTATGACGGCGCATACGATTGTGTGAAGGAGGGAGCATATGTTGAAGGCTCGGTAGCTGGAGGTGCCAGATCTGGGGCGCTGTCTATGATAGAAGTTCCTCCTCGGGAAGAAGAGGGACGACCAGTGTGTGAAGGAGGTTGATATGCGCGCGAAGGCGGACTTGGTCTGTCAAGGGTGGGTAAGTCTGGAGATCTTGTTCCGTGGAAACGGACTTTCAACTGGCGCTTTCGAGGGCCAGACGGGCCTACTGCATCGGAGGAGGTGGGTCCATTGACAGAGTAACTTTGGCCGTCTGATGTCAAGTCTGACGAGACCTGGCTGTTCGTAGCCGTGGGAAGGTCGTCGACTCGGCTGCCAACATTGGCAGCAGTTGAAAGATCGGACGGGGAAACTAACGGTCTTGTAGGGCTTGTGTCTGCGGCTCTCGCAAAGCGCTGTCGCGCGGCTTCGAAGGCATCGTTCGCTCTGGCGCGCGCAGTTGATCGTGGTGTGGGTCGTGAGGGTGATGTGCTGTCTGCGCCTGGCAAAAGGCGCATGCTGTCGCTGTGTGTGGGCGTGAGAAGAATGTCATCGTCGTAGCCTGGAGGTGGCCCATAGCCTTGGGTGGAATTGTGGTCCATGGTAACGAAAGTGTGTGGGTATTTGTTCGATTAAGTGATCATGTTATTCGTGAGTGATAGCGTACAGCAATATGGACGTGTAGATCGGAGAGTGGACAGCAAGCAGTGGGCAGTGGGCCGCGAGCAATGGTTATGTTTGATAGTCCGGGTCAGCTCTCCGCCAAACAGCGCGAAAGTTCGGGGCTAGCGTATACAAAGCCTTGCTTCCATAGCAACGCTTTGGCCGACGTTGTGCAACGCCACACGCGTCCTTCGCTGTCGGTGCTTCGGATGTCGTCAATTGAAATAGTGCATATGCAAGGCGGTTGCATATGCCGTGAGTGAAGATCTCCAATATCGATGTAGTAGCAGGGAGCGGGTTGTCGTTCTTCAGACACTTTCCCATTGCTGCCCTAGTTTGGGACGGCATGTTCGGCTACTCGGGGACAGGCTGGGAGGTGGATACTGGTATGGCCATGCTTTCTTTCATCTCGTCGGCATACAGTCCAAGTATCGTTGATGGCAGAGATGTCGGAAGCTTGGATGTCTTCATATCGATATTCATTTCGTACGACAATGCTCACAACGCTCTACCCAGCGAGGAGAGGCAACGCTGCGGCAACTCGGACAGCAGAAGATTGATGAGGCTGATCAGTGTGGCTGAAGACGCAAGATCGGCAATTAGATTAGTTCGTAGGACGTGCACGCGCTTGCTTTCCACGCGTCTGGGGTATCCTTTCTTAGTGGTGGTGCTTGGGTGGTGCTTGGGTGGTGCTGCTCTCACTACTGGGCAAAGTTGAGGAAACACCTTGAGGACAGCTTCGAGAGGTAGTCGGCGCATATTCGCATGCCACAACCACCACACACTCCTTTCATCCTCAACTTCAATTGACCATGGCGCGTCTAGGGCGTATGGCTTTTCTGGCCCTGGCCGTCGTCTTCCATGTCGTCTACCTCTTCTCCATCTTCGACATTTATTTTGTCAGTCCAATCGTCACTGGTATGCGGCCGTTCAGTGTCGACACACCAGAAGCCCCTGCTAAACGATTGGTACTGTATGTCGGTATGATTGCGATTGAATATCCTGTTCTCTCATGCAAACAGCTAACAAAACCACAGGTGACGGCCTTCGCGCCGACAAGGCCTTCCAATACTTTCCCGACCCCTCCCCTTCGGCTGGCAACGATTCCGCCTCTCTCGAACCCCGTCCACTGGCGCCCTTCCTTCGATCAAGAGTCCTTGAGCACGGCACATTCGGCGTTTCTCATACCCGCGTACCTACCGAATCAAGACCTGGCCACGTCGCCCTGATCGCAGGCCTATATGAGGATGTGTCCGCAGTCACAACAGGGTGGAAATTGAACCCGGTCAACTTCGACAGTGTTTTCAACAGGAGCAGGCACACATGGAGTTGGGGTAGTCCGGACATCCTACCCATGTTCAGCACCGGCGCTGTGCCGGGAAGAGTCGAGGATGCGACGTATGGACATGAATTCGAGGATTTCAGCAAGGATGCTACGGAGCTGGACTTTTGGGTCTTTGATCGCGTGAAGCAATTGTTCAAAGATGCGGAGACGGATGCTGAGTTGAATGCGAAGCTGAGGCAGGACAAGCTTGTTTTCTTCCTGCATCTGCTTGGTTTGGATACTAGCGGTCATGCGTACAGGCCATACTCACGAGAGTACTTGCACAACATCAAGATTGTGGATGAGGGAGTCCGGGAGATCACGGAGTTGATCAATAACTTTTACGACGACGAGGACACGGCTTTCATTTTCACGGCAGACCACGGCATGAGCGATTGGGGAAGCCACGGAGATGGACATCCCGACAATACTAGGACACCACTCATCGCATGGGGATCTGGAGTCTCCAAGCCTGTGACTGTTGAACCAGGAAAGGCTCCCGGGCATGAAGACGGCTTCTCGAGCGATTGGCACCTTGATCACATTCAGAGGAACGACGTGGCGCAAGCCGACGTAGCTACCTTGATGGCTTACCTTGCTGGTCTCGAGTACCCGGTCAACTCGGTCGGAGAGCTCCCCCTGTCATTTGTTGACGCTGGCGACGAGCAGAAGGCAAAGGCTATGCTCGTCAATGCGCGCCAAATTCTGGAAATGTACCGTGTCAAGGAGGAAGAGAAGAAAGCGACGGAGTTCCGCTACCAGCCGTACCACGGATTCGCCAAAGCTGAGCAGACGGTCGACCACCGACTCTCAGCCATTGAGCAGACAATTCAGAACGGCGACTACGAACAAGCCATCAAAAGCTCGGACGAGCTCATTCAACTTGCACTTCAAGGTCTCCGCTATCTTCAAACCTACGACTGGCTCTTCTTGCGCACCTTGATCACTGCAGGCTACGTCGGATGGATCGTCTTTGCCTTCACAACCGCCGTTGACTTGCATGTTCTGGACGGAAAGGTGGAGACTTCACGAACCACTACCAGCATTGCCGCTTTCAGCTCGTTCCTGGTTGCGCTTTACAGCTTTTTGTACGCTCGATCTTCGCCGGCCCAGTACTACGCATATGCTTTTTTCCCAATCATGTTCTGGGAGGAAATCTTTGCTAGACGCCAAGCTTTGGCTGAAGGAAAGAGGAAGCTGTTCGATCATGCTGGAAGCAGCGGTGCGCTGAAGTTGGGTCTCAATACTGCCATGTACATCGGCATCCTCGAAGTTATGGTGAGTCTGGCAAATCAGATAGGTCTATTCTTTCCATATTAACAATGATTCACAGGTCCAAAGTTACTACCACCGCGAGGTCTACACGATCTGCTACCTGCTCGCCACAACCTGGCCACTCTTCTACGGCGCCGATTTTCTCCGCAAGAACTGGATACTCTGCAGCACTTGGGCGTGCTCATGTGCTGCGATGAGTATCTTCACTCTCCTCCCTGCCAATAAGGTCGAGAACGCAACTCTCATTCTCCTAGGAGGCCTAATCACAGTGGTAGTCGGCCTTGCTTACATCCTCCTGGAGAAGAGCCTGCTCGTCCAAACTGCTCCCAACAGCAGCAGCCTAGCATCCAATAAACCAGACGGCATCTCCCGAACAATCATGGGCACCCAAGTCGGCCTTGTCGCTCTCGCCATGCTTGTCACCCGCTCCAGCGTCTTCTCCCTGCAAGCGAAGCAGGGTCTACCACTGGGTACACAAGTCGTAGGGTGGTTCACGCTCATCGCATCCTTCATCGTGCCCTTCCTCCACGCCCTGCAACCCCGCGACCATTACCTTCACCGCCTCGCCATCACCTTCCTCGCCTTCGGCCCCCTCTTCGTCATCCTTACCATCTCCTACGAAGGCCTCTTCTACTTCGCCATCGCCATCACCCTCCTCAGCTGGGTCCGCCTCGAACACCGCATCCACCAAGCCTTCTCCGCCAGACCATCCACCTCGACCCCAAACAGCAACGGCTCAGCTCTCAAATCCGACCTCCCAGCAACACCCCTCTCCCCCGCCGTCTCCGCCGCCACCACCCGCGACCACGCCCTTCAAACCGGCGCCTACCGCTCCCTCACCCTCTCCGACGCTCGCATCTGCCTCTTCTTCCTCTTCCTGCTCCAATCCGCCTTCTTCAGCACCGGCAACATCGCCTCCATCTCTTCTTTCTCCCTCGACGCCGTCTACCGCCTCATCCCAGTCTTCGACCCTTTCTCCCAAGGCGCCCTCTTGCTGCTAAAACTTCTCGCTCCCTTCGCATTGGTCTCCGCAAATTTGGGGATATTGACGAAAAGGTTGAGGTTGAAAAGCGGGAGTTTGTTCGCGGTTGTTATGGGGATTGGGGATTATTTGACTCTGAGGTTCTTTTGGGAGGTTAGGGACGAGGGGAGTTGGTTGGAGATTGGGGAGAGTATTAGTATGTTTGTTATTGCGAGTTTGTTGTGTATTTTCGTGGCGGGGTTGGAGGGGGGGAGTGAGTTGTTTGTTAGGGGGGTGGAGTTTGAGGGTGATGTTAGGAAGGAGGTTGATGTGCATGGGAATGGGAGAGTGCAAGGAAATGGGAAGGAGGAGGAGAAGGTCGCTACGTGATGTGTGGGGCGTGGGTATGTAGTATAAGAAAATAATTGGAATATAGATTCTAGGGTACCTGTGTATGTGGAGAGTCTTGTATAAATTTTCTGTGGGATGATACAGTATGATAGCACTTGCTTGCTGCACGGAATGTGGAATATGGTCCTGTCCCCTTTACGACTCGCCCGCTATCGGGTACATCAAAAGGGGTCTCGGAAACCCGGTTTCGGCAAGTGCCCGCGTCTCTTCGCTTTTGCTATGCTGATACCCACCCTCGAGCGTCTTGATATTGACCCCCAACACCACCTTTGAAAGGTTTCGTTCTATAGATGGATTGAGGCGTCTTTAGGTATTCTCCTCTTTGTGGGGAGCTTGCTTGCTGCAGCTATTCCTGGCTTCGGATGCTGCTGCCCCGCCTTGGTTGTGTGCGGAACGAGCTTGTTCTCCTCCTCTGTGGACTTCTTGAGCCTCTTCTTCACCACGCTGAGCTCTCTGTGTCGCGGCGCCGGTTTTCGGAGCTCCTCCTTGCGGTCCATCATCAAAACCAGAGTCAAGGCCCGGCGTCGACGAAATTTCACTTCCGGATATCAGTACAGCAAGAAGCGTCCCGAACAGAGGTCTGAAGAGACGATGGGTGTTGTTCTCTGGGGTAAGAAGGTAGCTATGTTGTCCCGTCCCGTAGTGCTGCTGGCTGACGGTCTGGAGGCTGGCTGTCGTTGGAGCCACCGTTGCTGCGGGTACTGGAATATTGACGCTGGGTGGCGAGAGACAAGAGACGGCGGACCAGCGAGCGTCGCTGCCTGTAGTCACAACTGAGACGCGGTTGTACGGGCTCGGGGAGGCGGTGGGAGTGGCGTCGAGCTCGCTCGGGTCACCGCTGGTTGGTAGTTCAACGAGTGTGTTGGGGTGTGTATCTAGCTCTGCGTCGGCCACATGTTTGGAATCCGGTTTGCGGATCAGAGACTCGGGTGGGAAGAATACACCAGTGTTCTTATCAAGAGGGTTTTTCTTGTTGGCGGCGGTATAAGACGTAAGCGATGAATCCAGCAGCGACTATTCCAACTGCGACACCAGCGAGTGTTCCACTGATGATGACGGGCGTGTTGTCCTTGCTAGCAGAACTGGCGGCCAAAGTTGGCGCTGTCGTTGCGGACGGAGCGGCGGTGACAACGACTATGCTGATCACCGTTGAGGCTTGCCCGGCGGAGTTTAAGGTGATGGAAGTGAAAGTCTGGGTTGACGATTCGCCAGAGATTGTAGCGCTGGTGGTGGTGACAGTGGCTTTACAGGTGTTAGCTCTGATGCGTCGACCGGAACGTAAGGTGTTCTTACCATCGCGAGTAGATGAGAACCGAGCCTTTGCGGAGGATATGGCGTCTGAAGATGGATTTACGAAGACATGATGCACGACAGTACCGAGCTCAGTCGTGAAGATAGACGCTGCTGCTTCAGCACAGCAGTCTCCAAGCGCTCCCTCGGGATTGCCGTTACAGCACCAAGAGCTTTCATCACCACCGTCAACGCAGATTTTGATGTCTTCGTTCCTCTGAGCGAAATCGCCTGCTCTTGGTCAGACGGCGCATGATTTGCTGTGTCATTGGAAAAGACGACTCACCAGTGACGCACATCCGCGGACATCTTGCGTCTAGCCAGTGCTGATCTGTACACGAGTGGCGCTCGTGGTGTCCAATACCGCACATGCCATTTGACAGACACTCCCAATCTTTCGGACAACAAGCGCCGCCGTCGTCCGAACAGGGTGTGTCGTGAGGTGAGATGTCGCCATTTGAAAAACAGCAGAGAGCGTACCAGGAATCGGCGAAGACTTGTGTAGCGCAGATTGTAATGACGATCAAGATGATTTTCCAGAGTGGCGTGGCTGTAAATAATGCCGGCGAAGCCATCGAGGCAACCGCCGGAAGTAGTGTGGTAGGTTGTCGAGTGCGTCTACGTGGGTTTGTATCGTTGTATCGTGTGCCCAGCTGTATCAAGGGTCGACTCAGCTTTCCCGCGTTGACGAAGGCTAAGCTTTTCGGGTGCATTGCCACACTGGCTGAGGGCGTGTGAAGTGAAAGTCGAGTGAGGCGTAAATCTGGGAGTTCCCCGAAGTCGATATTCACTTTCCAGTGCGCGAGTTTCTGTCCAGCCCTCGTGTATGCTATCCATATGTAAGAACCATCGGGTATTTCAATTTGTCTGTAGCTGCTATTGTGCAATTGCGCTTCAATTAAATTCGGTACACTCAACTTAAACAGAGACAAATTTTACTGCGAATCTGCACATCCCACGCGCCTAGGAATCTTCATAAGTGCCGCTGAACGATTTCGTTAACCATGCTGCTGCTGTTCAGTTCGATGACACTCACAAATTATCCTCCATCTGCGAATGCCGGGTGTGGCTATTTGCTTTTTCCAGCCTGTGCTTGCTTCTCTTCGTGCGCATCATCGTCTCCATCAGTTCTGAAAACTTCGTCTGAAACTGTGCCTTTCTGTGTTCTGGCAACTTCGTGGAACTCCTTGACTTCTTCGTGAGCTTCCTTAGACATCACATGCTTACTTTTGTACACGTCGTGGGTTGTGTCGCCCTCGTGTGCCTTCTCGCCGTTCCTGCCCTGTTTTTCACCAACAGACCTCGGCGTCAACGAAAGCTCGATTCCCACTGCTTGGGCTGCGGGCAAGGTTCCAGATAGAGGTCTGTCGAGACGGGACAGATCTTCAGGGATAAGGAATTGACTCTGTGCTGGATCATAATGCTGCTGGCTCACAGCCTGAAGTCTTGACGAAGTTGACGCCGCTCCTGCTGCTGTCGGATAGTGCCCTAGGGGCAGAGCGAGAGAAGACACAGTGGAGACACGAGGCTCATATGCTGTCGTCACGGTCGAGATGCGGTTGCCGGGTTCCGGCGAGACGCAAGGAGTGGCGTCAAGCTCATATACCGCTGTTGAAAACACTTTCGAGTGTTCGACTGCACCTGTAGAGCTTCCAAGCCTACTGGGAGCGACTTCCCCATCCAGTCCGTATAATGCCTTGGACGTGGCATCCAGCTCTACTCTTGGCAGAAATTTGGTCGCGGGGTTATAGATAGGATCTGGTGGAAAATAGATCTCGGGAGCTCGTCCACCAGACGCGTTGTATCTGCGGTGTCGGCGCAGAACGACGACGACAGCTGTGAGCGCAACCAAACCCAGCGGAATGCCGATTGCTGTGCCAAGTATGGTGGGTATGGGCCGACTGCTGGTAGATTGGCTGGTTATGCCCTCAACTAGTGCCGGTTGAGACGAGGTTGGGATGGAAGAGCCGGACAAAGGGATAAGAGCGGCTGTGATGAATGCTGTGCTCACTATGGTTGAGATGATGCCGTCTGAGTTTAAAGTGATTGTTGTGAAAGTTGAGGTAGCTTTAACAGATATCTAGTGTCAGCAATTCATCAATTCTGCAGTGAGCAAGATGATCGTAGCCCATGCACTGGTCGGACTTGAAAATCGGTAACATGGACGGTAACTTACCACTATTTGTTGGAATAGATGTGGCCCTCGCCGAGCTTTTCAAGAAGCTTTGCCATGCCGACGGCGTATCTCCAAGTGATGTAACGACCTTTCCGGACGTCAATGCAAACGACGAGGCGGTTGCACTGTCGCAAGAACCGCCGGATCCCCCTACCTCGCCATTGCAACAACCCAAGACCTGAGTGCCGCTGGTGCCGCTGGCGCCGCTAGCGCCACACATTAAGACATCCTCGGATGCATTAGCACTGCTGCCTTTTGCGTGTTAGAACGAGCCTAGTTTTGCAGCGTAAAGACGTGCTCACCGTTTTGCGTTTCACAGATCTGTGGACATGAAGGACCCCAAGCCTGGTCGGTACATGTGTGGCGCTCATAGTGGAAATCATTTTAGCAGAGTCCATTTGATAAGCATTCCCATCTTCCGGGACAGCAAGAGCATCCCTGGCTCGAACAGGGCATGTCCTTTGGTTCAAAGTCGCCATTTGGGTAAAAGCAAGGCGCGTACCAATCGGTTGATGCCGGCTCGGTCGAGTCGCTGCTGGTCGATGGAGTTGGTTCACAGATACTAGACCGGCACACTGAGCCCGGAGTACAGCAAGTGGAGAAAATATTATCAGCGTCTAGGCAAGTCCAGCCATGTGGTGACTGGGATTGTCCACGGCACCATTCAGTGCCGTCAGTGAACGCCGAAGCATTGCCAAGTAACATGATAACGACAATGATTCTCGATAACGAGATGGTGGACAGCGATGCTCGCAAGGGCATTGCGTCGCGACTCGAGCCATTTGACAGGAAGTTTCGGTGCATGGGATGGAAAACGAGGGTGAGATGCGAATGCGTCGAGGACCGGGGAGTATCGAGGGATCGAAAGCACAGCCTGCATTTCAGAGTCCTATCGTGCGTCGAGACGCGAGCGTGGTGGAGAGGCGTTTAGCTGTGTTGCCATACCAAAGACGACTAACTAGCGCAGGCCAAGCTTTTGGATCCGCCCGCTAGCAGTTGATGTGCTTATAAAGTGAAAGTGGTGACCAGGAAGCGCCGACTACGAGGACTGGTCAGGTCAGTCACTTACATTTGTGGATCGTTGCAATCAGTGCTCTCCATTAGTTGAGATTGACAGCCTAAAACCCTCCGAGACGGTCTGTCTTGTGCGGCAGACATGATAGAAAAATTCTCATATCTTTCTGCTCCAGATACCTCTGCAAAAGCAGGCCTGGTCGTTGGCCCTGACAGCCACGTTCAGTCCGGAGAAAAAGATATGCGTATTCGACTCCACAGGACAGGCTCGTTCTATCTGGCCAAAAGGTTCACATTGGTTCCTGCATCAATTAGTTGCATAGCCGGACAGGAACCCTGGATCCCCAGCATGAAGCGGTACCAGAGCGATGGTATGTCTTCCTCTGTGAAGATAGGGCTGTCAGCAAGAAATATATCTGAGGATGCAGGCCTTGCTTCCGTCCACCCGTAGCGACAAGATGGAGATGTGGGCATGCGGTTAAGGGCTTGCTTTTCCTCTGGCTGACGCGTCCCACGCTACAAGCCTCGTCAAGCTGTTGAGTTGATCAAAGCAATACCACTATCGTAGTCAGCAGTACGTGTCTTCCGGACGATGACATAGATCGTGCTGTTGTACCTCAAGGCAAGCACGTTGTGCCAAAGCACTGGCCCAAAAGTATCTAGACCCGAGACGACCACCGCGTGACAGGTAATCGACATGCTTGGCTACATCTCCAGCCTATTCTTCATGCCGGTATTCTGATACATCAGCCTCTTACCAGGATTTGGCAACATTGCTTGTAGTTCTTGAAACACTCTCTTGCCACCGACTCCAGCGAAGTCGACGTGGCACGGACCGCTTGGGCCAAGAGAGGGCTGAATTTCTGAGACACCATGTGTCCGTTGCCACAGCTTTGGCACCAACCTCCGACCATCCGAGACATTTCAAGCTGTCAAGCCGTTGGCAGAATACACATCCTACGACCAAAACTGTAATGTCGTCGGAAGATGGTCTGCCTCGATGAGATACATTCCAGCCGATGGTCATTTCGACAAGAGCACTACTGAGGTCGAACGAGGACGAGTTGGAATTCTACCTATAGGTCCATTGTAACATTGACGGGAATGGTATTGTTTCTTTTCCATCCCTAGCCACCTGTCTCTGCTTTCCTATTTCCCCATCTTCCCACCTACAAGCAAACCCATACCAGCCCTCACAGTTTCACAATCCTCAGCCTTCCCCATGACAGATGTCGATATGTACAAGACCAGGGCATCCTCTTCTGCCATCGCTTATCCACTCTCAAGCTCACATCTCATACACACAAGAGACTATTACCAAAGATGAAGTTCCTCCACCTCAACTCGATCGCCCTGGCGGCCGTTTCCATCAATGCAGCTGTTCTACCCAGACAAGAAACAACCACATCACCAATCACATCGATACCGAACACATCTGCGACAAGAAAGTCATTCCTGACGAGCATAACGACTCTACCCATGCCTACCAGCGTCGAAGGCAACACAGCATACCCTCCTAGCACCACCGCGGAGGAGTTCACAACAGCAGCACAGAGCTCAACATACAGCACACCCTCAACAACATACAGCACTCCTTCGTCTCAAGCGCCCTTTACATGGTACAACAATGCTACCACAACAAATGTGACAGCGAGCGCAGCCAATGCGACGACTTCTTCCACTTCAATTTTTGCAACTGGAATCTCAAACTCAACCTCGAATTTGAATACTGGACTTTCCAACTCTACTGAGATCACCTCGTCCGCAAAAGCACCTTACGCGAACAGCACGACCAACGGCCTCGTTGGAGGCGTTGCTGTTACTGGTACCGCCGTCATCGTCACAGGACTGTCTGCTGCCAACGCAACTGCTACTCCTGCATCTTCATCGGGAAACAACACTCGCCCCGCGGCCATCGCATCAACGTCTATGCTCATACAGATGTACTTGAACAAGCCTTCGACTGCCGCCCAGAGCAAAGCTTCCGCCACAGAACTACCTTTGGGCAGCAACATGACACTCGTCGTTGATGATGACGACGACTACTCTTCAAGCTCATCTCAGGCCCGAGCCACCGTCGCGCTCTTCACCAACAGCACTACTGCCGCTGGTGTTGCACAAGCCACCGGAGTACCGCTGAGTACTGCTTCAATCACAGCAGCTCCTCAGAATAACGGCACTGTCAACGCGGCAGCTCGCTCTACTTCGACCGTCCACTTCTCCAACACAACCCTGGTGACAGTCACCGTCAAGCCCAACCCAACCGGAAACTCCACCCTCCCAGCAGCGTCAGGTATGCCTCTCACGAACGCCACCTCATCTTCCACAACACCCATCCCAACCGGCTCTTCTGGCCGCGTCCCCAATGCCATCGCTAGCAACGGCACCATGTTCGCCATAACATACGACAACAAGAACGGCACAATCATCCATCTCGTCTCAGCCTCAAACAGCACCGATCCTCTCGCCGCAACAGGAACCGCAGCGTCCACTGCCTCCGCAAGCGCAAACCTCGATCGCCGAAACGCCCCAGAACAGACCGCCGCGCCGATCACTCCTGCTCCAGCGGCGAGGGGATCGTGGAGCAAGTTTGCCTACGCTCAGACAGAGTATCTGCCCCGTCCGAGCCGGTTCTTCAGCGGCGAAGGCTGGTCGCTGACCAAGAGGTGGAGCGCCTAGACTCCTACTTTCTGGTTATATGTTGTTTAAAAAGGCGTTATTGGTTTGGCTTGCATTTGGGATTAAGGAAAAAGGACGGCATGAAAGCATTTGCATTGATTTGTTTTTGGAGATACCACAGCGTTATGTAGTTATATTGGAACGAACCCAGCGGGATTGCTGGAAGAGGTAAGTGGTAAGTGAGAGAGACCGATTGGCATGGCACGAATATATCTAGTATGTAATGAACACGAAACAAGAGTTATTCCATCCTTTACAAAAGTTTTCCACGCAAGTCTCTTGATTTGGTCCAGCTGGTCTCTTCGATCCATAGTGTCGTTCAATTCAGCCATGTTGTCTCTGTGTGGCTACAGAGACAATTGCCCATGACTACTTCTTGACAGGGAACTTCCTCTGCAGCCAATCGGCGATCAAATTCGCAATCTCATCCGGCTTCTCATACAACACCCAATGGCCCGCATCAACAACCTTCTCCTCCAAATCATCCACAAGTCCCTGCTCCTTCGCCGGACCCATCTGATCCGTGCGACACACCCAATCGCCCGTCTGCCCAATGTACAGCAACGGCACCGTGATTTTTCTGTCAGACTTATCAGCAGCCTTGCACAGCTCCCGCTCCTCCTCAATCATAGTATTACTCGCGAGCGAGTGGTAGTACTGCACCGGCCCCTCAAAGCCACCTATGCTCATGCGATCGATGAACCGCTTCTTCAACTCCGGGTTCTTAGCGTAAGGTTTCAATTCGACGCTCGCATTTTTCCACTTCCCCTCCCGCGCCACGTACTCCCGCATCGCGCCGGGCGTGCAGAACATCTCGCGCATCCAGATGTCGCGGCCTTTCTCTTCGGGTTTGGGCGAAGGGTAGTTGCCGTTGTTGACTTCCCACATGCGCTCGAGGTCGTTGTTCATTAGTTTAGCGGCGTCGGGGGAGCAGAAAAAGTTCCAGTATTCCCATTGCGGGTAGCCGAAGGATTTGGCGGTGAATTTGTTTTCGGCGTCGAGGTCGAAGGGGTCGGGGCTGGGGATCTGGTAGGCTAGGGAGATGAGGGAGAGGCCGATGCAGCGGGTGCGGTGGTAGAGGTAGACGCGTTGTGCGGTTGCTGGTTGGAAGTGTTAATATGTGATAACGGGTGTGGCTGCTGTGGTTGTTGTAGGCTTACCTGAGCCCCAATCGTGGCCAATGGGAATCACATTGTTCGGTACTTTCTCGTGGTCCAGAATCTGGGCGATAGAGTCCGCCTGCTGTTTGTAATTGTACTTCTTAGCGTCGGTTGGTTTTGAAGAGTCTCCTAAGCCCAGAATGTCGACCAGCACGAATGGGTATGGCAGTTCCAGTAAATGTGGTACTGCCCCAGCCCACATGTAGGCATCGTCCGGGAAGCCATGAGTGAACACAAGCGTAGGAACAGACGGGTCGAGCTTGCTATTGAAGTCAGGCGAAAGATAATATGCTATACGTCAAATCGTAGGGCTTCGTTGTGAGGGTTTTGTGGTCCAGCTTGTACATGTCGTCAACACCTTGTATGGAAGACATCTTGGATTTTTGTGAGAGGTTACAGACTTTCACAACGACAAAAGAGATCGATGTACTTGTTTACAAAAGAAAGTTGGCTGCGAGCTGGTGTTGATATAGAGCTACATCATCGATGCCACGAAAAGTGGTACTGTGCCGTTGACACTGGGCCAGCCCCGCACCAGCAGAGGGGAATCGAGACCGGGCCCATATTCCCGGTCAACGTTATTGCATACTTTCGTATGCAGTGTTATAGCATTTCTCAAATTGTCAACGGTCTTGGTGAAGTCAGTGGCGGTTTGGCATGTGCAGGAAGAGGAGTAGGATGTGCTGCCATGTGCTGGATCGGCAAGCACTGCCGCCGCCGAAGTCGCGCCATTGTCGTGGAAGCGCTTGCCCCAAGCATTGGATCCACCGCGGAACTACGGCCCTGACTTCACCAACACTGCGATATGGAAAGTAAACAATTATTGCCTATGCATCAATGAACGGGAAATAGATGACCAATGCTTTTGCTGGTCCATTGAGCAAGATCCCTAATCTCTTGCATCTCACACAATGGCTTCCAAAGAACTCTTCCACCTCCTGAGAGTCCTGGACGAGCGCGACACCGGACTGGGCAAAGAGGACGTCGCCTGGGCATTCGAGCCTGCGAAAAGAGTCGAATCAGAAGAATGGGTCAGGACCTATTTGAACCCTGCCACTCTGCTCACCAAGGAGGAATTCGCTTTTCAAGACCGGTTCGGCGAGTTCACCCCTCAAATCAACAGCGCGGCATCCGGACGACCTCTCTCGGACGAGGAATTCGAGCATGCCATCAGCTCGCTCGAATCAAGCACCGCGGCGATAGATGCGCAATGCCAGATCATGGAAGCGCAGAAGCGCGCATTGCAAGACTTCAAGGCGCGAAACAAGACCAATGACGACCGCGCCGCTAGGTTCGACTCTCTCAAACCGCAGCACAAGCTTGCCCGAGACAAGGCACAGCTCGATCTTGAAATCGGCCAGATATCGAGCGCCTTGCACGAAAGACTCCGCTCGTCAATGGCGCAAGCCGAAAGTGCTTCGACAAGCTTACCTTCCAAAGTGGAGCGTTTACTCGAGAAGGACGATCGACTACTAGACGGACTACAGAAAATCGTGCCTAAGCTTCAAGGTAACGACGGGGATAGTCAAGGACTGGATCAACTCGACCGACTCTGTGAAGCCTTCACCATCCTCGAGTCAAAAGCCATCCGTACGCAAATCGACGCCACCTACAGACGCAATCTTCCCGGTCCAACCACAAACGGCCACTCCTCAACCAACGACCAAGACCACCAAGCCGTCCGCGCCGAACTCGCCGAACTCAGCAGCGAAGTCGACGGCCTCCTCACGCTTGTCGCCGAAAACTACTACCGCGCCCCCATCACCAAACGCCTCGGCAGCGCTCGCACAGAAAGCCACGGCGAAGCCGCCCGCTGGTCAGAATACCTAGGCTCCACCCTGCACTACCTCGCCTCGCGCCTCGAAAGCCTCAATGATCACTTCCAGCACCTGCACGCTCATCGCGCAGCCCTGGCCGCTATCTCGCAGACTCTAGATAAGACTCTCGCCGTCCCGTCGACGAAAGCACAAGATGCTCCTCAGACTTCTACTTCGAAGTTCGCGCAAGCGCAGAAAGGGCTCAAGCCTTTGCGCCTGGTGCAAGCTAACCTACCTGAAGCTCCAGATGCTTCGGCGCAGCTTCTGCGTCATCTTGATATCCGCCAGCCAGACGCTGCTGATATGGCGAAATTGTCTCAGACCTTGCATAACGTCAAGCTCGAGCGCCATGACAAGCTTACTGCTTTTGCTTCGAATACGGATGAGAGCCTCACGAAATTGTTGGGTGAGAGCTTGAACAGGGCAGATGTGGATGCTAGGGATTTGCTGAGCGCAGTGTTTGCTCACTCGCAATATGGCGAGCGCAGATTGGTCGACGAAGATGTGCAGAGAGAGCTAGACGTTCTGGAAGGCAGGACGCAGACGGTGGGAGAGCAGATGAGGCACTTGGACGTGGACGGATTGTCGAGCGACGTGAGGAAGCTGCAGCGAAGAATTCTTACCCACAGTGGGTGATCAGATGGATAAGGTACTGTAAGCTAGAAGTAGTAGTATTGGCAGTAATACATGCACGTCCTGTCGCAAACTTGTAGTTCTATGAGGTACAGCGCGAATCTTTTTTTGTCGAGTCACACTAAGAGATGAAGCAAAGGCAGTCCAGGCCAATGTAGAAGACGAAGAGCGGGTACACGGCCAGCGAGACCCGGTTCTTCACCACACCGCTGCCACCCAGGATGCTGACGCCTGCCGCGAGCGACCAGAGACCCAGCACGCTGTAGACGGGTATCCGCACAATGACCGGGACGCGCAAGGCGCTCAGCAGGGCGGCGATGACGAGTGGGAAGAGAGTGTAGCCGATGATGCAGACGGATTGGAAGAAGGAGCTGTGAGGGGGGTGTTAGCTTTGTAGGCGGCGTTCCTGTTAGTTGTGATTGCACGTACATGTTGCCTCCAAGAAGCTTGATCTGGAAGGTCACGACGGCTTCGGCGATCCAGATCATGGCGAAGACACCGCTGAAAACGACCGAGCGCTGGTCGTCGCGAGCGTTGATCGAGAGGAAGAAGGACAAGAGCAAGCAGAAGAGCAGCGGTCCCCTGGAGAAATTGTCAGCATGATCCTTCTCATCACTTTCTCTGGACAATCAATCCCAGTAACGGGAAAAACATACCAAAGATCCCAATCCCTCAACCCCTCGCTCATCCCACCCTGCAAAACAGCATCCGCATCCGGCCACCTGCCCACGATCCCCCTCAACTGCCCCATAGTAGGCACACCTCCCGCCAAACTATCCCCCTCGCCGCGCTCCGCACCTCCCATGCCGCCGCCCTGGTTCAGCATGCCGCCCAGCAGGTACTTCGGCCACAGCACCTGGCGCATCTTCTCCCAGACGGCCAGCAGATCGCGGCGTAGAGTTTCCCACACGGTCTCGTCGAGCGTGCTGAGGGGCGCGCGGCGGTCTTCGCCCGGGATGGCGGAGTTCAGGTAGCCTTGGGCGTTGTGGGCGGTGCGGGAGTTGGAGTTCGCTTGTTGGGAGGAGATGTTGCCAGTTAGGGGTGCGCGGTCGGAGGTTGAGGTGTTGATGGGGTCGTCGAGGTCGTCGAGGGTTGCTGGGGGTGGGGTTAGCAGTTGGGTACTATGATTGCTTGAGGAATACTGCTTGCAACTCACCATCGTCGGGATCAATCAGGTCGTCGCCCTCTATGCTGGGGTTGTCGTAGTGCTCGTAGGGATTCGCAGATCGTGAGTTTCCTCCGCCTCCTGAAGGCATCATTGCGGCCATGTTGTGAGAGGAGTTGTACTGGAGCTTCCTACTGGCGTGTTGTTTGGTAATTTGCGCGAAGGAGTGTCTGCGATGGTTGTTCAAGGGTTGCCCTTTCACAGTTGCGATATGAGCTAGCTGTTAACTTACTGCCTGCCTGTCGAAGCCCGCCCTAGAGCTGGAGCTGCCGTTACGCGTTTCGGCTCCTGCCGAAACATCTCCCTCCCCTGCTCCACTCCAACCCTAATTATAAGTCAACTCACTGCTCACCTTCGCCAACATCATGAACCTCCTACATTGCATGTACTCTCTTGATAGGCAAATAGAATGTCCCGGTTAGCTTCAGCTGTTAAGAATGGATCTAATGATTTCTGTACGTTGTTCGTGTCGGCTGTCACCAGCTAGCCATGTACTCCATCAAGATTATTAACTCTCTTGCTCGACGTGTTTCAGATTCAGATCATCTTCGTCGCTTTCCTCAGCGTCACCTCATCATATGTACCATCTTCGCTTGTCTTGTCATCACTATGTTTCTCACTTCAGATTCATCTTCGGCATTAACATCAGACTCGTCTTCGCAATCATCTCGCGCTTCCTCGCGTTTCTTCTGACGGGCCAAAGCAACTGCCTGCTCGAAGCCCCACGCTTGAGGTAGGAGAGATGCAAACTGACAACATTTATTGCCGACATTTGGTCAACACTTTGCGAACGCAGAGGTTTCGCCCGAGGCGGGAGTCCCCCCTGTGTTCGCGAGACTGGCAGATCATGAGATGTGAAGATTTGCAACTTTCCCACCGACGGGTACAGTAGTGGCATCCTCGATCTCTCCTCCATCGGCACGACCAAAAGTCGGAAGCATGGCTTTGCGTCGTCGGGTGGGCTTAAGTAAATATGGGGTAATCAAATCGGTTCCTGCAGGAAGCAACGCAAAGATTCAGATATCGCGCATCCTTCTGAGCCGCGCCATCACCACACGTGCTTTCTACTAGATTTGTTCAATGCCACGAGTTTGGTGCTACGGGAAGGTTGCGTGACCGATTTTGAGGTTGTCATCGCGTAAGAGAGGATCTTGGACGATGATCGTCGCCGCTGTCGCTCTTGGCGAATGGCCTCCGCTGGCTTGGCTTGACATCTTGTTGCGGTGCACCATGCAGAGATCGGGGGAAGGGTGTGCTCATTAAGGTGGCGATGATGTAGTGTTGGTTGAAGTCTCATTCATGTGTAGTAGAGATTTCCAAATGTATGTGAGGTCGCATTGGTGGTTTACAGTACGGAGAGTATTGACCCCACGAATAGAGGTGAGGTCGGACTTTGGCGCTTCCCTCGCGCTTTTCGGCGGTAGACAGACCACGCTATGGCACACAAGAGCCTTGACATTGCAGATCACCAGGAAAAACCATCACTGCAAGTTACGCGTTGAGGCTTAGCAACGGTTTTGCCCAAGATGCGCCATGCGCCATTGAAGCAGTCACCGCGTGGAGGACCGAACTCATTTGCAACTCCGACCAAGGAGACGTGCATGCGTGCGTGATCTCTGCGTCCTCTCTGCCAGCAATTGGCTTTTTTGCCTGTGTCCTCAGTCAAGGCTCTGCATTGCTCATGTCATTGTTTGGCTATAAGTTGAGCTGTTTCCGCCTTGGATTGTTTGGAATGGTTTCTTAACAGTAGGCTCATCATATTCAATCCAGGTCATCATGCCTTCTTCTCTATTGTCGATCGCGTTCTTGACGAACGTCGTCCTTCCCGCTTTCGCTTCTGTTCTCTCGACGACTGGTCAGACGGTTGTGTTGGATGGCGTGTCGTTTTACTTGCCAGCAGAAACAGTCGCTACACTCGATGTTTCCTCGCTGCCTCAGAAGGTCAAGGATGCGAGCTTGACGCCCTTGACTGTCATAACAACAGACAGCTCCTCCTTCAATGCCCACACTTTCGAGGCTACCGTCTCCAACTTCACAACGACCGACGACGTCTTCTCCGCTGGATTTCTGGAGTCTGTCTACGTTCAGTACACGGGCCAACAATCATACGACTCTGCTCTAGAACTAGACAGTGTACAGAATGTGACGGACGCTGTGTGGAGCAACACTGTCTCGCAGAACGCTAGCATTCCCAATGGACCTTACTTTGTGACTTCTTCAGGAGCTGTCCACCAAGCATGGAGACTTTACAGCGACTTTGCGGACACTTTCTCCGAAACACTTTTCCCAGCAGCGGATGGTACCTTCTCCACCCTTCCAGCAAACCTCCCTGGTCAGGCTATTGCAGTTGCCGTCCCTTCCAGACTCTACTACACCAAGACTGCAGACAAACCCCTCGCCGGCGTGCGTACTGGCATTAAGGACATCTTCGATATCGCCGGCATCAAAACTTCCAACGGCAACAGGGCATGGTACCGTCTTTACCCAGCGGCTAACGAGACTGCTCTTATCGTCCAGAGGTTGATTGATGCAGGTGCTGTCATAATCGGCAAGATGAAGACATCACAGTTCGCCAATGGAGAAGCTCCGACTGCGGACTGGGTCGACTACCACAGCCCGTTCAACCCAAGAGGTGATGGATATCAGGACCCTAGCTCCTCTTCTTCAGGCCCTGGAGCTGGTGCTGCTGCTTATGACTGGTTGGACCTGACGCTTGGTTCGGATACCGGAGATAGCATTCGTGCGCCATCTAATGTCCAAGGTATCTACGGCAACAGGCCTACGCATGATCTTGTGGAGCTTACGGGTGCGATGCCGCTTGCACCTGAGCTTGATACTCCTGGTTTCTTGACTCGCGATCCCATCCTATGGGCGGAAGCTTCCAAAGTCATGTACGCAGGCAACATTACTTCGCCGTCTGCCCGCCCGAATCGTATTGTCACGACCGGTTTCCCTACCAATGTCACAAAGCCTGGCGACGAGCTTCTCATGAACTTCCTCGAGCAAGTCACCGCCTTCATGCAAGCCAACACCACCGCCATCGACGTCCCCAAAGCTTGGGAAGCCACCTCAAACGTCAATGTCACCCTCGACAGCTACCTCAACATCACCTACGCAATTATCATCGCCCAACAGCAAGTGAAGAACATCCGCGATCCCTTCTACGCAGACTACGCCGCAGCAAATGACGGTCGCCTTCCCTTCATCAACCCGTCACCGCTCGCCCGCTGGGCTTTCGGTGAAACTTTTCCCCCAACCCAACTCGCAGAAGAAAACCGCAAACGCTCCATCTTCTCCAATTGGTTCGCAAGCGAAGTCCTCGCCGCCAACGACCACACCTGCAGCGACGGCTTCCTGTTCTACGTCGGCTCGCAAGCCACCACCAAGTACCGCAACAGTTACAGAGGCGCCCCGAAGCCGCCCACCGGCTGGAACAACGCGATGATGTCGACGTACTGGGGCGGGCCGGACTTTGTCGTGCCTATTGGTGAGGCCACGTACTTTTCGAACATCACGCAGCATGAGGAGAAGCTACCTGTGACTGTTGATATCATGGCGGCTCGGGGTTGCGATGGACTCATCTTTGATCTGGTGAGGGATTTGGTCGAGGCGGGGATTCTGAAGCCTAGCGTTGCTGGAAGGAGCAATGTCGGTGGTGGGGAGATTCTGGTGAGGAGAAGCGATGAGTAGTCTTTGTTAAATACGGCGTGTGATAGCATGAGAGCATTTCAAAAGTACATCTGATTGTTCGATATATTCATTATCTTGATAGCTTCGCCACTGCACAAAATCTCCTATTTGTGACGAACCCTGCCTAACATTTCTTCTGCACGCTACAACCATATGGCCAACCTGCTGAGCGCTTACTAAAGGCTCGTCTCGGTGAAATTCGTCTTGGACAAATCCGGATCGCCAGGCAGAATATACGGTTTGACCTGCGGCAAACGATCGAGCGTCTCTTCGCTCAAGCCCAGGTGGTCTTTGACAACCTGCTTCGGCGTCAAGCCCAGCCACTGTGCGACAGAAATATCGTTGTAAATGGCTGCTTGGAGAACCTCTGTGGATCGAATCGTTAGGACCAGAATTACTTCTTACATTGACAAAAGGGCAGAATGGAACTTACCGACATATACCAAATCTTCGTCTCCAGTGTTCTCGAGGTAGTGTGCGCTGGTAACGGGGATGTAACCTACGTCACCGGCCTGGAAATCGAACGTCCGGCTCGCTTCGGGTGCTACGTAAATGGTTAGGCGACCTTGACCGCTGATGATGTAGTTCCATTCGTCGCTGGTGGTGTGCCAATGCAGCTCGCGCATAGCTCCGGGTTTGATGGTGAACAGCGCTGCAGCAAAGTTGCTGGCAATGGGGAATGATTGTGGGTCGATGATCTTGAGACTTCCGCCGGGTACTTCGTAGGCTTGCTGCTGGCTGAGGTGGTAGCTGTATGTGCCTGTTTGGGGTATGATGCCAGCGGGACCGGTGATGTTTGATTCGGAGGCGTTAGTGGGATACGGCGTTCCATTGAAGATATAAAGCTCGCCGTCGGGGATCTTGTCGAAGGCTGAGGTGTCGGTGCGGAAGTTCTTTGCTAGGACGGATTTGGGGTTACGCTCGAAGAGCTCCGAGACTAAGGAGGTGCCGTCTTCGCTGAAGGAGCCGTCGTCGAAAATGAGGAGGAACTCGACGCCCGCTTGTGATGCTTGGATGGAGTGAGGGATGCCGGCTGGGAAGAACCACACGTCGCCTGCTTGGAGGTCGTCGTTGAAGGTCGCGCCGGATTCGTCAACGGCGTTCAGGCGGACGGAGCCGTTGAGGACAAGAGCCCATTCGTTCGCTTTATGCCAATGTAACTCGCGGTAGGCGTTCGGTTCAAGGCGCATGTCAACGCCAGCCATGGCTTTTGCGATGGGGAGTTGATCAACATTCTGCTGGCGAGCGTAACCAGATCCGGCGAGACCGTGACGATTGTGCGATAATGCCAGTGGCCATTTGCCATTGGGTACATCACCGCTGTCAGTCTCGGGAGGAATGTATAGTGATGGGTTCTGGCTCTCAAGCTGCTGATTGCGAGGTCCGGGATCTGTCGGACTGTTACCGCTGCCGGAGAATGGTTGAGGGTTCTTGACACCTTCGAGACCGATGTAGAGTCCAAGATCTGGATCAGCTTCTTGGTTGAGGCCGATGCCAAAGTCATCTTTGGGGATATCCGTGGTTTCAGTTCGGGTAGGATATGCTGAGTCGTAGCCAGCGAGCGCTTTGCTTCCTCGTAGTGAACCAGAGGCTCCGGGAGGACCAGGTGCGAGGCCGACTGGTGTAGTATCCCTCTTGTCAGCACCAGTTGGGGCTGCTAGGCCCGTTCCCAGCAGCGTTGCTACGGTGAAAATTTGTTGCCACATCGGAGCTATCAGAAGGAGCTTGTGAAAGATTGGTTTGTTGCGTGGAGGAAGAGATCGATTAACACGGCAGCAGAGGGCATACTTATAGCTCGCTTGGACGCAGCATAACACAGTATCGAAGCGACTTTGACATTCGCACGTGCTTGACGTACGCTGGCACTTGATTCCAACCAGTGGAAGGCTGTGCGGAAGCTGCGGACTGTGATGTGACGATTCAACCTGATTGCAAAGGCGGCGAGGTTCAAGACCGGATATCGCGGACACCTACCTGCTGCCTGGGCTGTCGATCTTGCGTGTCAGGTGTGAGTGTAACGGTCAATATCTTGCCCTAAACTAGTCTTGCATGACACGAAGCGTATGGAACAAGCGCAGTGGACTGAATCTTACGGATGAGAGGGTATTTGGGTCCTTCTCGAACACCAAAAACTACCGAACTAGGGAATCTTGGGATGACGCGTTGATCGTCGTCTTCCAGGTCACCGAACACGCTCGCTGGGTGCTGTATGCGAACTTGACGACAAGCCGAGAGTGCACTTAAGGTTACAACCAAGCACTTCAAGCCTTACCGCCTAGGATATAGATTGGAGGTGGTTGTGGAGTAGTGAAGTTGGTCGATCTTCGGGAACACTGCCGTAAGTACCGAGCGGTCCGCGATTGCCTTCACACTTTGCCGGCTCTGAGTTTGCGCACTGCAAGGAACGGAGTTGAAATGGCATACTCGAAGTCTGGATAAGGAGTTCCCCTGTCACGTCGATGGCAGTCTTGCTCGTCATTGTAGGAGTTAGCCCCACCCACCGGCCGATGTGATCTGCATCTGCATCAGCCTCACTGGGCAGATTAGAAGTCCTCTCCAGCACAACGATATGCAGAACACAGAACTGTTGAGCCTGTAATCTACTTGATCCATACGGTCACGCCATCCTACCCGGCAAACCCGGCATTTGCGTTTGCGAGAGTGTCACTAAGTTCCTATGACACATCGCAGAACAGACAATCGACGGAAGATCGTTTAAAATCAATCAAATGGCACATGGAGAAAAGATTGATTTGAAACTTGATCGAATTGTATTGTCATCTACAAAAGCTACATGCTGTTCGATATGCCACCTATTACCCTTTGAGAATGTTGGTTTCTTTTCAGCAGTAGCATGAAAACCCCCTTCCCTCATGCAGATGATGATAGCTTTAATTGAAGAGAGCGCGGGTGATGAAGAAAGGGTGTGTTGGATTGAAAATTTGTGTTGGTGTGATGCTGGATTGTGCTGTGCTGGGGTGGCCTTGGAAAGTGGCAAATGTGGGAAAGAAAGTAACTTCGGTGCGGAATCGTGTTATGCATTGGTGATGGAGGATCTTGGATAAGAAAATTGGAAAAGAAAATTGCAGTTGTACTTATTCGCCGCTGTTGAAGCTGATGCATGGTGCGGTTTTATGGATTGTAAGTCGTTTGCCATCGAGCATGTTGAGGTTGCTGTGATCAAGTGCTCGCAAAGTCGACTTCAGCCCTATCGTGTATGGAGACCAGTCGCATGTACTTGTCGTATGTAGACATGAACTGTTGTTCCAATTCAAGCGAGAGGTCGCCGCACTTGGTGCATCGGAAATTGCGAGCATCGGCCAGATGCTTTACGGACTCGATGTATTGATCTTCACAGGGTTCGTCGTAACGCTCGAAGTACTTCCATCGTAGGAACGCGATGTAGTGACGTGCACATTCATCCTCTTGTTGCTTTAAGTCGATGTATTGTGAGATGAGTGATGCCTCGCACGACTCGATAGCAGAATCAATCCTCTCCATGCCTGGACGGTAATTGTCTGGAAGGGTTGAGTGCATATGCGCGTGAGCTTCACAGCAAGTTGTCTGATCTGTCAGCATAGGGGTGAAGGTTGTCGCGTGAGGTGATAGTCCAGATTCGTAAGTCATCTCGTACGGTGACACAGGAACGAAGCTGGTCTCTTGTGGCGACAGTCCAGATTGAGGAGTCATCTCGTACGGTGACATCGAGACGTAGTAACTCGGTTTTAGCGACAGATCATATTGCGCCATCAGGGTTGACATAGAGACGAAAGGAACAGCATGCGGTGATAGGTCAGAGGCCGTGGCCACGTATGCAGATGAGAAGCCGAATTCAGCCGCTGTAGGCGACAAACTCGACGAGCTTGAATACTGCATAGCAGAGAATGTCTTGAAGATCGCAGCGTGTGGCGACAGGGGAGAGCTGGCAACCATGTTGCGCGTTGATGCTTGGACGTAATCCATTGGAGCTGGTGTTGCAGGTTTTGTAGTACAGAGGGTGGGTTTTCAGTATACCGAGTTGGTGTGTGCTGATGTTTGCTTGTACTTGATGTGTGCTTGATGTGTTTGGGTGTAAGGAAATGTTTCGAGAAACAGAGCAGACGGCTCCTTATGTATCGCAAGGGAATGAGGAGGACAGTCTTCATGAGGACTGTTCTCATGCCCAAAGAGGAAATCCAGAGGACAAGAATGAGGACATGGGAGGACATGAAAGGATACGTGAGTACACGTGAGGACACGAGAGGACAGCCACACCGTCGCGCTCCCAAGGTCATGTCCTCAGATATGCCGGCGATATAATAGAGAGGTGACTGCATATGAGAGAGGCGTAATCATAATTGACCATGAGTGCGGTGTTCTTGTTACTCACAAAGCGAAAAGCCAAATCGCAAGCGGCTCGCTCCAAGCCGGCTTTGGTGCGGTTCCATTCGCCATTGCCATGATGTGCTTACATATCCTGGATACCGCAATAGGGCGGGAGCACTTGTAATATGCAGATATTCATTGAGCCAGTGCGACCATGACAAGGCCCATGCATCCCAAGGTCTGTTTTACCGACATGAGACGCTGCGCTGGCCGGGAGAGTTGAGAGAATGAGAAATCCAGAACTCGCGCACTCCCACCGAGCCGCACGATGAAACCTGGAAATTGCCCGCAAGCTTACTTTTGATCATTGCGAGAGCGCAAGTAGGTCGCCAGACATGGAGTTCGTTGCATAGAGCAGGTGCTAGGCTCAGTAGGAGGACAAGAAAGAAGGTGCGCGACAGCAAGACCGCCTCAGCTTTGGCCCAGTAGTGTAGTATGGTCTGTCCGTAAAGTTCCTCCCAATCTTGAGATCAGTCAGCTGCGCGATGATGCGAATTTGTCCATGTTGCCTTTCGTCAAACAACTAAAAGCTCTTCATCCAGACTCAGAGTGCCTTCCCTGTGGAGAACCAGGCATATCGCACATCCTGCCTTTCCACAGAACACGAAACACCATGATTGGCAATGATAGTCGGAGTCCCTTTTCGCGGATGAGAGTCAGATGGATTCATCCGGAGGCTTGTTGTGTTTCTCTATCTCTAGTCGTATCGGTGAGCACTTGCGATACAAATCACCGTGCACTAGTCTCATGTTCAGAGCAGGTATAACGGGACCATTCCAAGGAGTTGCTACTTCCTAAAGAGGAGGGCTCATCTTCCCCAGTCTTACCAGGACCAGACACACAGGAGGTGGGTCCGAGCATCAGATATCGCGCGCGTCGCGTCGACGTGCGGACTGCATCATTGAGCTGATATTAATGCCAGAGATTGCGCGCTCGCTTTGGATCCGGCGTGCATTGGAGCAGACGAACGCGATCTCGGCGAGGTCTTCTTAAGCTGCCAAGCTGTTACAGTTACACGGTGTTACGCAGGTGGAGGTTGCGAGAATAATGGCCGCCCGATGTCCCGATGCTTAACCGACAATCAACTTCGAACGCCCCGTGCTATGCGTGGGATTTCTTTCCCCCCCTGCTTTTGTTGTTGTGGAGAACGGGCGACTTTCCACACGGCTTGAAAGGCTTAGTTGCGATTTCCAACATCTCTCTGACTCGGGATGTGATGGCCGTCTGGACATCGCAGGTGATGGCCGCTCGGTGGCATATCGATGTCGGATCATCACTACGGGAAGACTATCCGGCTGTCGTTGCTTACGCTGATATCACCAGTGGGCACGGTGAGTTGACCGTTGTTTGATCCAGGCACAGAGTTTGACGATGATCCTGAGACGTTCCTCTAGTCTGCCGAGACTCTGCGCGTGGCATGTCACTGCAGAGCTCAACAACCCCGGGCGGCAGAGCCGCGTAGGCCTCGAGGGCCTCTATTGGTTTCGCTGAGCGTGGCTCAGCCACCGCACTGTTGCGAAATGACATAGATCACCCTATCTTGTGGATGGCAGCGGTTGTTCCACGCTGTATGGGGTTCAGATCTCCTAGCCCATTTGCCTTTCGGTGCGCGGCAACCGCTCATCACAATCGTTTAACATTTTCTATCTGCCGTTGTTGTTGTCTCCGTATACAAGATCATACTTTCCTTTCTCGTATTCCCGTCTTCACCATTGCCACTTTTGTCGATTCCTTGCTATTTTGAAACGCCACTATGAAGCTACAGACTGCAGCCTCAACTGGCGTTCTATCGCTCTTTACCATCATAACAGCATTGAGCGGCACCGTTGTAGCACACTCGCAGGCCGAGAAACATGCATCTTTGCATCACGCAACACCCAACTCAAACCTAGGAGCACGTGACGTCAGACAGAAGTACGACGGGGACAAAGGCAACACTGAGGGCGAAGCCCATGGCGACATCAAAGCTCCTAAGGGATCAAAATTCACAAGCCTTACAGTCGGCTCTGATGGCGAAGAGATCGGTGCTTACTGGAGTGATGATCCAAAGAACGATGAAGTGAAGCACGCTTTCATCATGATCCATGGCAAGCTTCGGGATGGCGATGACTACTGGACCACCATGAACAACATTCTTAAATCAGCCGTTGATGCAAACTACCCGGGTGCTGACGATGAAGCGATTATCGTAGCACCTCAATTCTTCTCGGAGAAGCTCAACGCTGGCCAATACCATTCGGACGTGATGGCATGGGAGGACGTGAACGCATGGCAAGCTGGTGACCCAGCCAGCCACCCAAAGGGTACCAAGCTTACCTCGTTCGACGCGCTGGACGCACTCGTTGAAGAGTTCATGGACGAGGACAAATACCCGAGCATGAAGAACATCACTGTTGTTGGACACGGAGGTGGCGGACAACTCAACGTGCGCTACGCAATGGTGGCGAAGACACCCGCCAAAGGCAATGCGCACATCCGATACATTCATGGCGACCCATCCACTGCCGCGTACTTCACCAGGAACCGTGCACAAAAGATCTCCAGCGGAGAAAAGCTTCCCAGCCGTGACGATTGCGATTACTACAACACCTGGCGTTACGGCTTCGACAAGTTCTACGGTACCGCGGATGGTCTGAAGACTGCCAAGGAGTATTTCCAGCAGTACATCACCCGCGACGTTGTCTCGATCGTTGGCTACGATGATACAGAGGAAGGCGGAGATCAACTTTGCGCCGCACTCATGCAGGGAGGCATGAAGCGTCGTGACCGCAACCTCGTCTGGTGGCAATATGTCAACTCACTGGCCAGGACCAACGAGAACGTGACCGGCTTCCCAGCTACCTTCGAGGACCTTCCTGATTACTCAGACGTGTCCCACAACCAGATCAGCATGCGCTTGACAGTTGTCGAGGGTGCTGGCCACGATGCTGAAGATGTCTTCAGTGGCGAAGAGGGTCGCGCCGCGCTGTTCGCTGTCGATGTTCCTGTCGGATGGAGGCCAGACGGATGGCAGCCAGCGCCAGCACCCCAGCCTGTTGTCGCTGCCATGGCCGAGGACAGAGACAAGACCATGCATGAGACCACTCCACAATCAACATCAACTGCCAGTGCCGAGTCCGCATCTACTCGGACTGCCACAGAAATCAGCGCTGTTCTTGCTGCCCTTGCAGTATCGACTGCAGCCTTCTGGTAAGGCACAAGATGACCAGCAGTGATGGAATAATTATAATCTGAGCTTGGGATGCTTGAGCTGTGCACATATACACATTCATAGATAACAGCATATACACCATTGTACCAACACACGCCATTTGTTACGCATACTGATGACATGCCTCCCGCTTATATCATCGTCCAATTGAGTACTTCGCACGGGATGCATTGTGTTGACAGTTGTGGTCACATGTACTGTGCTATAACTCCCTTCCACATTGGTTAAAGAAGGAGAATGAGAAGCTTGATCGAGAATGTGAGGATGTGGGCTTCTGTTACGTTTCGTTGATGTATAGGAGGTGGCGGAGGCTGACTGTAGTGCAATGCATCACATATGTCAAAGGCAGAGGCAGCTGTATTGATCTTGTCTTGAGAAGCGTTGCTCAGAGTCACAAGTCTCGGTATCACCCGTATCTGAATCTTTGCGCAACAGCTGGCCTCGTCCATCAAATCAAGGGGATTTACTGGCGGGAGATCGACATACGCTGGCGGCGTTGCCGTTTAACTCTGGGGTAAAGTCGAGCAACTTGTCCATCAAATCGCAAAAGGAGATTTGATAAATGAATTAAGCCCAAACATCCTCTCTCTCTTCGCCAGGAGCAAAGTCATGGAATAGATCTCACATCTGCCTCGTGGCAGTAGACAACATCAACCATGCTCAAGACACCGCCTCTCCAAACGGCCACGGCCACCATCGACACCCTCTGTGGCCGCCTCCAGTCAGCAACACTCCTCGAGGATCGTCGCGCAGCCATTCTCGGTCTGAGAAGCTTCGCAAAGCAGTATCCTGCCTCAGTCGCAAGCGGTTCGCTGCGAGAGCTCATTAATACTCTCCGGCGCGATGGTCTCGGCGAATCCACCAACGGCGAGGACAAAGATGCCGACGCGAATGGCATCGAGGAGGGCGGCGACGTGGACACTATCAGGCTGGTCATGGAGACGCTGCTCATGCTCTTCAACCCGGACAGCAACAGTCCCGAGGCTGGCGACGAGATCGCCTTCTTCCTTGCCGACGAATTCTCAATGGTATGTATCACATCGAACCGCATCGCTTTAGAGGACCTGTTAGAGCTAAGCTAATGCCAGCGCCAAGACAACATTTCCCTACTCTTGAACCTCCTCGACCCGACCTCGCCCTATGCCGACTACTACTCGAGACTATACAGCGTGCAGATCCTGACTGCCGTTTGTGCCGCGCGACCAGATCGACTGCAAGAGTGTGTACTCAATGCGCCCTTGGGAACAAGCCGGGTTGTTGGAGTCTTGGATGATTCAAGAGATGCTGTGAGGAACGCAGGTTTACTGCTGTTGGTAGATCTGACAGGCGGTGCGAACGAAGACTTGCGCAAGATCGTCGCTTTCGAGGATGTCTTTGGCAAGGTCTTTGCTCTCATCCGCATGGAAGGCGGACTCGCAGATGCAGGCATTGCTGGTCAGGACTGTCTCAGCCTTCTTGCAAACCTTATACAGGGCTCTGCTAGCAATCAGAGTAAGGGCACCAAGATCATGAACAATGTACTATTTATACTGACATGCACGTAGCTATGTTCCGCGAGTCTGGTTGTGTTGGGAATTTCGCGAAATTACTACACGAGGTCTTCCCTCCTGAAGTACCCGAAGCACGATTCGTTGCTGAGAGCAGAGAGAAAGCAGGATGGGGAGTCCTACAGCTCCTACGACTGTTCCTAGTCCGTGGCGAGAGCAGTACTCCACACAACCAAGCCGCTTTCTTCAGAGCTGGTGCAGCGCAAGCTCTACTTGACATGAGCTTCCACCCTGGCCTACCAGTGCCCATCCGTGTGGCGGCTCTCAAATCCACAGCTGATCTTATTGCCAACAATCCACCTATACAAGAGCAGTTTGCAGCACTCCAACTTGCTATCCCCTCGGACAACGAAACAACCTCGCAGGCTGGCTCACAGACAAACGGATCGAGATCCAACACTACATCGGCACGCAATAGCGCAAGACCAAGCGTCGAGAAAACACGCGCATATGTCATCGAGGCCCTTCTGAACTTGACCCTCGATCAGCCACGAGGTGAAGCTTCTCTTCGTGCCGCTGCTTGTGCTCTCATACAAGCCTACCTCGGTAAACATGATCGGATCAAGAACCACTTCCTCCAGCGCGCTATCAGCGGGTACCATCAGGGTGAAGAGGCGGCAAACGTCCTCACATCTCTGTTACAGCCTGGCACGGACCCGCTCGGTGTACTCTTCGCTAGCTGGATTGTTCAGGATCTTTTTGCTGGCGTTTCGGATGCCAAGCAGATCTTAGCAGCGGTCAAGGAGGGCAACGAAAGCGAGGGTGAAGAGGTCCTGACCTCGGTGCAGGCGCTTGGCAGCCAACTCGAAACTGCAATGCAGACTGGAGCGGACGAAAAAGTGATAGCCTCTTACGCGAGCACACTTATTGTCTTCTTATGGGACTTTGCTGGAGGTGTAGACGACTTACTTGCGGAAGGATCTGGTTTGATCCAGGCTTTGGTCGCGAGCGTATCGTCAGCTGCGACTGCGCCACTCACTGCTGGTCTGGCCGCCTCATTGTTGGGTACCGTATACGAATTCAGCACCAAGGACTCACCTATCTCCCGAAGGACGCTTGCGCCCTTACTTACGCAGAAGCTTGGTCGTGGGAAATATCTGAGTGCTCTTCTTGCACTCAGAAGGGACCCTGTCGTTCGAGATTTTGGTATTGAAGAGCCCAACGGTGACTCAGACTTTGTGAACGAAACATTTGTCGATCTCTTCCAAACCGAATACACTCGCCTGCGCAAAGCGATCGACAAGGATCCTGGCATTGAGGTACTGCCTTTCGACGATGCCGCCGCAGGTGTTGACCGAGACGTTCTGGACGACCTGAGACAGCAGCTACAGACCATGAAAGATGCTCTTACACAAAGCGAGCAGGCTGCACAACAGTCGGGACAGCAGGCCCAGAACGAAAAGTTGGCGCTTCAAAAGGACATGCAGTCTGCCAAGTCAGAGTTGGATCGCTTACGGAAGATCAATGATGCTATGCAAAGAGGACACGAAGAAGAGACCACAAAGATGAAGTCTCAGCACCAGCGTGAGAAGGAAGCCTTGAACGTGGAGCATTCGCGTGCTATTGCCAGCGCGCGACAGGAAGCTGATCGCCAAGCTCGTCAGGCACATCAACAACTGGAACAAGGCTTTGCTGGTCGCGTGCAGGAATACGAACGCAGACTCGCCGAACTGGGCAATGCGCACAGGACTGAGCAAACTGGGCACAACACCCTGAAGCAGCAGATTGAGACACTTCGCAAGCAACATTCTGAACTTACTGCCAGGGAGCAGGGTGCGGCACGCCACATTCAAGATGTGACTAAGGCGTATGAAGAGCTTGGCCGTGCTCATAAGGACTTGCAAACACGCTCAAGCCAAGCTGAAACCGAGCTGGAGCAGTTGCGTAAGCAGCTCTCCGAGCGTGACGTCCAGATTGAGTCGCTTGAAGGCAAGCTTACAGACCTTCAAGACGACCTCGCTGGCAAAGAGCAAGAGCTTGCTACCGAACGCGCCGGTTTCGCCGACGTTGAGAAAGAATTGGAATCAGCTAAAGCAGCTTCTGAGGCCAAGGCCGCAAGCGACAAGGAGACCGCCGGTAGGATTGAGACGCTTGAGAAAGAGCTCGAGTCGGCCAAGGCAACTTCCGAGGCCAAGGCGGCGAGTGACAAGGAGACTGCTAGCAGAATCCAAGCGCTTGAGAAGGAATTGGAAACGGCTCAAGAATCTTCTAAGGCCAAAGCGGCAAGTGACAAGAAGACTGCCGGCAAAATTGAAGCGCTTGAGAAAGAGCTCGAGTCGACCAAGGCAGTTTCTGAAGCGAAGGGGGCCGGTGACAGCGAGACTTCGGCGAAGGTCGAGAAGCTCGAAACTCTGTCGAAGAGCCTCGCTGGAAAGGTCAAGGAGCTACAAGAGGAGGTCAAGACTTCCAAGCAGTCCAAGGATGCTACAGATCTGAAGCTGAAGGAGATTGAGAAGAAACATTCCGATGCCGTGGCAAAGGCCGCACAAAATGTCAAAGACGCGGAGAAGAAGGCCAAGGATGCTGCTGACAAGAGTCTCAAGGAAGCAGAGAAGAAGGCCAAGGATGCGGCGGAGAAAAGTCTGAAGGAAGCTGAGAAGAAGGTACAAGATGCTGAGAAGAAAGCTAAGGATGCCGTCGACAAGGCTAAGAAAGCTTCCGAGGAGAGCGGAAACGCTGCCAACAAGAAGAAGGGTGTTCAGCAGGCTTCAAAGAAAGAAGCGGATGAGGCCGCCAAGGCTGCTGAGGCTGCGAAGAGGGAGGTTGAGGCTGCTAAGAAGGACGCTGCGGCCGCAAAGGAGGAAGTTGCGGCTGCTAAAGCTGCTGCGGACGCTGCGAAGAAGGCAGCGGATGCGGCGACAGCGGCTGAGAAGGAGGCCAGAGAGGAGTTGGAGAGCTTGGTGCTCGTGATCGAAGATATTGAGAAGAAGCGAGACGAGTACAAAGACAAGGTTAGGGAGTTGGGTGGCGAGGTCAGTGAGGATGAGGACAGCGACGATGAGGATGAAGACGATGACGAGGGCGATGTCACTCTTGACTGAGAGGTTGGTATGCCCTTCATTGGCCTGTCGTAGTACATGTATGTTGTATCGGTGCATCAATGGAGCCTAAAACAGACATCACTTTCATTTAGTTAAAAGTTATATCGCGTTCGTATCATGCCCAAGCTCACGTGAGCGGATGGTCCGGAAGAGATAGCCTATCCAGGCAGAGGATTAGGCAATTTGTCGCGCCGATTAGTGCTGACAAGCATCATTAAGCTGTGGTCAAAGCGCTGCATAGACGAGGGCGCGAATGGGAAGTGTGCTGGGCGTGGTTGGGTTACAGTGATAGCCTACCAACGAACCCAAGCGCAATGTTAGCACCCGTTCACTACATGTGCTCACGTGGTAGACATGCCTCGGCTGGTTTTAAGGTGGCTCCTTCAGGAAGGAAAGTGCTTCCTGGCATATAACAGCGGCCAGTAAGAGTGCCGCAGAGGTCAGAAGGAGCACTGAACGTCATCCGTCATCCCCGTTACCACGACTAATCACTAGATTGACCACTAGGGCTCACTCGGCGCTCGTCGGGCTCTGGCTATTCAAGACCTTCGTCATCCCCATATCCTCCATTGCCGCTGCACTCCTCCTATACAGACCACTACAAAACTTCACCCTTCTTGACACCTATCTTAGCGAGAAACACCCTCCTGGCGTTGATCACTCGTACCGCAACCAGTCACCATGGATCACCGACTCATCAAAGTCGGCGCCTTCCTGGCCACGGTCTACCTACTCTACGCCCTCGTCCGCAAGGCCACGCTGCACCGTTCGCGCGCAGCTCTCAAACAGGCCACCGGCGCGCAATCCGCGATACCCTACCCACAGCGGGAGAGCATCGTCGGATGGGAAATGTTCCGCGACAGTCTAAAGGCGTTCAATGAGCACCGTATGCTGGAGCGCAGCCAGCAACGCCACAAGATCACTGGCGCGACGACCTTTGAAATAATGGTTCTTGGTCGCCGCACGATCATGACTCTGGAACCGCAGAACTTGAAGGTCATCCAGGCGCTCGACCACAAGAAATGGGGCCTTGGTCGGAGGAGGAAGACTGCTTTCAAGTCGTTCCTTGGCGATGGTAAGTAGTTTTGGATTTTTGTTCTTCCCACCGGGTTCTGCTATGTCGCCTTTGGAGAAGCATACGTCTTGCATCGCAGCGCAAAAGTTGCATGGATGAGGCGTGTAAGAGTCCGGCTCATAGTTGTTCACCAACATCTGATCTACGCGGATAGCTTTGAGTTTCTATGGCTAACTCTAAATTCAATAGGCATTTTCACAAACGACGGCGCAGACTGGTCACACTCGCGCGAAATGCTTCGCCCGAATTTTGTGAGAAGCCAGATCGGTGATGTGGCGACCTTCGAGAAGCACGTTTCTCACTTGATCTCTAAGCTCCCTACCGACGGCAGCACCGTCAACCTTGCTAATTTCTTCTTCCGTCTGACCATGGACTCGGCCACTGAATTCCTGTTTGGCGAGAGCACCGACTCATTGAGCAACGACAGTGATGAGGGTTTCGCTGGCGCTTTCAACCGTTCTCAAGACGTGATCGCTATGCGTTCTCGCTTTGGACCTATGGTGAAGCGGTTCCCGTCTTTGTTCGGCGTTGCAAACATGGAGATAGATCAGAAGTTCGTTCACGATTTCGTCGACTACTATGTCGAGAAGGGCTGTGCGAAACGCGATCAGCTGCGTGCTGAGAAACAAATGGATAAGACTTCCGACCGCTACATTTTCATCGACGAGCTTGTCAGCCAGACCAACGACCGCACTCGCATCCGTAGCGAATGTTTGAACATCCTCCTTGCCGGCCGTGACACGACTGCTTCACTTCTTACGAACGTCTGGTGGATTCTTTCCAAGCGTCCAGACCTCTGGACCAAACTACAGGCCGAGGTCGCCAGCCTCGACGGCACACACCCAACCTTCGAACAGCTGAAGGATCTCAAGTTCCTCCGCGCTTTCCTCAACGAGACCCTTCGTCTCTACCCCGTTGTACCGCAAAACTCCCGCGAAGCTCAGGAAGACACCACTCTCCCCGTCGGCGGCGGCCCAGACGGCACATCTCCTCTCTTCGTTCCCAAAGGCGGAGTCGTCGGATGGAGTGTCTACACCATGCATCGCCGCACCGACTACTACGGTGCTGATGCCGAGGAGTTCAAGCCTGAGCGTTGGCTCGACGATGCCGCGAGCGGCACGAAGGGCCTTCGCCCAGGCTGGGAGTACTTGCCGTTCAATGGTGGCGCCAGGATCTGTCTCGGCCAACAGTTCGCTTTGACAGAGGCCAGTTATACGACAGTCCGCCTTTGTCAGGCCTTCAGCAGTATTGAGAGCCGCGATCCGACCAATGTCTGGCGCGAGAAGATCAATTTGACTTGCGTGAACCTGGAGGGCGCGAAAGTCGCTTTGACTGCTCGCTGAAGACGCCAGGATGACTGTTGGACTGTGCTGGATTTTTGTTTGACCTACGACGGTATGACTTTTGGTTGGAAGTTTTGCGAATTGAGTCATGATCAAGGGTCTCCGAGAGCGAGACCATCGATGGTAAGATGACCTGATTGATATATTCTGAGATAGACCGCTCGCGCGGAAAGCGAGAGAATTGATACGCAAGTTTTATCGGGCATTATCGATTGAGACTGAAGACACTAACTCATGATTATGAACAACAAGATGCAATACTTCACTGTCCAATTAGAGGTTAATTATTCAAGTCTCTAGACAATGAAGCCGCTTTGACCTAGTTATGCTCAACAAACACAATTTCACATGTAAAGCAAGAAGGTAAAGCCTTTCAACCCGACCGAGTCAACCAAACAACGTCACAATCCAATCCGGAGAACTGCGTACCCATCATGGGCGTCAAGAAAAGAGCCAAACAAGGGCGCTTTGTGGTCAGCGAATCCTCTGATCACCCTAGTCTTCACTTCCTAGCCCTGAGGCTCAGCGCAGCGGCGCGAACAGCAGCATGCTCTTCAGTCTCGACCACGGCAAGTCCCTCCAGTGTTGCGACCTTCTGGCGTTTGGCTCCAGGCTCTTGCGGGCTCAAGGGCTCCATATACTCGTCGACTTCTTCGCCGTCCTCGCTCGCACTGTCATCCTCGTTCTCGCTGGTGGCGTGAGGTTCAATTTTTGCTGGCAGCTGCGGCTTGCCACCGACCATGCGCTTCTTTCCCTCCCCAACCTTCGCGGTATTCAGCTTCGCCGTACTTTCACCTTTCACCTCCTCGCAAGCATCTTCTCTCAACACCTTCTCAACACTCGCACTGCCCCAGCTCGTCACCACCCATCCTTCCTGCACCTTCACATACTGCACTTCCGCCAACTTAATCTTGCAGCTCTCGTGACTGTCCCATTTACCGTCCTCGCCCTCAAGCTTGCCAGACTTCTCCCAGCAGCCGGGCCGCCCGCCTTGTCCATTGTGATGTCTCTGGACTTCAGCCGGGTGGCCGAAGGCCATGCCGCACAGGGCGTGGATGTAGGGCTTGTGGGAGCGGGCGATTATGGCGCGCGTGGTTGGGTATATGGGTCCGAGGTGGGGGATTGAGGATGCTGGTGGGAGGTTTGGCTGTTTAGCTGTTGGGAGTGGCGTGGAGGGAGTGGGTGTTGGTGTGTTGGGGGTTTCAGATGCTGTTCGGCTGGAAGTTGTGGATGATGGAGCTTTGTTCTTTTGGTGAGGGAGTTTTTTCGTGGGTGGCGATTTGCTGTTTTTGGGTTGTCGGTTGGAGGGAGGAGATGTGCTGGGTTCTAATGAACTCTGAGATGTCGATTCGCAGTCTGAACCGCTTCTCGGTGTTAGTACACTCTGGCGCAATGGGCTCTCGACATCAGTGCGATATGTTGCTCGGAACCCATTGAGTGGCGTCCTCTTCTTGTTCTTCGCCGGCTGTGTGGCCGATGCCTCAAGGTCTGACTTCTTCGTCAACAGAGCAGAACCACTCGGTGTCCTCGGCTCCCTCATACCAGTCTCGACCATCATGGCCAACTCTCCAACGACGTCTCTGGCCGATGCCCTCTGCCTCTCGCTGTCGCCCTCGATCGCCTTGTTGAGCCACTCCATATCAATCGCACGCCACGTAGCCGGCAAGAAAGCGCGCAATCCAGGCACCAAATGCGTGGCATTTGTTTCATAGAACAAGCGGTACGCCGCAACGTAGAATGAAGTCTCATCGGATTTGCTTGTGTTGTAGTTTTTGCACAGCCGAGTAAACAGGTGCGGTGTGACTGGGTCCGAGAGCCTCTCGTAGTGCGATTTCATGGAGACCAGGAAAGCGACGACTGCGTTTGTGGAAGAAGAAGTGCTTGTAGTATTCTCGGTCTCGAGCTCGGACATCTGTGCCGGGTGTTGCATGGATGGCGGGCTCAAGGCTGGTAGACCGTCGATAGCTGGAGCAGTCTCTTGCTGGGGGATCGATTGGCCATCGTTGTTGCGTGTGTTTGTGAAATACGACATTTTGGCGGTGTTGATGTTTGTGGCGTCGAGCAAGGTGCGCTTTCATGAGCAGTGGCGGCGGCGTTTATGTGAACAAGGCAAAGATCGAGGCGGCGCGAGCTGGGAGAAGGGTAGTCAGCACAACGGCAAAAACTTTGAGAAAATGCATGCACTGCTCGATTGCTCAAGGCACGTCCCAGCTCAAGAAAGATTTTCCAGACAAAACAACAAAACCAGCTCAGCAAACATGCAGTTTGAGCGCAAGCGCACGTGGGCCGCCTTTCACTGGGCGAGAGTGAGGAGTGAGGTCTGAACTTACAACAGCAACTCTGGCTGCTAACTCGCTGGAGCATGTCATAAGACCAGATTTGGTGAGCACTTAGCATAGAGCCGTTTGTTGTTCCAATCGATCACTATTCGGCGCCATTATGCCTCTCGGGAAATTGTTCATCAAACGAAACCCCAGGGAAATCTATGAAATAAGGATGAAAGAGATAAGGGTGTACAAGAATGTCGTCAGTACTCTTACAGGCTCTATAATACCTCTCGATCGGCGTTCCTGAACACGCCAGCATCATCGCGGGGCGCGAAAAGACTGCAAAAGTTGCTGGCCGACCTGAGACTGCTGTCAGTGCAGCAAGAGCCAAGATCTCTGTGTCTGGGTATCAAAGTCCTAATGCGCCTTGCTCTGCCTGGCGAGCCACAGGCCAACGCTTTCTCTCGCCACCTGGCTGCCCCAGAGTCCACCCTCGCCACCCTTCCTCCACTCTTCGCTGGCACCCTCCTCGCCAAGACCACCACTTCCGCCACCTCGGGTAGCTTCCGCAAGGATGACTTCCAAGTCCCGTTGCTGTGAAGAGACCCAGCGTTTGACGAAGCTGGCAGGGTCTTTGGCCAGATTCTCGTAGAACTTACGCTTCGCGTTCGTCTGGTTGAGTTTCTGGACAAGCAGAGCTAGGTCGTCGTCGGTTCGGACAATCGACTGCAGGTCTGCGAGATGCGATTTTGAGGTCGCGTATCTGTGTGTGAGGTATGCTGTAGGGTTGGGTAGAGGAACGCGGATGTCGTAGATGGTAGGTGTAGAAGCCTTTGTTTCGCCGTCGGCTGGTGGCGCAAGGTAGGCCTTGTCGACACGAATGGTGTAGTCGAGCTTGATTGGTGGGAGAGGTCGCAGATGAGGTTGGAGAATATCAGGGAGGTATGGGAAGGACAATTTCTCCTGGTTGAAGAGCTGGGATGTGTTAGTTTATGGCTCTCAGTAATCCGGTGCAAGCATTACTCACCTTTCGTAAAGGCTCATCACACACGATTGTCCTCTTGTCGTCATCCTCTTGTAGGTTCATGGCACGAGCATATTCCCAAATGCCTTGCACGGCACCCAGCATGTCCTCTTCTTCGCTATCCAGAATCTCGGCCAGGCCAGGGCTAAGCTTGTATCGCTCCCTCTCGGTATCTCTCGCCAAGCTGATAGTAACGTTGACATTCTCATCGCCCTTGCGCTCGAATTCAAGTTTGTCGAAGCTGTTTTCGGACGAATTCGGGTCGTAGTTGGGATTGGGATTTTGAGGTGTTGGTGGCTGCTGCTTCTTCCATTCGATTTGCGAGTAGCCATCAGGCATGAGCGCTGGGTTCCGGTGGAGGTCGATCGTGATGCCTTTGAAGAATGTGCTGAGACGAGGTCTCTTGTCCGGACTTGGCTTGTCCTCTTCCAGCTCAGTCGGGTCCTCCAGAAGACGGCCTTCGATCTTGACACGGAATGTGGCCTGGCTGCTCTCGCCCAGATCGAAAATGGCGTCCTCGCCCATGCCGCTTCCGTCCTCCATGACCTGCCACGGTTGGCCCTCTGCTGTGTTTGAAATCCAGACCCTCAGAACACCCTCTCGACGTGCATATTCCCTCTGTGCATTGTCCTTAACATCCAGCCTTTTGCGCATCATGACCGCATCCAGCTTCTTCTCAACCTCCCTCAGACGCTTGTAGCGCGTGACTCCGTCGCCGACAATGACTTCGCTGACGTCCTCGGAGATGTCGCGATCAGTGGGTTTCCTGCTCTGTCTGCGCGCCATGTCGCCGCGACGCGCCGCCTCGAGCTGCTGGGCCTGCATTTGCGCGGCGGTCATTTGAGGCTGCTGGTTTGGGTGTTGAGGAGGAGCGACCATTGGACCTGCATTGCGATAGGTCGCCATTAGCTCTGCGTGACTTATTTTGCGACGATGGGAGGTTTGAGGCGTGGAGAATTGGACGCTGCTGCTGCGACGATCCATGGTGCTTTCGAGGTCGCGCGCGGGCTGGCAGACGAGCCGAAAGAAGTGGGTCGCGCGCGTTTATGGGGTCGTGTTTGATTGAGGGTGCAGCAATGGTATGGAAAAGAGTGGATGGAGTGCTTTCTAGAATCACGTACCAGGGCCCCGTCGCGCCTGAGTCGCATGCGGACTACGCTGCTGGCTCGCTTGGGAGAAATTTCGATAGTGCTGCATGCTGGCGACGCGCGCTGTGGACGCCAAGAGGAGGAAGGCGAAGGGCAGCTACGGCAAACGACAACACAACGGCGATGGAGGGAGAGTTGTTCGATGTTTGGTGATGACGGGCAAGCAAGCACCGAGCAATAGTGCAGTGAGGTTCGGGAGTTGTGCAGTGGCAGCGGAGGATGGACCAAGGGGACGCGACTTGCATAACAAGCGAGATTGGTGAGGGGAAGCACTCCTGGTGGCTGGTGCTCACGTGCACTGGATGGAACTATGGCATTGATGTTCACGACTATGTAAATGCACACTGATCTAAGTCATATATCCCGTTATTGTTTCCTGGGCTCTAGCATGGTCAAGGTAGCCTGAGATGATAGTCGCGATGGGCTCGCCTATGCGGCGAAGGCATTTTAGCTCGATGCTATATCATGCATGATACTGACCTTAACTCAAAGTGGAGAGCATGACGATGCTTTTTTTCTATATCTATCAGACATCCTCTTATCAGGCACCATATATGACTCGATAACCGCCTCTAAAAGCCTCAGGAGACGTAAGACCACACCCCAAGCGATCACCCACGACAACCGACAATGGCCCAATACTTCCTCGCCACCCACGGCATCGACCTAGAAGCTGAACTGACACGCATCCAAGCACCAGCATCTCAAACAACACCCTCACCAGACACCACACACATCTCCAACATCACACTCCCAGGAACAACCCACGCCTCAGACCTCTCGATCGCCTCCTCCAAAATCACATCCATACAACACCACAATCCCACATCCAAACCCTCAAGCAACACCCTCCTCCATTCTCCCTCTTCCGCCCTAATAGCTCCCTCACTATGCCATCCGCACATCCACCTCGACAAGCCCTACCTGCTCTCCCACCCACGCTTCGCCGCATCTCAGACCATCCAAGAAGGAACGTTCGCAGAAGCAATGACCTTGACCTCCCAAGCCAAACAGAACTTTACTCGCGAAGACTTGCTAGAGCGTGGACAGAGACTGCTGGATGAAAGCATCGAAGCCGGCGTGACGCACGTGCGAGCTTTCGTCGAAGTCGACGCCGTCGTAGAGACAAAGTGTCTTGACGCTGGGCTGGAATTGAAAGCTGCTGTGGCCACCAAATGTGCAGTGCAGATATGTGCGTTTGCACAGGTGCCGCTTTTCTCAAGCTCGGGGGGAGATGAGGATGGCAGTGTGGTTCGGCGATTGCTAGTCGATGCTATTGCGAAAGATGAAGTAGACGTGATTGGCAGCACGCCTTACGTGGAAAGCGACCGCGAGAAGCAGAAGAAAAACATCGACTGGATGATCGACCTGGCGATCGAGCAAAAAGTCCATCTCGATTTCCACCTGGACTACAACCTCGACCCCTCGCAAGAGCCGATGGTCTGGCACGTAGTCAAAACACTGCACGACAAATCCTGGAACTCAAACAACACGAACAAAACGATCGTGCTAGGCCACTGCACGCGCCTGAGCCTCTTCACCAACGATGAGTGGAATAAACTAGCAGAAGAAATCGGCGAGCTGCCCGTATCGTTCGTCGGCCTCCCAACGAGCGATCTGTTCATGATATGCACTCCCGAGCGCACAAGAGGAACTCTGAACGTCCCCGAAATGATCAAATCGTACGGTCTCAACGCTTGCATCGGCGTCAACAACATCGGCAACGCTTTCACGCCGCAAGGAAGTTGCGATCCGCTTTCGCTTGCTTGTAGCTGCATTGGTATATACTCGGCTGGAATGAAGGCGGATGCAGAACTGCTGTATGAGTGTGTGAGCACGCGGGCAAGGAAGGCGATTGGATTTGGTAGAGTCGATGGTGAGGATTCGAAGGATGCGCGGGTTGGGACGGATTTGCGTGAAGGCGACAGGGCGGATTTGGTCATGTTTGGGAGCGAGAAGGAATCGTGGCGAACACGGCGGTCGGTGAGTGAGACTGTGTATTTATACGATCATTGTCGAGGACGGAAGGCAATGTTTGGGGGGATTGTGACTACCTGAGGAACGTTGCAGCGGCTCGTATTCTTGAAGATATGTCGCGAGATGGCGCATCGTATTCAGCACGGTAACATAAGTGATAGTAGGAGACGAAGTGGTACCATAAGGTCAAAGGTAGATTATGTTAAACACATTGCCACCTGGCGTCGCTAAAAGGGTGTAGGACATGTAACCATCATTAATCGGACAAAATCATATCTATCCAATTCTCACAAAACTCAGACACGAATGCGCAGAGATTTCGATCTATCTTAGCTTAGCAGACGCCGGCCAAGGTACATTCACTCCAATAAAAGCAACAATCCATCCCAAACTTGAACGACTCGTAAATCGCGACTGAGATATTATATTCACAGCTCTCAGCCTCTTCTCCTGCTGCGAGTTGCACGCTGCGTAGTGGTCGATCCAGTGACCTCCACACCCTTGTGGCCATCATCATAGAGGCTCCTCTGGATGACAGGCTCGTCGCCGAAACCGTCGGCGGCCGGTGCCTGCTCAGGGTTCGTGTCCATCAATTCTTCAGCACGCTCCCTGGCAGCACGCACGCCACCTTGCTGCTTGGTGGGCTGGGCAATCTTTTCTTGAGGATAGTAGCTCTTGACTTCCTTTCCTGTTCCCATGGTTCCGAATGGCGGAGGGAAGCGAGTGCGGATAGTCTGGACCATCTTAGAGAACCAGAAGAAGTTGAGCAGGTTGAGAGTGATATTGGAAGCCAAGTAAGAAGCACCAAGCCACAGCGGGAGGTAGCGGACTTCCATGAACGCGGTAGTCTGACCGTGTGGGTGGCTGAGATCTCCGTGATGAGGGAATTCATCGAACTTGTCCATGTAGTACTTGGGTGTAGTGTATCCCTGAGTGATTGCACGGTAAACATCATGGAAGACCAAGTAGCTGCTGTAGTTGCCCCAGATAATGCGACAGCAGAAGAAGGTCGCAGTTAGGAATGCGCCGTTGATAGCCTGGTAGACGGAACCGGTAAGGTTAAGCTTGTCGCAGAACCAGTGGATGTTGAGGAACGGGCTCGAAAGCTCGTACAGAAGGAACACAGGGGCGTAGTAGTAGAGGAACGGGCGCTGTGCTTGGTCAGTAACCGATTGCAAAATGCCATATTCTCAGAGAATACTTACGAAACCGAACGAGAAAACGGTGACAGCAGAGACGGCGTGAGCAAGCATGCCCCAGCCAAAGATGTGCACATATCTGGAACACATGTAAAGATCCCAGAGGAAGTAGCCCAAAGCCTGGCTCTGAAGCAGACCGCTCATGCCATCGTATCCCCAGATTCTCTTCTCCCAGTTGCTGTCGGCGCGCCAGTTCTTGCGCTCCTCATCGAACAAGATGACGTACAAGCTCAAGCTGTTGATCACGCAGCTCTGCACGAAAGAGACGACGTGCACATCCCAGCTGATCCTGGTGCGTTTGCTGAACTTGGGGTAGATGTCGGGGAAGAGGCGGGTGGAGAGGATGGGCGACACCACGTTGGCGATGAAGGTGTACATCGCAAGGGCGAAAAGGACCTCATGGGCGTGAAGAGGCAGAGTAGGCAGGCCAAAGAAGTCGGCGATTTGCTGGAAGACGGCCTGCAGCGCAGCAGGCGCCTTGATGGGATTCGGGTCGAGCATGCTGGTGGTGTATTGCAGGTGAGAGGCGACCAGGCGCGGGCGCGAAGATACCTAGAGACGGGGTCGGGGTGTTTTTATGAGGATCTCACGACAGCATGGCCGGCTGTAAGGAGAGATCACGAGTGACGGGCTGCGTGAGCAGAGAGAGAGTTGCGATATGAGACAAGCTAGTCACGGACAAGACAAGATTTGGCTGGTGGTGCAAGCTGGTTGTTGAACACATGCCTCATTCTAGTGCGCCTCGGCTACGCCCGTAAAGGGTCCGAGTCTAATAATTTGTTCCCATTACCTGCAGCCTTGCAGGGCGGTGCCTTGAGTGCCTGGAGATCCGTCACGTGCATATGTTGTCTCACCCACCTGGTGCATGTCGCACGACAACGATATTCGGTCACCAGATACATATTTGCAAGTCTTGTGTACATTACTTCATCGTACAAACACAGGATATATTATCATAGCTATTGTTGCGACTGGCATCCTCCTTTCTCGCCGCGTGAGGCACCAACAAATTGTCCTTTTGGATAGAGCTTCAGTCGGTAAAGGTAGCACTTTCAGCCCTGTTCGTATCAAGAACGAGAGGTGGCGTTGAAAAAGTGCTCGTAAGCTCTTCGATTTCATTCATACAAGTAACCCACAACATTCTTATTCAGCTTCCGTGGAGGCTTAAAGACCTTGTGCCCGCAAGCATACACCAGGGCATCGCCGTCGTCGCGGACTGGAAGCATACCATCCGGTGCACCGTATCGCAATGTAGCCATTCGTGGAGGCTGGCTTCGCGCCGGCGTGCTTTTGCTGGTAGCTTTGCCACCTGTGGATGACACAGACTGCATCTCTGACATGGAACTCGCTGGCCCCGGTCTCTTCACCTCGCTACTGACAGCTCGCCGATTGGTTGAATTTGATGACAAAAGGTTCTCTTTCGACAGTCGAGCTTGACCAGTGTTTGTCGCCAGCTTTGCTGATCCCAAACTCGACGGCGTCGCACCTTTCGATTTTCTAGTAGGCGTCGCAGGCACATCATCGTCTTCGGGCCATCCGCTGAACCTGCTGTCATACGATCGCTGAGTACTCGAGACTGAACTCAGTAATCCCGTGCTCGCACGTGTTGGAGTACTCGGAGAGTCTTTGTTCGTGAATCGCAACGATGAGTTCGGAGTTGCGGCAAGCGAGAGAGTCGCAGGAGGCCTAGAGGCGCTTCCAGAGGAGCTGACAAGCCTAGACGCATTCCTGGCTGGTGTCACACTTCTGGTGTCTTTGGGAGTCCGCGTGGCAAGTGACGATGGACTGCTGAATACAGAAGGGCTGTCTCTCGATTTATTCGGAGAGGGTGAATTCCTCGCCTTCTGCTGCTGTGCGTGGAGAAGGACTCGCAGTCGTGCCTTTTCGACTTCCAAGTTCCGAAGCTGTTCAACGTTGCTTAGAGAAACAGATCTTTGCCGAACCTTCTCTACTTCTCTTTCGAGCGAGCTGGTTCTTAGTTGGAGGTGGAGGTTATCATTCTCCGCTTTGAGGATGGCGATGTCCTTGCTGGTCCCTTGGGGTCTTTTCGATTGAGTCTCTCTGGTGGCCAGCTCTTCTGCTTGCTTTTGCTGCGCAATTTCTCTTGAGGTGAGATCAACGGAAATCCTATGAAGCTCAACCTCTCTTGCAGCGAGATCGTCGGACATTTTGCGCAGCTCAGTTTCCCTCGTTTTGGTTTCATCGTTCGTGGTCTGCTGCTTTCCGGCGAAGAGCTGCTCCTTTTCGAGAAGCTCCTTCTCTTTCTCTGCCAATGCTTGCTCTCGTTCACTCAGCGTGCTTTCAGCCGCGTTTTCGTCCGGCAAGACACTGATCCTCCAACCCTTAGCATCATAGCCAACGGCGTCCGCATCTCTCAAAGTCCAAGTGAGGGTGTGCGCTCTATCATGCTGCTTGGGCTTTGTGAATGTAGCATTCCCATCCACGAACGAACCATTCGCATTGCATAGATATGCGTCTGCAAAGTCGTCGCATTTCAACCTGTAGATAGCATTAGCAAATACATATCCATCATTAGCAAGTGGCAACCAACATCTCACCAACAAGACCCAGGCGAGCTCCCCTCTTCGATGACCCACCACTGCTTCTCCTCAGACGTATCGACATGGCCATACGCTGCGCTTGTGAATGCGCGCAGCCATTTCCCATCAGAGACATTCATCAGCGCTACGCAATTCGTGTCGTCGCCGTACTCTACTCGCCAGCGTTGAGTGTCAGAGTTGGCGGCATCTTTGTTGAAGATACCGTCGGGTCGTTTTGATAGTACAGTGCCTCCAGATACCGCGACGATGTAATACGCATTCTCTCGCGGTGCTCGAGCGGCAGGGCGTGGTAGGTACGTGGGCAGCTTTGGCTGGCAGAGGTAGCAATCGCACGACCCGAGGCCGGGTAGTGTTGAGGTGTGCCACATGAGACTTTATATTTATTGTTGTCTCGATAGTGGTTGCATAGCCGCGCGGGAAATAGATAGGCACTAGTGGTATAGCCGTCGATCCTGGTTCCGGGTTGTCGGCGCGGTCGTAAGTCGAAATTCGCCACTTGCTTGTGGTCTTGCTCTAATGTTGAGGCGTACAGTCTCAACTGGAGGATAATTGCCGATTGACATTAGCTAATCCACCATTTTTGGGCAGTGGATGTTTGAAGGCGGGCGCAAAATGACGTTCAAGGGTACGGTGGTCTAGACTAGATGCATTCAATGCAAGTGGCTGGTGGAAAGTGGAGGTTGAACCAAACGTCAGCTCGATCGTCACTGGCTCGCTGAGCTCTTGGTGGGGCCCTATAGATGCACCTCTAGTGTTGGTTGCCGGTTTCCATTATCATTTGATACGTCTGTAGCTAATCGGATCGACTTAAATGAATGGACGGCGGGTCTGACAAGGTTTCCAGGGCTTCAATGTTATCCGATCCAGAAGTATGACATCATGACGGTTCTCCCTTCCCATCACTTGAATGCAGCGAGCGGAGTGCACGTAGCACTAGGGCGAAGGAGGATTACGATTGGTTATGAGAAGGTGCTGTGTAAACATGCTTGAAGTGCTATGGAGAAGTCATCTGGAGCTAATGATACACAATCTCCCACGAGTCACATCCCAGCTGGCATCCTTCGATCCAACCGCGAGCCACTATCTCCGACCTTGATCTCGGCCTGAGCTACCCATCCTTCGTATAACGTTGAAAGTAAAAGCAAATCCGAAACACTAAGAACTTGCCAGGTGACTCCAATCGAAACTCCTCCGAGCGGAGGTTGTGCTGAAAGCATCAAAGCATCAATGTGTTTTTACAATTGTGTGCTGAAAGTCACACTGCTTGCATGCAACACGGTCTACATCTCGCTGGCAGTGCAAGTAAGCATGATCCATCGCGATCATTGGACGGGCCTAGCACGATTGTACTGCATCACTTGCTCAGACAGTGCGTTCGCCGCTGCAGGAAAGTGACAAGTACAAGCTACAGCACCACTGAACACCAGGTGTAACATTTGGTGGATGAGGTTCAGCGTCTCCAGTGAGAGACCATCAAGCGCTTGATGTGCTCTCATATCCCGCTCGGCCGGTGAGGCAATGTGTACTGGTATTCGTCGGAGTCACAAATGATCATGGGATCATCTTTGAAGTCAGCACCAACGTCCTGGGAGGTCGGGCCTGGGTTGGAGAAGGGCATGTCGTGCTCGCTGTGGTTCGCGGGGAAGAAGAGTCGGTCGCTAGTCTGCTGTGAGGCTGAGAACTGGTTCGTAAGTTGGTTTTGGTTGTCTGGAGAGTGGTACATCAGCTCGGAGGGTTGCGCGTTAGTGAAGTTGTCGAATTGGGGGTCTGAGAGTCCAAAGTCAGAGCTGGTGTTGTTTGCTGCGTTGATGTGGTAGGTTGTGTCGTGATTAGCGCCAAATGAAGCGCTAGCGTCGAACGAGGAGTTTTCCCTGTCAGCCTCGGATTGTGGCATCGTAGGAAAACCGTCATATCCAGGGAAGCCAGGGGTCGACCAGTTGTTGCCGCCAACAGTAACGGAAGCTTCATCGTCGAGAGTGGCGCCCATGACAAAGCTGTCCCAGTCCTGTCCGCCAGTGAGGCCGAATTTAGCACTAGCATAAGTGCTGCTGTCAGCAAGATGCCCATTCTGGCCGCCGAAGACCGCTGCAGTGTCCACAGCCTGGGTCGCTGAAGGGACGAACGCAGGGTTACTGCTGGCCGGGTACGGCGCATCGCGGATATTGACAGGAAAGTTAGCAGGAACCACGAGATACTCACCTTTGGCGTCATCCCACTTCAGATCCATATTCGGGTCCCAAGGTCCACCTTTCAGGTCTTCGCCAATAGGAGTCTCAATCAAAGCTTTCTCCAACGCCACATTTTGGCGGTAGGATAGCACCTTCTCCTTCTCCTTGTGGTTGCCGATGTTCGTGCCGCAGACTTTGCAGATGCCGTGTCTCTTTGAACACTTGTGCGTGCCTGGCACTCGGAATGGGCCGAAGATAGGCTTGCGAGGAGTGATGGTCTCGCTCTTGCGGCTATCAACGACGATTGCCGGCAAGATGAGGTTGCACACGCACCATTGTAGCATGGCTGGATTAAGATAAAGAGGGTTCAGCTCCTGCCAGCGCAGAGTGTCTGGAGCCATGAACTCAGCAGCGCCATGCGGAAAGTTGCGAAGCATACGACCAGCGTCGCTAAGCTCGTGCTCCGGAATCGGGTATTGGGTCTTGAAGTGGTCAAGCTGTTGATCGACGTTCAGCAGTTTGAACCAGCGACCAACACGCTCTTCGCGTGCGACAAGCGAGTCTTCGATTTCCGTATCATCCTCGAAGCTCGTGCTCTTGCCGAACATTTTCTCGTTGCCGTAATCGCCAATCGGAAGAATACTATAGTTCCAAGCGCAGTGGATGCTGTCGCAAACACCCAAGCCATAAGTGCGGTGGCCGAAAGTGGCGCTGTTGTGTATGTTTGGTGTCTCGGGGCACGCGAGAACACCTCGTGCGTCGGTGAATGCCTTGTCGCAGGCGTTGACGATCTTGAGCTTCTGGTGCAAGCACAAGTACTGGAAGTGCGAGTAGATGCACATGTTGCCGGAGGCGGTTAGTTTGACTCGTGCGTTGTGACAATGCGTGACAGTGATGCTTGTGACAATGCGTGGCAGTGGCGCTTGTGATTGTGTGGGAGAGGTGCTCGTGACAGGGATGAGGTCTTTGGGTGGGCGCGTCTGAAGTACTTGACTGCTCCGGATGGCAAGGTGTCGCCAGTGAAAGGCTTCGAAAGATCGACACGTGCACTTCCGATCACTTTCACATGAAAGGCGTTATCGAAAAATTTCTAACCACTCGCGTGAGCAGAACATGAAGAGCAGTGAAGGTATGTCCGATCTACTCGTTTGACTCACGATCTAATGGTGCGCTTCGGCTTTACCTGGATCTTCACTTCATTATTCGCTCTTCACTTAAACTCGACCTTGGTACGGAAAAGTTTCAAGGTCAAAGGACAAAGGCTTTGGCTTCATTCATGGTTTTCATAGTCATTTGCGGTGTACTGTAACACTGTGTGGGTATCCACGGTCGCATGATAAGAAGTCTAGTATACCTAGTCAACATGTTCATTCACCGCTCGAACATCGTGTCCTTACTCACTGCTTCATCCGCTGATGGTGGCGGCGGCAAAGGCAGCTCTTTCTCCTTCTCCTTCTCCTTCCCCTTGCTTACTGGTGAGTCCAGCAAACTTTCACCTCGATCCCCAGCGCCGCTTACCTTCCTGCCGCTGCTACCCGCAAGAGCCTCCGCGCCATCGAGAAGATCGCCGACGCCCTCTTCTTCCTCATCGTCAGAGTCGTCCTCAGTGCCACGTGTGCTGGCGCCCTTGTCAATTTCTTTCTGCGCTTCGTCCATGCGCCTGCGAACCTCAGATGCCACGCGCATGCCATCTGTCACGATGTTGTCGAGCATGCCACGTAGGCCCTTGCCGGGAGGCACCACACCCGCGCCGGCGCCTCCGGGACTGAGAGCAGGGGTCGTTTCCTTTGACGCGCCAACTCCAAGAAGTGACTGTTGCGTCTGACCGAGTAATGATTGTGAAGTGACTGTCGATGAGGGTAGAGGAGCATCAGCCAAGTGGAAGGAGTTGGCAAAGCCAGAGTCGAAGAAGTATTCGAGTGTCTCGTCAGCAAGCACCAGCATGCGGAATGTGGGCAGTGTGATGTGGACGGGGCTCGCAGGGTCAAGAGCGGCGTTGGCTGCTGTGGCTTGAGGTCTCTTGGTCTGGCCAAAGGTATTCTCAGAGGGCCTGGCAAGCATACTGTCATCAGCTGCCGAAGGAGAAGTGACCTCTGATGGCTTCTCATCCGACAGTGGATCGTCAGGCTTGTCTTCATCGTCTCCTGGATTCATCAAATCTTCTTCCTCGTCTTCCTCGTCGTCGTCACCGAGTGCGAACTTGTCAAGGTCTTCTGTGGTATCTTTCTCTGCCTGTCTCGATGGATGGTCTGGGTCTGCGTACTCGAAGCATCTTCTTATGAAAGCCGAGACTGCGCCAAGGAACTGCTCGTCTTTGTTCCGCGGCTGCCCGTCGGGGCCAATATCTGCCTCCACTACTGACGAAGAGGGCGAGCTCAAGCCTCTCCTCGACAAGAACAGCAGCGCTTCAGAGATACGAAGGATGCCTTCTCGATCAACTTTGCCATCGTTGTCATCATCGTAAAGTTCGAAGAAGTAAGAAATGGACGACATGAGGTCGCGGTCGCCCTTTATGGGCGCCAGCCCGCTGACGACATGCTGTAAGCTCAGTGATCCTGCGCCTTCAGTGTCCCATCGAGCAAACAGGCGTTGCATGAATTCATGTTCGGCCGGTTCCGGGCCATTGCCCCATGGTGACATCGATCGAGTGCGTGTAGTGCCACCAAAGTATCCATTCGTTCGCTCCTCCTTGATAGGCGATTGTGCAGTGGGGGAGTCCGTAACAGCCCATTTCGCAATGCCGGCCAAGAATTCGCGGAAAGCGTCGTAGTCCATCTGTGTCGGGCTTGGTCCAAGGCCGACTCTGCCCATCTCTGGCGCATTGGTGGAGATGCCTGTGATTACCTCCGTTGCCTTGCTCTTCGCTGCTCTCTGTCGCCTTTCTTGCTCTGCCTGCAAGAATTCTGAGCGTTGCTGTCGCTCATAAAGCACAGTGTAGAATCGATCGTACAAGAAACCGAGATCGTTAGTGCTGAGTTTCTTGCTCTCAGATCCCAGGTTGCGAATAGAGGTTCTCTTCGCAAACGACTCAATGTTGTCCAAGACAGCGGCTTTGTGTTTGCTACGCTCAGCGGAGATCGTGTGTTGTGTGATGCCGTCGAATTCTTTGAACGCCACGACCATGAGAGCCTGGAAGTTTGTGATGGCGCGGTATTTAGGGTTCTCGGATTTGGGGTGTGCGCTCTCGCCTAGTCGTGCGAAGTAAGACTTGAGTACTGATATGAATGTGCCATCATCTGTAGCATCCAGGAGCTCCTCGCCATTGATCCTGAGAATCGCAAGACCGACTTGAAACAACACGCGAGGGCCTTCCAAGAAGAAGACATCTAGAACGCGGAATGCGAAAATGAGAGGCATGCTGTTGATGTACAACGACAAGAACCATGGCAGAGAGACAACGGAAAGCTGAACGTCGTTCTTGACGAGGTGGTCCCAGATGATAGGCATGGTTTTCTCAACCAGCGATTCGAACACTCGTTGGTCGAGAAGTGTTCCGTACATTGTTATGCTGTAGTATCCTGGTAATAAGCGATCACAGAGGATCGAAAGAACGTAGAATGCTTGCTCCTCGGAAAGATAGCTGACAACTGTACTTAGCTTGGTGTGACTTACAGGCGCTGGGTAGGAAATTGTAGACTTACATTAACAGGGCGGCCACGACAATGTTCATTGCCTGACAATAGCCCACTTCGGTGTTTGTCCAGCTGTATGCTGTCAAGACACGCCTTAGCCGGCCTATGCCCTCCTCGCTTTGGAAGCCAGCATACTCGGGAAGTGAGCGGTTGAGATCCTTCTCGATCTCATCGATCGCAATCGAGTGCTGTCCTTCGTGCTTTGCCAGAGTCTCCTGGTAAAGCTTCGGCTTTTGCAGCCGAAGGTAGAATGCGCCAGAAGTCAATTCCCAGATCTCACCTCGGAGCAGATTTGGCAGGCCAACTCTGATCAATCTGTGGAAATCCGGTTGTCGTACAAGAGTCGTGTTGCGTCCGTTATCTTTCAAGTATTCATGCCATAGCCTCATCTTGCTCCTATCTCGTAACTTCCGTGAATTGCCAGGGTATTTGAAAATGCTTCCCAGGCCTGTGTCCGGTGGTGTCCTAGGCGTGCCATCCTGCTTCTCCGCCGCCGGGGCTTGATCGAACTCGTCAAAGAGGAAGTACTCCGAGTAGCAGCCCTGTGCGACTGTGCGCATGTTTTCCACTTCTTTCACACCTTGCCTCAGACCTTTCTTGAGGCCGTCGCAAAAGCGCTCGCACTGTTGTCGGCTGCCTTCCAATTGAATCGTCAATTTCGGAGGCGCTGGCGCACCAGACTTTGTTTCGCTTGCTGGTTCGAAGCCATTCCAGGTGGTTATCGAGAGAGCGAACATGTAGCTCTGTGTATGCAGCCGCTCTACTCTCCTCACGGCGCATAATGGCAGTGTAAACCCATTTCCAGCTGGTCCAGTGCCATGGGTGCGTCCAGTAAACGCCGAGCTCGCGCTCGTGCTTGCCGTGCTGACGAAGGAGGTATTTACTGTCGAGAAGCACAAGAATTGCTCGCTCAGATGCAGCTGACCCACATAATGTGTGCCTCTCTCACGATCCCAGTTATTCTTATCCCAGCTCCCTTGTTTCCCAGGACTCTTATTGCCGGAGCTCTTCGATTTGGGGAGCGTCAGCTCAGCCGTGATCTCGTGCAGCGGGTTTTGCGATTCGGGTAGGCGAAACTGGTGTCTGAAGAGATGGCCTTTTGAGGGCTTGTTTCCAGAGGTGCCTCCTAGCGGGCCAGGCAGGACCGAGGGATCAATGAATTGTTGGGCTTTCTGAACAAGATTTTGGAGGAACATGTCGGGCTTTGAGGGCGGGTGGGCGCCCTCTCATCGCGGGTTAGAAGGGACAGCAGCTATAGTGCGGGCATGACCTTGTCACGGGTTGCTGGCAGAAACGACCGACGAGGGAACAGTGTATTTCTAGAAGATTGTAGGCGCGTATGGTTTGGATCGAGATCAGGTCGGCCCTGGAAGTGTCCCTGCGGATCTTGCGGTTGATGCGCAAGGTGAAGCAGAGCGCTTGGCGTAGACAGGGCGAGGGCGAGCTGGATGGAGACGTGTAGTGACGATCGCCGCCGTGGATTTACCTGAGCAGCTGATGAGAAGGCAACGCGCAAACCTCCTGGACTCCTTTAGCATGTTTCACATAACGCGTTTGTCCGCGGTCCAGGCTGTTACATCATAATTGTGCGCTGCGTTTGCTTTTGAAGCGTGAGTATGGCCAGGTAAGCAGTTCGCAAGCCTGAATTTGTTTACAGATACCACGATCTTCTCAGCCCGACACACGCGTTGCTGAAGCGCATGTATCCTGCATCTAATGCCAGAGTTACCACAGGAGTGAGATCGCCAGATAAGGTTTGTTGCATTGGATTAGAAGTATAGATGCGAACAACTTGCATTTCCGCTGCCGCTATCAAAAATAAATCAAATAACAAGGGTATCGTATCGCATCTCGTCAACCATTACAAAACATCTTCTGCTCTTCAAAGCACTCAGCCAGAAGTCAAGCCCACCTCCTGCTCGCGGCCCATCGTGGCCCACGTCCAATTCGCTCCACCAACAATCGGTTTCATCCCTTCTTTCGCGCCCATGGCAGCCATGTCGCGCTTCTCCTAGACGGTCGCGCGACCGGTGTGCGTGGTCCTGCTCTTGCGAGAGCGCAAGAAGATGGCTGTAGCATATGATGCAGTGATGAGCCAGAGCAGCGCGTTGACCAAGTCGATCCAGACGGCACGCTTCATGCGAATAATACCGCCTTGCTTGGGTGTTGGGTTGGCGTTGATGAAGATCTTGCCGAAAATGCCGAAGAGCGCGAACCAGAGAATGCTACATGACCGTGTAAGTAAAGGCACTGCTCATGATGTGAGTGCTCATGGTGCGAACGGGGATAGACTTACGTAAGAATCCAGTCCCAAGCAAAGGCCCAGTACGACTTGAAGAACGGAATGCCGTAGATAAGGACCGTGACAGCAGACAGGCCGGCGACGACCTCAGCGTAGACCCATTTTCCGTCAGTGTAGGCGCCCATCTCGCGAGCGCGATGAAGGTCGATACCATACAGTCCGGCAACGGTGATAGCGAGGACGAACTGGAAGAATCGAAGGATGAGGCGGATGAAGGCACCTGTCACGCCTCCGCTGCTGGAGTTGTTGCCTACAAAGTCGAGAGCACCCATCTTGTTGAGATAGTGCGCGTAGATGTTTGATGATCAAAGTGGTAGAGTTTCCGTTCGAGTGTAATGTGTATGTTATACTTGCTGGAGTAATTTGCGCGTTGCAGTCACCGGTGGAAAGTGATGTCGCGATGCAAGGGATGTTTGTGTTGATGGATGGTATGATGCGTTCACTGATTAAGTAATTAGAACCGGTTGTCAAGCCCAGAGTGTTCCAGCACAGTGGCGAATTGTAGTGACAATAAAAGTGGTGTCGTTGCTGACAAGGAGAACGGAAGACAATAAAAAGCAGCCTCGACAATGCGACCTCGTGACTGCTGCTGTTGGATGATGAACGGGACCCAAGGAATGTGGGCAGCGGCGTACCTTCTTGCTCTTATGGATGTGCTGGCGAGCCTCTGCGTCCTCTGTTTCACAACACGTGTTGCACTGAAACGTCAAACGATTTTACGCGCAGAGGAAACGATGGGTGGTGTTGTGATTTATTTACTTGTGATAGGAGACAGGGTTCGGGCTTGTTTGGTTTCGTCACTGGTAGACTTTGCTGGCGCCCATTTCCTGGCTCTGTCACTTGCTCAACGATGTCAGTGGCTTCAACTAGCGCCCTCCCCGTCTCTTACCGCATCTTAGCCGCCCACCAGGGTCGCGATCGGGTTTCGCCTGCGCATGTCGCAAGCATGCTTGATTGGCTGAGAATCATGGCTGGAGAAATTTTGTAGGCAACCTCATGTTTGGAGCATCGTTACATGGCGGTTAAATCCTTTCCAATACATTCATTCACCACTCATAATTATTGCCAACATGAAGCGTAAGGCGGAGAAGCAGACCGCGTCGACCGCCAACGGCAAGAAGCAGGCCATCGAGTCCAACGCCGTGGAGGCACAGTTTGGCGACAACCTCTTCGCTGAGAAGACGCTCAAGGGCTACACAGACGACTATGCTGCCTCGGCGCCATACAAGCACGCTGTCGTCCATGGTTTGATGAACGACTCGCTACTTCGATCAGTGCGGACCGAGATCATCGACAACATCCACTTCACCCCGAAGGAGACCGACATCTATAAGATTCATCAATCTGGAGATTTGGCCAACCTTTCAGGACTTCCCGAGTCTGCGCTCGAGAAGCTTCCCAGCTTGCTAAAGCTTCGCGATGCGCTTTACGGTCCTGAGTTCCGTCAATGGATTTCCACGGTAGCCGGGTCTGGCCCATTGTCTGGCAAAAAGACCGATATGGCTGTCAATGTATACGTCCCTGGTTGCCACTTGCTATGTCACGACGATGTGATTGGAAGTAGACGCGTCAGCTACATTCTTTATTTGACAGATCCCGATAAGCCTTGGCAGGCGAACTGGGGTGGCGCACTCCGACTGTATCCTACAGATGAGGAGAAGGGCGAAGATGGCAAGCTCTACAAAGTGCCACGAGCAGAGTTTAGCAAGGTCATTCCTCCCGCATGGAACCAGCTTTCTTTCTTCGCCGTCCAGCCTGGTGAGAGCTTCCACGATGTCGAAGAGGTCTACCACCGCGCTGAAGGTGTTGAGGAGGATGACGGTGGCCGTGTGCGCATGGCTATCAGTGGTTGGTTCCACATTCCTCAAGAAGGCGAAGAAGGATTCGAGCCTGGTCTGGAGGAGAGATTGGCCGAGAAGAGCTCGCTGCAGCAGCTTCAGGGCAAAGGCGAGCAGTTCGATGACCCCAAGCCTCAATGGATTGATCCGGAAGCTGGCAATGAGCAGTCTGCCGCTAAGGAAGATGACGACGAGGAGGAAGAAGCAGAGATGACCGAAGAGGAACTGCAATTTCTACTCAACTACATGACACCTAACTACCTCACACCCGATACAGTGGAGGAGCTAAATGAGCTCTTCACCGAGGAGTCCACCGCTCAAATGGGCAACTTCTTGAACAAGAGGCTTGGCCCTCGTCTACGAAAGCAGATTGAGTCAGAGGCATTCAAGAGAGAATTCGAGACTTCGCGACCACCGCACAAGCACCGCTACCAATACCTGGCTTCCACGTCATCTGTGCGTCCACCTCCAGTCGGAAGCGAGGACGACCCACACGGAGATATCTTGTACAACTTCCTTCCCAGTCTGGCCTTCCGGAAATGGCTGGCTCTCACAACTGGCCTTTCACTGAAACGCTGCGCCATCGTTGCTCGCAAGTTCCGACGCAGTCTGGACTACCAACTCGCTCAGGGTTACCGCGGTGAGCAGCCACAGCTGGAGTACTGCCTCAACATCACACCCACGACAGGCTGGGCACCCGAAGAACCCGAAGACGAGCCTGAGGATGATGAGGACGACGAAAAGGACGAGGAAACCGCTCCCAAGAACAAAGGCAAAGGCAAGGAGAAGGCAAAAGCGCCCAAGCCCGAGCCCGAGCCCAAACCGCAAGCCGAAGAGGAAGACAACGTCGGCGGCTACGAGCTCTACATGGCCGGAGACGACGACGATGACGACGATGACGACGACGCCGGCTCCGACCACGGCGTCGACATTCCCGCCAAACTCCAATCTGCCACTGGCGCCGGTGATAGGCGCTCGGCAAAGAAGGCCAGAGCGAAGGCAGACCCAGCTATTTACAAGGCTGCGCAAGACGAGGAGGATGACGGCATCCTCTTCTCTAACCCTGCGAGCTGGAACACGCTCAGCCTTGTGCTCAGGGACAGAGGCGTGCTCAAGTTCGTCAAGTACGTCTCCGGCAAGGCCAAGGGCGACAGGTATGATTTCTCGGGCGCTGTGGAGGTGGAAGATATCGATGATGATGACGAGGACGAGGAGGACGACGCGGGCGAGGGCCCTGCGAACTGATAGACTTACATGTATAGACCCAGGCTGTATGATAGCGGTGACCAATGAAATCGTGTCAACTTCGCATGAGCGTGACAGGAACAGCGTTTGATTGCGGTTGACTTCTTGCATGTATATTATCATACAGCAACAGTACGTTGACGCTCCCTCGTTATCACGATGCTTATGTTCAGGTTGCATGCATGTGTGAGAAAAGGCGAACCGTTGTTTTAGGGTTGGGGTTGGGGTTACCATACATCGGGTTTTATGTGATGAGATACATATGTACTCATACGAATGCTTACAGGATGTATAGATAATGAATGATGATTATTACCTTGTGTTGAGCTAAAGGGAGCATCTCGTATGGTGTTGGTGTGTGTGCAGCGCGTTATGTAGCGATTTGATAGCCGATCATGAAAGATACCTCAACGCCTTTTGGCTGGGAGAAATTCGCGAGACAATCAGTCTACTTCATGGACATTCGCCTTGAATCTTCAATTATGTCACGATCTGAGCCCTCGCTAGGGTATCTGCATTGTGAGAACTATACTTGTTTGCTCTTTTTCTCTCGTTATCGTCGGAAGACCCAAGAACGGACCAGACAACGTTGGAAGGGGAGGGGAGGTCAAAGGTGCCATCACCACATGTTACCGTATTCAAGACTGCCTCCAAACTTTACAGAGCTCATGCCACGATCAACTCTACAAACTCGCGTAGAGCAAATTGATTTGGAAGCTCTGAAGTCCATTATATTGCTGGCCTGTTCATTGAGATGAGCGTGAAGCGAAGTCGACCGGATCAGATAGCACGTGCTTCGACACTAGGAAGACCCACCGTCCGAAGATGCTAGATTATATAGAGTAAATCCAGGTACCGATTAGGAAAGTCACAGACAAACAAAAGCCAGTGCTCAAGGAATGATATGGCAGAAGCCGGACTGCTGATACCTTCAAGCCTTGCCGCGACTGCTCAGGAGATCCGGAGCATGAGAGACACTCCTACAGACATACTGTCACCAGGCGGAGGAGCTGCCTCGCCTTTCTATACCACGAGCCCTGATCAAAGCAAGACACGTTCGACAAACCACCGCCTGTCAAACGGTCAGCATCTAGACCCGCGTGCTCGCGTGAATTGATGTACAGACTACGAGATGTAAACAGTCGTCATAACGTGTACCGAGTCAATGTACGCAAAAGACGGTTGAGAAGAGTCCCAGACGTGTGGTAAGTATTCGGCGAGCGATCCGAGGCGGTCGATCTACGATGGGCTCCCTCGATCCAAGCCCTGTTTGGGAAACGCAAACAACAAAGTACCTGAGTTTGCCCGCGGAGCAGAAACTCACGTTGGGGTGGCCCGGAAGGACGACCGAGGTGTTGAGTTATATAAATGTATGCGATCTTTGAAGCACCCCGAAGGTGGCCGTGGATCATGAAGCGAGGTTTTGTGTGGGAATGTGGTGCGTCGAGACTGTCGAGAGTGCCAGATGGCAAAGGTCAGCAAAGCCAATTTGCCGGTGTCGTTGGCAGGCCTGGGCGTGGGTGTAGCAGTATCGAGGAAAAAGTCTGGGATCGAAAGCAGCAAAGTCGATGGGAGGCCTTCAAGCAGGGCTGGCATCGGCATCGACAGCGAGCACACGCCTTCTTGCACACCTTGAGCGCACATTTGTGCTCCCGTGATGCATCGTGAACCACCCACTCGAGCGGCCCTGTAAATCTCTCGCTGCCGAAACCCTGACGAAACCCCCAAACGCGCGTGGCCATAACGTCTTTGCAGAAACATCAGGTATTTGCACAAACACTCGTCATCCGCTTTGCCATGCGCAACGTCTCTCCCCTCTATCGCCTTCGATTGCGCCCGCTAGCCTACAGTCGCCACGCCTAGCTGTCTTTCTTCTGTCTTCTAGCGCCTGTGGCCGTCACCGACCTGCTCGCATCTCTGGGCGCATGCGCCTAATCGGCGGCAACAGAGGCGTGAGACCGCGCATGGTCGCCAAAAGCTTGTCGATGTCCGATCGTTAGCCTCGCTAGCCTTGTGAATCCAGAGACAACCGTCCACTATCAATTCTAGACAGGGTCTGTACTTAGGAAGTAGGCTCCGTGCGGACCAAACATGACCGTCATGCGGCTTGGAATGACCTTTCCCTCGCCCTTTGCCGTCTACGTTAGCCCGCATCACAGCAGCTGCTAGTACATGTAGCTTTGTATGATCTACTCAAGTAGGTGGCTCCCCCTCCCTCTTCCAGGATCCTTGGCCTTCTTCCTTTTACCTACGCCGTCACTATCCTGCCAGTCAGCCCTCATCGTCGACCATCCCTGCTCCTGGAAGATCCACCGCTAGCTTATACTGTGATATCAAACTGCCATCACATTGACACAACCGCAAAATTCAACGCCCTGCGCGGTTGACTGTTTTAGATAGGATGTCGAGCACAACTATCGTGTTACCAACAACCCCGGAAACCCACGTTACGTGGAAGCCAGTAACTTGAACTCGCCACCTCGGACATGCCTCTCACATACCACTTCAGACCCTTCCCAACCCCGGAAGAGCTTCGTTCCGATCATAAACCTCAACCAACAAGCACCGAGCCATCAACGACAGTATGTCCTTGTCAAAAAGCCGTTGCGCGCTGCAAGAAATGCCGCCAACAACGACCGGAGGAAAGATCCGCATTGCGACAGCCTTCCCAGACTATGCTGCCCTCTATCAAAGAGGAACTGGACCCTTTACAGCGCGCACTCACACCCAAGGCCATTCGCGAACAGCGCCGTGCGGCCAATCGCATGTCTGTGAGCGCTGCTTTGCATGAAGCCGCGGGCAGCGAGGATTATTTCACGTTCTATCACGACACCGCATTTGCTCGATCACCTGCAGCATCATCACAATCGGGGTACCGTCGCAGCCGGCCTGGAAGTTCGCGCAAATCGAGTGCAGAAGAAGCAACCTTGCCGCCAGTACCGACACTAGAAGCATCTGACTCGTCTGATTCGGTCGAATCCATTGATAGTGTTCTCGAAGAAGAGCAAGATCTCGCTCGACGCGGCAGCTGAAGGGTCGGCGCTCTGCGCGCATGAACAATATACCACGGGCTACAACTACAAACACAACTACGACGATGCTTAGTCTGTTCGCGGGCGTACCAAGCAGGAATCGAGCGACGACAGGAGAAGAGCGGTGCCAGTCCATTTACAATCTTCCCTGATCATTCTGTACCATTAAGACAGCAACAACGCTCTATACCCATGTTATTGAATACAAGAAAATTAAATTTAACAATACATCGAACATTTTTACACCATCACTTCTTCTCATTCTTGCCTCTCGACGTGTACAGTTCCTCACTTCTCGGCAAGTTAGTCTCTTGTCGCGATGGGTGGATGAACATCTTTGCACTTACGCTTTCTCTCCTTTGCCACCCAACTTCTTGCCTTCCAGACGCTCGAGTGATTCTTCGATCAAGCCGATGTGACCTCGTAGCGTTCCTTCGAGTTCGTCCATGCGAGCTTCGTGTTCTTGTAAGTTGTAGTCGTGATGTGATTTGAAGTACATCGTTTGTGCTCCGAGCGTGGCGAGAGTCAGAGCTTGGAGAATGGCTGCTGGGGAGCGGAAGGTGGACATGATCGCTGCTTTGATGGTTTGATCCTGAAAAGTCGATAAAGGAAGAGTGCTTGTTTAATAGCAGATATCTTTGGTTCAATCTGGTGTTTCCATTGAACGGTGTTCAACAGTCGATCGATATGGATGACATCATGGAAGTCGGAACGTGAATCCAGGGTGCCTGTGGCAGTTGCACTCTACGCGTCTCGTTGCCTCAGACGCGATTTTGCGATTAAAGTAACATCTACTCTGATATTTTCTTTGTCACGCGCCGAGCCGTTGGAATTACACCTTGCATACTATCGCAATCGCATTCATACGCCCGACAAAGATCAGAAATGCACCCATAGCATCATCCGCACCACCAGGCGATGGATTCTTCCCAGCCTTTCGCCTCGTCTCCTGTATCGCCAACCACGCGCCTCCCACGACGCAGCAAATACACATACAAACACCTCTCCACCCTCGCGCAAGGAGCACCAACATGTCCCCTACGCGTAATCGCCCACATCGACCTTGACGCCTTTTACGCACAATGCGAAACCGTCCGCCTCGGCCTCGACCCCACCAAACCCCTCGCCGTGCAACAATGGCAAGGCCTGATAGCGATCAACTATCCCGCTAGAGCCTTTGGCCTGAACAGACACGTCACGGTAGCGGAAGCGAAAGAGAAGTGTCCGGAGTTGATCTGCCAGCACGTTGCGACGTGGAAAGAGGGCGATGTCAAGTGGAGTTATGGCGATGGAGACGAGGCTTTCCGGGAGATTGCTTCGCGGAAGGTCAGCCTGGATCCATACCGGTTGCAGAGTCGGAAGATTTTGGCTGTGATTAAGGAATATCTGCCGGCGGACGTACAGAAGGTGGAGAAAGCGAGTATCGATGAGGTTTTCTTGGATCTTTCGGCACAGGTGCATGGGATGATGCTGGAGCGATATCCGGAGCTGAAGGGCCCGCCACCTTATGATGACCCGTCAGAACCGCTGCTACGGCCACCTACGACGGCTCTAGACTGGGCGGCAGATGCTTTGGTTGACTTGGACAAGGAGCAGTCGGAAGAAGACGATCCGGACTGGGACGATGTCGCAATCCTCATTGCATCTGAGATTGTGCGCGATGTCCGGCGGCAGATCTTCGAAAAGCTCCATTTCACATGCTCGGCTGGAATCAGCAAGAACAAGATGCTCGCAAAGCTAGGTTCGGCGCACAAGAAGCCGAATAGCCAGACTGTCATCCGCAATCGAGCGGTACAACATTTCCTAAGCGATTTCAAGTTTACCAAGATTCGTAACCTGGGTGGTAAATTAGGAGACGAGATCGTAGCAGCTTTCAACACAGACACAGTAGCTGAGCTTCTACCTATACCCATCGAACAATTCAAGAGGACTCTCAGTGACGACACTGGCTCTTGGCTCTACAACATCATTCGTGGCGAAGACAACAGCGAGGTGAATCCGCGCACTCAGATCAAGTCTATGCTGAGCGCGAAATCTTTCAGGCCGTCGATCAACACTCTCGACGTGGCATGCAAATGGCTACGTATCTTCGCTGCGGACATCTACAGTCGGCTAGTCGAAGAAGGTGTGCTCGAAAACAAGCGCCGACCCAAGACGATGAACCTTCACCACCGACAAGGTGCGCAGACAAGAAGTAAATCGATACCTATCCCATTGGGCCGTGCCATCACAGAAGAGGGAATGTTCGAGCTCGCCAAAAGTCTCTTAGCCCAAGTCGTCGTCGATGGGCGTGCATGGCCATGCGCCAATCTCAGCTTAAGCGTTGGAGGCTTTGAGGAGGGTGTACAAGGTAACAAAGGCATCGGAGGCTTCCTTGTACGAGGCGACGACGCGAAGGCGCTACAAAACGCGCAACCAAAGACAGATGCCACTCCGCCACCTACGAAGAGAAGACGTGTGGACGATAGTGGAATTGCCAAGTTCTTCGGAACCACGCGAGAAGACAGCCGCGAAAGCAGTGGCGGCGACCTTGGTCTCAGTGATTACGATCAGCGGCAGGAAACTCCTCAGCAAGTCGACCACCAAGAAGAATCTTGGATTGAAGAAGAAGGAGAAGCAGATGGTCGAGATGTGAACCTTCCGAGCAGTGGCGCGGACCCACTACTCCCACCACCCTCAGCACAATTCGCCAGCGACAGTCCCGAAGAAGCAGCACCTCAAGCAGTGTTGCAGGATTCAAATGAATCGCCCGATTTCTATACTTGCCCTCGCTGCAGCGCTCAGTTGCTGCCCGTGGAACAACCTGAGCACGAGGACTTCCATTTCGCGCAAGATCTACAAAACGAACAGACCATACCACCGCCAGTCCCGCCCAATCCCGTACCAACTACCAGCAAAGCCAGTGCTGCTGGTTCTGCGAGGGGTGGCGGTAGTGCGCGAGGTAGAGGTAGAGGCAGAGGCAGGCCCAGTGCCATGTCCAGCGGGCCAGAAAGAGGCCAGAAAAGGCTACACTTTTGAGAAAGGTCCGTGAACTTGGGCAAATCTCTCATGGCATCGCTCCTATGTGCTACGCCTATCCATGATTCACGCAGCATACAGATGCATTGGAAAGATACCCAGCGAATGTTTGCATTCTCAACGGCATGGTAGATACTTGAGGCATTATTGAATGCTAATTCATTTCATTCATCTGTTTATCTTACGCTAAGAAGCTGATAACTTTTGGCTGGTCCCGACCAAGCCTCAAGACTGCTAACACTCTATGAAGTATCAGAGCAGCCGACAAAGTTGTTGCCAGAAGCGCCAGTGTGCGTGATCGACCCAGCGTAAGCGCAGTTCGAGTTGAAAACAACGCGGTCTGCGCCAGGCGAGCCTGCAATGGACGGTTAGCTCTTCTTCGATTCTCGAACACTCTTCGCGATCGAGGACTTACCACCAGTGTAGAGACCACTCGTCTTGATCGGGAACTCTTGCCACGGGCCGCTGACACGGAAGTCAAAGCCTTCGTAGTTGTTGTAGCGGTGAGGGTAGTTGCCGCTGCCGACTTGTTGTCCGCCCTCGAAGTAGTTGCAGCCCTGGTTGACGGCGGCGGAGACTTGGGCTGCTGAGTATCTCTGGAGGGCAGGATTGTCAGCTCAATGTGAGACTTGCTAGGAGAGGACAAGATGGAGTACGTACGGTGCTGCCACAGGTCACAGCGCCTTGACGCTTCTCAATGGGTGCAGGAGCAGCGAGCACAGAGGCCGCAAGGGCGATGGTGGCGATGAATGAAGTGTACATTTCGGTGGTCTTGGGAGCGAGTGTGGAGGACGATCAGGTTCACGAGCGGACTGAACGACGGATGGAGTTTGGAACGAGAGGCGGTGTGGTAATGGCGATACTGATGGATGAATAGAGTGGTATGGAACGGGTTCGATAGTCTCTACTTATGTGTTCGCTCTTTGCACCACCACCTGTACACGCTTCGAGGAGCTCACCGGACTACGGTGACTGCGTGTGATTAGATAGATTGCCTAGCCATAAGCCTCGGACATTTGCATTGGCTATTAGCCTGGTGCTTCTGCAACAATGGCGATCTCTGCTTCCCCTCCTGCCTACAAGAGATGGCCGACGAGGGCTTACAGCCAAAGAAACGCTGCACGATGCATGGCAATCTAACCAAGATGGCATAACAGCCGTGCCGTGCAGCCAATGGAGGCGAGCCCGACAGAAGGACCCAAGGCCATGTCGACAAGTGCAAACACTCTGCGAGGGCTGCGTGGCACTGCAAGGCGGGCAAACTGCTCCGAAGCCATACGGAGGAGCGGTCGCAAGCACATGTCTTATCACAATCGCATTTGCGCAGGTGGGTCCGTGGTGTTAGCAGCAACCTAATGTCGTGTCCTGTCCAACGAGCGTGTGTAGAGGAGGAAGTGCCCTCTGAGTTTCACTTGGCCTTCTGGGGGATTGGGGATCTGCGGCTAGCCGGGTCGGGCAGGTCCCTGTTCGTTTTGGCCAACTTCCAAGGGAACCCACATGCACCCTGCCGACGCGTTTGTGTGGTTGAGCTGGCTTTCTGTTGCGGGCTGGCTTGTGGAGTATCTTGCTTGGTTTGATGTGGTGCCTGGTGATTACTCGGAGCAAGGCGAGACTGTGCGATTCGATGGTCATGCCACGTCATGTTCAGGGCCCGTAGAAGATGACACACGTACAGTAAAGTTGTAGGTCAACAACACTTCATTGTTAACTTACTACACAGCACACATACCTGCCGCCATTGTACACCTTTTGCATTGACTTGGACACACTTATTAACATATACAACATCATCATCATGGGCGGCATCGAACCAGACCACGAGATCAAGCACTCTCACGAATACCGTGCCCTTGCCACGTACTTATCAAACAAACCTCAACCTCTCAACGACGCCCATGAGTCATTCTGTAAACCCACCGAAGAGACCTTCATGAGCTCCCAGAGCGCTTCGGAAGTCGAGACTCAACTCTGGCGTGTCTGGAAAGCAGTCGTTGCCACTGCCACGCAAACGCCACACGATTCTCCCGCCCAGCAGAAATTGGCCGACTTTGTCCTGGAGCTGCGGAACCGTCCTACCGTGGAGCGACAAGGAAAGGTGTGCAAAGTCTGGGAAGCGGTCGTGTGGAAAGACCTTCCCATCCTCGGACCACAGATGAGAGAGGCATGGAACGATGGTGAGTTTCTTGACGTGTCCACCATCTGCCTCAAGCAACTACTAACACCCTTCAAAAGCCGCCACCGATCATTCACACCATCATGCCCGCACCGCCTGGATTAACCTAAACGCTTTCACCGCGACCCTAGTCAACACCATCCAATCCCGCAGCATCACTTTCCCGCCCGACAACGACTTCTCCCTCTACGCCATCTGGACCATTCGCATGGCGCTCGAGGACGATGATGGCCAGCAAAAAGCCGACAAGACCTCTCTGGAAGCAGCAGCAGCATGGTTTGCCTACGCAGCGCCCACTCTTTCCAAGCTCTCTAGCGAAGGCAAGGAGTTCCAAGGTAAGATCGCGAAGCAAGGCCAAGCGATGCAGGGCAAGGAATGGAGAGGGTTTTCTAAGGAAAGGTGGGATCACTGGGAGGAGAGGTTGAAGGCTTGCGGTGATGAGGGCTTGGTGGCGAAGGCGAATCGTGCCATTGGTGAGGTGAAGTGATCGGGTTCGTGAAGAGTGATGTTGTTATGCGGTGCTACCTCATCTGTTGGTCAAGGAAAAAGCAGTGCAAGCCATTGAGATACCTCAGAGCTCTCCGTTCCATGTGCGGTAATATCTGATCTGCCCGTCAAAGAGATGATAGTGCAAGCCATTGAGATACTTCAGTACTCTCCGGTCTACGTGCCGACATATCTAACCTACCAGTCTACGATACGACAGTGTAAGCCAGAGAGATACCGCAGAGCTCTCCATTTTATACGCGGTCCCATTTCATCTATTAGTCAAATCAGTAGCAGTGTCAGCCATTGAGATTACTTTAGGTCCCTCTGTTTTACCTGCCGTCGTACCTTATCTACTGATCGAAAATTTGACAGTGTAAACCAGTGAGATCTACCAGTACGCTCCATTTTACATGCGGTACTACCTAATCTGCTGATCAAAGAAACGGTATTGTAAGCCATTGAGATACCTCAGAACCCTCCGTTTAACATACGGTCATACCTGATCTGCCGACCAAAGAAACGGCCGTGCAAACCATTGAGATACACCATCACTCTCTGCTCTACACATCGTGCTATCTGAGAAGATAGTCAAGGAATCTTCTGTATAACCCACTGAGATATGTTACTACTCTCCACTCCACGTATGGTACTTCCTAAGACACCAGTGGAAGAAATGGCAGTATAACCCATTGGGATACATAATTACTCTCTGCTCCACGTACGGTGCTATCTGAGAAACTAGCAAGTGAGATCAGAGTGCAGCCCATTGAAATGTATGATTGCTCTTCACGCCACGTATGATACTGCCTTTGATGCTAGCAAAAGAAACCACAGTGTGGCCCATTGAGATACAACATCACTCTCCGCCCGATGTGCTCTGCTGCCTCATGCATCAGCCAAAGAATTCACGTTGGCAGCCACTGAGATACCGTTGATGCCATCACATAGCTCAATCACGAAGACGGTAATATCATCAGGCGTGGAGGTCGGAGATATCAACAGTACCACTGTACCAGCGAGATGGCAGGTGAGATTACATGGAAGGAACATCAAATTAGATCAAGGTAACAGCCGCAATGGCATATCCATTGTTAAATATACAAAAAACTCCCAAAACCAATCCCGGGTATCTCATCCAAAACATAAAACAAAACAAAACTGCTTCACAAGCACTGTGGTTGAGGAGTGTAAGGGTCCTTCTCAGGAACACCCAGGGATTCCTTCCCGAAGAGGAGGGTTCAACCTACAAGTGCTCCGTCCAAGCTGGAAGGGAATATGCGGGAGGTATGGTGGCGCTCCTACCGCACAGGGTCCAAACCAGGCCTTGAAAAACGGCAACCCAAACAACTCACTCAACCGAACAGGCTGAGACCCATTCCGCCCATGCCGGGCAACAGGTCCTGCACTCCCGTGCTGACCGAGGCCAGCAACGTCTCCTGCTCTGCGCCCATCAGGCGCTGGTATGCCAGGTCGTTGGCGTCGAGCCAAATTTGGTTCTCGCGCAGCAGGCCAGCAAAGCCGGAAGCGCAGAGGATGATGGCGGTCAGGAAGAGGAGCCACATCCACCAGGGAACGACGGGGCGGTCGACGTGCTCGGTGATGTAGCGGTTGCGCAAGTGTACACGGACCTCGGGGACTGGTTTCTTGGTGGGAGCAAGCACTGGTGCGACAGGAACCGTCTCCACGCTAGTAGTTGTGCTGAATCCGAGCGGCGCAAGCGTCTTCGTGGTGGCGGGAAGGACAGGGACGGTCTCGGCGACGGTCATGCCGCTGAAGTGGAAGGGCTTGACAGCGGAGACAGGTGCGGCGACAGGATCGGTCTCGGTGCTAGTGATGCCGCTGAATGCGAAGGCTCTGTTGGTCTTGGTGGCAGAGGTGGTGGCCGGGGCGAGGGCGGCGACGGGGGCGGCGACGGGAATGGTGACAGGGATGGTGTCGACACTGGAGATGCCACTGAAGCTGAGAGGGTCGGAGTGGTTGTCGAGGGCGGCGATTGGGGCGGCGACGGGGACAGTCTCGACACTGGTGATGCCACTGAGGCTGAAAGGCTCTTTGGCCGCGGACTTGATGTGCTCCGAGGCAGCCTCGGAGTGGTCGTCGGAGTGGTCGTCTAACTCCTCGTGGAGTGAGGAGGTGGAGAGGATGCGTGGGCGGCCGGCGGGAACGTCGTTCTGGTGCTCGCGGACGTAGGCGAAAATCTCGTCGATGGTGAGGCCCTTGGCCATGTTGGAGAAGACATCTTCGAAGGACGAGTGGACTTCTGCGATCTCTCCTTTCAGGGTCGTGTTTTCGGTGGCGACAGTCGTTAGTGAGGCCACTTCACTCTCGAGAGCGTCGATGCGCTGCTGCAGTTCTCTGTTGTAGACTCCGGCCTCGTCAAACTCTTCTTCGAGTTGGTGCCTTTTGCTGGCTTCTTCTTTGAGCGCGCTGGAGAAGGCGATGCTTTCGTTCCTTGCCAGTTTCATGAGGCCTTCGGAGATGTTGTAGCGCTTTTTGTCGGCCGCGGCGGCAGCTTTGGCGTCTTCGGCCTCTTTCTGGACGGCCACGAGTCGCTTGTCACCTTTGTGTGCCAGGTCATCCTGTGCCTGGATTGCATTCTTGTGTTTGGTGATTTCGCGTGACTTGAAGTCGTTGACTTTGCGGGCGTCGGCGAGCTCGGCTTCGAGCTGCTTGCGTGCAGCTCTGTGTTCGTCGTCGTTCTTGTTGTGACGGTCGATGAGGGCGACAATGCGCGGATCTTGCCAGATCTCGTCCTCCTCATCCTGTTGGCTCTGGCCGGCCTCGGTCTCCTTCATCGATTGGCCTCCTTCAACAGAGCCAGGAACACCCTGGTTGTTGTCGGTAGAGCCGACCTCCGAAGCCTCGGACGCGGCAGCGGCGGCGGCGGCGGCGGCGCGGCGGGCGCGTCGTTCCTCGCGAATGAGGGAGCGTGGCTTGCGGTGCCTTGGCTTGCCGCCCGCAACCTTACCGCCATCACCCTCCTCAGTGGTGCCGACACCACCGGGAGCTGGCCACTCCTGCTCCTCCTCCTCCACCTTCTTCCCATCCACCCACTTCACAGTACTCCCCGCTCTCTTCATCGCTCTTGCTGGTGGTTGTGGCGGCGCCGGCGGTGATGTTGATGGTGATGGTGGCGCTGTGGTGCTGCCGAATGATGTGGTTGTGAAGAAAAGTCGCTGTGGTGCTGCGGTGTGATGTGATCGCAAAAAAGTCGCTGTGGTGGTGGCGTGCTGGTGAGAAAAAGAGTGAGAGTGATTGTTTGTTTTTGAGCGGCGGTGGACGGGCCACTTGGCAGGCGCGACTGACGACGAGAATAGGAAGGAGCGACTCGCTGGGTGAAGTGTAGTTCACTGGGTGAAGTGTGGCTGGTGAGAGCAGGTGAACTGGAGAACTGAGAGGCCTCGCGTTCAAATCTTTCTCGGATGCTGATTTCGAACAGATATGAGTATGGAGTCGACGATACTATCACTAGCAAAAAGTTCTCGGAAGCTGGAGACATCGATCACTTTGTCTTACAATACCATGCATGAACTACGGATATCGATGGGACGCCCAGAGACAAAGACAAACACATACCCGGATACGGACTTGGCTTTGTTTACACTCACTCACCGGCGTTTGTTCGAACCATCAAAGTGAAGAATCAGGCCTGCCCCTCAACACACTTCACTCGGTGAAGTACGGCAACTTCAATTTCACCGGATCGATAGCTCACATCTTATCGCGGATGATACTGGCATTTGCACTGCTCTTCGATAGCGAGAGGTCATGAATATCGATGCTCTCGATGGGAGAGAACAGTATTCCGAGAGTCCAATACCGCTGGTATTAGCATGCGAGATTTAGAACGATCACCATCGAAATTGGTGACTCGTGGTTTGTTTGCCTTCACTTTGAAGTGATGTCTGCCCTCACTTACGCACGGGCCCACCCATCACTTCGAAGCCCCACATCACCCAACACTCTGAAACAGCACGAGTCAAGTTATTGAGAACAACGGCAATCAAGTAAGGTTTGAACAAAGGTAAGTTTTCAATAATATATGGCTACGTCTAATGCCTTCTCCAATTCATCCTTCAGTCCTTCGTGCCGCGTCTCTTCCTCTTGACCGCATATTTCCCTTCCAGCAGCCTCGGCTTCGACCGGTGGTCATTCCATCGTTGTCTCCTCTAATCCAGGTATATGCGCATGAATAGGAAAGTGTGCTTTTGGGGCGCACAAACAAATTAACGCCCGCTGTATGTAAGAACTCAGTGCTCTCCAATGAAAAGAAAACCCGTGGGATATCACATCTTCCCTCCTCGTCAGCTCCGCATTCACAATTGAGCGGCCTTGTATGATGCGATCCAAATTCGCCTCCCTGTTCCGTGTCGTGCTCGTGCTCATGTGCTCTGCGGCCGACTCGTTATGAGTTGACGCTGGGCGAACCATGTCAACTCTGATCACGCTCATTCAGGCTTCTGGCTGTCCCGGTCTTTCTTCTTGCGCAAGACCGGCATCAAAGTCTTCGTTCTTCGTTCTTTCTTCACTTTGCGGTCACTGGCGGCGGCTTGCTGCTGTTGTTGCTGCTGCACCACGGTCTCAGCCTGTTCGCGGCGCACTTCGCGCTGATAGGACGGCAAGGCAGTGGTGTGCTCAGTGTCGCTGCTGACAGCGCTAGAGACGTTGCTCGCGCTCGCAGACGCAGTCGGCGATTCGATAGACGGCCGAGCAGGTCGCGCTGGGCGCTGCAATGTCAGCGGCCGACGCGGGTTCTTGGGCTTAATCGGTGGCGGCATGTCGAAGGCAGCGGTAGAGTTAGAGCCAGAGTGCGTGGGCGTTGACTCGTAATGACGAGAGGAAACCTCGTCTTCGTCCGTTTCTTGCGGGTCCGATATTGGTCGATGAAGTGCATTGTAGACGGAGGCCATGTGTGGCGCGGAGGCCATTGAAGTGTCTGCGGCGATGCGCTCGGCTACCTTCTCGAATGAAGTTCTTGTGTCGTCAGTGGTGGAGGGTGGTCTTTCCAATTGATCGATCAGCTCGTCCCAGCGGAAGCTCAGCGCACTGTTAGGTCGCTCAGCTCGCTCTGCACGGCTCAAGCATTCTTGAGTCCGTGCATGAAGGCTACTGCAAACATCGTGGAAGGCCTTTAGGTCGCCCTCTGAAGTGTGGATGGCTTGCATGAGGCTCATCTGAGGTTTACCAGTAGTAGAGATCTCATGCTGCTCGCTCGTCTGGGATGTCGTTTCTAGCCAGAGCTGGACAAGCTCGGCGAAACAACGAGCCTGATCGATAAGATACGGCAGACTAGGGAAGCCCTCACGGCTCGTGGGCGGCAGGCGATGCATGATAGTCATGGGTGTGGTGTAGCTTAGATGTGTCTCGGCACTTGTAACGCCTCCAATGCTAGTTGGAGACGAGCTATCCGAGTGCGAGAAAGAGGATGAGAGCAGCGGCGTTGGTACATAGCAAACGTCATCGACAAATCCTTTGAAGCTCTCTCGGTGCTGTGTTAGAAATTGGTTCATTGGCTCCATCCAGTGTTCCTTAGTGCCAAAGCTTGCCATGTTGGCGAGGGTCTGAAGGGATTTGGCGATCAAAGTGCAGGTTCGGCGTGCTTTTGGTTTCATATCGTCTGCGATTGAATTAGAGGAAGAACTTCATGATGAGGTGACCACAGCATCAACATACCTTTCATCAGACCGAACAGCTTCGGGTTTAAGACTGCTGGACAGAAGAACCGAAGGAACAGGAAGCCCGACACACTGCTGAAGCTCACGCTTCTCAAGAAGTCGCCATATCTGTCTTCGGCGCATGCCCTGACATGCCTGAAAATACGCCTCAGCTCGATTGGGCATTTTGCTTTGGCAGCAACGATAGATTTCCACACATCTTGTGTGTATCCAAGCAAGCGACGCCAGTTGCGCTCCAGGTCAGCTGGTGAGGACACTCGGTTAGGATCCACTTCGCAGTCAGGATCTTTCTCGTTAATCTCTCTGACCTTCGCGCCAAGAGCCTCTTCAAGGTATTCCCTACCGACGCGGCGCATGTGGCTGTCCAAGCTCTTCGTCAGCAGAGTGTTGCCTCTGAATAGGAGGTTCGCCTCGAGAGTAGCGTTCTTGTTCATGTCTCGGACTAGGAGCTCCCGATCAGTGTGACCCGCCGCTGCTCCTAAGCTTTCGTTGCTATCGTTCGAGCCCATGCGCCGGCTGTATCGGAGGCGGTTGACTGGCGTTTCTCTGTGCACACTATCAATCTCGTCCTCGACAAGAGCCATAATCCAGTCGCTAGCTCTTCCAGAGACTTGGAATAGGTTGAGCAGACAATCGCTTAGTCGTTTCAGCTCGCCAGGAATGATGTGTGCGATCTGAAGCGTCAAACTGTTGGAGAAGCGGTGAAGTAAGTCGCTCAATGGTTGATAGTCCCTGGACATCAAAATGACGCCTTCTTCCGCTCTAGCCTTGATGAGAATCTCGCCAACACGCTGGTTGTACATGTTTACCACAGGCCACCACTTCTCAATTTCGTTCGCTGCAGCCAGCTCTTCGAGGTAAATTTCAACCTTTCCGCAAGTGACATCAAAGGTGATGCCGCTGTAGCCGCCTTCTGCGTTCATGTTGCCAGTAAACCCGTAAGCTTCGTTAACAAGTTTGCTCTGCTGTGACTCTTGTGCGCGCGCGTGCTCTGGCGGCCTCCTCTTGATTACCACACTTGCACTGTTGAGCACAGGTGGAAGGTCCGAGAAGTCGAATGTTTCGCCCCACAAGGGATTGAGTCCTTCGAATTTTGCAGCTGTTTTGCCTCGTGTTTCGTTGTCCAGTAGAACTTCCACGTGGTAGCCGTATTGCTCTGGTCGTATTTGCGGAGCCTTGCTGTGTCCACCTTGAAAGCTGGCATCAGTGGCGTTCGCTCCAGTCGGTGGGTACATCTTCGCCTCAACTACGCGAACATGCAAAGAGCGCTCCATGCGAAACATGTCTGCTGTTGGCGCTGCAACAGTATCGTCTCCTTCAACTTCGACACTGTTGGGGCGTGGGCCGTACAGAGCAGGTATGGTGAAAGCTCTCAGCAGCACAAACCATACTTCGAATAAGACTCGACTTTCCAGGCTCAGGAAGATTGGCCGAAGCAGCGCGCTATTCCCAATTGCACTGCTGGTGTATTGGGGATAGATGGCGATGCAGTGTTCATTCCCAAGCACACTTGGATCGAGTCGTTGAATAGCGCATCGGCTCAGCTGACTGAGCTGCACAACAGAAATCAAGACGTTGTTATCAGACTCGGAATGCAATTTTAGCTCGCCATTCTCTCTGAGCTGACCACTGATCCTTCTCCAGCGCCGACCACCAATACTCTGTACTCGGTACACTTGCGGTCTTCCAATAGCAGCCGAGCCAAGGGACGATGATGGCGTGTTGTTGTACGTGACGTTCGTGTCCCAGAAGATCATACTTCCAATTTTGATGACAGGGGCTTCCCTTGTTGCGCTCATTAGAACGGATCGCCTCCTATTGCTTCGGTCGCTGTTTGCGCGCTCGCGTCCATCCGGGTTCTGTGTAGAAGTCGAGCGAGACATTGCGGGTCGTGGCGGCAATTGTGGCGGTGGTTCAGCATCGGATGATGTAGCACTAGTCTGCGGTTGTGGCTGCCTGCTTTTGTAGCCTTTTGGCGGAATCGGTTGCCAGCAGAGCAACGCTGCGAACCACGAATCGAGATCGGCCTGGTTGAACAATTTCAGGTGTACCTCTCCTGAAGTTGCCGACTGTGAGGATTTAATGTTGATGTAAGGTGTTTCTCCATCTTCTGCAAGATCGACCTGACATCCTCGCAGGTCTGAAACAAGTTTTTTGTGAACACCTTCGCTGCCTCGTGACTCGTAGAGTAAGCTCCCACTGTCCTCCTTGATGAAGCAGTACGCCTGCGACCATGGTGACTGTACCCCACGTCGAAATAGTAGGTTCCCGCTCATTCTTCCATCGAGAGTTTTCATCAAATGTAATATTCGCCGCGCGTTGGCCGAGGGCAGAGTTCCTGGTATTGACTCGACGGTATGCGACGATACGGGTGACACGCTTCGCCTGCTCAAGATCTCTGTAGGAATCTGCACCGGAGATCCGAGCGATGAGATCGAAGGCGCAGAAGGAGGCGATGTCGCCGCTGGGACCGAAGCCAGGTAGTCAGCGCCACCGCTGTGAATAGGTGCGCCGGTGGTGTTGACGCTCGCGATGCGATGGCGATGCCTGAACGAGGTTGGCGAGCGGTCCCTTGAGCGTCGCTCGTCAAGTGTCCGCGTGCGTGGTCGATTGCTGCTGTAGGCGTCGCGGCCACTCTGGCTTGCGTGGGAGCTCTCGCCATTGCCCTGCGTGCTACTGCGGCCCAGCATTCCTCGCCCGTTCGCAGCGCTGGAACGGCTGCTGCCCGGGCTCCTGTTACCTGAGTCCCACTCTCTGTCTCGCCTCAAGCGAGTGCTGAGGCTGCTGGTCGGACTGTTCGCCTTGGTGGGCTGTGCTGCGCGGCCGCCGGTGATGGTCGTGGTGCTCACAGGCACAAAGGCGTGTTCGAAGCTCGTGGTGCCACGTCCGGTGTGCTCTGGTTCGGAGGTGTCGGGTGTGACGGCCCTGATCGTTGCGCTCTGCGGCGTCTCTGTGTCACCGAATGCAAGGGACGCTACCACCTGAGCGTTCTGCACCTGCTGGGCGTGTAACGCCTCTTTTTGCGCGGCCTTGGTGGCCTTCTCCTCAGCGAGCCACTCATCGTACATGCTCGGCTCCTTCCTCCGTCGCGGCTCCGTCCAATGCTGTCTCGCGCGGCCGCTCTCCATGTTTGCGGGCGCGGTGTCGTCCACCTCCAAGTCCAAGGTGTGTGTGTGTGTCGTGTGTATACTTGATGTGTATGCGCGCGGTGTTACGCCAGGTCTGCTTCCTGCTCTCCAGCCGCCCGGGCTAATAGCCCCAATGGCACAGGGCGGTAATTACAAGTTCGTGTAGGCGTACGGCGCATGTCGCAGTCCTCCAAATGCCCAGCCAGCCAGCAGTAGTCCGCCTCTTGATTGATCGATCCACGCACGCGCTGCCCTGGTCAAAATGCCCGCTCCAAGAATGCCGGGTCCACCCACGCACGCAAGCAAGCAAACAGGTATGCAAGCAAGCAAGCAAGCAAGCAAGCAAACAAGCACGCAGCGCAGGGCACGTGTCCTCCGTCCAGAATGCAGCCAGAAGCGCAAGCGCACACGCAACGGCCTTCAGAGTCTTTAGCGACGGCAAGGGTGCGAGCGAAATATGCAGCAGAGCAGACTCGCAGAGGGCCCGAGGGGAGCAAAAGGCGCAAGTTACAGGCAGACTACAGAAGACTACTACCGCACGGCTTGCGTGCGGTGAGAGGCTCCAGTGCGAGTGTGGGGGCAGCGAGCGAGGAGCGTTTAGTTAGAGCGATCCGCAGCTGAAGGGTTGATGGGTGCTAGACTGCCTAGCAGCTGTTAGTCGGCGAAGCGAAGACGATCGAAGGTAAACAGCCGAGGGCGTGGTGGTGGTATAATAATATGATGTTCAGTGCAGAAATAATACTAATATCACAAGACGATCATTGTTGCTACGGGTATGCTGGTCGGCGGCGCGCTCATACGCCTGGCACTGCAGTCCAGCACAGATGATTCTGTTTGGTCCTTATTATCATCATTATCGACTTTGACCATCGAGGCCGCCGCTCTAGTAGTGGACCCAGCAGTAGTCAGCTTCACACAAGTCCAGGTAGCCCGGCACGACGACAATTCATTGGTGACAGCGCTGAGCCTCCGACCCGCTCCAACGCCCGCTGTCGTGCTGTACAGTATCTCCTAGCCTGGCAGCCCGACTCCTTCCACGAGTAGGAGATGTTGCCATTGTTCTCTTCTCTCTCTCTCTCTCTCTCGGCGTGGAAGACTGTCTCTGGCTGTCTCTTCGCCACCGATGATCATGGCGCGCTGCAGCATGCCGTGCCGATACATGAGAGATGCTTATTACACGCCCATTCCCGCGGTAGATCCAGGGTCTCTGCAGTGCGAGCATGCAGCCAGCAGGAGCCACCATCCCACTCCAGTATTAATATTAGCCAGCCGGCCCTGCAATATCAATCTCGACCAAACGGGAAAAGCATGGATGCCTCCTCGCTTAGGCTTTGCTGGCACGTCCGGCCCACATCGCCAGCGTCGATGGCTTGCGGCAGGGAAAGAAACGCTGATTGCGCGAACCTAGATCGCAAGAGGGACCCTTGTTTCATCGAATTTCCGCATGCTGTTTCACAGTTTCAGCCCTCGAGAACTTTTTGCCAAAGCCTACAAATTCGCTGTGTTTGCTTATGCGAAGGGTACTTTATCCGATACATGCCACCTGTGTCGCCTGATCTCCCTCGTTCCGGGTGTACCTCCATCTGAGCTGCAGAAGTCATGTGGAGAGTCCCGATGTGTCGCAACGGCGACTAGAAAGGAATCTTGAAGAGTGGGGCCAAAGGTGCTGGACGTCAGCCTGCCTGCCTGCCTGCCTGAGGTGACCGATCTTCCTTAGACATCACCTCACAGGTCGAATATTTTTCTTCCGGTCTATGTGTACGACAACAATGAGATGTTCGAACGAGCTCACCTTCGAGGATCACGACACCTGTCATGTTGGCTGGCATTTACGGCTAAATAGATCAGTAATAGAGTGATGCTGCTCGAGCTTTAGCGAAGCCCATTATTACCGAGCTTGTCACCACGATCGAACACGGGCATTAAAATTAACATTTATACCAGTGAGATCTAATATCCCACGCCGAGAGATTGTACGATCAGCTAGATTCTGCTGGAGCAGAACCTTCCAATTATCTCGAGAGTTAGAATGTCGGTCGGGCATCAAACTTACGGCCACATCGGGACAAATATCCTTACCCATCATAAGATGCAATTGGACATGACAACAAATGCAACATACACTCGTAGGCCACGAGTTATCTTCGCATGACCGTCAATTGCAGAATCTTCGCTTCGGGAGATGAGGACAAGTACTCCGGAGCCTTACGATCTGATCACCAGCTAAGTTTGGCGATGAAACAGGCTGAGATGTGGCATCAACGCTCACGCTTTTTGAAAGTTCATATGTAACTCTGTCACTCAATCTCTGTTCGGCGGGGCGTCGTACCCGCTTCGCTAACGGTTGTCAGGCCTTGCTGTCCGGATCGCTCGAGAGCCGATGGCCGGTTCAAGTTATGAATAGCTAGTTGGGTGACCTTGAGAGTGACATCCGACTCTGTGACTCAACCATTGGACTCTGTGGACGATTGTTGAGCTCCAGGATGTACAAAACAAGCTCATGCAGGCAGTACATCCCTTTGTTGAAAGCACATTACGTTTGAGAAACAGATCGTTGAGGTTGGACGAGTGGTACAAAGTACTTGACACCCGAGAAGCAACAAACGTACTGTGATTCCGTATCCGTCTTTGCACATGCGTCATTCACTTTCCAAAGAAACTCGTAATCTTCGCATTACCTTCCTTCGCAGGACTCTTCGCTGCGGTGTTGTTGGTTGTTGCACTTCTCATCTTTTTCCCTCCTACGGCAGCGGGACTTCTCTTCTCTTTTGGCGAGCCACCAGATGTTGAGCTCAACTTTCCAGTGCGTGCATCCTCTGCGGCCTGTAACAGAGATTCGTCATCGATTACTGAGCTTTCGAGCTTGATGTTCTGATCTATCAGCTCTGGAGCAGCTTGAGCGAGAGTCGAGTCTGATATCTGCGATGTTTCTTGCTTGATCTGCTGCGAAGTGGATGGTGATGGATCATCCTTCGGCGCAGGTTTGGGCAGCGGAGCATTGGATTCGGGTGCTTCGGTCTTGGGTGAAGTTGGACGAGGATCAGGTGGCTCTTGCTTAATGTCTGTTTTTGTGTCTTCAATCTTTGTGGCTGGCTTTTGCTCTGATGTGGATTTAGCCGAGTTCGGTTTGGAACCAAAGAAGTTGGCAATGTTGTTCTTGTTCTCTTTGCTGTCAATCGGGACCATGAATTGTGGGCTGTTGTTGCCGACCTTGCCCACAGCCTTGTCAACAGGGTAGCATTCGAGTTCGCCGTTGTAGGGTTTCAGTAAGCTTTGCAGTTCTTTGGACCAACCTGCACTACTCGGATCGAGCCACGTTTTCATCGCATCGCTTCCCGCCTCAAGGATGACAGGCATACGGTCATGCAGAAATTTGAGCTGTTTGTTTGAATCGGTCGTGATGACAGTGTACGAGTACAGCTTCTCATCACTGCCTTCGTACTGCACGCAATCCCATAGACCGGCAAAACACATCAACTGGCCATCTTTACGCTTGACAAAGTGAGGAAGCTTCTCCTTCCCGTTGTTCTTCTTGAGCCATTCGTAGAAGCCTTCTGCTACGACGATGCACCGTTTGCGCTGCTTCATGGTGTTCCACATGCCGCGGTTCTCAATCAGACTGTCGTCGCGGCAATTAATGGTGCGCATCTGGCTGCCATAATCAGGTGCTCTTTTCGTCCAGAATGGCACAAGACCCCATTTAGCAGCTTGGAGCTTGTATTTGGTCTCCGCTGTTGAGAGACCGTCGACAGAGTGGTAGGTGGCGTGTGAGGTTTTGGTTCGCTTAGGCGATGGTTCGGTAGTGTCATCCTTCTCATTGTTGTCATCCTGAGAGCTAGCTCCAGAGTCAGGTGTGTCAGCACGATATATTAGCCCATGGTAGCCTGGCGCGAAGTTATAGCTCTGGCGTATGCGGTCGTTGTCATCGTCAGGAGCATCGTCTGCGGGCATGTCCTGTTCGTTCAACCGCTGGCGTACCTGCGATGGCCGCAGCGACAAGGCGTATCGGCCGCACATAGTTTTGATGTCAGTGAGATATAGTCTCGTCGTGATATAAGTCTCTCACGAAATGTCGATGGTCGTGCCTGTTTGTCGTTGATGCCGGGTCGTTGTTTCCACACGTCATTGACCCCGAAATCTACCAAATCTAATCAGATTCCAAGCCAGGAAAGACTCCATCAGATCAGCCTGTCAATGCACGAAAGCTACATCTCAACTCAACAAACATGTCCGCCTCTTCAGCATGCCGTGCGCCATTCGCGCGTCTCTTCCAGCAGACAATCTCCCGTCAAACACAATCGAGAAGCCTACACACCTTCCGCACGCGACCCTCCCCTTTGCGCCAGAATCTGAGCGCACCCCGAGCACGAGTCGCCAACCAACAACACCGTAACGCATCGACTATCCAAAATGGCAGAGCGCTGTTTAGAGAATACCCCATATCAATCTCCATCGCTGGCGTGGCAATCCTACTGGGCTCATTTGCCGTGATCTGGGCCAACCACGTCTATCAAGACTACATCATCGCGTCTTTCCACAAGTACCCGGAGCCTGTGGCCGTAAAACTGCGAAGGGCACTTTACTATACGAATTCGGACTTGCAACCCAAAGAAGCCCTCAAGTACTACCGGCAAGCGCTCCAAATCGCCGAGGAAATGGGCATGGATCCCTTCAGCGATGAGATTATGGGCGTCAAGATTCAGGTTGCGGCTATGATGGAGAACATCCAACTGTACTCAAAAGCAATTCAGGTGTTGGAGATCTTACGCAGGGATAGCTTGATATGGTTGGAGGAGCTGGGTGGCCTCGAGCAGAACAAGCTGAAGCGTACAAAGGTGCTGCAAAAACTCGTGGGCATCTCAATCAAGTTGGGCGAGCTCTACTCCAACCCCGTGATTTACAACCGCGAGATGGCTGAGAACAGGCTCGTCTGGGCTGTGGAGACTATCCTTAAAGAGCGCCAGCGCCGGGACACGCTCAAGGTCAACGAGGAGACCGAAGGCTCGTGGCTCTCGGAGTCAGAGATCGGCGCTGCAATGGAAGCTCTTGCGCACACCTACGAGGAGACAGACCAACACCACCTCGCCACGCCACTGTTCCTGCAAGCTCTCAGCTTGAGTGGCGCCAGCACTTGTCACTCTGTCGTGCTCATGAACAATCTCGCTTCAAGCTTAGCCCAGCAATCGCCTCGCGCGGCCGCCGCAGCGCAACAATTCGCGCAGAGCCAAACTATTTCTGAGCAGCCAGCGCAGCCTCCTATCACCCGCGAAACGATGATCACGAACGCGCAAACGTGGGCACAGAAAGCGATTGATGTTGCCGCACAAATTAAGCCACCAGTGCGCAACGAGGAGTGCGACATGGGTTGTGCCGTTGCTTTGCACAACTTGGGAGAATTCGCACAAATGAAGGGAGATCTTGCTGAAGCCAGTAAGAAGTTCGCAGAGGCTGTCAGCTTAGCCAAAGCTGTGGGCTTCGTTGAGGGTGTGGAGAATGGCGAGGCTAGACTGAAGGAGTTGAGATCTAAGCAGTAGATGATGTGACGATATTTGTGTACGAATATAGGGATCATGAATTGTAGTATACATTGATACTGGAATCACGATAGCTGGTAAGCCCAACAAAAGCGTCAGCCTTGGGGAGAAGAACTACAAGACGGCCAAATGGTACATGGTGGTGCCCCTCCTCCGTATGGAAGTCTCAACAAGTCCGTCGAATCTATGTACATGCAGGAGCACGCAAACTGGGCTCAAGCTAAGCGCCATAGACAAGTCCACGATACGTTATCAACCCCATCAACACCAGGTCCACGGGGGAGTTTGAGGAATCGATGCACAACAGCTCACCGGTATACACGCAGTAATATTACTGGCCAGCGCGTCCTATGTATGGGAATCCTACGGATTGCTCCTATGGGAAAGACAGAGCTCTCACGTGCCACTGATTCGAGCACTGTACGAGGCTGCTTGATTGCTTGCAGCGTTGGTAGCTGGATAGATGACATCTCGCGGGCAGGGTCATCAATTTCTTGCAAGCGAGCAACAAATGCCTGCTATCCTACACGTTGTCCATGGTACCACACATCTGCCGTGTTTGTTGCATTGATTTAGGGTTTGTGGTCACATGCATGCTCGATATGCATACGGGGGCATCCTGAATATTGCCGACAAATTCGTTTTCTGAAGCATACGATCTCTGCTCAAGTGAAAAGGAAGAAGGCATCCTCGTCAGGAACACGCCATACTTCAGGTACATGTGTAACTCAGAGGAAGAGTGTCAGCATTAACCGACAACTAATCACATCCACAAAGCCATGTAGAGTTTCATCGATCTGGCAATTGCCATTACAGTTCAAAGCCGCATGCGAGGCTTGTATGTTCATCTGGAAAAGGCATGTTGTGTTGAACGTGCCCTCGCAGGACACCTTCAAGCTTATCCGCGAGCATCTGAGACATGATCTGATTATCGGTGATGCGGCCTGCCCAATGGAGTCGTACTGCGTAAAGCGTAACAATGCGGGCACGCACTTTTCGCTCCAATCAATCTAATCTAATGCAAGCGACTGTCGTAGGCCCAATCTATTCCGCGTGGCCACATGACACAGATCCTTGCTGCGGAATTGTGGAAATCGGCGCCTGTTTCTAGTGCCGGCGACAACTACGGCAGACCATTCACAACGGCGCTGCATTTGCATGCCGGGCAGCGAGCGTGTATGCATGTATGTGCAGGAGTACAGTACATTGTTGTGCATTTCCGCATGCGTGGCTAAGTTGACACATGCGATATCGCTGCTCGAGTCGAGTCTCGACTGCTGGACAAGTAGCGGTACAGCCCAGCATCCCAATATCACAAGCCCATGATGGTCACATGATATAGGGCACGGTTTCCCGCAACCCTAGAAACACGTGTGAACCTTCGTTGAGTGTCTTCCCGCCAGTCGATGGTAAGCGAAGGAAGTAGTCGACCGACTCGAATCAAGGAGACCCCTCTGCTCGCGTGGACTAGCTAGCCTGAGAGCGGACCTGTCGCCTGTGGTTGCACTGCTGTATTCCTTCTGGCCATCTGACACCGTTCGGCTTGAAGAGCTGTCCACGATATGTACTGGGATTGCGCTGTGCGAGTGACGCAGACTGTGAATGATAACGGCGACGCATGGCGGGCCCCATCTCGATGGCAGCAGTAGTGTGATGTACGACTTTACATACGCCCGCGTGTACCGCTGCCATAAAGCATTTTCCTAGCAGGGAAACCTTGCAGCAAGAGACGCATGAAGGCATGCTCCCCTCGCCTCCCCGGACCGTTTTGCTGTCGATCATGCTGAGCCTCTGACTCCGCGCGCTGCCGAATATCTCTAAGCTCTTATGGACGGCAGCAGGCGACGGCCACCACTGCTGGCTGGGAAATAAATCATCCACGAGCTAGGTATGCTTCGGTCCAGTCAGCTCTTGAATCTCGCTTGCTCCAGGCGAGCGCGCCGGCGGTTGTTCGTCAGCAGCACACACTACTGTACTCTATTATTTCACCACCTTCGAGTGCCCACCCACTTGTGCCGGCGGCAGCAGCAAGGTCGGCGATGCTGCAAGCTGTGCTATTGCCATCATTATCACCATTAATGTCCGCGGCCCTCTCCAAACCGGCGTACTCGGTCGGCATGTGCCGGAAATGGAGAGTTAGCCGTCCATGCAGAGTATTGGCGCCACCCTTCCTCTGCCTGCATCCTTGACACAGACTCTCCCGTTGGGCTGCTCGCAAACAGCTGTGAGTGTAGTGAACCATACCGCTGGGTCCGCCGTCACAACATGTAGTTGCCGTGCTGCCCACAAAGCCGGTCCACTTGCAATTATTGCCTGTCGTTTCCTCCCAGCCGAGCTGCAATCCCGCCATCCCAACACTTATTAATATCACCCCATCTCAATATCGTGCCTGTATCAGATACATGCAAGCAGATCCGCCTTACTAACTCGTCGAATTTGTGCATCTGGCGGTAGGGCCACGCTGATCCACCCACAATAATGTCAGGGTTCCAACTAAGCATGTCTGCAGGGTGGCCATCGAAAATCCAAAAGACACCAAATTCACGTCTGGAAGCATGGCGGCATCATTGCTGGCACTGCTTTCCCAGCAAGCTCCGAATCTGTCAACCAGGAAAGCACTTATCCTGACAGGCCTTCAACATGACTTCGTGTCACCACACGGGAAACTGCCCGTCAACAACCTAGACTCTGGCTTTCTCAAACGCACCAAGACACTCATAAACGAATTTCGCCCACACGGCCGAATCATCTGGATTCGCACCGAAATCGATGCTTCAAGACACCCAAGCGATGTGGATGAAGATGCCTGCAACGTGATCACCTCATTGGACGAGCACGATCAGCCGAGTTCAGAGGACGATTCCGAGGACGATGCTTCCGAATCAGACACAGCACAACCCTCAAGGAAGCGAAAGCCAGGCCAGGATACTTCCTCACCAGTGACGACACAAGGTGCTTCCAAGCGCAACCAACGCAAATCATCGCTCGATGAAGCATCTACGGATGCTCCGGCTCCTGTCGATGAGGAACACTTCCTTACGCAAACCGCAAACAGGGAAGCCTGTTTTATCAAGGGCACCCTTGGCGCGGATTACGCTGCTGAAGTCAAATCCTTCGTCCAGCCAACTGATTTACAGGTGACAAAGGCATATTACTCCGCATTCAGCTCGACCTCGTTGCTCTCCACCTTACGCATGAAGCTTATTACGGAGCTTTATGTATGCGGTGCTATGACGAACCTCAACGTCTACGCAACCTCAATGGACGCAGCTCGATATGGTATCAAGATCACACTGGTAGAAGATTGTCTGGGCTATCGCCATAAAGAGCGTCACGACCTCGCTATCAAGCGCCTAGTCGACATCATGGATGCTCGCGTTACCACGAGCGACCAGGTCATCGCAGAGATGGGAGCAGGCACATCACCTCGTCTCAGAGTGACAGAGCCCACAACTACACATGACACGCTCGGCGCAAACATTGATGCTGCAGCTGACATGCTCGAAGTCGCAAGCAGCGATGACGAAGATGACGAAGATCTGCTATCCGTACGTGCTTCTCCTTCCAAGTCTCACAAGCCATTGGAGAACAGGGGTAGCAGACCACAAGACGAGCGCTTACATGTGGTTGACACAGGATCAGAGCCACATCCGCAATTTCAGAGACATGCGTCTGCAGAGTCGAACACAGGCACTGGCACGAGCCAGCGGACGACCACGGACAATATCGAACGTCCAGGCCAAGTCGAGACCGTCGAGCTCGAAATCACACGTCCCTTGAATCGTTTAGCCATTTCGGACGAGTCTCCTCGACCAACTGCGACTGCTCAGACAACGACTAATGCAACCAATCGAAACCCTCCGGAACAGGCAGCAAACGCAGCAGGTGACTCAACACAGAGTTTACCTACCACAGCCACACCCCAAAAGAAACAGAAAGCGAAAATCCGCAACGCTCTTTCTAGAATACAGCGACGCAACCGAAAAGCAGAAGCAGACATCATGACAACACGACAAACAGACCAGCCGCTCTTCGGCGTGGATAAAAAGGAGGAAAGTCAAGGCTCAAGCATACAATACGACCTACTCCCACCCGATCGTGTCGACGGGTTATTCCACAAACTCAAAGAGGAAGTCAAGTGGCAGAAGATGCATCATCAGACTGGAGAGGTTCCTCGTCTCGTTTGCTGTCAAGGCACGATCGACTCCGAAGGAGACATGCCCATCTACCGACATCCTTCCGATAAAACCATCGCCCTGCTACCTTGGACCAGGACAGTAGACGATATCCGCCAAGCCGCCGAAGCAGTCGCCGGCCACGACCTCAACCACGCTCTAATCCAACTTTACCGCGCCGGAACAGACTTCATCTCAGAGCACTCCGACAAGACCCTCGACATCCGTCCCGGCAGTTTCATCGTCAACGCATCCTTCGGCGCCGAGCGCGTGATGCGGCTACGTACCAAACGCTCCCAAAACACTGCAGAGCCATCAACACAAGGTCCCCAACCACGTACGACCCATCGTGTTCGCCTGCCTCACAACTCCGCCCTGCTCATGTCCCTCGACACAAACGCTCAATACCTCCACTCCATCAACGCCGATAAACGCCCAGCATCGGAACTCACACCCGCCGAGAAAGCGTACGATGGCCAGCGAATCAGCCTGACGTTCAGGCACATCGGCACGTACCTGGACGCCAAGTCGGACGTCATCTGGGGCCAGGGTGCGACGGGCAAGGAGCGCGAAGATGCACAGAAAGTTATCAATGGCGATGCAAGGGAAGTTGATAAGTTGGTGAAAGGATTTGGGGCGGAGAATGCTGCGGCGGAGGTCGCGTGGGCGGAGTGGTATGGTGGTGGCAGTGATGTGCTGCATTTGAAGTGATGCTGCCCTCAAATTGAAGAGCGAATGAATGACTTCGTGGGCAGTTCTTTTTCGTCGAGCATTCTCGTGATTGCCCGATCGCTGGCACGGTCGAGTTAATGACCCGTACGGTGCTCTCATGGTATCCGCGGCGTTGGCTATTGCATTGTCAGCTCAATCAACGTCACCCAAGGAACGACTACCCCAACATCACTGGAGATGTGCCAGCCTGATGTCAGAACCCTTCCTTCAAAGCGTTCCGATGAATCATTGACAATTTGAGAGAGTCATATATGCAAAGAGAAGAATGTGAAATATGATCTAAATGATTACATCTAATAAAGACTTCCTCAAAATGGTGTCAGTGAATGAAGTGTTTCAAAAACAAATTTCCCAGCCTCTCAAGGCAAAATCCAGGTCTTCAAACCGCCCCTCCTATGCAATGGATATCTCGAAACAAATGCCTTTTTCCCCCACCCGAAACTCCGCGCTCAAATTCTTGAAACAGATGAAAACCCCCAAACATTGCCATCCCCATATGCAATCAGAAATCGCTGTCGAGAGCTCCTCATTTCAGTTGCTCATCAACAGCTTCGTAGAATCCCTCCATCCGCCACCTCCAGCTCTTCAAGTACGACCCAATCGACTTGTCCACAGGCGCCCACCACTTCTCATGCAGACTCGCAACACCGCCCTTCAGATCCTCCATGGTAGGGTAGTGTGCATTCCACTCCGTCGACACAGCTTTCCAGGGCATGTTGCCGCCGTCAGCCTCAGGCCTGTGAACATAGTTGAGCAAGTTCTGCTCTGGCAAGTGCGGCGGGAAGCGCTCGGGGAGCTGCATGACATTGAGGTAGAATTTCTGCAGCTCGAGCGAGGGCTGCATGACGAAGAAACCCGCGTTGAGGTAGTTGATGTTGGGGTAGTCGCCGGCGGCGTCGGAGGGCGGGTAGTGGTGCGCTTCGTTCATTTCGGGCTGGCCAGCGAAGACGTAGGTCGCGGGCAGGGAACCTTCGTCTTCTTTGTTCTTGTCCGGGCGGTTGAGGGTTTGGTGCAGGGCGACGGCGGGGTCATCGAAGACGCCGTGGAGAGGCCTGTTGAGGACTGTGTCGCCGTCGAGGAAGCAGATTCGGTCGAATTGGGTGAGTTCCCAGAGGCGGAGCTTGTCGAAGACTTCTTGCCAGTTTGAGGCCCCGGCGCCTTCTAGCCAGCTGGGTTTCTCGACGGTTTCGACGACGATTACGATTGCGCCGTCGCGGCGGAGACGCTCGATTTTGTTCTCGTGGACGCCTTTAGTGGCGAGTACGATGAAAGGGATGTCTTTGCTCCGGGTCTCGGGTGCGTGCATGATTTGGTATCCCAGGAGTCGTGTGGCGATGAAGTAGTCATCGTGGAGGTTGCCAGGATCGTCAGGGTGATTTGAGTCGGCTGCTAGGAGCGTGGCGAAGGCATACTTTGACTCGGTGGTTTCCAGAGACGCTGAAGGATGCAGCGCTGACTTTGCTGTTCCAGCGGTAGCGTCTGCGACGTGTTTTACCAGCGCATCGCGCTGGCTGTCGTATGCGGTTGGTAGTGGTGTGTACACGAATAGTGTGAGGATGGCAACTGCTGCAAGTATGCAATAAAGGCCCATGCAGTTGCGTCGTCCGATTCCAGTGCCTGAGGGCGACAGACTGCGCAGATATGGAGACATCTGGGCTAGTCAGCGCAGAGTGTGCTGTATGTAATCAAACGAACGACGTAGGTCGGCGGTGTTGCAAGTCTGCAAGAGGCAACGATATATGATATTGTTTGTCTCTGGCAGTACGGTACAGCGCAGAACAGTAGAAGCAAACGTAACACGTAGACAAGTAAGAAAGGAATATGATGACAGGGAAGGCGTGAGAGAAATGGGAAATTGCAAAGTCGCGAGTGCTGGCTGAGGAGGAGGCCAGACCTGCATACATTCACGGCGTTATCTATCGTCGAGAATAGCCTACCGACACGAACAGCTGCCACTGTTTGCTGCGCAAGGAAGGGCCCAAAAAGTAAGCTCATTAACGGATGCGAGGGTCCCTTTCGCCTTCGCCTAGACAAGACGCTGGCGTGTGGCGCCGCGGATGGGAATTTCTCCATCTCGTTTCTCGGTTCTTGCAGAGCGACCTTGCCTCGTCTTGGACTGACTCTCGAGGGCATATTGTGGTGAGGCGACGGCGCGGCGTGTGAGTGGCCAGAGCGGTAGAGTTTGCGGCCAAATTTGCATGCGCAAGGGGGCTTTTGTCGGCTTCACGGGCTAAACCGCTAGAGATATCGTATTTCGGCAAGACTCCCGCCGCCTAGGCTTAGACTAATGTGTAGAGAGGCACAGTAAGCGACTCAGCACCAGCGTGCACCACCGCCGCCTGCTGAAGAATTACTGGAGTCGCCAATCCAACCCACCCCTCCCGCATCCCTCCGCGCGCTGGTGGCTGGGCCGGTTTGGCGAGTACCACCAAGCCAACGTCCACAAATAGAGTGTTGCGTGGGGTGGTGGATGGTGGGTGGTGTGATCAGCAGGGTATCATTGGTTCAGTACCGCGATTGATGAGAGCGGGCGGTGCTGTGCGGCGTCAAATCTGTCTATACCATCCTGCATGTATGGCGTTTTGCGAGGCTGGTTTGTGCATGTGGGGAGGAGAGGTCTGGGAAATTGAAGTGCTGTTTGAAGACTCGGTTGACTTCGGCTGTTCACAAGTCTTCGTATACATTCGTCTCGCCTAGCAAACTAATCTATACGAAGACCTCTGAGTACTGTGTCAGCTCTAGCAAACCTTGACCCGCCGAAAGTCTCGCAGAAACCTTGTGCAAGAAATGGCGTTTCTAGAAGATATGCGCCGTGATCTTTGCGGGTAAAGAACCGGTCGCGCAGTGCGCGCGCTAACGTCACCCTTCGTATGCAGTGTCAGCGACCTGCAACATGGACATCTCGCTTTGGTACGTCTGACATTGTGTGGCGCTCATATTTTGTCACCGAGGTGCGACTGACTGAGACTGGCTGGTTGCGAGAGGGATAGATCCTGATTGTGACACTTTTCTGTATCAAATGTGCTGAAGTGTCTCACAGCTTGGGAACAGAGGGGAAAGCGATGTACTCGAGGGAGTTGTGGAGATGCCAGAGACGCAGAACTGCTGTTAGTCGAGCTGGTGAAGCGCTCATTGTCGTATAGCAAGTCAAGTCAGACCGAGGCATTGACGTGCCAGTAATGACTTCTGACACACTGCAAAAACCGTCGACTGTACAGCTGAAAGAATAAATGATGTTCAGCCCGTGAAGAAAAGGAACTGTTAACAATACTAGGTATACACATTCACCCTACGCTTCTAAGCAGCGCTCTTGCCCTTCTTCGAGCCGCCAGCCTTGAAAGCCGCGCCTCTCTTCGCACTCCTGTCCGTGGGCTTACCCTGTTTTTGAGGGCCCTTCTTGTTTTTTCCACCACCCTTGCCACCAAGCTTCAAACCCGTGTTACCCTGCTTCTGAGTCGCTCTGTGACCCTCAAACACAAACGCCTCAGGCCTCTTGAAACCTGCAAGGTTGTGCGCAGACCTTTCTTCTCTAGGTCTGTTGTTTGCCGCTTTTTGCTGATCTTTCAGCATAGCAGCCGCACCAGCCTTGCCGACCATCTTGCTCTGTCTGCCCAATTGCGCAGCTTCTTCCTGAGTGATCTTGCGTTGGTAGCCGCTTGGTGCAGCCGCTTTGCTGTTTGCACCGGGGCGGCCAGAGCCAGGTCTTGCGTTTCGCTTTTGTGCTTTTGCGCGCGAGACACGCAGCTTTCGGGGAAGCATGGGAGGGAACTTCTTCTCGTTGTCCAAGAGGGCCTTCTCGACGCTGTTCTCGTCGACAAACTGCACGTAGGCAATACCCTTACCGACGCGTGTGATGCTGTCGCGGATGACGCGAACAGACTCGACGGCACCGTGACGAGACATTGTGCGCCAGAGACCTTCCTCGTGGTCTGCAGGCTGCTTGCCGGGCTTGCGCACTTCACGACCGTCGGCGGCGTTGGCGGCTTGGATGTTGGTCTCGTCGTCGACGAAGCCTAGGTTGCCGATGAAGACGCAGCGCTTGTGGTCGACGACAGACGGGTGAGCGATTTCGTCCACACGAAGGTGGCGGTCGAGAGTCTTTGTTGCATTCAGGCGGCGAGCGGCTTCGCGTGAAAGGATGGGCGAGCTGTAGACTGCGTATGCGTTGGTAGATTTTGTTGTGGCGTCCATGAGTTCCTTCTTCGCATATGCGGCCTTCTTGGGGAGAGATGCGGCGTAGGGTGTGCTGCGGAAGCGGATAGACTCAAGCTTGAACTTGACATCGGGGTGCTTCTTCTGTACTTCGGGGAAGAAAGAAGTGAGGTGTGCGATGAATACCCTGCGTGCGGATTTCGAGGTGATCGCTGAGGTCGAGACGTTTCCGAGGAAGACGGTGCGGCTGGCCTTGGTGAGGTCGTTCTCTTCTTGTTGAGTTTCGTGCTTGGGCACAGGCTCTGATTTCCTGGCCTTCTTGGTGCTCTTCTCGTCGCCGGCTTCCTCATCATCGTCCTCGTCGTCGATCATGTCATCGTCGCTCTCTGCCTCAATCTGCACATCCACTCCGTCGTCGTCGCTCTCCTCGGCCTCGACTTCCTCGCCCTTTTGGCGCTTAGAAGCGCGTTCTTTTGCGGCAGCCTCTGCCTCCTGTGCCTCCTCCTTCTCCAGTTTGCGCATGTAGACATCCTCGATCTCGTCGCCCGCGTCCTTGCGCTTCCTCTTGCGCTTCTTGTCGTCCTCTGGTGCTTGCGCAATGGCTTTGCTAGTCTCCTCGGCAATGTCGACCATCTCGTCGTCGGCTCCATCGTCAAAGTCCTCGTCGATTTCGCTAAGCTCGGCATCCGGGTCCTCGTCCTCGGAGTCTCCCTCGGGCTCTGGTACGATCTCCTGGCGCGTGGGTGGTGTAGGCTGGAAATGTTAATTTTACATTGGTGTACAGTACTTCCATAATATACACACCTGTGCGGCGAAAAGAGACGAAAGCACTGGGTTCACAGCCTTCTTGTCGGCAAGCAGAGAGGCAGCGGCAGCCTTTTCGACCGATGATTTCTCATCCTTCTTGCCCTTCTTCGCGGATTTGTCCTTTTTGGAGCTCTTCTCCACCTTGGGGCTCTTATCGCTGTTTTTTGCGCCCATGATTGTTTGTGTGGCGGATTTGTGTATTAGGCTCGAGTGCTCCTTCCCCAAGCAATCGCAAGCCGACTTGTGATATTTTTCAAAGCAAAGCTCGAGGCCCTGAGACTAGCCGAGGCGCTGATTGGCTGGGCTTGACGGGCCTATGCTAGGAGGTACATCATCGCAAAGCCAGAAGCACGAGTGGAGGCACAGGATACAGAAGCACGCTTGTGCTTGTGCCTCGTCCACCTACTGTCTGCTGTCTGCTGTCTCTCGCCCACAACACACACACTCACCACGCCCAATCGGCACCAACACTGCTCACGCCGACCATCCCTAGCCACGCCTCTCACCGGCGTGCGAGGTATTCAGACCAGCCCATCGCCAGCGCCCTCCTCCGCGCCTGTGCCCATCCGCCCTCTCGATTGCCGACACGGCAAAACCAGTGCGTCGCGCACACCCGCCCTGCGCTCAAGAGCTGCACCCGCTCGACACCACACGCACACGCACGTTGAAACGCCCCGGCTGGCATACCAAGGCTTGAGGGCAATCCATTCCACCTTGTCGAGCATTCGCGAACACCCACACACCACCCAAGGCCATGGCGACGCCGGCCACCACGGCGCGTCACACTGAGCCACTACTCGACAGTAAGTCTTCTTCCTGGACCACGAGCATCGCACAGAACCCTGCTGTCCCCAATCGCAATTCCAGTGACATTTGCTAATACATGCCCGCGCAGATCACGGTGCCGACTCTGCCCTGCACACTCCTCACCGCGCAGCCCACCACACCCCTGCTAGGACACCCACACCCCGCCCTTCGATATCCCCTCTGAGCACCGCCTCGAAAGCTCCCCGAGGCTCACCTATCGCAACAAGAGATGCCACAATGCGCGATGTTGAACTCGACCAAATAAGTGCCGAGGCTCTCGACGCTGCCGATCGCCCAGAGGCCGAAATCGGCGACATCCCTGACGACCGCTCGAGCAGTCTCAGTGAACCCGAGGACGTAGATGACGACGAGGAGGGATTGAGATATGTGGTCAATGGTGCAAGAGTTGTCGATCTGCCACCCGCGCAAAAAACCCTAGAGGTGGACTCTGAAGCCGAGACTGAAAGACTGGAGGAATCCCCGCGCAAAATAAAACAACAGGCGGACAGCACTGGCAGGACGCCCAGTAAACTCAGCAAAGCTGCTGGCGTGGAGGACGATCTGTCGGAGCCACCGTCACCTCTGCCAACAGGCGCAGGTGCTGCTTCTAGTACGTCAACTATCGAGACGGCCGGTAAGGCTTCTCCAGGCCCTGCAACACCAAAGTGGCTCACTTGTGCAATGCGCGAAACTAATGCGACAATTTCAGGACAAAAGCGCAAGCGCTCAGATGCCGAGGACAGCCCTCTCACAAGCGAGGAATCGGACGTCGAACGATCTCCTAGAAAACGAAGCCAAGGCCCCTCCACACACCCTCTTGAGGGCGAGATCGCGCAGTCAACAGAACCGAACGGCGCTGACTATGCGCCAGAGATTGAAGAAACTGAGCTTGCCGAGGTCGAGGATGTTGAAATTCCAGCTGCATTACCCACGAAAGGCTTCAAGGGCAAGAGAGGGCGCAAGCCTGGGAGGAAATCCAAGGTGCAAGAAGAGATCGAAGAAGCAGAAATTGTGGATCCCACGGTTCGTGCAGAGGGAGATGAGACCGCGGAGCTTGCACCTAAGAGCGAGGAAGAGCTCAAACAAAAGGGAGAGGCATCTTCTTCCTTTGAGGACCTCGCGAAACAGTTCAACGCATTCCGACAGCGCCTTGTCAACGAAAGCCTGGCATCAGTGGAACACGAGCTGCAATTGCTCAACCAGCCCGATTGCATACACCCAGAGTTCTTGCGACAGGTTTCGTGCATCGACGACCGACGAGCTAAACAAATTCGCGAGGCAAACGCTTTCTACCGGTATCGCATGCAGTCAGTGCGCCAACGTACACTGGGCGAGCGTGCACAGCTCCATTCGCAATACTTCCAGACGGCTCGCGAGCTTCGGGAGAACATGCTCTATGAACTTGGCGAGGACTGGTACGGCATCCAGAAGGAACGCCGACAACAGCACCAGGAAGGAGAAGAAAGGTTCCTTTACAAGCTTCCGAGCAAGAAAAGTGCGCAAATCCGGCAACAAGCAAAGTACAATCAGGAGGTCAGCGTACTCAGTGGTGTCGCAAAGTACGTTGGATTCCCAGCTGCGCCAAACATTTCTGGCGTCGAAGGATCTGGATTGGAGGATGACTTCAAGGCCATGCGTGTAAGTGGATGCATTATCTGACACTGAAATCGGCCATATATTGACTTGAACCTGCAGATACCTCGCCGTATGCATCAGCCCGTGCAACAGATGCACCCTCATCAGCATCAGCTTGTACACCCTCCTCAATTGCCGCAGCAACAGCAATTACAGCAGCAGCAACAGCAGCAACAACAAGCTCTCCAAGCACCAAAACAGCAGCCACAGCAGCAGCCACAGACTGTCTACGTGACAGTGCCGTATGTTCCACCACCAGCGCCTAGTGAGCGTCAGGCGCACGATCAATTTCTCGAACAGAATGCCTGGGCTCGCCCTCAGCAAACCGTCATGTCTACGCATGGAACGCCCAACTTCACCCATACACCAGATTGGGCCGACCAACCGCCAGGAGCAAGACACCTCATACGCAATCTTGCAGGACCAGGCCAGCGTACTGGCAGTCCACTTGCGACGCCTGTATCAGGAAAGCGTGCAACTGGCTTTGTAGATGGGATGGAGGGACACAGCTCTGCGCTCGCAGCACCTCCATCGAGCTCAAGGACACCTGCTCAAGGTATCTCTACAGGCTCGCCACTGCAAGTTGGCAAGCACAGACAGCTCAACGGCAATACTACTCACACGGGAGAGAGAGAGCTCACAGGCTTCCGCAATATCTCGAACATCTCCAGCACGAGCACGATCGATGCTCCGTTGTCAGCAGAGAAGTCTCTCCAAGAAGCAGACCGTCCGCTTCCTCACGAAGGCTCTCTCATGGCCAGGTATCTACCGGGGTTACATACCGAGCAATCAGCTCCACACCAATCGTTCGATACAAGTCAACTACATCGACACCCTAACCAAGCAGAAGGCGGCCTTAATAAAGACTTGTACGCTAGTCATGGTTTCAGGCCCGCAGAGGGGTCTTATGGGACGCCGACAGCGTCGTTAATGTCTGGAAGAGCACCACCGCCGAGTGGATGAATTCATGTTGGAAGTGATTGATATTGGAGACGAACTGTTAAAAGGAAAAGAACTGGCAGGAATACATATGTACTCATGATACCCTATTAGCGCGACGATGACGGACTGTTGGAAGGAATATGTCGGGGTATTGTATGAGAAGATCATAGGTCGGAATATAGTGGAACCACCCTCTGCTCATCCACTCACTGAGTTGTCCGAAAGTTTCAATCGTCACTCGTCTCATCTAAAGCCCTATGGTTCAAGGGTCACCAGTGTTAACACCTTAGGATATTGCAGACTTGATTGCGAGGCAAACCCTGAACTTCTCAAGTACAGCATACCATCAGCTCTGTACCGGGGTGTTCTCCGCGTACCATAAAACCACCGAGCTGCTCGCGATATGCTTTGCGTTCACGGCTGGAACCCTATTCCTCTGGTCAGATGATGTCGCGTTGCCTGATGCTTACTTACGTACAACGAGACGGGCCTCGCTATCATCATGAGACCTACGCCTTGAGGCTGATCTAGAACGACCTACATCAGCCCACAATGGGATGCTGCAAGCCAGAGCCGTCGCTAGACAGAGTGTATGCGCAACGGCCATTGGGACATATAAAAGTGCACGGATAGTCGAGTTTTCGAGGGATGTGTTTTGCGGCTGGCTTGTTTAGTTGACTTGGCTACATCATCTTCACTCGTAACAAGACGGAATCTGAAGTCGTCTCCAGCCTCACACGATTTAAAGGGTTGACTGCCTTCTTATAAGACACTCTCAGTCGGCCTGACCACCCCACCATCTCCATCGATCATTCCGAACAGCCAGACAACATGCAAGCAAAAGGAAGCTGCCTCTGCGGCAAATCATCCTACACCCTCGACGGCGAGCCAGCTCTCACGGTATACATCCCCCAAACGTGTGACACCCTCCCAACCAACCCACCCACCCACTAACCAACAACCTCCGCCCCTCAGGCCCTCTGCCACTGCCTCAACTGCCGCAAACTCACCGGCTCCTCGTACTCCACCGCCATGATGCTCCCAGTTTCCTCCATCAAGTTCAACGACTCCTCCCCCCTCAAGAAAGTCACCGTCCCCCACCACGAAGCCGGCTTCCCAATGACGATCACTTTTTGCGCAGAGTGCGGTTCTGGGATGAGCAAGGAGGCTGATGCGGAGGCTTTCAAGGGGATGGTTATTGTTTTTGCGGGGTGTTTAGATGGGGAGGGGGTGCTGGAGGGGGTTAGGCCGCAGGCGGAGATGTGGACGAAGTACAGAGTCGGCTGGAGGGGGGAATTGGAGGGGACGAGGCAGTGTGTTGGGTTTGAATGAGTGGTTTGCTGGGAGTTTGCGGTGTGGTTCAATCCGGTCGCGTGGGTTTGAAGTCATTGGGAGTAGCTAGCTGTATTGCTTCTGCAGATTGTGGGAATATGCTCGTATAACGGTACTGTATGTGATCGATCAGTGAAGAACAAACAAAACATTCGAGTCAAACGAAAGAAGGAGGACACGCCGTCGTGTGCGATGTCAGGCAGTGACATATCTGATTTGTTTGAAAAAGTGGTTGATTAAATACATGAAGCTTTAAACTCACAGCGCACGCGCTCACATCGTCCAAATTCATGTCATCTTAAAAATCATCTTCGACGTTTGATCATGCCTTGACAGTGTCAAAGCCCTGCCATCCGGTCAACTTGCCACGGATCTCAGCGTTGTAGGCTCCGACGCCACCGGCGTAACATGTCTGTAAGAAGAAAGTCAGTCAAAGCTCGACGGTTAACGGATAGTGCAGGGTGAACGTACCATCTCAATCTTCTTGCCTGGCACAGTGCCACCCATGTAGGTACTGCGAGTCGTGGGGAACAGCGTAGCGTCGCCGAGCTCGTTGATGCGTTGCTTCCAAGCCTTGGTGGCGTCTTCGGTGGCGTTGATGTACTTGAGACCCTGCTTGTTCGCCTGCTTGATCGCATCCTTGATCCAGCGGCCCTGGATCTCGACAGACGACGGGCCGTTGGAGAGGAGAGTGGGTCCGTGAGGGCCGTACAAGTGGTAGCTGTATGATGTTAGCTTTGCGGTTGAAAGATGGGTTTGGAAGTACGCACAGGTTGGGGTAGCCTGAAATGGTGGTGCCAAGGTAAGTGTGTGCGCCATCCTTCCATTCGTCTTTAAGGTATGTGCCGTTGATGCTCTTCAGGCCCATGTTGGTCATGCCACCAGTCACTACGTCGAAGCCGGTGGCGAGTGCGATGATATCGTATTCGCGCTCTTCGCCATCGGATGTGATGATACCCTTTTCGGTGAACTCCTTGATCGGAGTTCCGTACTTGGTCTCTGGGTTGATGTTTATGACGCCGACGTTGTCACGGTTTAGAACCTCGTAGTAGTTTTGCTCAAGGCAAGGGCGCTTGATACCGAAGGCGTGCGGCGGCTCCACCGGGAAGAGGATCTCATTCTTCCTCTTGTCCTTGACGCGAGGTGATTGCTTCTTTTGCCAGAAATTCTGTTGATAACATTAGCTTGCGCAGAAGCGATAATTACACTTGGGAAGCACTCACGTATGCCTCACGGTTGGCCTTCACATCCGAAAGGTAGTCCTTGTAACCACCAAGCCATAGACCGAAGCCGGCTTGCTTCCAAAGCTTCTCGAAGTGTGCCTCTCTCTCTTCGGGAGTGTCATCGAACTACATGTGATGTCAGCAGATAGAACCTTCGGAGGCGGTAGTGGGTGAACACACGGTATCACGCTCGAGCAGATCGTAATCGAAACCGGCAAAGCACAACTCGCGCAGATTGTGAATCTTTGGGTACAAGGGCTTGAGAGCGTCTTGTTCTTCCTTGGATAGATCGCGTTTGCCCATTGGCAATGCAAGGTTGGGCGTACGCTGGTAAACATCGAGCTTGCTCGCGGTTGGTCCCATTTCCTGAATTGGTCAATTGTGGTCCTTGTACGAATCTCTTGTAGATTGGAAGACTTACCTGGATCATTTGAACTCCTGATGCTCCGGTGCCGATGATGGCAACACGCTTTCCATCGTATGGCACGCCCTCAGCTGGCCAGAAGGAGGAGTGGTGGATGGTGCCCTTGAACTTATCCATTGATGGGAAACCAGGGATGTAGCGCTTCGCGGCAAATCCAGCGCACACAACAAGGTTCTTGGCTTTGGCCTTGCGACCATCTTGTGTTCCGACGTTCCACTTGCCTTCCTCGAGGTCGAACTCGGCGGAAGTAACGACGGTTTCGAAAGAACAGTCCTTGCTAAGGTTGAGCACCTTGTCCATGTGATCGAAGTAGGCTTGCAATTCCTCCCAGTTGGGGTAATTGGTTGTCCAGTGCCAGTCCTTATACACTTCTGGGATTGCCAACTCGTAGATGGGTACTGGGCTATCGACACGAGCACCAGGGTAGACGTTCCATCTCCAGGTGCCTCCGAATGAAGTACCCGCTTCGTAGATGGCGGCGTTCAATCCAGCCTTTCTCATCTCGTACAAACTGAAAGCGCCGCCAAAGCCTTCGAGTCGTTAGTAATGGGTTGAATGAAAACGTCTTCACTGTCTCGGTTCGAACTCCGTACTGGCCTCTCAGCGGCATGGCGACCAGTGTGGATATCGACGGTAGACCGCGAGACGTTATGGTTGAGAAGCTTACCGGCTCCTACAATCAGGACATCGAGGTCGAGATTGTCTGCATAAGGGCCATCGTGGCGCGTCCTGTTGCTGTATTCTCTGAGATCTGTCTTCAGAATGCGCTCTGGCTCTTGTTCCTTTCCGATGGAGCCCATTTTACTGTAGTGTTTCGCGTGCACAGGTATTGCTTGGGATGCTCATCAACAGAGAAAATATTTATTTGCAATCGATCTACTCGACCAGGGTGACGGGCATTATAAGCATTGGTTCTCGCCATGATCGTCCGTGATTCCGGTCGACCGCAGTCGGCCAGGACGCGTGCGTACCCCGCTAGCATGCACAAACATCTGGACTCTGGACTCGGCAACCAATGGTTGCCAGTGTTAGGCTTTCCCTATGTCGACATTTGGCGCCACATGAGCTGTTTCGGCGACGTTCAAGACATGGAAATAACAAATAGTTACAGGCGGGGTAGAGCGAACAACGCGGGGGATGCCCAGAGAGGGGAGCGACAGGGTCGAGCACAGAGCGGAACCGATCAGTCCTAAACTCTCAGGTTCGATCACAAGGTTGATGTTCCGGATCTAGATCGACTTGTAAATATACCTCCTTGTCCGGTACAGCGAGCAGCGAGCATGGCAGCGGCCTGGACGGGTAATCGTAAGCGCTGCGGTTCGGCTTCGACTGCCCCGATGTCTCAGTCACGCATGTCAGTTCCGTGTTGACAAGAGAGGTATTGCGAAGAACCAGATTGTGCTTTTCTGTAGACAAAGTGACCGTCGTGGCAATCTGTTCCCTCCAAGGTGGCTTCGACCTGCAAGATATTTCTTCACAACAGTTCATGTCCGTCTTGCTTACAGGACATGATATAAAGGTTGTCGACCTGCCAGGCGTAATCGATATTGCCATTCGAGATAGAAAGTGCATGTTAGCACCTGAATGCCTTTGCTCACCACACTCCTGGGCACTAAGGCTAGGGCGATGTCAAAGTACCAAACTCTCAGTCATATCCATGCTGATACTGCAGGACATCGACTTGAATTATCAGGTCTGTCGTTGAGACTTTGAACACAGGACATCGTGAACAGTACCAAGCTCGTCCCACGTGTGCTATGTGCCCGACGAATGACCAGACCGATGAGCGACTTGTTGCCCCTGCAGAGCACAGCGGGCTACATTCAGCCCCATGGCCAGCAAAATTGAAGTCTATCGTGGCAAGAAGGTGGCAGTTGACATGAGATAAGTTGAAGCGCTACTAGTAGGCGTGTCGAATATCGAGTACTCGGATCGTTGCCGTGAGACGCTTCGTCAGGTGGAGATGTCCATGCCACTGAGCTTGTCAGCACCCATCCGCATGGGCATCACGTGCAGAGCTGCAGGCATCGCCAGTATGCTTCTGCTCCTGTACATCAGTTCCGCAAGGCGTAATGGTCAATCATGTCGTGGTCCGCAGGAAGCAAGGCACATCGATCACGTGAAGTCGCGCGCGTACAGAAGTCCGAGCTTTGGCATTTGAATCGGGAAGCGCCGACCAGGGGCGTGGCATCGTACTCGTGGCAGCTTAGCTGTCAACTACTTCCAGGGAACATTTCTAGCTGGTCCAGCTGAACATCGAACATCCGTGCCCAACACGGCGAACACCAGCACTTCTTTGCGGCAGTCGACCGCTTTCTTGTCCTTCCTTCATTTCACCTTCCTTTAACTAATTGGGCTGTTTCAAGCCTACACTCACCAAAATGTCCTCCAATGCTGCTCTCCGCCAGCGCGGAGGGAAACGAGGCGCGACTGACGCAGAAACGACCCCGAGCGTGGATGCAGATGAGGTTATCAACCAGTTCAAGGGCGTCGCAAAAGAGACTGTGCAGAGGGAGTGGGACTACAAGCTTGCGCTCGTTGTGATCACAATTCTGGCATTTATCACCCGCTTCTGGGGCATCAGCCATCCCAACCAGGTGGTGTTTGATGAGGTGCACTTCGGCAAGGTGAGAACACAAGTGTTTCAATGAGAATGCTTGCAGGAACATGGTCTAACCGTAAGAATCACAGTTCGCATCCTACTACCTTCAGCGCACCTACTTCTTCGATGTTCACCCTCCCTTTGGCAAGCTCCTCTTCGCATTCGCTGGCTGGCTCGTTGGATACGATGGCTCCTTCCTCTTTGAGAACATTGGCGACTCTTACATCACAAACAAGGTCCCCTATGTCGCATACAGATCGATGCCCGCAATGATGGGATCGCTCACAGTTAGCGTCGTCTTCTGGATCATGTGGGAGTCTGGCTACAGCCTTCCTGCCTGTATCGTTGCGGCTTCTGTGGTTCTCTTCGACAACGCGCACATCGGACAGACTCGTCTTATCTTGCTGGATGCCACTCTGGTTCTCTTCATGGCGCTGAGCGTCCTCAGCTACATCCGATTCTACAAGCTTCGCCATGCACCTTTCGGCCGGAAATGGTGGAAATGGCTTTTGTTGACTGGTATCTGCATGTCTTGCGTTATCAGCACCAAGTATGTCGGTGCCTTCACCTTCTTCTCCATCGGTGTGCCGGTCATCATCGATCTCTGGGACTTGCTCGACATCAAGCGCAAGCAGGGCCCTCTGAGCATCCCAGAATTCGGAAAGCACTTGAGTGCTCGCATTATCGGCTTCATCGTCGTTCCATTCTTGATGTACCTCTTCTGGTTCCAGGTTCACTTCACCATCCTCTCTAGGTCAGGACCTGGCGACGATTTCATGACTCCCGAATTCCAGGAGACTCTCAGTGACAACCTTATGACCCAGCAGTCTGTTGGCATCGACTACTTCGACAACATTGCGATGAAGCACAAGGAGACCAAGGTCTACCTTCACTCTCACGTCGACAAGTACCCACTCCGCTACGATGATGGCCGTATCTCGTCCCAAGGTCAGCAGGTCACTGGCTACCCCCACAATGACACCAACAACTTGTGGCAGATCATCCCTTCTGTCGAGATGGAAGGCCTTGGCCACCCTGTCAAGAATGGCGATGTCGTTCGTTTCCGTCACTTGGTGACCGATAGCTGGCTTCTTACTCACGACGTCGCTTCCCCATTCTACCCCACCAACCAGGAATTCACCACTGTCAGCACCGAAGACGCGAACGAGAAGCGCTTTAACGACACGCTGTTCGAGATCAGGATTGAAAACGGCAAGAACAAGCAGCAGTTCAAGACCATGTCATCCCACTTCAAGCTTATTCACTTCCCGTCCAAGGTTGCCATGTGGACTCACACCACACCACTTCCTGACTGGGGTTACAAGCAGGCTGAGATCAACGGTAATAAGAACATCGCTCAGTCGTCGAACATCTGGTATGTCGAGGAAATTCCTGGTCTGCCTGAGGACTCTCCACGCCTCAAGAAGGAAGAACGCAAGGTCAAGCACATGCCTTTCCTGAAGAAGTACTTCGAGCTTCAGCGCGCCATGTTCTTCCACAACAACGCTTTGACGTCAAGCCACCCTTACTCTTCGCAGCCCATTCAGTGGCCTTTCCTTCTGCGTGGTGTGAGCTTCTGGACGGAGAACGAAACCAGGCAGCAAATCTACTTCCTTGGCAATCCAATCGGTTGGTGGATCGCCTCATCTATTCTTGCTGTGTTCTCTGGTATCATCCTGGCCGATCAAGTCAGCATTCGTCGTGGCGTGGATGCGCTCGATAAGCGTAAGTTGTGCACTTCTATCCCCTTCCAAGCATTTCAGCTAATCTCTTCCAGGCACCCGCTCTCGTTTGTATAACAGCACCGGCTTCTTCTTCCTGACATGGGCCGCTCACTACATTCCATTCTTCATCATGGGCCGTCAGCTCTTCCTTCACCATTATCTGCCAGCACACCTCGCCAGTGCACTTGTTGCAGGTGCTCTGATCGAGTTCATCTTCAACCTCGAGCCCGCCGACGTTGCCAGCATTACCAAGGATGACGGCAAGACCATCACCAAGGAACCTCGCAGCAAGCCCATTAGGGAGCGCATTGCTGGACAATCTTTGCTTGCTACCTGGGCTGCCTCTGGTGTCGTCGTCGCGGCTCTGATCTGGGGCTTCCTCTTCTTCGCGCCACTCACCTACGGCACTCCTGGTCTGAGCGTTCCCGAGGTACAATCGAGGAAGTGGCTCAACTACGACTTGCACTTTGCCAAGTAAGCTAGGCGCCGAAGAGTTGATGTGATGCGTGTAACACGTGTACGTTTTTTTTCTTAGCGGGATCAAGATGGTTTGAGTGACAGTCTGTTATGGTATGGCGCAAGACGTAAATGAAACATCATTATCCTTAAATCCATAAAACATTCTCAGCATTTTTGGTTTCAAGCAATTGCGCTCGCATCTATCTTTGCTAATGCTCGGGTGGTAATTGAATGACATAAGGCTGATTGCTCCAAGTGAATGTTGCGGACACTGCTGGCTGGAAACGGGTCCAGAGAACCTTGCCTAACCAATCGATCCTTGGCGAGCGGTGCAATGTCGGATCCCAGTGGCAAACAAGGCTATGCACATCGCTGTCATCGACGATACTAGCACACCAGCGACTACTGAGACGGTGACATAACATCAACATGATCAGCGGTGACCCGGTGGCCAGCAAGATCTCTGGATTTTACCCTGTAATCGTCGATACCCTCATATCACCTTCGAAGCTAGCCTGGCCTGATTCACATTTTTTCGGAGGCAGGAGTGGCTGTGGATATCACCAGAGTCGATGATAACCTCACACTAGCTGCTGAGACCGCCAGGTCTTGTTGAAAGGATCCCGGTGGCATTTATATTGTCTTGGTGTTATCCTTCGATTACAGTAGCTCATACGGGATGCAGATACAACGGAGATGCTAACAACATCTCAGTGGCCTTTGTATTGCCATGATGTTATTCTTTGATTACGGTAGCTCGCACGGAAAGCATATGCAACGAAGATACTGACAATATCTCAGTGGCGCTAAACGTCGTCTCACTGTTATTCTCTGATTGCAGTCGCACATGCGTAACGGAGATACTAACGATCTCTCATGGGACCTTCGCCGAGTTCCAGTGTCATTCTCCGATTACAGTGGCACATGGCTCACGGAGATACTGACAGAATCTCAGCGGCCTGTTAGTGGTTGTAGTGTCATCTTCCGGATCACAGTGGCACATCCGTGACGCCGATACTGAAGATGTCTCAATGGTAGATCCAGTCTTTCCGAAGTCTGATGTCACCAGTATTACTATACTAGATCCTGAGACATGAAAGAAGATCTGAGGGTATCTCAATAGCAAATCGAGTCCTGTCTAGATCCTGAAGTCACTCGTATCACCATACTAGATTTTGAGACAAAGGAAATTCCGAAGGCACCTCAGGGGCAAGCACATCCTTTTATGGAGCTGAATCTGATGGTATTACCATCCTAGATCCGGAGGCTTAGAGGAAGTTTCAAATGTGTTTCGATGGCAAATTTCGTCGTTTCCAGTCTTAAAATCTTCAGTATTACCATGCTAATGATTGGAACATGAACGAAGATCCAAAGGTATCTCAGTGGCAAGCATGGGTACATTTGCATATATGCTAGATGGGAGCAGTTGTAAACCATCGAGAATTACCGTGATTGCCTACTAAGAATGCCAAAGGGCAAAAGAGCAACATTCACAAGATGAGGTTTGCCTTCCCGCGGCTATGAGGCAAGTGAAAGGTAGGCGGCTGCACTCCGCTCGGTGAAGAGTGAGGAGTAGCATGACCAGCTTCGCCATACAAATTAGCAGTGTGAACTGGGCGCTCCGTCTCACCTGGAGACTCACTTGCGCCTTTCACGTGGATTCATTCTGTTTATGACCCAAAGGGGAAGGCAAGACCAGGCAGGCTTTCGCTCGCACGGCTTGCAGTTCACCCTCTGTTTGTTCCGCCCCTAACCTTTCTCACCACAACCAACATCTTGCACTCGAAACACAACAAGTACCTGGTATGTAACCAACCCGCCTGCAAGTCTTCCTATAACACGTATTCCTTCTGCTCACACGCTACAACAGACAATACCACTCCACAACACACCTCACTCGAAACACTCACCGAAAAAATGACACCCAAGGAAAAGGGCGAGGCCCAGACCTTCTCGTTCGACGAGGTGGCCTGTATGATCGCTGCCATGAACACTGCCGGTGTTGTCCTTGGTGCTAAGCACTACGGCCTGATGGCTAAGCTTGACGGCACCCGCACTACTTCCAGCTTCGAGCACAAGTTCCGCGCGGTCAAGGCGCGTGGCAAGGATCTTGCAACCGAACTTAACGACGGCGCTGCTGTCCAGAAGACTCCGAGATCGACCACCAAGAAGGCTGCGACCTCCACCGGAAAGAAGCGCAGCAGTACGTTTAATGCGCCCTGTTATTTCTGTCCACCCCACTGACCATGACTTCGCTCACAGAGAAGGACGTTGAGGCTGGCGACGACGACGAGGTCCCGGAAACTCCCTCTAAGAAGGCAAAGACCAACGGCGTCAAGAAGGAACCCTCTGAGGACGCCTCCGACCACGGTGCCGATGGTTTCGGTCTCAATGGCAACCACTTCGACAACGCCATCGGTTCGCAGTAGGAAGGGTATCAGAAGAGATGCTATTGCTGAAGGCTCGGTGGTCTTGGGAATGACTGTTCATGGACATCTTGATGGCGGGTTGGAGAGGCTATTCGATACGAGAGTGGAAGTTGTGTACTGTAGTGGCGGATGGAGTGGGTTATCTGAGGGATAGTTTCCACCTGTTGAATGCAAAAATGTTACTTGCAACATGATATGCTCTTGACTCGCGACTGTAACTCGAAGTCTCCCTTTACTGAACTGGTTTTCCAACGCAACACTGCGACGCTTCGAATTCAATCGGCTCCAGAGAGAATATCGCAAGTCACTCCTCTACAGGAACATTCTTGCTCGTGCGCTCCTGCTCCCTATGGGGAAGGTTTGAGATCGTAGCTAGTCTAGTAAAATCTCCTTTTCTTGGAATACGATGACAAGTAATCTCTCTTGTAAAATGAACAATCGCATATTGTCGGCAACGGCGAAGGGTTGACGTCGGAGCAGCAAGCAAAGCAGATGAGTAAGCCTTGGCGGCGGGTGCTGCCGTTGCTGGCTCCAATGGACCTCACCAGCAACTACCAGCTAGCAGAGGAGCCCGTACATACGCCATTGGCTTGCCTATACACAATGCTACCCCTTCAAAGAGCAGCACTGCGCTCCGCGCGTGGTGTACGAACCCAGATCCAGCGCCGTAACGCCAGCCACGGCTCTGGTGACGCCCACAACACCTCTTCTGGCACCGAGAGCTTCGGCGTACGTGAACACCCTGGACCGACCGGCGAATGCGCGCAAAGACGCTTAAGAAAGCAATGACTAACTGAGGAAATAGTCCGGTTTCTTCATCACGATCGCTGCTGTACCTACCGCCTTCTTCGCCCTCAACTATGCCACTTCTGGCGACAAGGAGCCTTACTTCACGCGCTTGATCACGAACACTTACAACAAATACGCCAGCACCTGGGCGGACCGCAACAACATTCACACAGAGATGATCGAGCAGGCTGCTGCTGACCGAGTGCTGTTCCTCAATGAGGCCAGTCAGGCTGTTCGTCACGTTGACCTGAGGTTCCCGGAGTACGTTTCCACCACCCTGCGCGCGCAAGGAGGAGAGGGGGAGGAGAAGGACGAGGAGGTAGACGAAATTACACGTGGGGGAGGAAAACATGTGGAATCGATATACTTCGGATTGGAAGAGCTGCAAGATTACACGAGCTAATACTCATATTCACAGGATCTTCAACACCGGATCGCCATGGAACGTCCCTGCTGGCCAAGGCGGAGCCAACATCGACCACCTCATCGCAAAGTACGAGAAGGAGGCATTCGAGCAGAACGAGCGCAAGCACCTTGAGATCAAGGAAAACAGGGTTCCTCGGGAACAGCCTGTCAAGCCGTTCAGCAAGCGTACCCCAGCCGGCACAGACAGCTAGAGGGGAATTGATGAGTAACAGGGCGCGATTGTTCAAATGTGTATATATCCCTCCCAGCGAGAAGCCATGGAAAGACTTTCTTATGTGTTTATAACTTTGTGGTCACGTGATTTATGCGCGAGTGATTGCAACTCTTTCTGTCAATTGATGTACAATTTGTGCAGACCAGGTTCTTCCTGGATCTTTCCTCTGGTATGTTTACAAGTCCCTAGAAAGAGTTGGGACTATCCGGGACTATTCCCACCAATTCGCCAAACGCCGCCCATATGCATCGTGATGTTCTATGTTACACCTCGCAAGCTTCCTTGTATAGCAGCCAGCTATTTCTTCTGGGTGGCCACTGGCACACTTGGGGTGCTGCCAACAGTCGCTCCGGTTTGTATGGGTGCGTCGGGCATGGGTACGTCACTGAAGTCGTCCTGGCCGATAGCCTTAATGGTGTATGTGTCTGTCGCAAGCAATTAGTTGCCCGCTCGATTGTATGGTCCGATGCAGATCCAACGTACAGACTGCACCAACGAAGCCAAGGAGAACCAATCCAGTTCCAATATTCTTGATAAGGTACGGTTGACGGGCGCGGTAGAGAGCGGCGGTAGGCTTGTTCTGCTTGTCGTAGTACGACGACTGGGGCATGCTGCGGGGCGCATTAGCTTTTGAGGAGGCATAAGATTGATGCAAGGCATACAAACCGTCCGAGAGGCATTTTGAATGGTATAGATGGCGGTAGTATTAAGTTCTGGGTACCTTCAAGAGAGTCGAATCGCTCAGCGGCAGCCACATTCGAGGGTGCATGGCGAAAGTCTAAGCGGATATTGCTTGCTCTCGCTCGCTCTCGGGCTTCACAGCCGAGCCGCAGGGCGCGCGCCTGACACAAGCAGAGTGAGAGTAGAGAGCTCCAGTTCACGCGCAATGCGCAGACCATCACAGCTCCAACATCCACCAAAAACACACGCAAATTGCCACTGCACTGCACTCCTTACGACACATACTCGACACGCCCAAATACGCCACCACATCGCAATACAACAATCCATGCCTGCTGTTAATTGAACCCGCCAGCGTGCCATGCGAAGCTGTTATCATCCTTCCCTTTCTTTGTAGATCTTGAGGCTTTCCTTCAGAGAGCCTGGCTATCTTTGAGCTCTCTGCGCGCACACTAGACTCGGACTGTTCGTGCTCACTCCTGTCGCGCCTCACACAGCAATCATGAGTGCCCTCTCAAACACCCTCGGCCAGCTCAATCAGGCGCGTAGCTATGTGCTCGCGGATCCAGCTATCTACCCTCAAGTTGTGCCCGGCGTGCTTCCAGCGATTGGTCCCCCTACGCCAGTCGAGCAACGAAGATGGGGTGCAGACTTCCTCGCAGAGACATTCGCATCGCCTGTTATTAGCGCCGACGTCAAGGAGAACATGTGCATGGGCAGCGGGGTGCTAGACACGCTGAAGGGATACCTGAACCGGAAGGAGGAGCTGGGAGAGGATGAGGATCCTGCAGTTGTGAAGAGTGCTGTGCAATGCGCGGCCAGTGTGTATCCGCTCGTCTTCAGGTATACTATGAATTCCTCGACAGACGAGGCGTGGCACAAGATGGCCGCCATCAAATCGAGCATTCTGCGGCGCATGGACACGGCGCCTTGTGGTGTGAGAATCTGCTGCGTGAAGTTCGTCGCAATGGTTGTGCAAGTGCAGACGCCAGGCTTGATTGCCGACCCGCGACGACAAGAGCAGAACGAAGTCAGTCTCGCGCTTGTGCCTAGAGAGCATGCGGTACTTAAAGTCGCACTCCTGGAAGCAGAAGCGAGCGGTCTCTCGGATCGTCTGTTGTATGTTCTCCAGGACGATGCAACCGATGCGCTTTTGGTCACGGCGACTCTGAACGCTCTCTCCTTCCTCGTACAACGAAGAGCAAGCATAAGCAACAAGATTCTGGGCATCGTGCTAAACTTCAACCCGCTCAAACTTGCGTCCCGACCAATGTCTGGCAGAGACAAGGTCTCCGTCAGGAGTATGACTCGGACGACCATGACATTCCTTCTGCATGTCCTCAAGCGGAACCCACACCATACACTTGCGGGCAGGATTCAGCAGCACATCGAACGGCTTCGACACAGCTTGATAGAAGCCTTCTCCAATGCGAATCAATTGAAACGACCTGCTCCCGACGGCCCCGTGGACGGCCTAGACGACGCAAAACGCCAACGTGTCGAACAAGCAGCTGCTGTCGGAGCCGCCACGGCGCCACAACAAAGCATACAAGCTTCAACACAAATACCCTATGGATCTACTGTTGCACAACTTTTCACACTCTCAGACGACAAAGCCGCGACTGGCTTCCATGTCGAAGCGATACCATACAACATCGTGGCGCAGCTTATTCCGCCTTTGATGCAGTCGGTCGACCAGGCGCGCTTTGATGAAGCAATCAACATAGTGAAAGCCCGCTTTTTGGATCTCAGCAAACAACAGCCACCACTAGATGCAACATCAGCTGCAAGAGCGGCCATCGGCGACGACGAAGACGACTACGACCCTTCAATGACCATGGGTGGAGACGCCGAGCAAGTCCTTAACAGGCTCGACCAAATGCCACCAGAGGGATTCGAAGGTCCCGGGATTGCAATCGGGCCTTTCCAACTACCTCCTCCAGAGCCGCTGAACGATCGCGAAAAGGATGAATATAGCAAAACAGCCGTTATGCGGGTGTTCGAAACGCTCACAGAACTGGATAGAGACGCTCGCCAGAAGGGCGCCAAAAAGCAGGAGCTGGTCAAGGGATTCAACAGACCTGCTGCTCCAAGTCACGACAGAGATGGCTGGCTTGCGCTCATCACAAGACTGGCTACGAGATCACAATTTGAGCTCCAAGACGGTGATGGAAGTGCTGTCAAACAAGAAAATGGTGGCCGAAGTCTGGCGAAAAAGGGCAGCAACTTCAGCTTATCAACAGGCATCAGAGAAGCTCTCCTCAACTACGTGATGGAGAACTTCCGCGCAAGGATCACAGTGGCTATCTCATGGCTGAACGAAGAGTGGTATTGCGATCGTGTTCTCCAGAAGCAGAATGGCACGGACAATTCGGCTGGAGACACACCAACGTACACCTCCTACACACTCCGCCTACTGGACTCGTTAATTCCGTACCTGGACACGAAGGACAACAAGGTCCTCATCCGCCTCGTCTCGGAGATCCCCTCGCTACCAGCAGAGCTGTTCCCCAAACTGCGCAAGATCGCAGACGACCCTGAGCGTGTGAACTTGGTTGTGCAAGCGCTGCTATACCTTGTCATGTTCAGGCCACCGGCGAGAGAGGCGGCACTGGACGCGCTTGAGGCTCTCTGGCGAGAGAATGAGGACGCGAGGAAGCCAGCTGAGAGGCATCTGGCTAGATGGAGGCCTGAGGTTGTGGAGAAGAATATTGACGGAAATGGGGAGGTCAAGACAGAAGCGTGAAGGGAGCACTCAAGCATGTGCAATCAAGTGTTACGATAGTCAGTATGCTAGGTCTTTGGGCGATTGGCGGACTTGCTGCTGCTCGTTTTTTAGTATTAGACTCATTGCACCGTCACCCTGCTGAATATCACATGATTCATTTTATCGAGCGTGATAAACGCTGTGTTCTTCTAACTCGGGCGATCCTTGAAGAGCTTGTTGCCATGCTTTCTAACAAAACATCATCCACGAAGGCCATCATACCTAGACATAAAGCGGGACTGTGTTGCATTAACTTTCCAAGCCACTCCATTCGCCCAGCTGTCGGCTGGCTCGGGCATGTGAAAGCTCGCACGTCACGCGCTGGCAGAGCAAAGACTGGGGAAAGCTGGGCCGAGGTTCGTCGCGGCTCTTCAAGCATGCGGCAATGTGCACATGCAAACAATCGCGGCTATGTAGCTCCCTGACATATCCATGCCCGTCTCTACCTTTACGATACCACTTGTAACCTGTACGAATTGAGCATTGTTTCCTTTCGGCACCCTTGTCGTTTAAACCAAAAGACCAGTCTCAGAGCAACCAACACACTCCAAAGATGGACGACATCAAGGCTCTCCAGGTACACTTGTATGTCGAAAGCATGTCGAGTCCGTATACTAAGTACCATCTCTAGGGCGAACTCGAGAAGATTATCCTCAACCCAAAGTACCACGAACCCCTCGTCCTCCTCAAAGCCATCCGAAATGGCCTCGTCTACGGCGTCAAAGTCCGCTTCCCACATGCCCTGGTCATGATCTTCCTATTCCGCTCGGGGACAGTACGCGAGAAGCTCCTAGCAATCTTCAAGGCGACACGGCTACACGCATTCAACCTTGCAAAATTCGCCTTACTCTACAAATCATCCATGCTGGCGTTGCGGAATGTCAACGGCAAAGAGCAGAGCGTGCACCCGTTCCTAGCAGGCCTCTTCGGCGGGTACTGGGTGTTCGGACACGGCAAGGCGGCTTTCAGCAGTGTCAGCCAGCAGATCGTCATATACGTCTTCGCAAGAGTAGTACTAGGGATGGCAAAGCTGGCCGTACAACCACCCGGTGACAACACCCTAGTCGGTGGCGCATACGGTGGCCACGGCGGCAAGGGCATCTTCGGATTGAACGAGCAACAGCTCGCGCTCGTAAGGCAGCGCTCCTGGCCTGTATTTGCCAGTTTGAGCTGGGCGAGTGTGATGTGGATGTTCAGGTGGTACCCGGAGATGCTACAGCCCAGTCTGCGCAACAGCATGACATACATGTACGTACGACATTTTTCTTCGCCCCTCCTCCTCCTCCTCCTCCTCCTCTTTGGCTTTCGTAGCATGAGCAGCAGCACCAGCAGTCCAGCTGGATGCTTTGCTGCTCTTCCTCCAACTGACACAGGGCTGACGTCGATTTTCTCTCGTCCAGATACAACAACGCGGACACATGGGACGGCTTGGGCAATTTCCTTTGGCACAACAAATGAAGCTTTTCACGATTTTTATGACATTTATTGGATACCCATTGTACATTCACTTGCACTTCGCATTTCACTGTTTTGCTTCGCATGTCTTTGGGACGGTTGCTTTGGCAGAACTGACCTCTTGTCTTCAGCTTCGCCAATTCTGAGCACTGGTCGAGTCTCAGGACCTTTGTGGTGCAGTACGAACTCCCGGCACTGCCTGGCATGCCGGGTAAGGTTGAGTGAGGTTTGGTTTATGGCGCGCGAGGGCGATTTGCATCTTACAGGATAAAGTGCTAGATCAAGTGGGATCACCCGCAGGGTATCGATGCTTTGAAATTCTATGCTGGCGTATGCGGTTCGGTCTTGTTTGCTTGGGCGAGGCATAATTGCTTTGAAACACCTTTCTCGAGACCACGCATGACCATCTTTTCCCACCACCCAGGCCTGTCGGCCACATGACTAAGAAAGCGTTCTCCCGTCGGGTACTCCGCTGCGCTTGAGCGACTTGGGCAGGTGTACAAGATCGATGCCTGAAAGCACTGCTGTCCTACACCTTGTCTGTGTAACTTCTAGGGTGGATTCGGTCACGTGCATATGATCAAGTGAGGCTCGTGCTCTTGAGATGTAGCGCTTATGAAGAGACGGATGTCCCTGCGACTGACTTCACTTCCTGATCTGGCGCGCGATGTTTGTCTCGGGGCCTTTTCCGATTTCAGAGGAACAAACAATTGAGAGCATTCGAGTGACCCCAGCCATGGAAACACGATCTAAGCCCGGCGACCTGGATTGCCTAGCACCAAGCTACGCCGCACATGGAAATGGTGGGCATGGGCGTTGCATTGCCCACGATGGAGCGTCGTAGCAATCACGTGTATCACTTCACCTCGCATTTGCTTGCCCAGGTAAATCTACTGACCATCATGTCAGGCTTCGCGTCTGACAAGACAAGCTGACCAGGTCCAGGTGACGCTGCAGAATCTCGATACTGGTGCATCGCGCGGTTTGAGGGATGACGCCGCCGCATCATATCGTTCACAACAAGCCATCGTGGCAACTGGCGACGCATTATGAAGACCGAGCCCAGCCGTCCTCTACGAGAGGGGTGAGACATAAAAGCTGCGTAATTGCTGCAGCCACGGATCGCTCACCTCGAACAAACCTAGCACCATGGCGCAAGAGCGGTCTATAAGAGTCACGCCTTCCTGCTTGCCCACGGTTAACAAAAGTTTACGGTCATCTGCTTCACTGTTTATATCCGCACAATGCTCTTCTTCGCTCTACTCATTACCAGTTCGCTGGTATCTAGGCTCACGGCCTCGCCTCTCACGCAACATCATGAGGTGCACGAGAAAAGGCACTCACATTCGGCTGGCTGGACCCGCTGTGGTGAGCTCAGCGACAGTGCAATTCTTCCCATGCGCATCGCTCTCACACAGCGCAACCTCGACAAAGGCCACCAATGGCTGATGGACGTCTCGCACCCCAACTCGGAGAAGTACGGTCAACACTGGAGCGCAGAGGATGTCGCTCAGGCTTTCGCTCCGAGGTACAGTATCACTCCGGATGAAACAGGTGGAACGTCATACTGATTGGCTTCCACAGCGAAGAGTCTGTCAATGCTGTCAAAGCTTGGCTGGCTTCTGTTGGTGTCTCCGCCGACCGCATCAGGCAATCGCATGGCTTGTCGTGGCTCCATTTCAACGCCAGCGTCAGAGAGGCTGAAAGCCTGCTTCGCGCCAAGTATCACTTTTGGGAACATGGCCGCAGTGGCAATACGCATGTTGCTTGCGATGAATACAGTCTGCCGCCAGGCATCCGGAATCACGTCGATTTTGTCTTGCCGTCTGTACATTTCGATTCCAGGATTGGCCCTCGTGGCGCATCTCGCGATGGCCCCGAAAGACGAGAAGACCACCATGTTCGCATCGGAGATCCTAAGTCTGGGTGGCTACCTAAGGCGGTCCAAAGCATAGACAAATCCAATCTGCAATTTCAGCTAGCTGGATGCGACCAGCAGACTACACCAGCATGTTTGCGAGCCCTGTATGGCATACCAGTCAATGAAGAAGCGGTCGACGGGAACAGCTTTGGAGTGGCGGAGTTTACGCCTCAAGCTTACATACCTACGGATCTGGATATTTTCTTCTCAAACTTCAGCGAGAGACTGGTGGGTGAGCGTCCCATCACCAAATACATACAAGGAGCCATTGTGCAGCAGCAGAAAAAATCCTGCGGCTTCAACTGTGAGTCAAATCTTGACTTGGAGTATGCGATGACATTGGTCTATCCTCAGCAAGTCACTCTCTACCAAGTTGGAGATGTCATAGGAGGTGCGAGCTTCAACAATTTCCTTGACGCCTTTGATGCGTCGTATTGCGACGGAGACGACCCAGCGGCCGACGCTATTTACCCTGACCCAACTCCTGGCGGATACAAGGGCCCCAAGACATGCGGCGCACTCGATGCTGCTAAAGTTATCAGCATTTCCTATGCATACAATGAGCATGATCTCATGCCGGCTTACGAGGAGCGGCAATGCAACGAGTACCTTAAGCTAGGCCTCATGGGAACGAGCTTTCTCGTTTCTAGTGGTGACAATGGGGTCGCTGGAAACGGTGATCAATGTATCGACACCAGCAATCCTCTCCCTGGAGCAAACGCCACGTACACGGACGGTCGAAGTGGCAGGTTCAACCCAATGTTCCCAGCAGGGTGCCCTTACATCACTGCAGTGGGCGCAACCCAAGTCAAGGAAGGCACTGACGTCGTCCGCGCCCTGGCCACCAACGTGCAGCCAGAAGAGACTTTGGCAAAAGTTGCTTTCTCCGGTGGCGGTTTCAGCAACGTCTTCGCCATGCCAGACTACCAGGCCGAAACCGTCAAAGAGTGGTTCAGAGAACACCCGCCGACCTACGGTAGCGACCGTTTCAACAACAGCCAGAAAGCTCGCGGCTTCCCTGATATCAGCGCGAATGGCGCCAACTATGCTTTCGCGGTCAACGCCCAATGGTCACTCACATATGGCACGTCTGCCTCGGCGCCGGTACTCGGGAGCATCTTGACGCTCATCAATCAAGAGCGACTGAAAGCCGGGAAGAGCAGCATCGGCTTCATCAATCCGACAGCGTATGCTCATCCAGAGGTGTTCAACGATGTCACGCTTGGTAATAATGGAGGCTGCGGAGTGAATGGGTGGTATGCGGTCGCGGGCTGGGATCCTGTGACCGGGCTGGGCACGCCGAATTACCCAAAAATGCTTGAGCTTTGGATGTCTCTGCCATGACCGTTGTGGTCGATCATGGTGGCAATAGATTCGGGTCTGGGGTCTCCTTATGCGCATGGGGTACCAAGCTTTTATGTTATCTTAACATACAGTCGCTCGTTACAAACTAGTTCCTTACATAAGCAGTGCCACTACTTGAGGTAGCATTCGTCTGTGACACTCCACGGTAATCAATCTGCGACATCGAAACTTGTAGCCTCTGGCCTTTTTGGGCACTCTCAGAGGCTCTGCAGGTGCCTGGCGACGTTCATATATCTCCAGCTCTCTTTCTCCGATTCAGTGATACCAAACGCGAAGACCAACCAAACTAACCCGCTTGAGAATTTCATGATCATTCCTGTGAAGCGCGTGGAGACTGCCAAAAGACGGTGTCTGCAGCAATACCATCATCTCTGTCATAGTGATCGCCAACATGTTGCATCCTCATCTCCTTGGATTCGTGACCACCATGTGGCTCCTGACGGACTACCTCCTGACAGAAACCACACCAGAAGCGGCCGACGCCTTCCTCGCTGAGATGCATCTCCTCGCAAAGTTGTGAAGTGATTTGCAACGTAGGTATCCTGTGCGCGACGGCAAGATGGTTTCGCAGCGAATGCTCCGAAGTGAGGTCGGTGTAACACTTAGAGCCATCTGACAAGCGAGCAGAACAGAGCCAAGATTCGTGAATTACGTGCTGGGTTTCTTCGTGTCGTTTCCAATCGCTTCTGCTGCCGTGACGGGAAGTACAAGGGGGGAAAGTACAAATATAGGGCCGAGTGTGACGTTTCATGTGTTTTCTGCGACTGTTGTCAGTGACGCTTCTCAGGAGAAATATGGGAGGAGCATGTGGAAACATACTTGAGCTCACAGCGACGGCGCTTAGATTTTCCACAGAATGTACACCTGAAGAGCCCTTCGCCGTCGCTGGTATTTGAGGGACTTTGAACTGAGAGCGCGCTAGATATCGTTGTGGCCTTGTTACCGTTTGTATCCAGCAAGCCACTCGAGTGGACTGTCTGCGTTGGCGGAGAGAGAAAATCTCCGCGACCCGTTTCCATCCTACTTGCTTGGAAGGGCGGCACTACATCCACTGACCAGGGCCCAGTGGGAGTGCATCTGGGTTGATTGTAGCCCCCGAAAGGTACATCTGCGCCAACAGGTCCGACTCTGTACGCGTACGCGTCAGTCAAATGGAGTGCTTGACCCACGCCAGCCAGCTCATCGATAGGAACAAGTGCGGTAGAGTTATCGATCCACAGACCCTCCTCACCTTGTCTGAGTGGTGTCATGTCGTAAGGAGCGCCAAACTCGTTCTGCGGGAAGGCTTGTTGTTGATAGGTCGGGTCGGAGAACGTAGTGTTGTTGTCCTCGGAATACGTGTGCGGTGGCCGCGTGTCTTGTTCTGATCTGGAGCGGTGTTAGTGGTAGATCAAGATATTATGGCTTTGTCAGACTCACCGCTTCATCAAGTCTTCAATGTTCCAGTCCTTGTGCTTCCTGTTGCAGTGTGCCTTGAAGTTGTCCTGCCTGGGCCACCATTTCGACTTGCCGTCTGTGCACGCGAAGCAGATGAAGCCTTTCAGAGAACCTTTGGTGGGAGCTTCACGATGTTTTGCGGACTTGTAGTGGCGATCAAGATCGTTGGGAGTTGAGAAGCCGACTTCTTTGGCATGACATTCGGGGTGACGGCACTTGAATGGTTTCGTGTGTTTGCGTTCATGTTTGCTTTGCTCGGTCAGCGTTGGTGTCGTGCTGCATACAAGGATAAGGATACATACGTTTGATCCGAGCGGTTCTTGGGGAAGAATGTTTTGCAGGTGCTACAAGGAGGTAGTGGCTGGCTTGAGCGTCTCCTTTTGCCATGTTGAGCTACACCATGGTTGCCTACGACTGGGCTGTCGGATGAGATCCTTCCAGCGTGTGGTCTCGCTAGGTCCGCAGTCGGGCGGGCTCCAGATACCGCAGACACTTCAGACTGGTCATCCCGGGTAGAATCCTGGCGGCATGACGAGATTTTCGGAAACTGTGCTTGGGAGTAGAAGCCGGGATCGAATTTCGAACCAAGGTCGCTTTCAACGATGCTACAGATCTCTTCTTCTTCCTTCAAGGGCTCCGACATCACTCCCGTACTCCTGGTATAACCATGGTTTTTATAATATCCAAGAGGGAGATTCTTGGAGCGTGCCATCATTGGCGGTAGCCATGCTTCTTCCGCAGACTTGACCAGGCTTTGTACATCCAATTTGTTCACAGCCTCCTGAGGCGGCGGCTGCCCGAGATCAAGAAGCGGGTCAAATTGGGCCCGCTGTATTGAAGTGTCGACATCCTGCGTTGAAGGCCCAGATACGTGGTATGGCCAAGGCCAGTCCTGTAAGGAGAACGTGATTGGAGCCTGGAAATGTGGTAGGTCCCATTGTTGATGGTATTGCTGCGGTGCGGAATGGAGTCTCGTCTCATGATGTTGCTCAGGCCTATCGTCTTGTGAATAAGACGAGAATCGAAGCTGGACCGAGACGTGGTCGCTCGCCATTATATCGAACTGTCTTGAAGACTTCCTACGACGGTTTGAGTCAGTCAATTCTCCCAAGATAGTGGGCTGCGAATCGGCGGAGTTGTCGGATCTCAGCATTGCGAATCACATCGTGTACATACGCAGTTTGCGAATGTGAGGCACTGACCTTAAGACTGGACTCGAGAGATAATATTTGCTCGCGCTGATCAATCAGCGTTGCCGCATGAACTTTTCCGTGCGACTGCCAAAAACGTGGAACACGGCTGAGACAGTTGCAAGGATGAACTGACTAAAGATACAAGTCGAGGGGTGCAAGAGGACAAGGACATCCAAACGAAGTAAAGGTAGCAAAGGGTAGATCACGCCTCGGAATTGATCGTAGATAGGGCGGCCTACAGTACTCGAAGGGCGCCGACGCTGTTGAGTCAATCAAGCCGTGGTACAAAGAATGTGTCAGCAGCCATACGCCCACCCTTGACCGCAATGTCGCTGTTTTCTGCAGTGGCCAACGTCCCGGGGTGATCCGGACCAACTATACGCACCAGAACAAACCACGACCTCGATGAACGATCAAAGGGCGCACCACTTTGAAGCAGCAAACCGAGGCGAAAGACACGTTTGCAAGGCAAACACCAGTCCGCGCATGCAGCTTCGCGGTTCATGTGTGGGAGGCCTCTTCTCCTGAGGCAGCCTCCGGCCAATAACGTGAGAGTGTGTGCAGTGCATGCACTGCGGCTACCCGTCGCCCGTGAGGCCGCCTTGAACGCGTGATACAGTAGCCGAGCGCATCGATTTTGATGATGACAAGAAGGTACGCCCGGTACTTCTCGCCCCGCTACTGCGCCTCCGATCAATATCCTGCCGGAATGGCGGTACCGTGTGCGTGGCCATAATTAAAAGTCGAGTCCTGGCCTTCCGCGAGACGCGATACTGTATAGTTAGCCGACCGTGCAAGTGGTTTTGGTGGCATGTTGTCAGTTGCTGACTTGCAGACAGCATTCTTGCTTGGTCACAAGATATGCAGCGCTCCTTGTGGTGTCGGAATATCTGAAACGCTGTTTCGCCATCACCAAGGGCAGATAAGACCGCGTCTCGGCGTTCTGTGCGTGTGCTTTTCGCGCGAGCAATAATCAAGCGAGGCTGAGGCCGCCCTTTGAAAGATGGAGGATGCATGATCGCCAAGGGATGATGACGAGCCCTGTTCCTTCTCAGCGACCTTGGGCATGCTGCTTGCACAGGTGCCTGGTGCATTTAGTGATGGTGTCTGACGTTTGCATGAGTGTATCGTATCATCATTTTCCAAAAAGCTCCCCTCTTGCATCCACAGTATCCAGCCTGGCGCCGCAAATTGTTTGCTCGACAACATGGCCAATCCAAAGTGTGAGGATTGTGGCGCAAACGTGGACGTGACACCTGACGGAACGCACGGCCACTGCGCAACGTGCAACAACGTATGCAGCATGCTGCTCCCGTGTTGACTTGGGCGACAGCTGATCTTATATGCAGATCATCGAACTCAAAGAAGAATCGAGTAAAGACACAGCAAAAACATCCGACGGCCAGTCTAAGGCTGATCGAAAGACCCAGTAAGCTGTGGCGACGATGCTTCGGTTGATCTGCTTACCAGCAAACATGGGCAGAGACACGGTTACAATCAAGTCGTCGAATCAGAAAGATCGGCGTCGAGATTGTGGACAATGTGCTGTGATAGCCTGTACATGTATGTAATTGTGCGGGTGTATATACGATAGAGACGTGCACGCTCATTGTTCGTTTCACGGTCGACCAATACGGGTAAATCACTCACCGGTCCTAGAGTACATGCTAGTTATATCTGCAGATACAATAGCACATCAGAACAACGTCGCTTTGCTCGATCTATCCTGTCTCTCACCGGCTGCACCATCAAACATTCGTGCTCTGCGGTCTATTACAGTGCGCTGTGAGGCCTCAGCTTGCTTGAAATCGTCAACGATGAGTAAATGGGTGTACAGCACCACACAAGCCACCGGATCCCATGAGGCACGTATGAGACGACATAGACAACCCAACGGTACCAACAACCTATCCAGAGGAATTGAATTTAATGGTAAGATGGATATTTCATGTTTGAGAGCTTTGTCATCTTGCCCCAACCCCAACCCTATTAGATCATATTTGCCTCGTGTTAAGTCTCCTTGGACACCGTCAACGGCCACGATGTGCTACCTGCAGCAGACTGTAGGTGTTATATATTCTCGCCGGATGGGCAAATACAATAGTCGTCGTTCAGTTGTTTGAGTACCGATGAAGCAGTTTTCGACTTTATGTCCATCTTCGCGGCCACTGTCTTCAGTGAGAACCATACATGTACATGTACGCAGACTAATGATCAGCGATACCGCGAGTTTATCTCACGGGTATATGATCAAATCTCAATGCTAATACCACGTACTTGAATCCGATTCCAACAAATACTCGACAAGACGATGCACGTAGCGTATTGCTAAATAGTACAGATCGACAGGTACAAGTACTAACAGCCGCCGTCACCGTCATTCCGTACTAGGCCAAGGAGCGCCGTTGCTATTCCCCGCATTTTAAGTCGCCCGAGTGTTGACAGGACTCAAGGCAAAACGTTAAGCAACGGCAACGCAACGCCAGCGACACTCACTCACTGGGCTGTTGTGAAGATCCCAGGGCTGCTATACAGCACCACAAGCAAAGAACGTACGTTTCGCTCCCATCGAGAACCGTTTTGTCGCTCCGTGTCGTGACGATTGTGATTGACCTCTGCCACACCCCTGTCGTCAGCAAAACCGGTTACTGACCAAGCAGCGGTCAAAGCATCTAGCTAATCTTTGTTCAGTCATTATTGCATACAGCCACTAACTAACACCGGACTACCAGACCACCTGCGCCATATTAAATCGCCCTCAATTGCCTGTGCCAGACGTCCGATGCTGCCGCTGCGTTACACCTCTCTTGTTTCAGCAAGCGCGCTGGAGTCCCGTCCCAAATGAGCGCCTACGCACGAACCTCAGCGGCCTCGCCAGTCCAACAGCCAAACCCGACAATGGCTGCCAACGAGGCAAACCCAAAGCAAGATCGCAAGAAACTGTCGAGTAAACTGTTCCGCTTGGATAGCCCGGCGAAGAGCAAGCAGACACTCCCCGTACCGCGGATCAATGGCGAAGGTGAGCACAATTGCGGAGCGCATACAAAGAACACATGGCGTCGCTTTGTCCCAACCCCAGGCAGTAATGCCAGATTCGGCTACGCAGAATGCTAATTGCGGCGCAGGCGCAGAGAACAACTTCCGCATACCGTCGATGGTCTTCGACGACAGCACAGACGCAAACAGCTTGAACCCAACACCTGATCCAAGCCGATCTTCACCAACGCGTAACATACCTGGTGCCGTACGGCGAGTCAGCGATTCTATCGACGTTCTCGCAACCAGCGACATGTCTCGGGCAGGCACCCTCTCACCGGTTAATGAGAACCAGTGGTCCTCTGCAGTCGGACATGCTACATTGAACGGAAAGAGCGGGCGAGTCATTGAGCGACTTATGGCAGAGAATGATCGCTTGAAGAGAGAACTGGAACTACAAATTCTACGATCGCAAGAGCTGGAGCGCAACCTGGAGACCATGAGGCCGCAAATCGAAGGATTGAGGACCGAGAACGACAATTTGAAACACGCTAATAGCATGGATGGGACTATTCTGGCAAGGCGAGACCGTAGGATCGAGCAGTTGAAGCAGGAGGTTGCGACAGAGCGAACCAGGCGCGAAGCGTCGGATCTACTAGCGAGACGACTGGAACGACAGAACGAAGAATCACAAGACACTGCAAGAAGAGATGTCCAGTTGGCTCACGAGGAAGCCAAACACGCAACCACACACGCCAGCGTATTGGAGCAAAGCCATCGCCAACTATCCTCCGAGTACCGGCAGCGAGCCGAGCGCTGGCAGAAAGATATTGCTGTCCTGCAAGCACAAATCAAAATCAACAACGACAAATACGATCGTCTTGACGTGATTGGCGAGCACATGCGTATTGAGACAGATCGCGCAAGGAAGACGTATGAAGAGATTATGGAACAGTGGGATGAGTACCAGAAGGCGCATGAAGAATGGAAGGCATCACTTGAGGATGTGGCGAACTTCGAAAACGGCAAGATGAGAAAGCTGAGTGAGGACATGGAGACTATCACGAACAAGATGAAGTGGGTCATGTCTCTTCAGAACTCAAGAGCGGGCAGCGTCTGAAACGCTTGAGCAGAGATGGTTTCTTACTTCCTTCATTTTTCGTTGTACGGCATATTGGAAACGGCGTTCTGGGCGGAGTACGGCAGTTTGGAAATTTTGACTGTCATTGTCATTGCACCGGTGAGGGGCAGATGTACAGGCTTATCATCGTAACGAGCGCGATGGTAGATAAGTACAGATTTTGATAAGACAATTGACTGAGGCTCCTCATGCCTACATTGACTCTCGATAGAAGCAGGACGGTGTTGATCTTCCCCTGCTCTCACGTGTTTTCCGCGGCATAGGCACGCCCGCGAGAAGAAACCGACCTGCTGCGCCCGCCGCGCCTTCCTCCTGACTTCACTCTTCGTTCCTGCCAAAAGTTTTCCGCAACTTTGTTTTGACCTCGCGTCTGCACGGACAAACAAGACCAATCTCACCCATCACACATCAACGCCAACTTTTCACATGCTATCACTATGGCGCACAACCTGTCAACGCGCGCCACTGCTCATTACTTGCACGCCACCCTAGAGCAATTCGACCGTGTCGCTGTCCAAGAGGTCATCCGGCGCTTCGAAGGAGCCGCTACCACTGTCCACATCGAGCCAGGACATTACACGCTGAAGTACGACGAGAGCGATCACGTCTTCTCACTGGTCTGCCAGAGCCATGTCGGATCCGCGCTGAACGAGAAGCTGGGACACACCATCCGAGACCATGTCGCAAGCGGAGCCGCGAATGTGAGGAGATTCGCGGAGTGCTACACTGAGAACCTGCTTTACGAAGACGAAGACCCGCTCGAAGAAGACAAACCATTGCCGACTCTTGACCTACCACCATCGCCGGAAATACACGTGGTGAACTTTGATGGGATCAACCCGTTGGGTAGAGCAATGGCGTTCCGCGTGCGCGAGCTGCCACACGGCTTGCGAAGCCGAGCCATGGGCCGCGATGAGAATCTTGCGAATGCGATCACCTTCCGCCGTGTTCGGTGGGACCAATCATCCGAGAAGCATGTGTTCGACGCCAGCATCGGCGATGAACTTCAAGAATTAAGCAAAAACGAGAAAGAAGATTTCACGACGCTTCTTGAGGTTCTGGCTTTCTCCGAGTTTACCGCCAAAATCACGATCCCCAAGCCTCGTGAAACGGAACCTGAATTCAGGCATTTCGAAACCGTCGGCGAAGAACCCACCGTCCGTCAATGGCTCGAGGGCACGGGTCAGACAAGACAAGTTGATCCAGACGATGAGCCGGAGATGCTTGGGGATGCACAAAGGTTCGCCAGTGGGCCGCCACTCCAATTGAATACTCTCGGCAGAGTGCGCAAGCCGTTGGGCATGACTCTTTCCGAACTGAGAGAGCCTGAGACGGCGGTACAGCCAGACAGATCTGAGGCCCAAATCAACAACACCTTTGCTGCTCTCATGACGTCGGGAGCCGATGGTGACTCGGATACAGAATCCAGCGAGTCAACTACAGACGAGGAGAGTATCATCGGGAGCATCAGACCAGGAACCATCGCGGAGATCGTGAGAGCAGCGTCGGACCTATCTGTTACAGAGGAACTGACACAACCGAGTGATTTGTTGGCGACAGACAACGGCACTAATGCTGCACTTACTCGGAGAGCCACAGGTATGCTCGCAGCTGGTCCAAAGTCTCATCATCTTGAAGAGAGTTTCCCGAAGTACGACAAGTCCTACGCCAATGTAGACGGTGTAGGTCTGTGCGGAGACGTTGTCAATCAAGTCAACTGGGAGAACGAGAACGCAGCAGAGCTGTGGACGCGTCGAAACAGCTTCACTCCGCGAACCTACGAATCGCTGGCGATGAGTAGAGCCGCATCAGTATCAACATCAAGGCAAGCTGGAAGATACCTGCAATCAAAGCCCATCACAAGCATAACTCCCATGAGCTATGCAGAAACTCCGCTTGGAGGAGACGAGCCATGGGCAAATAACGTCGTCGCTCCGACAATCACGGTTCCCACAGGTACCCTCATCACTACAAACGAAAGTGTCAACGGCGATGCTCGGCAAAAGGCACCAAAGTTCCCTCCTGGACTCTTCCCACCGCTGGGCTCAGGTGGAAGCCAGCAAAGTACAAGGACCAAAGCACTGACTGTACGCATGAGCAACTCCAGCGCTAGAGCGATTTCCAAGGCCAGGACCATATTGCCACAAGATACGCAGCTTGTTTTGCACTCCAGCCCCGAGTGCGAAGAAGAAGAGCTGCTGATGATTTTTGACGATGATGACCTCCCTCCCATCGAACGTGTACAGCCTCAACAGGAAACTAATCCGCCTCGCCTTTTCCATACAATGCGACAACAAGCAAAGAGCAAACATCACAACAAGAAGTCTAAAGTGAGCAACACCAAAACTGGAACATCGCGACCGGCCACGTTGGAGCTGCCCTCGCCACCTCCACCGCCGAGAGAGACCAAAGTAGCGGAGTCCCACAAGCAGAAGCGTGACGTGAAGAGTGAACAGCCTGCCGAGTCAGCGTCATTTATCTGCTTCCAGAAAGCCATTGCCAGTCTTCTACAGTCGTTGCCCTGTGGTGCTGACAACTCAGACATCGTGATTCAGTTTGGTCTTACTTTAATGACCAATGCTGAAGATCTAGCTGCCAAGAAAGCCTTGCGCTGTGCGGAACTGCAAGACGTGCTCGACAGACGTCCTACAGAGCGTTATCGTACAACATTCTTGACTGCCATCGGCCGCAAGAGTAAGGACGGGATATACCTGCTGCGACTACCCACGACGCTCCCAGGAAGCGAGTCGCCTTATGCTGGCAGCTCACAACTGACCAGCGCGTGGATAGATTGCGAAGAATACGGCATCAACGACAGAAGATTGTATGAGATCACCATTGTTGCGCCTGGTGGCCATGAGTGGATGTTAGTCTTCGATCAAGGATCCCCGGAAGACGTCCAGATTACGCTTTCCGACACTCATCAACAGAGCGTATATGTTCATTACCCTTTACGTGTATGGGATGCTAGGGTCCAACTCCTGCCCGCAGCTGGACCGGAGCCCGAGAGCATCTTGAAGAGCAAGATAATGACCTTCCTCAAAACCTTCAACACCCCCAAGCCGACAAGCGACAACGAGCGGCCTTTCTTTGATGCGACGATACCTGACGCTGCGTTCCGTGTCACGAGTGTCCTTGTGAAGCGAGTGTTGACTACAAAATTACGATCGGGCACCTGGAAATTAACGCAGGCCTACAACCTCCACATGGACTTGAACCGTAGGAATGTCTCGGTATTCGCCAAACCGGAGAACCTTATGGAGCAAGAAGGCAGGATATGGTGGGAAGCTGCTCTGCAGTACGATGGTCGCGAGGACTTTGAAAGCACCATGAACGAGGTTATGGAACGGCTTGATGATGTTGGCTGGGAATCGCTAGCTCCGTCAGCTCCGTCAGCAACGAAGAAGACCAAAGCGAAGGAGCCGGAATACAATCCTCTTTGGTGAGTTGTTGTCTTGCGGATGCAATTGGTAATGCTGCTACTCACCTGTCCTCTCTCTTACCGGGACATCAGCGTACCCAAAGCACCTATCGCTGGGCCAAAGCGTTCTGCAACCAGAGCAGCACAACCCTAGACACGACCATACCGTCATTCGTCTTCACATCACCAAAATTGGCACCAGTACACCAGTTTTCTATTCCTGTTTCTCGTGTCGGCACAGTGGCAACGGAAGAGCGAGGAGAGGTAATCAGATGAGGTGATGTAGAAGATAATCGAATGCAACGCTCTACATCATGTTTCATTGACGACCAAAGCAAATACTTTGCAATTCCTAAAGTGATTTACACTCCAACAGATGATCTATAGACACCTCTGTATAATTCTTGAGTAAGAACATGCACATAGCGCTAGCCATTTCAATAGCCATATCTTAGAGGCAAGCGTAGCCATTTATTGGTTCGAGTCTGACGGCACTAGCATACTCGATGCTGAGGTGTAGATTGGTCCATGATGGTATCTCACAGAATGAGCATAGTTATTTCTCAATCTGGATCTGACAGTACTAGCATACCGAATGCTGAGATACGAACTCGGCTCTAGTAGTATCTTAATGGCTTTCGCCCTAGGTTCTTTTGGCGATTCTCCAGGTAGTACCGCAGTTAGCGTGAAGAGGAAAACAAATGTGTAAATGGCGCATTCAAATGGCTCTTTACCGCCTTTCATTTTTCTCACATTCCAGGTAGCACTGCATAATATGGATCGGAGAGCACGAGTGCTTCTCAGTGGCGAGGGTGAGTGGATGGTGGCTTCGAGAGTGACGCGGGACTGGCGCATTAGGTGCTCAAGAAAGTCATAGCTTAGAAAGCATCTCACTGGCAAGAGTGGGCGCATGGTCTTTTGGCGCACGAAGGTACTGGTGCGTTTGAACGAGCAAAAATCGTTCAACTGAAAAAGGATCCCGGTGAGAGTCTTAGCCGAATTGAAAGCTATGACTCTCGATACTGCCCTCGTAGTCTTCTAGGTGATGAGAACGCTGTGCGTACACTCATACGCAGCAACTGTATGCAGGCAAAGGTAGCTCAGACCTTTCATATTATACAAGCCCATTCCATTTCCCGCCATCTTACAATACCCGGGGCTCTCTTCCACAATTTCAACCATAGTCTCCAACTTTAACCCATCGCCCTCAGGAAGTTGTCCTCCTTGATCGCCTTCCTCCTCTTGTCCCTCATAGCCTTGGTCAACCCGCTTCTTGCCTCTCCAGCCTGCTTCGCTCCCTCCACACTGCCGTCTCCACCGGGGAGATCCACGCTCTGCTCGTACAGAGGAACCTTTGGCACGAGCGCATCCGGATTCATGAGCGCGCGCTTGCGCAGGGCTTTGGCGGCGCGTTGACGCTGTTTCTTTGATTTGGCTGTGAATTGCTAGTCAGTAAAGAAGCTCTCAAAAAAACCGCATCCTTCTTTAATTCAATTGCCGTCTTCGAGCAAAAAAGCTCCCCTCAGAAAAGACACTCAAGAAAATCAAGGAAAACATACCATAAAGATCCCCCTCATCAACCACAACCCCCCCCTTCTCCGCACTCGTCTTATCCAACACCCTCCACAACCAAGCAGGATACTCCTCATCCGCCATCGCCACCGGATCCTGCTTGTCCTTGTAGAAGTTCAAGCCCTTGAGCACCGTGCCCGCAGGCACCGAGCTTTGCACTTTGGGAGCTGAGGCTTTAGCCGAAGGTGCTGGGACGGCAGCAGGTGTGAGAGGCGTGCTGAAAGGCTGTGCGACGCCCGGTTTTGATGTCGCGGCCGGCGCGTCTGTGGCGGAGCGAGGAGTTGCTGTTGTCGAGGTTTCGGCTGTGATGGGTGTGGAGAGTAAAGAGGGGGTTGTGGTGAAGGCGCGGGCGAAGGCGGGGGTGCGCCGTGAGAGGCAGCGGGTGCAGAGCATGGTTGTGTGTAGTTGTGTTGTTGTGTGGATGTGTGTTGTTGGTGTATGGCGGTGTCAATGGCTTGCTTGGTTGCTTGCTCCTATGGAAGTTCGCGATGTTCAAAGTCCCAAAGCGGAAGGGCGCTCTCTCGGAGGAGACGTTCGGAGATGTTGGTCTGGGCACGTGATGTCTCTCACTTCGATGCATGCAGGCTAAGGTACCTTACGAATACACGATGCTGTATGATATAGATTGATTCAGCTCGTGAAGTAAACATCTCTACAATTTCATTCTTACAGTGACCTAAACTAATCAGAACGGCCGTGACTAGCAGCGCGTGCTATCCGCACTGTTCCTCTCGCCCTGCACAGCCCAACGAAGTATGAGAAATCTAAAACCAGTGATTCTCAAAATAAATAAATACCAAAAGTAAAGCGTACTAGAAGAAGTAAAAATCGAATCCATTGTCCAGAACCGGGGTATAAGCGAGCGAGTACACACACCCTGGCCAGCCTGCCACTGCCACTCGGGATTTATTTCATCTCGTCTCGTGTCTTTGCATCCCACCAGCGCCAGGTTGAATCCCCAAAAAGAATAAAAAAAGAAAACACTTCCAGACTCCCGTGTCTAACAACCTCCCAAAATCAGATGCGCTGCGTCATTCTTCGACTTTCATACACATCGTGCAATTTGTGTGTTTTTTAAGATTTTTTTTGTTGGCAGAGAATCCATCGTCCGCCGGTCTCTGTACTCCGTTTGCACAATTCCCACCCAAGTGTGGACGACCTTGCAGCGACGAGGCCAGAAGAAACAAACCGACCGAGTTGGGCGGAAGATTCCCTGAATAAGGCTAGGTGCAAGGCAATCCTGGCTAACCCTCCTCGTCGACATCATCCTCTTCTTCGTCGTCGTCACTCTTGCTCTTCTTGCTAGAAGAGCTGTCTTTGCTCTTCTTCTTACCGTTGGGCGTGCCGTTCTCGATGGTGTTGCTCATGTCTCCAGGAAGGCCACCTGCCTTGCCTTCCATGGCCGCCACCTCGTCTGCCGTCAAGAAACGGCCACCAGGACCGCGCGGTCTGCGCATAGCATGATTGTGTCTTGACTCGTGCAGATACGGCTTTCGTCCTTTCGAGGTCAGACGCAACGCCTCCTCAAGCTTTTGACGAGCCATTCTGCGCTTAAGAATACGATGAAACTGCTTGGCGTTGACATAAAGTGGCGATTCCTCTGCACTTCCGGCAGCAGGGACAACCTCAGGAGATTGCTGAGGCTGTGGCGGAGGTGGCGGAGGTTGCTGCTGCGAAGGTTGCGTAGGCGGACGGATAGGCGCGCTCATCGCGTGTTGAGCTTGCTGTGAAGGCAGAGCCGGGCTTGGGACTGTATGTGACATGCGCCTTTGAGCTTGCTGCTGCATCTGCTGTGGAATGTTGTTGGACATGGCCTGCGCTGAGGGCATATTCATCTGACCAGAGAGACTTCCAGGTACCTGCATCGGGTTCTGCTGGCGAGGCGACTGAGGACTTGGTCTCTGCAATCCCGAGCCATCGGTCTTGATCTGAGGCGAAGTTTGCGGCAACGAGTTTTGCATAGAGTTCTCGGCCATGGAATAAGGAGCAGGATACCCAGATGCAGCTGCTGTCGCCGCCAAAGCCGCCGCGTGTGATGAATTGACGTTGACGCCGTATGGCTGTTGCATGCCGTAGGCGGCTGGATTAGGATAGCCCATCTGACCCATCATTTGCGATTGAGCCATCTGACCTGGCTGCTGGTGTTGCGGATAATGTTGCGGCTGTTGCTGCGTCTGCAAAACAGGACTTGCGTGAGTTTGCTGAGGTTGATGTTGGGGTGGAGGGTATTGCGAGGGTTGTTGGTAGTGCTGTGCGTAGTCCATGTTGGCGAATGGCTGCTGCGAGATGTGGATCGCGCGTGGGCCGTGAAGAACGTTGATGTGGGCTTCGGAATACGGTTAGGGTGAATCTTCACGCGATGCTCGAGTAGATGACACGCGACGATGACTTGTCAGTCGCAGCCCAATGTGAGGCGTGCGGTCGCGACCTGCAGACCACTACCACGCGTTACGTCGAGGCGTCGGCTATAGCGAGACAGGAACAGAGACAGCACAGAGCGCTGACTGGCAGGGATGGGGCGGCGAGGCGGTGCAGTGCAGACGAAGTTTGGTTGACAGGCTGGGTACGCAAGATCGGGAAGGCAACAAGGCGTGCCAGTCACAACGTCGAGGCAAAGAATAGGCAGCGGGATCTAAGGACGGGCGTGGGTTAGCGATGCTGAAACACGACAAGATACATAGTAATTGGGCGCTGGGAAGGATTGCAGCAGGGGAGTAGTCAACCGCAGCTGCAGCGCCAGCGCAACGCCGCCAATGGACACGAGACGGGACAGCACATCAGCCGCGGTAGCTGTGACGCGCCGGCAGAGGCCCAGCGCGCGGCAGGACGAGCGAGGTGAAGCACAGCACAGCAGCACATGTCGGCGGCGCAACGAGGCTAGCAGACGCGCTTCGATCAACAGCGCTGCAGCGTGTGTTGGTGAGCCGAGGAGGTGGACGAGAGGCGTGCTGCAGGCTGCCGTTGGAAGCGTGGCGGCGGACGGGCAGCAGCTCGTGCACGCCGAAAGTGCGCATAGATAGCGCAAGCTGTACAGCAGTACGTGCCCAGGCGCAAAGCTGTTGCTGGCTGCAGCGGCGTAGTCGACGTCGCATATCGTCGCATGTGAAGCGGCGAAGAGACGGAAGAGAAGGAAGCTAGCTTACCTGGCTGTGAAGTGGGCTGTGTCGCGCGCGTGCGCGGTTAATCTATATTGATACTGCGGTGAAGGCGTTGTTGATAATTGACGGCGATGATGATGTCCTACGTCGGGGTCAGTACGAGACAGATACAGACACCGATTTACACGCGGTGGAGCGACTGCGAGTGCGCGCGGCCACGATGAGACGGCCATGCGCGCTACCATCTTGCATCGTACGCGCTGGCGGTGTGGTGGTGGCGGCGAGGGCGCACGTCATGGCGATTCTCGTCTTGACAGACTGGAGTCTCTCGATATTCGCGCGCAATCCTCGGTCGACACACACGCACGGCGGGCGCGTAGACGAGGCCTCTTGCGCGCGGCAGGATGGCAGCGTCGCAGGATGGACTGGTCACGTTACGGATGGTGGTGTGCGGTGGTGATCTCACGTACCTCTCTCTAGTTGGTTGGCTGGCTGAACACGCTGGACACACTCTCATTCGCGAGTCGGTCTTTGAGACACGCGACGCGCTGTTTGCTGGCTGGTGGACGGTCGTGTGGTCTGCGGAGCCGATGGTGCTGCTGCGATTGGCCGTCGTGGTGGGTGTGCGCTGGGTGCTGGAAGGAACGAATCAAGACGAGCGAGCAGTGGCAGCGTCCAATAATGATGAGGAGGGCGGAAGGGACGGGTTATGAGCTTTGACGATGGGAAAGTGCACGTCACGAAGGCTTGCCTTGGCGCGAGTCCGGAAGCTGAAGCACGTGGGGCTGCCGTGGGAGTGGGAGGGAGAGGTGTGAGGATTGAGGAGAGCGAGGGCGAGCGAGCGAGAGAGTGACGGGCGTGGGGATTGGATTCGACGAGATGGAAATTGCAGTCGGAAGACTTGGAGAAGAGCTCTCGTTGGAGCAGCAATAGGTAATCAATACTTGCTAGTGCCGGTTTGCAGCAAGCAAGAACGAGTTGACCGCGCGGCGAGAAAGCAAGATGCAGCTGTTGTTGGTAAGGCAGATTGTCATGTCCATACTCTATTGCTTATGTACTGTTAATTATCCATCCACCTCTATGTGCTGCTGCTACATCTGTTGTGCGCTGCCGCAAAGGAGTCAACTCTCCATCGATCGTCTCTCCTCGGTGCCACCACCGCCTGCCTGCCTGCCTTCCCTTCATGACCAGATGTAACCTCTGTCTTCGGCCCTGCCGCCTCACCGCCGCCTTCCCAGATGCAGCATCACGTCCGGCGCTTCGTGCCGATACCGAAATGCGGAAGGATCAGGGCCCTCTGCTCTGTGATGAACCCTCGACCGCAGCTCGCCCTGCCATTTGCTCACCGCCGCAGATTGCTTCTCTTATTCCGACTTCTGTATCACCTGTCCTGTAGGACTGCCAAACCGGTCCAGACTGCGCCCGTGTCACACACTGCCCATGCTCAATGCCATCCCGGTCTAACGTCAGACGGGACTATCGTCGCAGATCTCTCCCTTTCATCATCGTCTCGTCTCCGTGCTGTACCTTACTCCTCCACGAACTCCAGGTACCGGCATTGCAGGCCACGCGAACTACCATACCCGTGGAGGTCCCAGTTCGTGCTCCCTCATCACATTATCATCCACTCATAATCCCTTCCGATAGCCTCATCCCGTATTCCTGTGCTACCTCGCCTGCACCTGCGACGTGCCAGCCATGTGCTCTGACGCAACATGAAGCGCGTGGGAGCCATTCGCATTCGTGCAACCGTGGCCTGCGTGCGATCTGCACAGCCTTGCGCCTCTTTCTCGTCTCCCTTCTACGCAATCCTTCCATGATAGACAGAGCGGTAGCGTCTGGTCGCGCGAACACTTCTCTGATCGGCAGTCTTGCAATCTCGAGCCGAGATCTTCGTTTGTACTCTTCTCGTGCCGGTGCCGGTTCACGTGCTTGTTGATCATTGTCGCCGCCCACGTGCAGTTGAGAGATAATGTTGCATATTCTGCTGATCTGGAACAGATACAGGCCGAGATTCGATCCGAAAGAGAGGGCTGCCGCTTCAGACAATAATGCTGGCCGATCTTTCGGACGCATAGTTTTGCCTTTTGTGCTTTGGAGTCGTTTTGCCATGCGACTCAATGCAACGCTACACAACGACTTCTTCGATGGACATGTGAGTGAGGTTCTGTGCAGGAGTGCAGCGTCCCTGCACATGGTGAGGCACTTGCTGATGGAGACGAGCCTGGGTGAGACTTTCACTTCGCGACAGAGATGCTGCCGTCAGTCATATGACTGGCGCTTTATGTAGTGAGGTGAACAACTCTCGTGGGCGGTGAGTATGTGATGAAGTGGTTTCTATCCAGCTCAACACTGAGGCGGCGGCCCGTGATGGTAATGAAAACATGTTGTTCTTTTGTTTTGAATCAAAGGGTTTACACTCAATGCTCATGCTAGTGAAAGCTCGTAATTGTCTCAAGCCCAACATTGAACTCGCCCTCACCCTCTCAGAACAACAAAACGCCACTGACTAGGGCTTCCCAAACACCATAACCATCTTTTCCTCCGCACAAACCATTCCCTTACACTGAAACATACTACAACAAACTACAACCCAACTACTCGGCAAAATGCCAACCTGCAACAAAATCAACTGCGCCATCATCCTCCCCCCAACCGACACTCCTCTCCCCGAATACCACCGCCGATATCTCGACTCGAGCGTCTCCGTCTACGTCCCAGTCCCCGACATCCCCATCCTCCACGCCGCGCCCTCTTTCAACATCCAGCTATGGACAGACGGCTACGTCGCGCCCGGCCTCGCCATGTTTGTCTACATCGACGGCCGCTACCAGTGCAACCGCAGTAAGCGCATGCCGCCGCCTGGCTCGGCGAAGGGCAATGGGATTGAGATGCGGGTGAGGCAGAAGGAGGAGAAGATTGCGGGTGGCGAGGGGGAGTTTGTGGGGAGAGAGTGGCGGTGGGTGCAATTGGATGTTGGTATGTGGTCTTTCCTTTTCTTTTCCTTGCTGGGTTTGATGGGATGAATGCTGATGTGGCGATTGTGACAGAACAGGCTGATGGGGCGAGGTACTCGGACGTCGACATGCAGCACATTGGCAAGATTGAGGTTGTGGTGCTTAGATGCGACTACGACGATTTGCCGGCCATGGAGCCTCGGACTCGAGATGCTATGATTGCTGCTCCTGCTGCCAGGACATCTGTGAAAGCACCCTCGAGTAGAGCGCCTTCAGGTAGAGCACCTGCAGGCAGAGCACCATCAGGCAAGGCATCCTCAGCAAAGCCAGCATCGGCTGCGAGTGCGGGCCTTGGCGGAATGTTTGGTATGTTTGACGGAGCATGCGACCTCGACTCGGACGATGCTAGTGGCTACGGCTCATCGAACACTCCGCACGCCGAGTATGCTGAAAGCGAATGCAGCGCCCGTGATGGGAGTTACGACTTCTCCACGCCCTCGAGCGAGCACGATGACATTCCAAGCCAAAACCTCACTTCTACGAACTACCCAGCTGATCAGTGCTTCGTACCACCATTCAGCCTGGACGGATCAGATTACGAATACTCAAGAATGGTCTATGACCAGTACGAACAACCTCCAGAACCTAGAATACCGTACTATCACACTTCAGGCATGCGGAGGCCAAGACAAAGAAATGCAAATGCCTCATCCCATGTTCACTACGAATCATCGCGAAGCCCATCTCGTCACGTCGAATTCGATTCACGAGCTCAGACTTTTCCTGCACCGGCAAGCTACTACTCGCCTCAAGCTTACCAGCCACCTTACCCTGTTTCGCCCGCTGGTATTCCATACCACAACGAGAGATACGTGACCAGAAGAGACCCTAGCCCGAGAGAGCACCGTAATCGAAGCATTTCGCGCGAACGTCGACGTGAACGCCTTGAAGTCTCCGTCGAGCGAGCCGTGAAAGAGCTGCCAGACATCGATCCTGGCTTCCAACGCTACCAAATATTCCAGATGCCCCAGAGAGTCGAATCGATGCTGGAAGTCGACCACAGATTCGTCGCAGATGCTGTGCCGCATATGCCTCAATTGCAGAAGACTCCCATTGCAGAGCTCATCTATGAAGATTGGCAGAGGCTTAAGGGGAACCTCAAAGAGGCTCTCAGGCGTGGCTGTTACCCGAATGGAGATCAAATTTTGATCTTGGAGGAGCCGCGTGACCGCGAGAGAAGACGCACGAGACAAGAATCGCTGGCGGGACGGGCTGCTTCTGACCGTGGACGTCGTGAACCGCGTACCGCGTGGAACGATGCTTTCGAGGACCGCAGTTGGATTGAGGGGTTCGCCGAGGCCGCAGCGATATACGGCGACAAGGCGAAGCACAGTGATAGGCAAAGCAATCATGAGGACAAGCATAAGCGCGGGCACAAGCATAAGCACGACAAAAAGCACAAGCACGACAAGGAGCACAAGAAAGACGACAAGCACAAGTCCGATCGTAAGCACAAGCGCGAAGGTAGAAACAGGTCCAAAGACAGAAACGAATCTGAAGACAGGGCGAAGTCCGAAGTGAAGCACAAGCCGGATGACAACAACGGGTGGGGCGATAGCCACAAGTCCGACGACGGACACAAGCACGGCAAAAAGCACAAGCACGACAAGAAGCACAAGCATGACAAGAAGCACAAGAAAGACGACAAGCATGAGCACAAAGATAAGGACAAGAACAAGCACAAGCACGAAAAGTCCAGCGATAGTAGGAGCTCATCACCCAGCATCACATTCTTTTCAAGCGGCGGATCGAGTCAAAAGGGTAGCGTGAAGAGCCAAGGTGATGGCCACAAGCGCTCCAAAAACTCGGTTCGTTCGAGTAGTACGAGCTCTTCGAGCAGTTCAAGTTCTTGGGGCAGTTCGAGCTCTTCGAGTGACTCGAGATCTTCGCAAAAGTCAAGCACGTCGAACCAAGGCAACAGCGGAGACTGGGAAACCGGCGATCAAAGTGGCCAGGCCGGCGGCGCTTCATGGGATGATAGCAACGGCCAACAAAATAACCAGGGCGGCGACACATGGCCTAATGACAACAAGAACAACCAGGTAAGCACTCAAAACACGGGCGGTGCTCAGCAGAGCGTGCCTCAGGACGTGATCCCTAACACAGACCAGCAGAACGTTGCTCAGAACGTGGCCCCTAACACAGGCGACGGCGTCCCTGCCGGCCAGGCCTTAAACCACCCACTATCATCATACGGCAGCGTGTCTTCGAGGTCTACAAACCCTCACGCCTACGTCCAGCCATACTTCCAGAGTTGGCGTAGTAACGGACAAACTCCCGCAGCAAAGCCTCTGCCTCGTCAGCCGCGCGAGCCTTATTCATATGGTCCTGCTCCCACTCCACACTTGCCCGCAGATCGAGTCGGCAATCGCTCCCACGGTGTACGTGCAGGCAGAGGCGCGGACTACTCCCACAAGGTATACCATCCGAAGTACCTGGACACGGTAGAGGACCCGTACGCAGTGTTCGTGTTCAATTACCGAAGCGCCGAAGAGCTGGAACACATGTTCCGCTACGACGTGAAGGGAGACCTAGCATCGATTGCCGAAGAAGTCGGTCGTGGCGTTCTCATGAATCTGCCCAGAGAGAAGCTGGTGGAAGAATTGTTGAAGGCTCAAGCTCAGGCGCCAGCTGGTAGAGACGCTGGCGGTTCGAGACAGGGTGACGCTGCAGCGCCAGCACTAGCACCAGAGAAAGCGAGAAGCAACAAAGCTCCGTCACGCGCTCCGAGTGCATGTTTTCCTGAGCCCGCTCAGCCAGCGACTGGGCAAGGTCAAGCATTGAAACCCACGTCGGTCAGAAATGATAAGGGTGGCCAGACTGCTGCCGCGGCTGGGTGGGCTCTTCAAGGCACAGGTACTACAGGACAGGATGCCGGCTTCACCGCCGCTGAGCCGCCTGCCCCTGGAGGCGGTTGGTAACGAGGGGCTTCAATCCTCAAGCTACGAGAGGTAGGTCCTAGACAAAAACGCTTTTGTGTGAATGCAATGGATGGAAAGGCTACTGCAGTATGCTGCGGCAGTGCAAAGCAGAAACGTGAAGACTTTCCTTACACACCGAGGTACCAGAGACCAGTGTCTGCACTGGACTGGCATACATCAGTAAGTCAATAGCACGGAAAAATGAGAGATTTGTAATTTCATCCATGTGGCGAGCTAGCTGGCGTGGAATAATAGGTCGCTAGAGTGCTAGAACATCGCGTGGTTACGCCAGATACATGCCATCCTGATATGGTGTTGGAGAGGAGGAAGAGGCTGGAGCCCACTAGAAACCCACATATACTTGGAGACCGCAGCTAGCGGCGGTCGCAGCCCATTGCCTGCTGGCACCTCACGTGACACTGCAATGGAAGTAAGGCATCGAAACTAATTGATGAGAACATTAATTTGCCTCAACCCTGCCTTCTATCTCTATCCAAAGTACCCATGGGACTGACAGTAAACTTCCGATCCAACGGCGAGTCGCTGTCATCGGGACTCACTTCGCCTTGCTTCTTGTCCCCGCTATTGCCGCTCTGCTGAGTCCCACTTCGCCCGATCGTTGCCTCGACACCTCTGTCTTGAAGTTCGACAGCTCGGTTATCGTCGCAATTGTTCCATGACATCATGTGTAGTTCATGCTGTCGTCTGCGCGCTTCCTCCAATCTTTCGTTGTGGCTCGGTAGGATCGCTTCTGTTCGAGGATTGCCCGGATCCCCATGGAAGTACGATCCACCACCAGGTTGCGTTGCATTGGCGTTGGGTGTGGGGGTTGGAGCTGGAGAGGATGTATCTGCTAGTTCGGAAATATGTTCGAGGAAGCGTGGAGATCGGGGCTTGTTGTACGGGACAAGCGTGCTGTCTAGCAATGGGATCGGCTCTGAGGATGAATGCGATGGAGGCTGATAGGTGGTTGCAGGCAAGAAGTATGGCGTTTCAGGAGAGGACTTCATGTCGTTCGGTGGGAAGTAAGGTGTCGTGGCCGTGTCAGGGTAAGGCGGTTTGGGAGGAGCCATCGCACTGAAATTACCACCTTTGTTGCTCGCCGGACTGGTCGTATTCGAATGTTGGCTCGCGTAATCTCTAGCAATACTGCCGTGGTCCGTTCGATATCCTGCGTCAGGCCAATCTCGTCAGAGCCAGGTTCCTTCATCATGAGGCCGGTACGTCGAGCGCTGCCGTGTATGCTGATGCATCTGCTGCGGCTGCTGCTGCGACATCGGTACACTGGAGTACTGCGGGCTATACGTACCTCCAAATGGCGCGAAGGTACCCGTACCCGTGTCGCCTCTGTGGTGATAATGATGGTGGTCCAAGGGCAGCGACTGGTCGTCGTGGTGGCGCCGTCCGGGTTCGATGGCTCCACCGAAGACGTGTGTGAGAGTTGCACGCTTGCTCTCGAGATCTTTTCTGCGACGGCGAGCGAGGAAGGCGATTAGGAAGATTATCAGGCCGAGTACTGCGATGCCGCCTACCACGCCTCCGGCTATGGCGCCTTTGTTTGGCTGATTTGTTGATGGAGCTGGGGTTGCTGATGCGCTTGGTCGTGGCGCAGATGCGAGAGGGTTGACCTTTGCGCAGGAAACGTAGTTGTTGCCGGACTTCGCCACGTATGTGTCATTTGACATCGTTGCCTTCAGGTAGCAGGTGCCGCCATCCAGCCCAACGTACGTGAGTCCGGCACAGTCGGCGGAAGTAGAGCAGGTCGAAAAGCATTGTGCATAGCCTCCGATCGAGACTTCCACGTTTTCGTACGAGGGGGATGAATTGTCGCTGTTGCAACGAACGAGGTATGTGATGTTGTTGTTGTCGTTGTATGTCGTTCCGTTTCCTCTTGGGCAAGATGGCGCTGATGCTACGTCTTCTGTGGCGCGAATTGCAGTGGCGCTCAGAGAAGCCCCTGCAGGTTTTCCAGAAGCAGAGGTGACCACAGACTTGACTTGGCGAGTTTCGCTCTGACTGTGACTTTCTGCTGTGGCAGTGGTTGCATTGTTGGAGCTGGTCAAGAGCTTGGTGATTTGATCGCTTGACGAGCTCGAAGTAGGTTGCGATGATGTGTGTTCCAAACTCGTGACTGCAGAGCCGTTGCCTTCAGGGCAGACAACATCTGTATCACATGCGTTCTTCGAGCAACATCCCCGAAAGCCATTTGAATTACAGGCGTAGTAATTCTGACCTTGAGGACACTCTCCAACTGCCACCTCTTTTCTGTATGCTTGCGATCTCGAAGTCCCTCTGAATGGTAGGCCGCTCGTTTTGCTGAAACGTCTTGCAGTCTTGCTAAGCTGGTCGTTGTCTAATTCTTGTATGATGGAAGAGACGTCAGGCGACGTCGGCGGCGCCGCCACCTCGGAAGACAGTCGATTTCCGATGAAAGGCATACTCGATATGAAGAAGAGCTATGGGTAGCACTTGTAAAAGAGAATATGAAATAAACGTCAGAGTGAAGATATGGGTAAAGCCATCGCCGCTGGGTGCCGTCATATTCTCCTTCAGGCCGCATATGGAAGGCGTCGAGGGAACAAAGGATCGAAGACATTCTGAATGCGACCGATATTTTGCATGCCACAAAACTCAACTCCTGTCGCCGGTCATACCAATGACTTACTGCGAAATCCAGTCATTGCAGCCGGTGAGAAGATTGTATTCCAGATAGCCTGCATTGCACAATGCGTCGCATGCTGTCTTTGCTTTTGTGCGGTTGCTACAGACGGCAGTCGCGGTAGAAGAGCGAGTCAAAAAAGCCCGTGGCGCATCGAGCCATTGGAATGCATGGCGCCGCGTCTCCGGTATGCAGAACGCGCGAATGCGGCAACTTGTCGCACCCGCTGTGCGACAGACATGAAAGCCATTGTCTGCGATTGATAACCCGAAACGACTTTGTGGCCTTTCTCCAGACTGCAGTCTCGGACCAAGGCATACGAGAGATGCGATTGTTGTTCTTTCAACGTAGTGGTTATGTCCGATTCTAGAAGGAAAAATCAGCGTGAGGATTTCGAGTCTTGTCAATAGGACCAGTAGTATTAACAGTGTTGTCTATATCTATATGAGTGTCGTAAGATATCGTTCATGGGGTTCATGAAGTTCATGGGTGAGTCGTAAGCTTAGGCCCATTTGCCTAGGAAGCTCATCAACACCAGACCAGCCACAAGGCTCACGAAGCAGATGCCTGCCTTTAGAGGGCCGGCATGTGCAAGCGGTCCGTGGAACCACTCCACAAACCACATCTCGACCAAGCCAACCCACAGAAGTATGCCAGCGCTGAAGGCGTTGAGAGTACCGATGGCGATGAGCGTTGAGGGATCATTGCCGTTGAACGATGAAAGAACGCCAATGCCAATTGCCATACCAACAGGAGTTGTGACGGCGAATGCGCCTGCAAGGACAGACTTGCGTAGGAAGCTGCTTGGAATCATAGCGATTCTCGAACCCAGGGCAAATCCTTCGAAAATCTGGTGGAAGACGATGACGATGAACAGCGTGATGAACCCTGAGTCGGCGGCGACTACTAGAGTCAAGCCGATGAGGATGGAGTGGAAAATGATGCCAGCTTCCATGACCGCGGTGTTGAGCGCGAGCGACTTTGGTGTGTAGTGTGCTTCTGCCGAGCTGGATTCAGACAGCGTTCCTTCCGAAGCTTCCTTCTGGCGGTTTGCTTCTTCGGCGTTGACAACCGGGACAGGAGAAGATCTCTCGAACATGTGACGCTTCCGGTCGATCCATCTGTGAGCGACGTATTCGATGATGAATGTGACGAATAGACCTGCGATCAAGATAGCGCCTGCTGTAGCTTCGTACTGGATGCCCTCAATGCATTTGTTTGAGAAGAAGAGCTCGGAGTGTGTGAAGAGCTGCGCGAATTAGTGGATAGCAATTGCTTGGATTTGGAAATACACTCACATGCACAATGGCTGTAGAGATGACGACACCAGTGCCAAACTGGCGCATGGCTACAACGAGAGTGCCATCCATGCTGACAGATGTGAATCGGGACGTTAGAATCGGTGCGAAAACACCAAGGGCGCTGGTCACCAAGATGACGAAGAGAAGGCCGATTCTCAGCGGTACGTTGTAATCATGGTTGGGTGCAGCGCAACCCATGTCAACTGTTCGTCCTTGGGCATCAACGCAGTGTCTGGTATGTGTTAGCAATATTCATAGCGACAAGACTACAAGACAAGACTTACTCGACACCTGCGTGCGAATGGCAGTCGACAGCTTCACCATGACCACCGGCAGTCGAAGATGAGGACGAGGACTCAGAAGAGGACTCGCTGTGGCTCTCAGCGGTGGCGCCGGCGCGTAAAAGACTGACTTCGAGATCGCCTTCGGTACAGTGCCTGTAAGAGTTAGCACATGGTATTGCACCACTCGGGATTCATGAAGCATACAATTCGTTCTCTCCGTGTGCATGACAGCCGCTGATAGCGTCTGGAGGGTTTGCCTCATCAATATCAGTGATAACCTGCCACTCCTCACTGCCTGCCATGCAGTAGAGCGCGTCTGCATGCGCGTGACAGGCTGTGACTTCGGTGATCTCGGCCGCGTCAGCAGCAGCCGTTTCAGTAGTGGTCGTTCCGGTGGCCGTCGTGGTTGCATGGTCATGATCGTGATCTTCCTCACTCGCATGCGCCGATTCATCCTCGCCGTCTAGCACTAGAGAAACGTCATAGGTCTGGGCTGCATCCACACAGTGTCTGGTAATCGTTAGTTACATTGCCTTCTGATACATTTTCCCAAAGCAGAACTTACATCTCGGTTCCGGAGTGGCTGTGGCAGCCCTCAAAGCTCTCTGGTGCGCTGCCAGAGTCGAGGCCGCTTGTGACCTCCCATTCGTCGCCTTCGTAGATACAGAAAGTATCCTCGCCGTGTGCGTGACAGCTTGTCACTTCAAAGAAATCTGCCTGGCGCGCAGCTACATCTTGTGACGCCACGAAAGCAGCAAAGGCCGTGAAAGCGAGCACACGCAAAGAAACCATTGTGCGGGATTGTCAAGGAGCAGTCAGGTCTGACTTTGGGACGGGAAGATCAGGGAGAAGTTTGACAGCGGTGCGGAAGGCAGAGGCGTTCCCAAGACAAACACCTTCAGCGTATATACGCTTACTCTCCGCATCAAGGTCTGCATGCCGAGTTCTTACGCTTTACTACGTTGTCGGCCATACCAAGAGCTTGGCCGATGCTTGAGAAATGGAGCACTTTGGGCGTATGCCCGGGAAGAGGCTGTGATGCCTGCCATAGACCAGCCATCAAGGTGTTTTCGCAGTGATTTGATGTATTGCCAAGGGAGAGCAAGAACGACGGCGTCTTGAAAAGCACGTTAAGAGCGTTGAACGGATGTTTAGCGAGGTTGGCATTTTGATGCCAAGCAAACACCTTGATGGCAGGCTGTAGAACCGAGAGAACGTCCTCTCACACTCTGACTAGCGCACGTCCAGCATTGTATCTACCACGCAGGGTCCGGACCATCATCGCATGGCAACTCGACAAGCGATCGAGTCATACCGATTCCAGATACTGTGGCGTATGCTGAAAGATGTCACATCCCAGACATACACGTGCTCGCTTACCCAGATCAGAGCGTACAACCGGACCTGGATACCAACGAGAACGAACACTTCGCTCTGGATATAAGACAACATCTTCAACAATCGCGTGGATAAACACTTTACTCAAGTCGTTGATCAAGAGCGGGGTCCCAGGCCTCCGTCGGTTGAGGTGCTCCACTCACCGACCAATGCAAAAACAGGTAATGGCAAGGGCCACTCCGACTATGCCATTAGTGTCGGTTGCAACAACTTTGGCTGCAGGCACCATGTGTCCGGTACCCACACTCTCAAAGGTTGGATCGCGGCAAAGCGCAACGCCACGGTCACATTCTAGAAGCATTGGCAACATGTGCTCCAATGCCACGAGGATCGTCAACATTACAGCCGGGTCATGCTCAGCTACTGTAACCTTGCAGCCCAGACAGGCAGGTTGAGGTAGAGACTTCACTTCTACCTTGATGGATGGCTCCTTCGCCAAGTACTTTACGACTTGGCAGTATCGCTTCGATATGCGCCACCTTCGTAGAGCCATGGCGAGACCTTGAGGCATATGAAGAATTGGTGAATTGTTGACGGTAAGTGTTCTCGTGATGGAGTATTTAAGGTCCGAAGCATACTGCTGGATTTGAACAACACCACTCATCTCATCATCTCCTCGAAACAATCCCTGTTCTTTCAATCAAGATGTACTCTTTCGCTATCACAGCACTTGCCGCAGCAGTATTGCCATCTGCTATGGCGGCTCCTCAAGGCTACCCATCCGCAAGACAATCGTACAACTCGCCGGGCTCTTTTGAGGACAACGGCAGCTCGTTCGCTCAGTCTCCCAGCACTTACGATTGGGCGAGGGGCGCTGTAACACAGTACGAGATTCACCAGTCCTGCAACGCCACAGAGACTGCAATCCTTCGTCAGGCTATCCTCGAAACCGAGACTCTTGCTGCCCACGCGAAAAACCATATCCTCCGCCATGGAAACTCGTCCTCTTACTACAGGAAGTACTTCGGCAACGCTCCTACTGCTGAGCCTGCTGGCTGGTACGACAGACTAGTCAACGGCGACAAGTCTGGCGTGATTTTCCGTTGTGATGACATCGACAAGAACTGTGCCACGCAGGATGGTGAGTGAATCAATTTCAGGCGGAAAGAGCCACCCACCACTCCTTACTAACATCTTATCCAGAATGGGCCGGCCACTGGCGTGGAAGCAACGCCTCTGACGAGACTGTCATCTGCGAGCTGTCCTACACTTCTCGCTGGAACCTCAATGCCCTCTGTGGCTACGGTTACACGGTCGCCGGCGGGAAATTGGCCTCTTTCTTCGCCTCCGACTTGATCCACCGCTTGTTCCACACCGACAAGATTGGCGAGAAAACAGTATTCCATTATGCTGATAGCTATCAGCAGTCGCTCGAGTTGGCTACGTCCGAACCAGAGCTGGCGGTCCGCAACGCACACACTCTTCAGTATTTCGCTCTGGATGTGTACGCTTACGATATTTCCGTCCCCGGCCAAGGCTGCACCGGCGAACCCGTTCCAGAAGAAGAGACTGAGGCCGCTTCTACAGCCTCAAGTGCCAGCTCCTCTGCAACCTCGAGCGCGGCCTCTTCTTCCACCAGCAGCGCCGAAGCCGCGTCTGTCACCGCACCCACCAGCACCACCGATGCCGCGGAGTCTACCACCGAGTCAGCCACTGAGTCAGCCCAGTCTGTAAGTTATACTCGACACTCATTGATGTTGGAACGATTTAGAGCTTGTACTGACATCTCCATAGCATTGCCACACCCACGCCGGCGGCGAGCTTCACTGCATTTAAGGCGATCGATACTAGCCTATGATAGATCGAGCAATACGACGGGCATCACTGCCATTGCTAATTGGAGGAAAACGAATCATGAACCACGAACCATGAATGGGTATAGATTAAAGGACAGGATCGCACACACCGCGAACAAAAATGATAGAATGCTCTAGAAGCACGATAATGCAATGTACTTGATGTTACATCACAGTTTAATCTGCGGTGAACGTGTACCTGTGGAACCCTCTATTTATTCGAACGAAGATAACTTGACCGTGCTAGTTTTTGCCCGGATATCCGGGCAGGATTTCGTCAATTACGCGACCGCCATAGTTGCAGTTTTCCCCTTGATGCTAACCCAGGGCGCGAAGAAGCTGACCAGTGAGGCGCAAGAGGTAAGGATTGTCGACAACAGGAATGTCGCGGTAAGACCGTCCATGTAGCAGTCCGTGATTCCGTCAAGCACTTCGGCCGGGAAAACCTCACGCAACCCAGTGGCTCCAGCAGCGATGACCTGCAGAGGATCAACGGTGGGAATAGTCTTGAGCAGACCAGAGATCGTCACGTTCGAAAAGATCGACTCGGCAGAGGATACGAAGATGGCGGCGCCGAGAAGCTGGAAGACTTGGAAGCGTTAGCTGAGATGGCCTGTGGACACGATTTATTAGGCGAGGAGTAACATACAGTAGAGAATCGCAGTAGTCGTAGCGACATCATCATATGCGGCCAGAGCTTGAGCTGCCATGACCGGCGTTTGAAACGACAGGCCGAAAGCGATACCAGTGAGAATCTGGTAACCAAGCCACGTGGACGCAGGCGATTGTGCGTTGAACGTGTAGATGAGCCCACATCCGATAGCCGAAAGGCAGGATCCGAAGATCATGAATGGGGCGAATAAGCCGAAGAGAGCGACCAGGCCGCCGACCAAAATCGTACAGATTGCTTTAGATTTCAATCAGTGAATCGGCTCAGAAATCAGCTCACTCTGGATTATACTCACAGATCGGTATCACAAGTGCAAGGTGTCGAATACCGCTTCCCACGGCGGAGGCACCGCGGATGGCTTGAAAGTAAATCGGCAGGAAGTAGATAAGCACAAAGAGAGCGCCGCTGATGAAGAAAGAGAAGATAGAGCCGACCAAAACTTCGCGCTTCTTGAGTAGCTTGTGAACCAGCATCGCGTGTTTTCCTTGCTTGTACTCAACGGCGACAAAGGCCACCAGGAGGAGGCCAAACCCGAGTAGTGTTCCGATGATATTGTTGTCGTTCCAAGACTTCAGAATGCCTCGCCAGTAAATTGCCAGTAACAAACACTGTATGGCACCGATGATGAGGATTAGGCCAGGGAAGTCCATTTGGAGGAACCTCTCTTTTGAAGAAGCTTGCTTGTCAGGATTGTTCTTTTGGGCTTCTGGTGTAGAGAATGTGAAGAAGATGATGATAGCCGCAAAGCCTCCGATAGGCAAGTTAATGTAGAAACTACAGGCATGTTAGTCGAATGCCGAACTGTAAATCCCGAGTGACGAATGCGCGTCTAGTTCGTTTTGATAGTAGCAAAAGCGACGACGACTTACCACCAGCGCCACGATAAATTATTCGTGAATGCGCCACCAAGTAGAGGACCGATGACACTTGCGATGCCATATGTCGCGCCGAGTACACCAGTGTAGATCGGACGCTTGTGCGCCGCGACGGAGCAAGCGATGATACAAAAGCAACCACTAATCACGCCAGCAGCACCAATGCCTGTAATGGCCCGACCCACAATCAGGGTATCGCTGTTGCGTGCGAGGCCACAGACAAGACTGCCTGCTTCGAAGATGACGATGCTTGCCAGAAAGACAGTCTTCAGGTCGAAGTATTTGTAGAGCTTGCCCCAGAAAGACTGTGTAGTTGCAACCGTGAGCAGGAAAGCTGAGCCGTACCAGCCGACATCTTCGAGGCTGTGCAGTTCTTTTGTGATTTGAGGGATCGCAGTCGCGATGATGGTCAGGTCGAGTGAGCACAGGAAGATGCTCAAGACCAGCGCGATGATTGTGGAGGCCATTTGCCATGGTGTCATGCTGCTGGCGGACGTTTCGGCTTGGTCGGACTCGGTGAGCAGTCTGGCATTGCTAGCAACCCCGTCCATCAGCATATGCGAAGCGCCCGCTTGTGATCTTGAACCGTACATGTTCCGCATCTCCACCGTGGACGGTTCGTCTTGCCGAGCCCGGTGCGGGCGTGAGTTGTCGGGGGACATCTTGAGAAATCGTTAATCGAGCACAAAAATTTGTGTGTGGAAACAAACAAAAGCTGCGAAAAAGTTGGCGAAGCCATGGGTCGCTGAGAAGCGCGCCCCGAGGCAAGTGAAAGTCGCGGCAGGAGCGATGCGCGACCGCAACGCCAGTCTGACGAAGTGACATTGTGAAAGGCGCAGCGCCGAGCTCTGTGTACGTTAGCAGCGACCTGTCGAGGCACTGGTCGTGCCAGTGCCAGCGTGAAGTAAGTTCGACATACCTGACATCGGTTTATAGTGACTTGATAGGCTGGTTCACGCGGCCGAGGGTGTAACAAGTTCGCATTCGACCACAATTGCTGCACACATATGCAGCTATCCGTTTGCTGCGCCTAATGTGAGGAGTACAAGCTTCGAGTCATTCAGATACAAACGGCAAATTGCAGCATGCCACGATGTTGCGCCAAAGCGCGGGCCACCAAGAGGGGGAACGAGGACAAAAAAGCGCAGGAATCGAATTCTTGTTACCGTTCACTACCTTCTAAGAGATATCGAGTTCAAGCGAATAATCTTGCAGCCCGGTTCTGAAGCAACGAGTGGACTCTTGTTCCCTCACTATCACCCTCTCTGAAATTGGATATACCATCTATGCCTCGATGGCAAAGTCACGGACGTGACGGGCCATCTTCTTGATGCTGGAGAGAGATGGGCCGGGGATCTTGTAGCTGCTAAGAGTGGAGTAGATGCTGATGAGAATGCCAGGCTATTACAAAGAGTCAGTATCGAATTGAGACGCCTTCGACAGCGGAGACACTCACGTCGTTGGCCTTGTAGAAAGAGGTTGCAGGTACACCCGATGGGACGGTAGAACCGGAGCCGCTGACCACGAGGTTGATGCACTGGGATTGTTAGCTATGACGCTGTTTTTTATTCGGAAATCGTGCTTACCTGAGGGTAGGCTTGAGCACCGTTAGGGTTGCCAGCAGAGTGGAGACCAATGATCTCGTGGCGAAGGACGTAGGAACCAGGAGCCAGAGAGGTCGGGATCTTTACGTTCCAGGAGAAGCCGTTCTCTGCATGATTATTAGTATACAGTCGATACATCAAGGCTTGGCTGCCACTCACTGATGAGGGTGTCGGAGGCCCAAGTGCCTGGAGGGCTGGCGCCGCTGAGGAGGCCAGCTTCAGAGATTTTGAAGAAGCTGAGGGATCCCGGTGAGTTCGAAGCGCTGTGGCTGCCGACCTTTGCAAGGTATTCGGTGACGGGACCGTGGTGGCTGTCGGGCCAGGTGTCCCACTGCAGCTTCAAGGTGTCACCAGCCTTGACAGGAATGGAGTTCGATGTAGATTTGGCACTTTTGTGGCAGGCAATGTCGGATGTTCCGAAGTTGTTGGGCTCGACGAAACCTGAGGATATCAGCTAGGCGTTGCAAAACTAGAGCTAGCAAGTCATACCGTTGTCCTGGTTCAAGGCGAGCCAGCCGGCAGTTGCTGGAACCTGGTTGGCGGGAAGGTAGAACCAGTTCTGCAGTGAAAGTCAGTATGTGTAAACTCCAGATAGAAACGATCCTTGTGACATACAGGGACAGCGCCTGGGTAGGTCTTGCCGTTGACCGAGATCTCCTTGACGTGGCCGTGGGCAGCAGCAGTAGGAGCAAGAGCCAAAGCCGCAACAGCGGCGATGATGGTGTCCTGCGCGAATGAAGAGTAGTGCATGATGAGCGACTGGAAGATGCTTTGCGCCAGAGTTTTGCGTTGAGCGAATGTACTGTTTGATCCTCAGAAGGCTGCTGTGATGAAGGAAAAACTCAATCCCCATGAGCTTGTTGTCAACACCTTATATATGCCATCATCTTGAGGGCATATACAACCACAATGATCCCCGCCAAGAACACCCCGGGCTGATGATCATTCTCCGGGCCATCTCAGGCACGGAAGTAGCAGGTCAATCTATCTCAGAGTCACACGGGCGCCTAGTAAACACCAGATTTTGCAAGTCTACCCCGTGGGCGTCTGTCGGCAATCTGTAATCCGCGGCGCCATTCTTCAGCCGCTTGTCTCACTTCGTTTCAGAGGCCAAGGAGGCTGCCCAGTCGATGTAGTATAGAGGTCGGTATATGGCGTGATGTCATGTGTTGTCAGGCCGCTGTCATTAATCTAGATGACAATAACTTGTAGCCAGGGCATGCAGTAGTAAGATGTTCCGGACGGGATCCAGCACCGTCAGGCCGAGCCAGCTTGAGTTTGGGCAAGCATAGTAGGTTTTCGCTGCAACAATGTCCCTCTCGTGCTGGCTTATATCATTTGTTAATTCGCGCAAAGGCGCGCAAAGCCTCTCATGGTAGACGCTTTCGCGTGGGGCACCGCCAATCGAGCGAGACGCATCCCACCAGCGCCACCATCTATCACACGTGTTAAGTGGCGGCTCTCAGATATAGTGGTCCGCTGCCGTCTTGAGACGATGCCTGTCATGTTTCACCTCAGCGTACAGCCGGCTCTCGTTCAATCCTGCATATTGTCGTGTTACATGAGTGTAGCACCGCGTCGTCACGATTGTTGAGCGAGCGTGTTCGGTCACCAGAAAAGTTGAACGTGAAGCGGAAAGACATCCTTTCCCTTGCTCTACTATCACGTCAATGCATGTTTCGAGAACGGACGTTGAAGTCCTTACGGGCCGTCAACGCGATCAGTGATCTCACCTGTCTTGGCGACGGTATACATATCGAAAAGGTGGGGAACACGTGAGGCTTGTTAGGCAAGCGAAGAAAGGAATGAAGCACTCCGGCTTAGGAGGCGCTTAGCAGAGCTATACGGACCGGGGTCTCCTCAGGCTATCAATCAATTTGAGACTCGAAGGAAGGGCTGGACGTGTCGCTCAAAGGACAGCATCTCAGTGGCAAGTTTGTTTCCTTGGGATATGAAGCTGACTCCACTGCTACATACTTTTCTGAATGTTCAGAGAAACAAACCTACAGAAATCTGAAAAAGTCGCGCCAACAATGGAGTGTAGCGCTGTTTTGGTCACTGACGTGCTGTGAATGCTGTTGTATTTATTGTATGCTTCGACTAGAAATATGCATCAAGCCAATCGTCTATCAAATCGCTCGCTCATGACGTCGTGTCGTGGTAGTGCCCAGAAACCAAACTCCCTTGACCAAAGAAAATTGCGTTGAGCGCGTCATCCTCGATACCAGACCAGCTGGAGGAGGGGTATGTATTTCAAACCACCCGAAAGCCCAGACCGGCTGAGCGAGTGGATTCGAATCAAGCTGTGCCGAAGAAGCGTGCGTGCCAGCGCTTAAGCTTCTGAGAGATCGTGGTCCTGTTGCCAATGCCACCGATGGTGCTGGTGACTCTGACGCCCTGGGAGGGCTGCTTGGTACTACGAGCATTGTATGTGAACTTTCCGGGACTGCCACTCAACGGCGTCATGGTGAGGACACCGCCAGCGGTAGGGTTCATTAATTGGAGAGTTAGCGTAGCTGTTGTATTGGAACTCTGAGCGGCGACCGAGATGGTACCACCCTGCGTGTTGGTCCAAGTGTATGCGGTGATGGTCACCGTGTCAATGCCGTTGCTGACGACCACCGTGTCCTTCGACTGCGTTCCTTTGGTTTTGGACGACACAGTCAACTCGAAGGAATAGCTGACTGCTGAGGCTGCGCTGGGAACAGTGAACTTGGCCGTCGCTGCCGTTGCACCTGTCAAGGTGACAGTGGGGCCTGCGATCTGGGCCCAACTGTACGTAAGGTCGTCAGTGGGGAAAGATGCTGCGTTGTTGGCTTTGCCGACCATAGTTGCGACAGCACTAGGTTTGATCGTCAAGTCCGGGCCAGCATTCGCAGTGGGTGTTGGGATGGTGGGATCAGCTGTACCACTAGCAGAAGCAGCGCTCGTCGGTGTAGTAGCGTCACTGCTTACAGGAGTCGAGGATGTGGTCGGGGTAATTGCCTCGCAAGCCTTGGGTGCAGCGGGAGAGCTGGCATCCGGCCACGGGAAGAGTTGGCCCCAAACCTTGCCGTTTGCATCAGGACCGAGACCATTTGTCAGCCATGTCATTTGCGTGAAGTCGAGCTTAGCAGGCTGAGTTCCGGGTGCAGTGATTTCGGGGAAGATCCATTCTGCGACCGGGGCGATGTATTGGCCAGCCAGAATCTGACCACCGTTGGTCTCCTTGACACCTCTGGATGAGGTGGCCTTGTATTCGCGCGCGTACTTGATCAAAGTCGTGGACTCAGATCGCCATTCCCACTTGAGACGAGCGCCTTGTGGTGTAGCCGAACCAATATCTTGATCAACGACTTTACCTGTGCAAGGATCAATCTCAGAGCGTGTTAGAAGGACGCTGCCGCCTGGTGTCGAGGTGTAGCCTATCATTCGGGAATCCGCAAACTCTACAACGTTGGTGCTTTGCCTGTCAATGACACCGATGAGGGCTAGTAGGAGTGATCAGTAGGCGTAATTAAGGAGGAACTTTGCACAAGTACTCACCTTCTTCAACACGGATGTAGGTGGGCCCATTGGGCGTCAAGATCTGGACGCTGGGGCAAGTGATACCGTAGGCAATGATCTCGTTGCCAACCTTATGGCCCTCGATCTCTAGGTAATCGCCAACCTTGAGAGGCGCCATCACTAGAGGATCTGGAGCATTGAAACTCGTTGATCCTGCGGGACGGTTCGAAGACGGGCACTTTGGATCATTATCTGATCGCGGGACGCACATCGGGAAGCCACTGAATGCTATCGAAAGTATTAGTATCGTCCAGGAAAACCACCAAACTACATGGCTGACATACCTGTAACGCTGGGATTGACATCATCCGCTGTAAACTCCGGCCAGAGCTTGTAGCCTGCTGAGAAAACGGCATTTGGGTCATTGATTCGCACGACCTGGCCACCCTCGAGTGTGATTTTGCCGTCTGTGTCTAGACTCTTGATCTTGCCGCTGTTGGCTTCGAGCGCAAACTGAGCTATCTGCACGATGCCAGCGATTGCCTTGCCATCGACATAATTGCCCATGACCTTTTGAAATCAGTATGTTATCGTCTTGATGGGTCGGTGTATACTTACAGTGACCTCGTTACCGAGAAACTTGGTGCCTGCCATCTCTCTAACACCAACCCAGGCAGCGGGGAACTGAAACTGCAAGTTCTTTGGCACAATAATGTCGACGCCATTGACTGAGATCTTGCCGGCGGTGTTGTACTCGTCGGTGTCGGCAGTGACGGAATCGAGGGCGCCATCGAGGGTAAACGGGATGACTTGTTGCGCGTGCAGCAAGCCAGGCAGAAGTGCCACAAGGGGAAGAAGCTGTTTGATCATTGCAAAAGACTACTCTGAAGGTTTGGTGGAGTAGTTGGGGGCGTTTGTGGATGGAAGTACAAAAGACAGGTTACGGCCACGGCGAAGCACATTGATATATGTTCTGTCCATGAGGCTGAGCAGATCTGGATAAATCCATGACCATACTGCTGTGTTCCAGAGTGACCATACCAGACTGCTAAGCTTGGCTCGGTAGAACGGTTGTCCGCTCCCAACTTAGGCCTGGGTCGTTCGTGTCGCTTCCGGATCCGATGCTCGAGGCGCACGAAAGTTCACCACACTCGCCAAAGAGCGGGAGCCACCACGTGGAATCCAGCGATATCTGACAGACGTTGGAAAGTCTAGATGGCATAGTGCTTCACGTACAAGCACCCGGCCGCTGCTTTCTGCCAAGGTGGCCACGGCCTTGCCGAGTCGCCTGGTCTTTTCCAGGCTTCTTGCCATGCGGAGAGAGCCTCTGCATCCGAATATTGTTTTCCTATGAGGCCAAGCCGTCTGAGACCGGTATCGCCTTAGGCATGGAGCTTGTTAGCATCTGCATACCCTTGCTCGCTTTGCACACGAATGGAAAGTGGCGTCGATTGTTTTGTTGGTACAATGCGTTGTCTGCAAGGGTGGCTTGACCCAAAGACGCATAAAGCAAAACCGTACCCAACCTTGGTGCTGCTTTTGGAAGGTCTCGGTCCAGGCGCCGCCACAACAAACTTTGGAACCCGAGTCACAGACGGTTGGACGGTCACGTGAGCTTGACCATGGGGATGGGTCTCTCCCCGCCGCCAAGGGAGCGGCTCCAGGATTTTCAGTACGCGATCTTAGGGATCTGCCGGGAACGAGTCTTCGACTCGGGACGAATTCTCTTGTGTCAGAGGTGCCGCAGGTGCGGCTGAGGCCGGTCACGGCGATCTCGCCTTTGCATTTCGCCTCTGCTCTCGTACCCTGGACCATGCTCTCATGCTTCTCACGAATACATCCTTGTATGATTTCATCACATGTATGAACGCCTCGAAAAGCGCAAGCGACTTGGCATCTCATCACGCTCGAGCATGCGATGTTGCTATTCGGTATCTTGTCATTCAACTCGTGATCGAGTGCGCTAGTATCAGATGCACCAGTGTAGTAGCGTCTTGTCCAAGCTGCCTGTGAGGTGGCAAGCTCGTTGCAGGGATGTCATAACAGTCCACATCGTCAAAAATGGGTGGCGGTGAGATACACTGGTATAGCTGCCTAGGGTAGTCAGCAAGCAACTGTGGTAGGATGGCTAGTTGCCCTCTTGCCTAAAGTGGACTTTGCGCACTGCAGGCCAGACTCCCCGGACCATGGCCTTGGGTGCGGTGAGGTCGTGTCTTCAGAACAATGCATCGATGGGCCATGAGTCTTCACAATGGACCATGGTTACACAATGTCAGGGACACCACATGGCTGTGGACTTCATGCCAGGGACGTGTCTTACACTGACAGCCTGTGACAGGTCACACAGGATCCGCCGTCGTTTGCTGACTTTCTTTTGGTCTTGAGGCGTTGATCCCGATGCCCGCCTATTGGCTCCATGAAGCGACGACTCTGGCGTTCGTTTGCGTCAAGTGTTGACCAATTTGGGACGCCAGAAAGAGGCTTTCGACGCCTGGACCGCCATCTTCAGCCTCGTCCACGTGGGATTGTGTAAGTTGCCTCCACCATTCTCACCCCCAATAACACTCGGTTCTTTGCCGTTAGCCCTAGATGCCGTACTTCGCAGACTCTCGGTCCATCGACGAAACAAGCATAATAAGCCACCCGCCAAGCGTATTATACCCCGTCCAGGTCAGCGCAGCCACATTTAGCTGCATGACATCGCGGAGAAATCCCTGCGAACACACTGTCCAGACTATCACGCTTTCGCTTCTTCTGATATGCTTTCTTGGCTATCCATTTGTTCGGTGTTCGCGAACGAGAACGATACTGCAGCGCGCAATGTTCCGGATCAGCATGTTTGAGGGTTAGTCACGGCAGCGCATCCGATCTGATCGATCGAGTTCACACCATGCGACTAGAGCATAGTCCAGATGGCCGCCACTACCGATGTATGATGCCTGGTCTCGATACCATACTTCGTAACGAGGCGGGCTTGCCAACGCCTCCATGCACTCAGCACTGCATGGTGCCTCTCAGTGGTCTCGTCTTCATAGACCGATTCAGGTGGGACCTCTGCCGCTCTGCAGGCTTGGAGGGCATTGCTACGACTGATATATAACATCCTATGGCTGCTCTATCCAGACAAACTTGCTCATTCCAACTCATCACAACATCTTCACTTCCCTCCCTGCTACCTTCGCTTCAGAGGCAACCATGCCCACCATTCGTTCAATCGCCTTTGCGCTCTCTGCGGTGGCCACTCAGCTGGCTTCCGCAAAGGATTGGGACAGCCCTGTGTACAATTATCTGTATCAATTCCCGATGCCGATCGCTCCTATCAAGGCCCCGAAGGAGACATTCCAATTCCCGAACGGACCCAACATCGAGTACTACGAAGTCGACATCAAGACATTCGAGCAGCAGGTCTATCCCAACCTTGGCAAGACCAAGTTGGTTGGCTATGATGGAAGTGAGTGACTGGCCTTCGAGTGATTTATCGAACATTAGCTAATTGCTTCTCAGTGGCTCCTGGACCCACCTTCATGGTGAAGAAGGGCACAGAGGCTGTCGTCAGATTCATCAACCACGGCGAGAAGCCGAATTCAGTTCATTTGCACGGCTCTTACTCGAGAGCTCCCTTCGACGGATGGGCTGATGACACCACGGAGGTTGGTCAATACAAGGACTACTACTATCCCAATGCCCAGAACGCTCGTACCTTATGGTATCACGATCATGCTATTGAGCACACCGCTGAGAATGCCTATATGGGCCAAGCTGGTAAGAAATTCCAAAAACTCCCCATTCCAAAAAATCCCCCATTTCCAACAACACCTCATTCTAAACAACACCACATCTTGTTATTCTCGGCAAGCTAACGTCCTGGAAGGCTTTTATATCATGCACGATGACGAAGAACTGGCGGTACCCGGTTTGCCTCAGGGAGAATATGATATTCCGATGGCGCTCACTTCCAAACGTTACAACAACGATGGTACACTCTGGAGCCCGGAGAAGAACGGAGAAGACAAAAACCTCTTCGGAGACGTCGTGCACGTCAACGGACAGCCTTGGCCTTACTTCAAGGTCGAGCCTCGCAAATACAGGTTGCGTTTCCTCAACGCTGCGATTTCTCGATCCTGGGAGCTTTACTTCGAATCTGCCGCGAAGGCTAAAGTCAACATGAAGGTACGATCTAACTGTTTCGTTGCAACTAAGTAATTGCTTGTTCCAATGAGAACAATCGTGTCTAAGAAATTGTGCTGACTTGTCGCTCTAGGTTGTTGGTTCCGATGCAGGCCTTCTCACGAAGCCGGTCGATACTACCCAACTTGACATCTCAATGGCCGAGCGCTGGGAAGTAGTCGTTGACTTCAGTGCTTTCAAGAACCAGAATGTCACACTCAAGTCGAATGCTAAGGTCGCCGATGTCGACCCATACCTTCACACCGACAAAGTAATGCGCTTTGTCGTGGGCTCGACTGTCACCAGCACCGCTAAGAACGAGGCACTCCCCGCTACACTCCGCACTGTTCCCTTCCCTCCCAACAAGCAAGGTGTCGATCATGCCTTTGAGTTCCAACGCCAAGGCAGCCAATGGAAGATCAATGGTATCACCTGGGCTGATGGACCTGAGGCCCGCGTCATGGCTAAGCCTAAGCGTGGTTCCGTCGAGAGATGGTCGCTCAAGAACGGCTCTGGTGGCTGGGTACGATCCATTTGAAAAATATTCTCATTGCCATTATGCTAACATCATTTGCAGACTCACCCCATCCACATTCACCTCGTTGACTTCCAGATTGTGAGCCGCACTGGCACAAGAGGCGTTCGACCGTACGAGAAGGAAGCCTTGAAGGTACGTGGCCGAGAGATACAATCCAATATGATCTCCGAGACATTGTGCTAACTGAAACTTTTCCATAGGATGTGGTTTGGCTCAACACCAACGAAGAAGTCAATGTCATCGCTCGCTACGCACCCTGGGATGGTCTTTACATGGTAAGCGCCACGCTCCGACGATCTCAAGGCAACCCTTGTCGATCATAACGATGATGCCTTAGATAACAGCACTAACTCAGTCACAGTTCCACTGCCACAACTTGATCCACGAAGACCACGAGATGATGGCCGCTATGAACGTCACTGCTCTGGCCGATCTTGGCTACGACGAAAAGACCACTTTCATCGACCCCATGGAGCAGCGCTACCGTGCGAAGGGCTTCGCTGGCTCCGACTTCACAGGCCGCAGCGGCGATTTCACTGACGCCGCCATCAAAGAGAAGGTGAAGTTCTTTAACGATCTCGATGCCTACCGCAACGTTCTCGCTGTTGAGTCCCGCCTCGAGGACTACTGGAAGACCGCATCGTCGGGAAGTGCCAGCTCCAGCTCCAGCTCCAGCTCCTCCGTCTCTTCAAGCACCCTTGCCGCTGTTCCAGGCACCACTCTCGCCACCTCTGCGAGCACCACTGTGGCATCTGGTGCCTCTACACCAGCTGCCGGCGCCGGCTCCAGCTCTGTCGCCAGTGCCACTACTTCCAGCGCACCCGCTGCCACCGTGAGTTCCTCCGCGAGAACTACTTCGAAGGCGACCTCGACGACCAAGAAGGCTGACGACAAGACCACCAAAAAGACCACAACTACTACTAAGAAGTGATTCCAAACAAGACATGACCGCACGATAAAACGGGATTACGAATCTCACACAATTCACTGGGCTCAACAAGCGAGGCGTTGGGGACGGGGGATCATGGGATACATCACGATCGGGACTGGAACGGAGTTTGCTTTGGTTTGGGGTTAGAGATTCATAAGGCGTTAGTCGGATGCATCACATTCATTATTCGGATAGACAAGTTTTTATTCAACACATTCCACTCAAACGATCAATTGTTCGCTCCACAAATTACATTTCGACTCTGATCGTTAACCAGGAGATCCTAGTATCACTCATCGATAAACTTCCTGACATCTGATTAGGGCACGATCCGCCTCCAGACCGTCTGCACGGGCAGCTGCAAGAAATCGTTAGCGGCAAGTCTGCGAAAGCGAGCGCCACAGCAAAGTTATCCCGTGTCTGTATGCACGCTCGGCACGCTGCTGCCCAAGCCACAGCGGAAATGCACTACCAAACCTTCGCTTACCCAGAATAGTCCCTTGCGTTCCAGCTGCCTGGGCGGGGATATCTGGGATCTGCACGTGGGGAGCCAACACGAGACCGGGGTGCTGGGTGAAGCCGAACCAACGGGACGCAACTTTGCAAGGGTCTGGATTGTCAACTCATTTGTTCAATGCAAGGCAAAAGTCTTAGATCACACGTGGAGTCTCGGCTCACGGCGTAGGCCGCCCATGCGTCAGCTGTCAAATATTCAAGAAGGACGCCCGACGCCGTGTTACCATATCGTTCGCTGCTCGGTGACTCGACTAACGCAGATGTGGTGAAACACGAAGTAAGTTGTATCATGTCATTGACATCCATCGAACTTTGCATGGAGTCCACAGCTGCGGTGAACGCTGTCTTACATTTCTTGAAGGCTGTAGAAAGCGCTCGCGGCCCCCGCGTTGTTAACATCATTGACTCTCTGGGCCTCGCGAGGGGCCTTATCGTCTGATTTAGGGCTTTTAACACAGTCTCTGATTTCTTGTGTGATGTCTGTATGAAATATTATTGGCAAGGAGTTGACTATCTCACCCATATGAACCCTCCGTGGGGTGCGAAGTGTATGACACTACGTCAAGGATTTGGGAGACACAGGCTCACATTCTAGATTCAAATTCAGTCTTCGTATCTCAGCGGCATGGCGAGCTTTGAAGCTAGACCGCAGCATCATACAGTCGCTGCGCTCAAGTTTGTGTACGGACTCTCAATGGTAAGATAGGGATATCAAATCTCTAACGGAGATGATACTAGCACACTAAAACTTGAGATGTAGAAGCGACGTAGACAGTATCTCAACGGCTAACAGGCCTCGAAACACGTTTAAAGCCGATGCTGATAGCGTAGAGGGACGTCAACAAAACTATAGCTGGTATTTGAGTCGCACACGAATTTGTAAGTACTGTATACTTCGCACCCCATGGAGGACTGTGAAGCAGGAGAGTGTGGTTGAAACAATTTAAGTGTGGTCATTAGATATCTATCTATGTAGAGAGAACCAAGAGTAATGGTTGGGTATAAAATCGCGCCAAATGAAAGATTATGCCACATGCAAAGATCGAACTCGAGCTTTTATGAGACGTTCAACCGTCAAGGAACGCCGTCAGAGCACCCAAGAAATCGGGCCTGGGTCTGGGGAGAGTCTTTGTGCACTCCGTCAAGTTGTTGATGTTGTTGACACCGAGCAAGCTGAGCCTTGTGTAGGCAGTTGCGTAGTCTTCGTTCCAGTGCTTCTGGCCGACGTTGTTTGGCAGGCGGAACTTGGCCCACTCGTTGGCCATGGAAGGGTGTTGAGCGAGGACGATATCGCTGGGAATGCGGAGCACTTTCTTTGGTACGCCTGCCGTCTCGAGAGTCTGGTTGTAGAAACGAACGTCCCACACGCCAGGTGTGCTGTCTTGAGGAGCGCCGGCTCTGGTCTTGTCGAAGAAGAATTGCTTGCTGGTGGAGTGGGCACCCAGAAGCGCTGCAAGCTCGTGCCCAGAAATTGTCTTGTCCTCAAAGAGAGAGATGAGCGAGTCTGCGCTGGCTTTGGCATCGGGCAGGAGACCATCAGGCGCTGCCACCTTGGAGTCTTTGCGGCCAACGAAAGAACGGATTCTAGGGCCCAATGGGCAAGTAACAACAGCGTGGTTGGCACCAAACTGGATCAGATCGGCCATGGACACGCCGTATTGCTTCTGCCACGTCGCCATCTGCTTAGCAATGGCTTGTAGACCATTGTTTTCGGCACGGTTGATCTCGGTTCCTGACAGAACGAGGGAACCATCTGCGCCACCAAAGTCCTTGCCGCTGGCAGCCAGGCTACTTGACCAAGTGCCGGCATCGTGGAAGCCAAGTCTGATGGCAGCACGCGCCAAATCGTTGCAACGCAATGTTGGGCCAGTGAACTTTGCAGACATTGCTGCGGAGATGTAAGACCAGACGCAGCATGTATCTGCCTTGCACTTTGCTGAGGCCAATGTGCCGGGTGGTGTATAGCGAGAGTTGCTGCCTTCAGCTGATTCTGTGCGGAGCAAGATGTTCATGATTGATTGTCCAACAGGTGTGGTTGCTCCCTGCTTAAGGTCGCCGATCATGCGGTTGTTGTTCTCATTTGGGTCTTCCAGTTCAGGGACGTCTGGTTCTTCGGTATCGATCTCCTCGCCATCTGCTGCGACTTCTTGACGCCTTGCGAGGGCTTCCATGATTGCTTCTGGAGTGGGCCCGCGTGGTCTGGCGACTACCTTCATGGCAGAAGCGGCGAGCAGGCAAGTGATGAGAGAGAAGCGCATCTTGGTGGATGTAGCTGTGGTGATGTTGAGTGATAATGCCTTGTGACCATCCTGATGGAAGATATGACAACGACATCTATATACCTGGATGGTGCCATTGGCATAGTCGTGGTCTGGAGTCTGGTGACAACTCAGCCCGTCCAGATCGGGATGGTCCAGTAGCAAACGAGGGTCTCGACTGTCGGGTTAAGGTTTGTCGGCCAGATCGACACAGGCTAATATAGCGTTCGGGACTGAATCCGGGACCCATTCTTTCGGCTCAGACCTTTCTGGGGAAAAGTGGCGCTGAACCATACCAGACTTGTCCGTGTTCTTCTCGCTTCAACGGCTTCCAGACGTGACCATGGCACTTTCTTGTTCCTGCGTCGGCCCTGAGTTGTACTTCCTTTTCAGAACTCCCCGACAGGCTCTCGTGTTCGCCTACTCGAGCTTAATCGGTGTCTGTCCAGGCCACACTCGCGTGGCCCACGCTGCTTCTGTGCCATGGCGTCGGGTGGCTCATCCATGACAGGCGCACTGATGTGCATATGCTGCGCCTGCAGGCGTTTTAACCTCATTGGCGTCGAAACTGGCGCTTTGCCACGGGCCCGCTTGTGGCTTACCTTGGTTTGAGCTCTAGATGCTGACACCCTGCCGCTTCTCGTATTGAGCATCCCGCTATGTGAAGCTGCAGGCAGAATCACTGGTGACTCGAAAGGGTTGTCCATACAGCAGAGGCGTGGAGAGTTCAGCCTTCTCGTTCAGGTACACAATTTGCCCACATCGCTCGAAGAGGACACAGTCTGCGTAGTGTGTCGAGTCAAGCGCGTCTCAATTGCAGCAACTGCCGTTTGCTGGCAACATCGCCATTCTACAGCACACCGCTGGCCGTCTAATGCCTCAAATGCCCATGCATGATCGCCTAGCACCCAAGACACTTGGAAATGTTCAAGCATCGCTACCGACAATCTGGACGCAACAAGCAGCAATTGCCAATTCCTCCGTGCAGACAGAAGATGGAGCCATCTGCAAACAGCTGATCAGCAGCACATGGTTCTATTGTTTGTCTGCCTTAGTCTGCTGCAGTATGCCTGCAGGCTCCCATCTCGATCGGGATGCCCTCTACGCCACTTCGCTACTGCAAAGGCATAGACCAATAGCTCGCGCTGGTGATCGTCTGACCTCCGATGGAAAGACCCACACTATATTTTAGGACTTTGAGTTGACGACATCTTGGCAGACAGCCTGGACTTGCAATGATGTTGTCCGCTTACATTTGATAGCCCTAATTGGCTTATGTTGTCAGCGATGCCTGGTTGGGACTGGTCAGGCCGATTGTCTGCTGTAGGCCTTGGAGTACTCGTGTGTCGATGTCACGCGTCAGATAGAAGTATGTGACAAAACAATAGAGATCGCTTTTCTGCATGGATCTTTGCGAAATATCGACCGAATGGCAGAGTACCAAGACGAGGCTTTTGCGCTCAAGTTTGTATACGGACAATGCGACATTCTTTTGTTGTTTCGACAGTAGATCAAGCCTTCACAGGTTCTTTCGTCAGATATACTAGCACGCCAGTCACTAAGACGACTGAGAGTTGTTGATTGTATCTCAATGGCTGGCCGACTTGCTGCGGCGCCTATAGGCCATGATACTACCATAAACGTGTAACAACAGTGCTGTGCACAAACTTGGGCGTAGGAACTATTTCCATCGATCCCACACTGTCACCATCGCAAGATGCAGCTTTACAATACGCGAGCAGGTTGTCTCCCTCCAAGAAGATATGATGACCAGCAATGAAGAAGCATCAAAGACGAAAAAAGTTCGGGAAGACCTCGATCTCACAACAGCGTTGCATCGTCGAAACTTTGACACTGGAAGCAACTTTCAACAAGGTCATGACGTGTTGATTAACGAGCGTGGTGATCTAGCCTCGATCCTAACAATCATCTCCAAGGGGGGGGGAAAAGCTAACAAGTAGCATCGGCCGTAAAAGCAAACATGGGTGACCTTAGTCACACCTTGCGCGAGACCGCTCAAGCAGCAGCAGGAACAGCACAAGCGCACCTTTTAACATCCAACCTCTTAAACCCGCCAACGCGAGCAATCTCCTCCTGCAAAGCCACCATCTGCTTCTGGTCGCCCGTCGGATCAGCCTGGTCCTCCTCCAAAGCCCACTCCAAAAACTGGTTGGTGTAGTTCGGCTCGAAGCTGTCCTTCAACACGCCAAGTCTCTTGCCATAGTTCGTAACCTTCGTCCAATCCCGCTTGACATTCTGCAAATCCTGCGAGAAGTACGCGAAGCTGCGCTCGAAGATCTTGCGGTTGAGAGCAGATCCCATGACCGGTTTGAAATCGACGTATTCAGCCCAGGCTTTCTCCGGTTCGGCGAGCACGAAGTCCGTCGCTTTCTTGACGGCGCGCATGAAAGCGCGGACTCTGTCCGGGTTCTGCGCGATGAAGGACTCGTTGCCGATGTACAGGACGCTGCAGAAGCAGCAGCAGCCCAGCTCGGCCAACTCGTCGATGCGCAGCATCTGGACGTCGGATTTGGGGCGGTTCTGGGAGACGAGCCATTCTTCCAGTTCAACCATCTGCACGTTCTCGAGGCCGATGCCGGCGTCGATGTCTTTGTTGATGATGGCTTTGGAGACGTTCATGCCGCAGCGGACGGCGGTGTAGTCGTCGGGCGTCATGCCATAGTGGGAGGTGAGCTCGTCGATTTGGATCTGATTGGGCGTTAGCAGGTGGCCGACATGATAGACATATCACAAGAGCTTACCTTTCCGAACTCGCCGACATAGCCAATACGCTTACCCTTGAGGGTGCGGAAGTCGGTGGTGATACCACTGTCCTTGAGGTACACGACTCCAGTGAAAGGCTCATCGAGGAGAGACCCGATGGACACAACTGGGAAGTCGCGGGCTTTGGCCTACATTGAATATCAGTGATCCTGGTCCAGAGACATGCACAATACATGTGCAACTCACAGCCAAAGTATGGATCATCGCCTTGAATCCCAGATCAACCTTTCCCGTGCCAATGATCTCAGTGACATCCTACACCATCAAGTCAGCAAGCTTCCAATCTGAATTAAACGACAAAAATCGGAGACATACACTGGGATCATTCGGCTCCAAAATCGCGACCTTCACACCCTCATCCTTGAAGAATCCCTTGGCCTGAGCCAAGTAAAGTGGCGCGTGATACGGCGTAGCGTGCCTTCACTCAGAGGTCAGCCCATACATCCTGCCATAGTTAGAGAAAGCTAGGGCAAGCCCACCAGTTCGTCAAGAAAGTAATCTTGTCAGAAGACATGGTGACGGCGGTGGTGCTGCTATAGTCAGTACACCCCACTCTCACGACATACCAACGGGGGAAGGGGAGAAAAGCATGTTCTTTTCGCAGCAATTACGCTGATCAAGTTCGTAACGGTGTGTTCTCAGCGAGCTGGCCAGCGAAATTTCTCTGCCTTCTCTCTGCCACTCCATTGATGGATGGAGGAGGGTGTGAGAAGACTAGAAAGGTTTCGCCGACGAGCAAGCACCCGCCTGCTTGTTTTGTTACTTTACCTTGACCAAACGACAATGTGCGCACGAGCGACATGTTTCTTCTCCACTGGCTTGCAGCCGTACCGGGTTGAGTTCGAAGTGCGAGCGAGGTACGTGAAGACAAGAATTGGTATAATCGAATCAGTAGACTGAAGATGTTCAGATGGAAGATGAAGGATTCACAGTCGCAGGACAGGTTTGTCCAGTCTTCTTATAAACAAGTTCGGGTGGGGTGTGCTACAGCAGGGCAAGCTGCAATCCTTCTCCACACGAGCTGCGACGTCGGCTTCCTACAGGCCCACTAAGCGACCGAGCGGTTCTTCTTGGGACTATTGTTTGGCCAATTGCTTGAAAGCAAGCCCGTACGAATGGAGCAGGTCGTAAAGTCAATGCCGTGAGTGATCGGCTTGGTGAGAAGAATTGCGCCGAAGCAAGCCGTTTGCTGCCGCGTGAAGCATCTGAGCGCGTTTTTGTTGACCGTCGCTTTAGCCGTTTATCCTGTTTTGTGCTGATCATCTTTGGAAGCATCAAGAGTCACTTCGTCAGCGGGTTGTGTAAGCAAAGCTCTGAGAATTTTTTGGCATAAAATTCGTTGGATCTATCATAAGCGTTATACATAGTAGTCATACAATCTCATCGGTCGTATAAAGTCGTAAACATAAAACGTCACATCCTCCTCCCAAGTGTCTGCGTCTCCGCAGCTCTCAGGAGAGCAACAACGCCTTCTCGTTTGTTGCTTAGCGCCACTTCCATCGCAGTTCGATCTTGGCCGTCCCTTAGCCCGATGTCAGCTCCATACGCAATGAGCGAGCTCGCCAGCTCATCAGTGCCGTTCATAGCTGCGCAGTGTAAAGGAGTGCTTCCATCAGCCATGAGTGCATCCGGATTAGCGCCTGCTCGTAGCAGCGATACAAGCGCTTCGGGGCGGCCATTGAAAACTGCCCAATGTGCGGCTGTCATACCCATGAATGAAGGCACCTCCAGCCGTGGATAATATGAGAGCACCAGGGCGACCAGAGCTGGAGAGCCATATTTGACAGCGTACATGAGAGGCGTGGTTTTGTAACAATTCTGCACGTTGACTTGTGCGTCTGCAGAGAGTAGAAGGCGTACCATCTCTATGTCATTTGAGTGGCATGCCTGGTGTAGAGGCGAGGAGGAGGAGTGGTTGACGTGAGGGTTGACATCTGCACCGTGGGTAATCAGAAGCTTGACAGCCTCGATTTGACCATATGTGGCGGCGCCTGCAAGTGGTGATAAATGACCGTGTTTTGCTGGCTTGAATGCTTCGTACAGACCATTGACTTTTGTAGCTGTATTCAAAGAGGCTCCAAGAGAGATCAAGAGAGAGATCTGGAGGAGATCTCCACTGCAGGAGGCGGCATACAATCGAGACGCAAGCGAGGTACGCTCTTCGGGTGATACAGGTGATAGAGGTGTAGACAAGACCACAGCAGATTCATGGCGAGGTGATCTCGGTGGCGTGAGAGTTGCTGGCAAAGACGTGTGTCGCACCTGCGGGAATGCGGTTGGTGTTGCTGTTGTTGGAGATAGTGGTGGGCTCCATTGTGAGGTCGCCTTTCGAAAAGGTGGCGGTAGGTAGTCTGGGTTTGATGTAGAACGTCCATGGAAAACACGTGGAGAAATGGGTCCTTGGAAGGGGCTTCCTCTGCATTTAGTCAGCATTTGTCTCGTCTGAGTTGATCTTCACGACTTACCGTCTTTGGATGTGATCTTCAAATTCGACTGAGGATTTGTCCCAGGCAGCCATCGAATCGAAACCCATCCTGAGGCTAGACATTGTCGGTGCAAAGTAGGAGGAGGCAACTGGATGGCAGATCGCTGTAGTCATGCCTGAGAAGACAGCCTAGGCGACAGTAGCGAGCAGGGGTGTGTATGTTGAGTTTAGCAGTGGCCTGAAGATGAGCTGACAATCTCGGCTCTCAAGGGGACCAAGCGAGCGAGCGCGATATACTGGTGGAGTGATGAAGGGCTGAAAGTGCCGGTTTGTTGTTGCTCTTGTTGATGATACACTGGCATTTGAAAGGGGAGAAGGCGAGAGTAATGTATAGGTTTGCCTTACCGCAAGACGATACTGTCGTCACCGTACAAAGACGGGGGTTTACAGAGATCTATGCAGGGTAGTATCGGACGACAGCAATGCCACAGCGTGTAGTGTGCAGCGGGAAGAAGGGAGAGCTGCGCACATGGCAGCGCGAGATTGCGATGGGGCCGGATGGCTGCAAGGGCAAGACACGCAGTCCGCCCTTCTCAGCAGAGAATTGGCGTGTGTAGCAGCAGAAGAGCGGACAGAGGTCGGTCAGTCAGATGCAGGCTGGCAGGACTGCGCCTCGCTGGTGGAATGGCGGAGAGTGGGCGTGGGCACAAGGACGTGGGGCGCCTGAAGAGAGAGCTGCTCCGTTGCGTGCGGCTGAAGGATGGTGAGAGGATGCCGAGGCGGCCGTAAGGCTCAACCATCGAGCTGCGGTGCGACATTGCCTGTTTGGGGCGGAGAGATGAGTAAGGCAGTCTGCATTGGAAGGGTGTGATTTGTTACATGAGCATTTGCTGATCAGGTACGGGATGTGAAGAAGCATGAGAGCAACAATTTCAATGTTATAGATCTTCACGAGACGAAGATGTGCCCCGCGATAAGTTAAGGTATGCGACGATCGATCTTGAGCTCCGAGCGACAGTTCGCTCGCTTCGGCCCTCTAGTTCCCGCAGCCCGCTAGTTAGTCGCTGCGCCTCAGGCCATCCGTCACTGCTCTGCGAAGCGACATTCCATCGGGCTTTCTATCACATGCGTGCGCGCGCCAGTACTGTAAAGCTCCGCGCTGACCTGCATTCACTTCTACACTACCTGCCTTGTTCCTTACACTCTGCCGCTCCGCCACGCCGCTCATCCTTCGTCAATACCACTACAACCACCTGACTCGCGCCTGGACTTCCCTTCACTGCAAACAACATATTCTTCCCGCGCGGCCTGACGCCGCCCACCAGCAAACATGCCACCAGGACTGAAGCTCACCCTCAAGACCGGCAACCACAATGGCCAGCCTGCCACACCATCCGCGCAGACACCAGGAACAGGAGGCGGTTTCAAGCTCAAGCTGTCGCAACCTCCAACACCTGCGACTGCTGAACCGTCTTCCTCCATGGCACCCTCGTACGGCGACCTTAGTAAGAAGCCACGGAACAAGCCAAGTGCGAAGAAGCGCGCCGCCGAGTACGATGACTACGATGAGGAAACACCTGCTCCCAAGCGCGTCGCGCCTGAGAGCCGCAAGTCTTCATTGATCCTGAAGACCGGAAAGAAATCAGGCGCAGCTGGACCCTCCGCAACAGGACCTGCCACGCCAGCGTCGGCCGGACCTCGCATCAGCCTGAAGAAGAAACGCCAGCCATCTGCGCCGGTGCTTAGGAGACTGAATGTGAAAGGTCGCGTGCCAGATCGGGCGCCCGGCAACGCGTACGACAGCGAGGACAGCGATCGCGAGAAGGACCCGGCCACAGAGCAGCAACTCATCTTACGTATGGAGCCAGGAGAGGATGCCGACTATCTCAGAGATGCTATTACTAACAAGACTATTGGAGTGCCACCAAAGGAGGGTGGCGCAGAGGTCACCATAAGATTTGTGGAACGCGAATTCCGCAGGGCAGTCATCACTATCAAAGGACGGATGTACGGTGCGGTACTGGTCGATCTACCATGCATTGTGGAGACTATGAAGAGTTGGGACAAGAAGGGATGGTGGAAAGTGGCGGACATACACCAAATGCTTCTGGTTCTTGGACGATGCAACAGCGATGAAGAAGCTAAGAACATGCCGCTGCCTCGAGGAACCGTCAATCCTTCAAATTTCCAGTACGCTCACGGTCTCACCCCGCCTATGCATTGGGTGCGCAAACGTCGCTTCCGCAAGCGCCTCAGTTACAAGGACACGGCGAACATTGAAGAGGAGGTGCAAAAGCTACTCGAGGAAGACGAAAAGGCAGAGCGCGACGGTGGCGAGACCAATTTCGAGATCCTCAATCGCGAGTCTATCGAGCGCTCGGTGGAGCCTGAGTACTTCGACGAGGATGCGGATGGTGAAGCAGTCTCCACTATCGAAGATGCATACGATCAAGAACAAGAGGAAATGGACGCAGCTGCCGCTGAGGCCGAGCTCCAAGGCCTGTTCGATATGGACGACGAAACCGACCCGCCAGTGCCAACCTCAGAAAACATCACTGCTTCTCCTGCCAACCTGGCCGACAGTTCTGCCTCGCTAGCCCAAGTGCAATCCGGCCTGGATTCTGTGGCTGCAACGCCCGCCCCAGCAGAGACGTCGGCACCGTCTTCGGATGAGGATGAGAGCGATGAAGATGAAGATGACGATGAGGACATCGATGTCGTTGACGAGGATGCCGCGATGAAGGCTGCAGAGCGCGCTCAACAAATGGAAGAGATTCACGATCTGGAGCGCGAAGTTGAAATTCAAAAGCAGAAGCTGGCAGGACAGAAGAACCAGCTGTTGCGCGACAAGACGATGAAGCAGCTGAGGAGTTTGGAGGAGGATTTGCGTATCAAGAAGGGAGGCTTGGGTATGCAAGATGAAGACGATGACGAAGAGTGAGCGCTGTATTCGACCATACGATCACGGGAAACAGTACCGTTGATTGGTTGGGTCTTACTTGGAGAACCCACGCAATGAAGCTTATAATATCGTTACAATTGAACGCCCACTTGAAGTGGGACATGTTGTCACGCATGCTGGCAGTAACCATCTGGGTCTTAAGCCGAGCAAATCTGTTGGCTTAGTTTCAAGTCGTCTTATGCCGGCGGAAGAAAACGTCTGAGCATTGCGAGCAAGTCGTGACAAGCGAGACAAGTCGCCGGATTGAAGCTAGCTGAACACGTGAAGTGGCGGTTGCACAACATGCATGCCAGAGCACGCAAGAGTCCATACCCAATAAGCTGGTGTTTGCGACAGCCTTGACACCAGGCACGATTCGCGTTCCTGCATCACGATCTTCGTTGGCGCATGTGAATGTATCTTTGGACGGTGTAATTGTTAGATGTTCATCAAGGTCGTCGCAGAATCACAAGGCATTGAACTTTCATTCAGGTAGCATTGTCACGGCGAAGCGGAGAGATTGCAGTCGAGAGTGTCATGACAAAGCTGCGAGCACGCCATCACCTCTGAGACCCTGACTTGGGCGAGGATCTCATAAGCCCTTGAGCCTAAGATACCCGTGGTGACATATTTGCATCGCGACTGCCTCGAGTCTGCTCCCTTCTACACCGCTCGCTTTTGTAAGCGAATACTATAATAACAACAAGACAGTCGCCACTCAGCTATAATTACATCAATTCGCCCTCTCCGTCTTCCATCTCAATCATCGCCTACCCCGTCCCAGCTCCACCTCGACTACCGTAAACATTACATAAAAACTTCTCGGGCCTTCTCCGCCCTAGGAAGCCTGCCCGCGTCCCAGCTGCGAGAGTGAGAGAACTCAGCAAAGAATCGCAACTGCTATACTACAAGTGCCCTTCCCTCTCGATCATCCTCATTGTTTCTTCAACCACACCCAAACACATCCACACTCGCAACCATGACTGTCCCGCAACTCCACGACGGCCCCATCGAGACCCCTCCTAGGGCTGCATCGCCCGTCCACAAGTTCGGCACTCTCGCCGTCCATGCCGGTGCGCCTCACGACCCCGCCACTGGTGCTGTGATCGAGTCCATCTCGTTGTCCACCACTTTTGCGCAAACCGCTGTCGGCCACCCTGTTGGCGAGTACGAGTACACACGCTCCTCCAACCCCAACAGGACCAACTTCGAGAACTGCATTGCCGCTCTCGAGAGGGCCAAGTACGCCCTGGCCTTCTCCTCCGGCTCTGCCACCACCGCTGTCATCCTCCAGTCGCTCGCTGCTGGCAGCCATGTCGTCTCCGTCTCTGATGTCTACGGTGGCACCCACCGTTACTTCACAAAGGTCGCCTCCGCCCACGGCGTCAAGGTCACCTTCACTCCCAGCATCGAGGTCGACATCGAGTCCCTGATCAAGCCCGAGACCAAGCTCATCTGGATCGAGACTCCCTCCAACCCCACCCTGTCGCTCGTCGACATCCGTGCCGTCACCGATATCGCCCACCGCTCTGGCATCATGGTCGTCGTCGACAACACCTTCCTCTCGCCCTACATCCAGAACCCGCTCGAGCACGGCGCCGACATCGTCGTCCACAGTGTCACCAAGTACATCAACGGCCACAGTGACGTCTGCATGGGTGTCGCCGCCTTCAACTCCGAGGCCCTCCTTGAGCGTCTCTCTTTCCTCCAGAACGCCATTGGCGCCATTCCTTCGCCCTTCGACTGCTGGCTTGCTCACCGTGGTGTCAAGACCCTGCACCTCCGCGCCCGCGAGGCGTCCAAGAACGCAGCCGCCGTCTGCAAGGCTCTCGAGGGCAACCCCAACGTCCTCCTCATCAACTACCCCGGCTCCGACTCCCACAAGCAGCGCAAGATCGCCCTCAAGCAGCACCGCGACGGTCTCGGCGGCGGCATGCTGAGCTTCCGCATCAACGGCGGCAAGGAGGCTGCCGAGCGCTTCTGCCAGCACACACAGATCTTCACCCTCGCCGAGTCCCTCGGTGGCGTGGAGAGCTTGGTCGAGGTCCCCGGCTCAATGACCCACGCCGGCATCCCCAAGGAGCAGCGCGAGATCGCTGGTGTCTTCGACGACCTCGTCCGCATCTCCTGCGGTGTCGAGGACTCCGCCGACCTGGTCGCCGACGTCAAGCAGGCCATCGAGAAGACCGTCTCCGGCGCCAAGGTCTCCAACGGCAACGGCCACTAGATTCTTTCTTGCCTTGCCACATCACGTCGACAACATGAGTACACGCTAAAGGAAGGGAAGGAAACGAAAAAGCATGGTGGGGGATTTGAATTGCATGGAAATACCACAAAACAGGCGTTTATCAAAAAGGGTGCATCGTGCCTTGAAGGGGATACCAAGGCACGCAACTATGTACATATGATTTTCCCCTCTTCGCAAACGTCGAGCGTTCGTTTTCATCAAACGGCGTTGCGCGTTTTAGAGGCTTCTTTTTTCACGATTTTTGCTGCGAAAAGATAGACAGACAATGCATCTGATAATTATTGAGGCCAGTATGGTCACGTCCACAGTGCTTTGTTCATCACTTCTCACTTTCCGTCTTTCTACTTTAGCGGCGAGATAACTTCCCTTGAACGCTCAATGCCTTTCCCGCCAGCAGTTGATGACATACATGTATCGTAGTGTAGTGCCATAGCTTACTCGCAGCTACGGAAAGATCAAACACAGCACTTACTGCAGACAAAAAAATTCTTAGACGCACTCCATTCCTCAGTGTTGAACATAGCTCGCGTAACTCTTGCATCTATTGTATATGTAGTGCAGTACCTATTTTCTCTCAAAGGTATGCCGATTCTGCTGAGTATCAGTGGTGTGAGTGAGATTTGGTCATAGCATTCAGTGGTGCAGAACTACAGCGCAGTATGGGAGATGGCAAAACGGTCGCCTGTGATGTCTTCACTGCCTTCTCCCTGTTAACTTTGTGAATGAGCAGAGATCCGGGATGCTGTGATTTGCGGGTGGTCGCTTGCTCGTTCGTGAAATAAAAGATGGGTTCTTAGCTGCATGCTAGATATAATTGCGTGTGGCGTATGGTACCATTTGCCGGCTCACCCGTTCGGTCTGCGCGATGTTGTGAGCAAGCTGCGTTGGATAGCTCAGGCGAGGATATAGGCCGCACGCCGGATGCGCTGAAAGTCAGCAGTTGTGTATGAGTGAGATGAGTGCTGCGTGCAGGCAGTGCTATGGAGCGTGTTTGGTGCGTTTGAATGGCTCGCTCGTGGCTCTGCTTCAAACGTGTATTGTAGGTGTGCCGAGTGATAAGACAAACCAGCTCGACTTGCCAAAAAATGGCTTCTACTCGCCTCTGGCCATATACCAGTGGGGCGGTGCCAAAAACAAGCGCTTTTGTCAACGGGTAAGAAGAACAGGGCCAGAAAGTGGGAACATCAAGGTAATTGGCAAGAAACCCGAATCCAACAGCTATATGAGAAGTACCCGGCGAACTGCGCGTGTTTTTACGCATTCACAAGCTCCAAGATTTTAGATCCAGACCGCAGGGGGCGTATGCAAGGATTTCTTCGAGATCTTTACAGTCAAGACTGGGTGTGACAGCGAGCGAGCACATAACAGTTAAAAATTCTCTCCCACGCGCACGTGGGCATTCATATACGTTCCATGTGTATCCGCTTGCATACTGTACATTCCTATGCGGGTGGTCCCTTCCCCAAAATCTCTCGTCTTCTTCCCAGCTAGTCGCCAATGCCTACTCCTTGGGAATGTAGTTCTGCTGCTGGAACAGGTAGCCCTTGACCTTCGAGTGCTTGAGCTGCTCCAAGTAGCGATCTGCAAGCGCAAAACACATTAGCACACATTTCACCCGAACATACCCAGCCAAACCACCAATGGCTACTCCACCTCACGGGCTTTCCATTCTTTCATATCTCTTACCTCTCAAGTGTCCGCACTTCTCCAAGTGGTTGACGCCCTCTCTGTAGTAGCACTTGCCCAGCTCCTCCCGCACCAATCGCGCCATCATGCTCTGCACCCACTGCTCTCTGATCACGGAGTCCTGCGCGGCCTTGAGCGCTTTGTTGTCGTCGTAGTCGACGCCGTCGAAGGTCGGGGGCACGGTAGGCTTGGCCGCCTTGAACATCTCGGACTCGGGAGTAGGCATTGTCGGTGGTACTTTGGGCGCGCGGAGGAGGTTTGGCGGGTTTATGGGAAGGCGAAAATGCCGGTGGTTTGGTTCGTGTGTTGAGGATAGGTTTGGGTGTTGGTTTAGACGTGTTGTTGGCGCCGGAGGGAGAGATGGCTTCGCCTTGCGCTCCCGCGAGAAGGTGAGGTTCGTTCGCGAAGCCGAGCCATTGGATCACCGGTCAGCGCCAAGACACGGCTGTCCTGTCCATCTCCAATGCTCTCCTCTCAGACCGCACATCATCTCGACAGCACCACGCCACGCTTCCTTGCAATTGTCTTACCAGAATCAAATCATGGCTCGATTCAGCAATCCTTCTGCATCGTCGGCGTACTCGGTGACTTAACAGATTTCCTCGTACTCCTCCTCCTCAACCCAAACGCCTTACTCTTCCTCTTCTCCTCCCTCTCTCGCTCCGCCTCCCTCTGCTCCCTCTCATCCGCACGCCTCCCCCAAAAGTCTTTCCCATGCGCCGGCATACCATATGAGACTTTCCACCTCCATTCGTCGAACTTGACCGTCTGCGTGGCTTCGATGCGGCTCATGAGAGCCTCACGCTGCGTTTGGCACGGCGGGCAGAGTCTCTCGACTTTCCAGCTCTGGTATGGATGTGCTATGATTTCGCAGTCCGACGAGTGATGCCCGTCTGGTTCGATTGAGGCGTGGCGGCATTCGATGAGGGGTTTTTCGGAGAGGACGGAGTGGCCGCAGACGGTGTAGACGTAGAGGCGGTGGCAGCACATTTTTGGCGATGATTTAGGTATTTTTCTTATGATATAGAGTTTGAAATGATGCACACGATATGGTGAGATTGTCAAGTTGCAGCAGCACTGCTGCTTTCTGTCTTTCCCTTTGTCTCGAAAGTAGATTGTCTCGCGAGAATGCTATGCTTACTAGTTCGGCTTGTTCTTTGTTTCAAGTGTTTCAAGGTCGCCGGATCTCTCTACGCCCAAGTCTTAGATGACTTGACAGGGTGGTCATTCAGGATATCACAGATGGGACTTGATGAAAATGTATTTTGGTTGAAAACAAAGTTGATTTGGTGCTCTTCGAGCTCGCTAAAGCAATGTCAAGAGGAAAGACTATGAGTTAAACCAATGTATTGCCCATGTTGCCACCGATGTCATCAGCATCAAATGTGCGACTTCCATGCAACAAAAAAAGAAAATCGATATGCCACACTCACACAGGTCTGCAACTCTAGCGCTTCTTGTTGATGTTGGGCATCCAGTCATCCATGCCAAGCATCTCCATCCCAGACTCAGCAGCGTAGATCTTACCGTCGATCACTTTGGCCACCTGCTCACCGTGACCCTCGCGACGTACCACAATCTCCTCAAGGTTGGAGAAGATGCTGAGAACGTTTTCCGCCTCGTAACGCTGCAGTAATAGCATTGTGATATTTGTGCCGTTGGTCCTCGAGTGCCACCTTCGATGCGGTCCACTAGTGATTGTCTCAAGATTGCGAAGGCTGCGAGCTGTTCCGAAGTGCATCCTTTGTCTAGGACAAAGCGAGTCGCAATGTCTCCTGCCCGGAAAAGGCGCTTTTGCAGACATTTTTCTTTGTTTGAGCTGGTCAGCCACTCTCGCTTCAATCAAAGAATATTGATACTCAGCTGTACTTCGCCTGGGAGCCTTGTGCTTTCCCACGAAAGCCACGACCTGTATATACCTTCTCGTCCAACCGCACTGCGTGGAACAAGCTGACAGAAGCTGGTCTTCAACAACGAATACTTACTTGCTTCTGACGCAACTCACATTCCTCGAAACCTGAAAATCAAGAAGGGAAAAAAATCATGGATGCACCACCACAAACCTCCGACGCTTCACCCTTCAGCCTTCAAACCCAGAATAAGTCGGCATCGCTGGGCCACTCGACAATAATTTGGCTCGTGGTATTGGCCTACATCATAGCCACTGCGTTCATCATCGTTGCCTGCCTACTCTGCAGATGCCGGCGCAAGCGAAAAGACCGCCGTATGTCCACAGGGTACGGCATATATGATGGAAGACATGAGTTCCACCCATGGGACAAAAATGCAGCTCCTCCAGCGCCGCCTGCACCGATATATGGCGGCTACCAGGTCGGCAAGTCAACAGCGGAGCCGATTTCATCGCTCCACAAGGCTAGTTTGAGGCACTCGGCAAGGGGAGCAGTGATGGAGCCGATGGTTGTCGAGGAAGCAGGCAACGACAGCGGATTCAAAAGAAGCAGCAAGAAGACAAGTCGTTATTATGGCGGCCTGGGCGCGAGATTCGGCAGAATGAGTCAGATCGGGCGAGCGTTATAGAGAGAAGAGGTTTTTGTTTTCTTGATTGATTTTTGGAAGCAACGTCAGCCAGCGGATCTCCTTATCGAAAGATTGTCGTGTATTGAGCAGCATGGCACGTTCTTGCTGTTGGTTAAGAGTGTGGCCGAGTAAAATAGAAAGAGTAATGATACAAACACATGCAAGCAAGTGAATGCGCACACCATCTCAGTACCACTCCCCAGCTGACAACATGTAACGTGATGTGATGTTTGTTTCGTGACGTCCGCGGATGCTTGCAGTGATGTGCCAGTCCGTCATCTGGAAAGCTTGTCCCTGCGCGGAATCTTGATGCCTGATGCCTGATGAGCAGCCTCACCAGTGAAAGTGAACCCCACCACTCACTCACTCACTCACTCACTCACTCTTTTGGCTGGCTGGCTCGCTCACCTCACAGAAAGCTCGGCAGGCATTACGTGCCCATCCCTCCGCTTGTCACAACATTCACTCTGCTTGCAACACCACCGCACCCGTGGTATTCCAAGCGCCGCGCCACCGCACACCACCCCCCACATCCTCCACTACTGACGCTTGACGCGCTCGACCGCCCGCTCCTGACACCGCCCTCCAAGCCTTGCCCCATCACCACCACCCCCACCGCACACACACTCCACGCCGCCCGACCACACCTTTTGCTCTGCTGTACCAGGACTCGGAGCCTTCAAAAGGAAGGAACCATTGGCGGCACAAGCCGGGCAGGGCCTACATTTGCACGCGAGGGATACGGCAGGCTCGACAGAGACGAGCACAGGGAAGATGGTGGAGGCAGGTGACGGCTCGCAGCCGCCGACATGGAAGTTCACGCAGTAAGTGCCGTCTTGGAACCCCTGTCACTTGTTCTTTGATTGCTGTTCGTTGGTCATATTGCGTGTGCGCTGTTCATTGTTCCCCTCTGGCCGCATACGGATGTCGACGCCGCTGTTCCACCACAACACATCCGCTACTCAAGCATGTTTCGAGGATTTAAGAACGCCATTTTCGACCGGACCAACCGTGGCGGCGTTGCGCAGACAGCGGATAACGGCGAGGGACCCTCTGGGACTGCCTGCTATTCAGAGTCATCGGGCTCCGAGGCCGCCAACGAACAAGTGCTGGAGTCAGGTTCTTCGACCTCTTCTTCCGTGCTTTCGAATCCGCCAGCCGACCCCAATCCTCGGCCAAATAATGACCATACAACGCATCACGAGATCGAGGATGATGCAACTCGGGATCTCGGCCCAACATGGCACTTCACGCAGTATGGCTACCGCTAGTTCGAGCAGCGCACAATCAACACACAGTGACCTACAAACAATGGGACCTTACTGACTTTATTCTCTACTAGGTGCTTCGGTGACAAGGGTGACGTAGAAGATATCACTGAGGCAGACATAATATCCACCGTCGAGTTCGACCAGACCGGAAATTACCTTGCCACCGGCGACAAAGGCGGCAGAGTCGTGCTCTTCGAACGAAACGAGACCAAGAAGACCTGCGAGTACAAATTCCACACCGAGTTCCAATCACACGAGCCCGAATTCGATTACCTAAAATCCCTCGAGATTGAAGAGAAGATCAACAAGATCAAGTGGTGCAAGAGGCAGAACCAGTCACACTACCTATTGTCAACAAACGACAAGACGATCAAGCTGTGGAAAGTGTTTGAGAAATCCCTCAAGGTCGTAGCAGAGAACAACTTGTCATCGGAGTTGACACCCGCGGGTGCTAGCGGTGCAAATGGAGGTGGCCCAGTGAGGTACCCCAACCAGCACTTCCGCTCTGTTGCAGACCTGAAGTTCCCGCGCATGACACACCACGACACAGTCGTTGCAGCAGTTCCGCGTAAAGTATACGCGAACGCTCACGCATACCACATCAACAGCATATCAGTGAACAGCGATGGCGAGACATTCATCAGCAGTGATGATCTGCGGATAAACCTGTGGAACCTGAACATCCAGGACCAGAGCTTCAACATCGTGGACATCAAGCCTGCAAACATGGAGGAGCTTACGGAGGTGATCACAGCCGCGGAGTTCCACCCTACCAGCTGCAACTGGTTCATGTATGCGTCAAGCAAGGGCACGATCAAGTTGGCAGACATGCGTCAAAAGGCCTTGTGTGACGAGCACGCGAAGCGTAAGTTTATTGCGTGAATGACCTTGATTGTACCAGACTAACGTCAATACAGAATTTGAGCAAGAAGAGGACCCATCCTCGCGCTCCTTCTTTTCTGAGATCATCTCCTCCATCTCGGATGTCCGCTTCAGCCACGATGGTCGCTATATCCTCTCCCGCGATTATCTAACTGTCAAAATCTGGGACGTGAACATGGAACGTCAGCCAGTAAAGACTATCCCCATCCACGAGCACCTCAGACCCAGACTCTGCGACACCTACGAGAACGACAGCATCTTCGACAAGTTCGAGGTGACCTTCTCCGGAGACGCGAAGAATGTCATGACAGGCTCGTATAACAACAACTTCATGATCTACCCTAGCGACCCGGACAAGGACACCGAGATCGTACTGCAGGCCGACAAGAGCGCTTTCAAGGCCAAGAAGGTTGGCATTCCTACGCCCATGAACGCCGGTGCCGGTAAGGACGGCAAGAAAGGCAGTCGGGCGAGCTCGCCAGCTGGTGGCGCCCAGCGCATGCGCAAAGAGACCGACGCCGATCAGATCGACTTTAACAAGAAGATTCTGCATATGAGCTGGCATCCCCATGAGGACAGCATCGCCATTGCTGCTACGAACAACGTGAGTTCCCACCACCTTCAAGTTATGCTGAATAATTTACTGACTCCTGCCAGCTTTTCGTCTTCTCTGCCTTGTAAACGCGGACTATTCAAGGTTCGCTTGTTTGGTGATTTTGGCGTCATAGCCTCACGGCGGCGGCGGTGGCAGTCACGATGGTTCAAGGGGTTCTCGGCGCATTGGGTTGGCACGCTGGCAGCCTGAGCTAGATTGTTACACGACGAGCTAAGCGAACGGGCGGTGAGGTCATGGTGAGGTCAAAGGCGCATCCAGCGCTTTTAATCACGTAGCGATGTAGAAGTCACAAAAGAAATTCGAGACAAAATAATGACATTGCATCTATGAATTTCTTCCACTCGAGACTCCAAACACCGTGCTAGAATGTCGTGTGACCTGACATGTTATGAGGCCTCCTGCTCGGCGCCGCCGTCTACCTCCATTTCGTCGGCAGGCTCGTCTTGTGCTTCCTGCGCCAGCTCGTCTTCGCCTAACCACCACAGCTTTGGTCCTAGACCCGAGTGCATCATACTAGCTTGCACCGCGTAAGGCTGCTTTCTAGGCTCTTCAACAGCGTCTTCCTCATCCCCTCCAGCACCTCCAGCGCTAAACTTCTGCTGCTGCTGCGCAAGCTGCGGGCTCAAATCATTCCACTGCTCCATCTCCACCCGACACAAGCACTTCTCATTGCGGTCATAGAAATACTCATCGTACCCATTCTCCGCCTCCCGGTTCTCGCTCCGCCACACAAACACCCCATCCTCGCCCTCCTGCTGATAAATACTCGGATCAAACAGCACCGAAGGCGGAACTTGCAGGTCCTCGAAGAAGTCCATGCTCAGCCAGATGCCGTCCTTGACGTCCGACTGCGCGATCGTGCCTTGCAGGATCTCGCCACGGAAGGGCCGGAAGACGACCATGCGAAAGTCGACGTTAACGTTGACGATGCCGTTGCCGTGCCCGATCAGACCCTCCGAGCAAGAGATGAGCGAGTGGAAGCCGACGCAGAGGCCGATTTTGTGCAGGACCTTGTCGGCGTATTTGGCGTTGATCCAGTCTTCGATGGCGCGGGCGCTGGGGAGGCTGAAGCTTGATGGCGGGAGTTGGACGACGTCCGCGAGGGTTACCTTGGATGATTGTTAGCTGGATATCATACTGGGTTTTGTTTGTTGTGAAATGTTACTTACTAAGACGTACATCTTCGTGATGGTATATTGTAAAATGTAGAGTGTTGATTGGAGGAGGCCGAGTCAAGTTCAGCGAGGCGGCTTGAGCAAAATCTTCGTTCGTATTCTTACTTCAGATCTCAGCATCGCTTTGCGTCCGGGTAAACAATGCCTGTGGACTGAGAGATGAAGTATTCCTAGCTGCACTGCTCCATTGACATTGTTTTTTCAAGTGCTTTCACTGGTAGTGAAGACTCGATCTGTACCGCGCGACTTCGACGAAGCTTGTCGCGGATCGCACTTACCCTAGCGCTAGCAAGTTGAAACCCTAACATCTTTCTTCAAGGCCTTACTCCTTCAATGTTCGTCTCGACAATTATCACATCTACATCTATCTTCCTTCTCTGTACATTACCAACGAGAACGCATCTTACATTTAATCTGGATCTGGAGTCTGTATCATCGCACCGGTCATACAACTGCATAAGCACTTTACACATCATGGCTGGAGGCTTCTCGTTCCCGCCGCCTCCACCACCTCCACCCAAGCCAACAGTTCAGACTCAGCAACCCGAATTCGAGTACTCGCAACAAGCTGGACGCGGAGGTCGTGGACGTGGCGGGTTTGAGTCGCGAGGTCGAGGTGGATCCGGTCGTGGACGCGGTGACAGCCAAGGCAATTCCAACTTTGAACCGCTTGGCCAACATCAACGTCAGAACTTCAATCAAGGACCTGCCACCGCACAGCCTCGAGAGCGATTTGAGGCTTCAATCAGTGTGCAACCTCCTCCAGGATCTCATATCAATCCCAACTTCAATGGTCAACGACAGGGCGCACCTGCTACTGGCAGGCACCAGTCTACTCCTGGTTACCAAGACCGCCACGTCTCTGGTTTAGGAGAGCGGCCATCAAACGATGCACGATCTAGCTACGCCGTAAACCGAAGACTTTCGAACGATGGACCCGGTCGAACTCAGGCGGGACATAAACGCAAGCTCGATGCTTTGCGAGGTCCGCAACAACCACGCGAAAAGAAACCTGGCCTCCAAACAGCACCTGCCGTTCCAAGTTTCGGAGCACCCATTTTGCCTCCAGCATCATCAACTACAACAGTTCGGCCTTCTGCTCAACCTCAAATCGCGAATATCCCGAGCCGAGCCCCAGCTGGTGCCAGAACTCTAGGACTTACGCCCAAAGACGGCGTCGAACCCGACTACCCATCCGAAAGTGAAGATGAAGAGGTCGACGAGGAAGCCCAATTTGCAGAGCTCGGCACTAAACTGACCTTCGAGCACAACGGTGAGGTGATGACACTGAACAACGAAGCCGACCTGGCTGCTTGGAAAGAGGAGCGAAGGAAGCAGTTCCCTACGACCGATCGCGTGTCACTAAAGCACGATGAAGCCTTGCGCATTGGTGAAGAGAGGAAACGACTGTTGGCTGCGGTCGCTCGTCTGCACCAAGCTCCTCGAAATAGAAACAGTGAGGTCAAGACGAGATCTCTGCGCGAACTACCAAAAGCCACAGAAGAGAATGCTGCTCCAACACAGTTGGGTGCGGATACAACTAAACATGAGTCTGCTAAATCACACAATGCTGTGTCAGGCATACAAGAGATTGAGGATCCGGCTATGTGCGAACCAATCGCGTCAGCGCCGGCAACCACTGAGGATCAAGCGGCGACTACACAAGACATTGATATGCAGCATGATAGTGACATCGCTGCACCTGCGCATGAGCCTACCTTGCCTCAACCGAAGCTCCATCAAACTGGGGCACTCCCAGGTATCAACATGGATGAAACGGACGAGGAGAGTGATGCTGAAGAAGGCGCTGCTGCAGAGGATGCTGAAGCCGTGGCTCTTGTAGAGATCGAGGCAGATCCTACTTCTGACGTTGACTCGGATGATGATGGGCCACCAGAACAAGTTAGCTCGAAGCCGCGGCCTTCCGCGGTATCTGAAGCGCAAAGACCGGTCTGTCGGTATTTTTCTGCAAGTGGGAGGTGTCGTGACGGCGATAGCTGCAGGTTCCGGCACGAGCTTTCTAGCACAGCGCCGTCAGCAAGACCTGCCCAACCTCAACCGGACAAGCCGGCTTTCGACCGGTTCGCTCCCAAGCTCGATCCGAAGACCGATGTCAAGAAGAGTATTTTCGAAAGACTCATGGAGCAGGAGGAGCAGAGCGATGACCGCCTTGCATTACAAGTCATAAAGGCACTTGGCCAGGCCGGTCTTTTTAAGCAGCCCGAGACAGAAGTCTAGTATTAGTTGAGTTCTGTTTGGATTGGTCATCTGCTGAGATCGAAGATGTGGGGTGAGCATCTGGTGATTTCAATCCTCAAAAACGGTTTTTAGTGGGTGCTTGAGGTCACTACCGGATGCAGCCGGGCCCGTGATCCGCAATGACATGCAGAACTTCAATCAAAGTTCGTCTCGCCATCGCGCGCATCCATCCATCCATCGGATTTTCATACTTCACTTCTCACCGTGACAATAAGATTTCCTTATACTTTGCTGCTGAAAGTACGGATATGACTAACTGACGATACCCATTCCCACCCGGATCTCTTGCACATACCTCGACTGTACCTATAGTAATTTAATAGCAACGCCAATAATGGACTGGAACACGCCCCATCTCGGCAGCTGGCCAGCCAAGCTGGTTCTCGGCATCAGCTCGAAAGTGCGGTCAAAGAAAGCGTACTCACAGCAGGCCATTGATAAGGCAAACGCGAAAGAGGCTGAGAAGCGAAGAAAACGCATGCACCCCAATCAGGCCAAAAGGGGAAGCGATGACCAGGGCCAATTGAACGAACTCGGAGAACGCGAATATTCCGCTTTTGATGGCGACACTCTCGTGGATAAGGTCGACCATACCGACATGATGCACCGACTTGCACACCACGACTCTTTCGACTCACTCGCGGACCAGGCCGGCTACGACATCAGGAAATTGAGGGACCCTTATTTCGATTCGAAGGAGGAAGAGGCCAAAGCTGGTCTGGTGAATGAGAAACGCGAATTGATGGTAGCGGTCCTGCCCGATGAGCTTTGGAAGCGCATTGCCTCACATCTGGATGCCGTCGACGCTGCAAGTCTCACTATCGCCACCAAGACCCTGAATACAAAGTTGGGTGACGGCGCGCTCAAAGTGATGAACCTTCCGGAAAACCGCAACCAGAGGATCAAGTTCCTGCAAGCAGCATACGACAGGCGTTGGCCTGGCGAGTTGCTCTGCTTCCCTTGCGCTTCATATCACCGCCGCACAGACGCAGGCAAAGAAAGCCTTCACTCCCAATTTGTACAACGCCCTATCTACGATTGCCCCAATGTCCGCAAAACCGTGCTACCTCGCACACGCATCACACATGGCCGTGAGCTTCCATACTACTTCATGCAACTAGCTCTGCGAGAGTCCTTCTACGGCTCCCGCTTCGGCATCACCCATGAGGATCTCGCCCGCCAATGGAAGTGCAAAGACTCAACCTGGAAGCACCGTACGCGCTACATGGTCCACGACGGCCACCTGCTAATGCGCTGCGTCTCCATTGCTTTCGCCCCGCCCGAGCTCACCGCTACCGCTGAACGCCACCTCCTCTACGACCGCGAAGAATTCACACCTTTCTTCTCTGTCTGCGCGCACTGGAGAGACGGCCTGCTCACCAAAATCTGCAAGTGTGCTCTCTCGCACGTCCCCAAGCCTCCGGACTCATACAGGGAACAGCTCCGACGCGCGCCTAAGATTTCGCGCGAAGCCGCACACCCTAATTTCATTGTCACTGGTTGTGATACTTGTAGGCCCGCACGACGCTGTCCGGAGTGTCCTTCGGAGTACTTGGTGGAGATCCAGATGTGCGAGGACCCGAAGAGTGAAGGATTCAAATTCAAGCATGCGATTGTGGTGACCCGCTGGACGGATCTGGGAGACGGCAAGAACCCGTACACGAGCCCGGAATGGCTGGCGATCAACGGTCTGAATAAGGCGGCTGGAGGTGCAGAGTTCGAAAGCTTCAGTCGTCTTGGCAGGAGAGCTGTCAGCGGTGTGTTCGAGAGTAGGATTTCTGGCAGTATTCCTGGGCAGAGGATGGCGAGTTTGAACCCTAAGAATGAGCGGTTGGGTGAGGAGGGTGATGGATGGTATTGAGACCCCTTAGGCCAGAGGCTATTTGTCTTTTCGGAGCGATTTTCTCATTTCCTTTCTCGAACATGTGTTCCGTACATATTTACTTCTATACTCAAACAAGATACCCACTTTAAACCCCACACATTATTGGCTATCTCCCAAGAACTCACATCGAGCCAAACTTTCTCAGGACCTACAACACTTAAAAATGCTTGGCCACTCCGACTCTACTTGAAGCATTGAGTCGCGAGCACATACGTCCCGCATCTCCTCGCGTGCAATCTACCCATTGAGACTCACTGACGCATAGGCGTATCCACCCTCGACCTCTTCAGGGCTCTCTCGTCCTCCCCTCGCTCCGAGTCGCGATCAATCCCACGATCTCGTTTCCGAGCACCTGCAAAACCCCTCTGGCGTCGCCAAGTGCGAATCCAGGCTTGCAAAACCATAGCCACACTAACCGTAATCCGGATCCTGGGCGCGCTGCGCTCGAAATTGATATAGTCCAAAGCGATGATGTTGAGCTCTTCTTTCTTGGCCGCGAACGCGAGCGACGTCGCCAGGCGAGTGACTTCTTCTTTGCTCAGCTCGCGGCTCTTCGCGAAACCGACCTGCAGGTGCAGCACGGCTTTGGACGGTTGGGTTTGCAGCGGGAGGCGTGATTCTGGATTCTTGACGAGGGGCGCGAGGCATATGTGGCGGGCATTGAGCGTTGCGATGCGGTCGATCAGCGGCGGAACGTGGTGGTACGGACGCATTTCTTCTTCGATGTGGTGTAGTAGACGGTGCGTGTCGAAGGGCCGGGGGCGTTTCATTCCGACGGTCTCTTTGCGCAAGTCGGTGAGGGCTTTCATCAGTGCGTGCGTGAAGGACGAGTCGCCGGGTGGGTGGGTGTATTTGTGGGCGGCGGCGAGGGTTTCGAAGGATCGAGTCTGAAACCTTGCAGCGGTTTTGTTGATGCTTGAAGCGGCGTAGCAGCAGTCCAGGATGGTGAGCACGTCTGCTTGGGCGTGTTTTAGGGCGACGTCTGCGCTTTGCCAGTGGCAGATTGGCTCGTGCAGGGATGTTTCTGTGCGTTCTTTTGTGTTGGCGTTTTTTGTACTGTGACGCTGTTTAGCATGATGCGAGTCTGTGAGGTTCTAGAGGCTTACCCAGAAATATATAGGTGATTGCCACCGTCCTCCTCTTGCAAGATCCCATGTCCACTGTAGTATACAATGAGTAAATTCGTTCGGTGGTGACCATCATGTTCCATGATGAATTTGCTCGTCTCAAAATGCAGCTGAGCTTCAGGTTTCGTTTTCTGACAGTCTAGTACCACAGTGCGTGTCGTGTAACCATACTTTTGGCTGAAGATGGCTTCGAGCTTAGCAGTCTATGTGGCGAGTCAACCGGAATGTCACTCCATGTGCGCTTAGGGACACTCACCTCCTCGCCGCATTGGAGCTGTTTATCTAGATGCTTTGCCCAATGTATCAAAAGCACCGCAACTGATTGGTAGTGACTGGGCACTCCGAATTCTTTGTAAGCAACATCGTTCCAGTGCTGGCGCATTGCGTCGTCTGCTCTCTGGGTATCTTCGGCCACCTCTGAGTCACGGGTAGCCTTTGTGATTACTGTGCATTGCGTCGTCGTTGCAGCCGCCATGGTTTCTTCGGGTAATGAGGGGAATGGTGGATACCGATCAATCAAAGGTGAGGCGACCGATGTCTGTGGGGAATCAATGTAGTACTAATAAGCCTCATAGGCTGTCTGGCAAGGCTGTAAAACAACGCCATGTGGTTGTGCAAGCCCCAATGCCACGGGCCAACACACAAGCTGCTGCGCCATCATGCTCAGCCTATATCGTATCTGCGTATACACAGAAACCATCGAGATATATTAACACCATGGATGTCACACGATGGAAGTGTGGAAAGAGGTTGATCAGGCTGGCGTGCTTTGCGTAGCATGCGAGGCTGACACAAGTGGACGCAACCCTAAGCACATGCTTCGACCTGCCACTTGGAACCGCTATCTTTGCAGCCAGAACTACATGTAGCGAGCCGACTATCAGCAGATCAGCACACAATGAGCCGCCCGCACACGGAACACCATTAACTGCGTCGGGACGTAGAGTTGCAAAAAGGCAGACAGACACGGCTCAGCGCAAGGCTGAACAAGCATCCGGCCAATAAGATCCTACACCGGTTTGCTGCAAGAGCATGCTCTCTTGCAGGACGCGTCAAGAGGCAATGCTGTATGCAGCAACGCATATTGATTGCATGCATAGCTTCCCGCAGCCGTGTGGTGGTTGCGCAATTCTGCCATAAAAGACCAAGAGGCATCCCGCAACTGCCTGAGGATGCAAATTGTCTCAGCGAAGCCTCGTTGCGCAGCACTCAAGCGAGCACAGCCCCGAAAGACACAGCGAATGGTTGGTGCGAAGCACCATCACAGCGCATCACAATGTCAGAACCGGTCAGTCGCAAACCGCGGAGTGGTGGTGTGTAGTTGGCTGACGATGTTAGGAATCTAAGGAAGAAGAGAGGGAATGTTACAAGACAGGATACCGCGGCACTAACGAAAGGAGACGAGTCAGTCGTTGTCAGTTGAGATCAGCAATATTCTCACCTAAGCTAACCACTCGAGTTACCATAGACCTCAAGAGAATTCGACACCGGCGATCGAGTTGAAATGGGCGTGACGGAGAATGGAAGGACGACCTCTGTCACGTTCATCGTCTTCGAGTGGGAGTGGAGCAGTCCAGACTGGACTTACAGCCTGATCAGAGCAAGCGATGGGACCCTGCATGAGGGCGGCACGAAATATGCGGAGGGTAAGCTGGAGAGGTCCAGCAGCTCAGGCGAGAAGAGCATGGCGTGACGAAACGGGGTAGCATGTGCCATCCAGCTTGCAAGCTGAGATATATCAATAAGTCGAGCAAGCTCTTGTTGGCAAATGTGATCAAATTGGTTCCATCGTTGCTCAAAAATTCTTACCATTAACAATAGCCCTTCGCGAGATCATGGCTGCTAGTCCGACAGAGAAGAGCCATAGCATTTCGACTATGGGCTCCAGCCTCAAGTCAGATGGGAAAAGAAGTGGGGATCTGGAAGCTGCAATAATTGAAGACGCACCGAGTATGGCTTTGCACTTTGATTCTGGCTCGTTTGCATGATCTGACTCGATGGATAGACTCGAGCGTGAGAGGATGGCGACGGCTTTTCAAGCGGGGGCCCTGGCGGGAAACGACCGGCGATGATTGGAAAATCATCACTCGAGAAGGTAAGTCGACTGTCCGCCTTGATGTAGAGAGCGAGGCCTAGAGTGGGGAATCAATGCTCATACCACCGACCAGTGGAAAGCTGTCCCAACGGATACCCTCGTGTGGCCGAGTTCATGTCAAGCGACCGTTGTTTCATGCAATACCGCGGATTCGCATCTCTGCATTCCCGCGTACTCTTGGCGCAGCAATGCGATATCGAGACGCTTGAACGAGAACTCGACAGGATTGATAAGCGAGACACGGAGACCCCAGAGACCGCAAAGAAGCTCCAGTCGAAGGCGCGAGACGACGAACCATGTGGCGAGAAGAGCGCACAAGCCCAAGGCTCTTCTCCACGGGCCAGGAAAGCGATACTTGCAGATCTCAAGCAGCAGTTGTTCGAATATGGTGAGTGATCCAAGACCGAGCGCATCGACAGCCATGGATGACAAGTTTACAGATAGTATGCTGCTGAAAGCGAAGGAGATGGCCAGCTTGCAGCGGCCTTCGGCGCGAGACTGGCGTAGTGTCAGGAAGTGGCTTCTTGAGAAAGCTCCACTGGTCAAGCGTGAGCAGGAGTTCATCTTGAGAAGAGAAGACATCATCACTCTGCGCTCGGGTCGCGAAGGTGCTGGCTTCGAGGCTCTGGTGGAGCAGATGGTTGGTAAAGCAGACAGGTTTTTGCAACGCTTCGGATGTAAAGCCATCCAGGTGAGTCAAAAAGAAAAGTGCACATTCTGGCGCTTTCATCTCGGGCTGACACTCATTTCAGTATTTGTTCGTGACGCCAGAGCTCCGAGAGAAAACGTCGGATGCCACACTGGACTATTACGCCCCAAAGCGCATTAATAAGCTGGTCAACGTGATTATTACGATGGTGATTTTTATCCTGTTGATCTTGCCTGTGGTGGCAATGTACAAGCTGTCAGATGTCAGCCAACGGGCGTCACCTTTTGAGGCCATTGGCATCCTGATCGTCTTCACTCTTCTCTTTGGCACAGCCATGTCAAGTCTGACGAAAGCGACCAGGCAAGAGCTTTTCGCGGCATCAGCAGCCTATTGTGCGGTGCTAGTGGTTTTCATCAGCAACTTCAGCACGCAGACCGTGGAGATTGCGCAATGACTGAATGTAGCCATACTCGGCCAACGAATAATGACAAGTATTTCACAACACAGCGCAAATCTCGTTTGCGGTGTTAAGCTGCATTGAAGGCGGGTCCTGTACGAAGCGAAGCGAGCTCGGGTGTACAAGGAAGGAAGAACACGAACCTTATATTGCAGTGGCTGAAATAAGTCGTGCAGCCACTCGAGCCACCGCACTTGACCCTAGTAAGATCTCAACATAGCTGAGCAAAACAGATTACGTGTTTATGCTCAGGGCAGAGAAGAGTCTTGCTCGTGGGGAGAGATGTATATCCACATGGCGACGTTTCAAGTATACCTATAAGGGCGTTGATCGCGATGTCGACGCGTGTTCATGACGCTTCGTTGACCTGCTCCGTTATGCCAGGCCAGACCGAGCAAAGTCGTGAGAGGAGTGGCTGGACATGCCTATCATCATATGCTGACAGGGCACGGCACCGAGCTCGTGTTATGGTTGGAGGCGCAACCAATGGCGCGCTGTCAGCAAGTGGGATGATTGCATATGGAGGACGGAAATATACGTGAGTGAGCAGATTGCGGCAGTAGTCTTATTATTGCTGTGCATAAGCAATAACAGTAATGCTAAGGTTTTCGCTGCTTCATTTCGTGCAATAAGGCTATCACAAACAGGGGTCTCGTCTACCATCTCTCTCGCGCTGGGCAAGGGGCTTTGTTGAGATTGCGCGCGGTAACACAGCGAGAAACTAGCGGGATTGTTATGCTCTTATCGCCTGTGTAAGGTAGCTGAGGCAATAGCCAATATTGACGGAGAATTCCTCCTTCTCGCTACACTCTCTCGTATCTTGTCCTGCAATAGATATTTTCTTGGCGGCACTGCTCGACGTCCGTCCGTCCACTGTCTTCATCCTGCCATCTCGGAGGCAGCGGTGTTTCGACGCCATCAAACCTTAGCGTCCGCCCTCCTCTCACACCCGCCATACCCTCGATCGTCAACACGCCGCCGTGCAGCGAAAGTGTCGTCTTGGCTCAGCCTGCAGAGACATCTAGAGGCAACGTGACAATATCCCTTTGCTCACTCCTCCGCCACCACCACCTCGAAACACCGTCGACGCCGACATCCTCTCGCGCCAGCACACGTGTCTTGACAGCTCGGCCCATCCATCCTACCACGCCCGACCCGCATTCTTCGGCCTCACTCCCCGTCCGCTGCACCTTCAGACCACCCTGACTTTCACTGCGCCAAAAATAAACGCGCCTAACCCTTCATACGAGGACCGTATCCCACTACTACCACCGCTACCACCACCGCTGCTTACAGCTCGCGGCGGTGTCTTGCGCGAATCCGCATCCTGGCATTCTCCCCATCAACCGCTGAGGCCGGCACCTCGCATCGCCGCCGCCTGAGTCGCACCTTGAATGCGCCAGCAGCTGAGAGTTCCTCTAAGATTCTCTCTCCGACCTTTGGTTCTACGCCGTTCCACGAAGAGGAAGACGAAGAGTACTCCCATCGCTCTACCACACAGCCCATGTCGCTTTCTCGCTCACCGTCCCCACGCCGCGACGGTGGTTGGAGTAGCCCTGGCCTGACCACACCATACGACGAGTCCAATGGCCGCAGTCGCAGCCCGCGCAAAGCTTATGGAGATATCAACGGCGGAGCACAAGGTGTGACTTGGGCTTCAGCGAAAGCGAACAGCGCGCGCGTCAATGGCTACCCAAGTTATCAGAGCCAAAACAAGGGCTTCTTCAGCAGACACATGCGCAACTTGTCTGAATCATTACCGTATTTTGCGCATGGAGGGCAGGAAGATCGGCATGCAGAGAAGGAGAGGTCGGGCAGAGGAAGGAGTTCAGGTGGCTCGTGGGCAGATGTGCCTAGGCGGATAGCGTTCTTGCTGTCAAGAAGGAGGAAATACGCGGCCATGCTGGTTCTGGCGATATTTGCGATTTTGCTCTGGTTCAGCAAACGTAAGAATGGCTTTTCTACTTTGGCAATCTTTCTGGAACAGCTACTGACTTTAATTTGCAGCACTCACCGTCTGGTACAGGCGATCGTCTTTCGGCGGTGGCGGATCGAAATTTGTAATAATACTGGGCGCAAACCAGGGCGGTGGTGTCATGGAGTGGAAGGGAGCACGCGAATGGGCGATTGAAAGAGACAGTGTTAAGAACAAGAAGAAATACGCAGCTGAATGGGGTTACGAATTGGAAATTGTCGATATGAGCACGAAGAAACGCTACGCACACGAGTGGAGAGAGAGCTGGGAGAAGGTGGACGTGATCAGGAACAGCATGCGCAAATATCCTGATGCTGAATGGTGAGCCGATTCAAGCATTGATTGGTGATGGAGCAACGCACTAACAGGTTTTCAGGTTCTGGTGGCTTGATCTGAACACTTTTGTCATGGAGCCGCAGGTCTCTCTACAGAAACACATCTTCAACAACTTGGGCGAAACTACCTACCGCGATATCAATGTCTACAACCCGCTCAAAATTCAACATCCTCCGAACGGCACCTCGGGCGACCCGGACGCGCCACAGTACCAGAACTATCTCGACCCACTCACCTCGAGCGCAGTGGGTGACGGTATTCCCGAAAGCATCAACCTGATCGTACCTCAAGACTGTGGCGGCTTTAACCTTGGGTCCTTCTTTGTCCGCCGCAGCGCCTGGACAGACCGACTGCTTGATATCTGGTGGGACCCCGTCTTCTACGAACAGCGCCACATGGAATGGGAGCACAAGGAGCAGGATGCTCTCGAGTACATCTACACGAACCAGCCCTGGGTTCGACCAAACACGGCGTTTGTCCCCCAGCGCAGCATCAACGCTTTCCCGCAAGGAGCTTGCGGCGACGACCGTGGCCTGCCAGCTGGTGGCTGCTCGTCACTGAAGCCCACCGACGAACCGCAAGAGTGCGGTATTCAGGGTGTGCATTACCAGGAGAGCGAGCGGGACTTCCTCGTCAACATGGCCGGCTGTGAATGGGGCCGCGACTGCTGGGGCGAGATGTACAACTTCCGCCAACTTAGCAACAGGCTGAACCGCAGTCTCTGGGAGAAGTTCAAGGATGGCATCAGCGAGTGGTGGCAGGGCCCGCAGGAAGAGAAGAAGAAGCAGCAGTGAGGCTCATGAACCCTCAGCGGTGAGACCGTGATGCCCGCCGGTATGAGTCCCAATTTCAGTACATGGCAGTTCCTATTATCTTTCGAAACCGGCTTGCCTGGATACAGGACTTTTGTTGTACCGCGCAGGCTTGTTTGTTTGCTTGTTCTTCGTTTTATACCTGGTTTTCATGAGCATGTCTTTTTTTTTTTGCATCATCATCACTACATTTGCGCCTTACGGTCCCTTGAGAGAGAGGTCCCACGCGTAGAGGGTGGGCGGGCGTACCGTGTTCTTTTCTTCTTCGTTTCGGTCTCGCATCTTCTCTTCTATCAGGTCTCGATGGCCTGCACGCTTTTTTCCCCCGCCCCATGCTGGCTGGCACTTGCTGTTAGAGTGTGTGAAAAGAGACAGAGTCTCTGCGCTCCTTTCTCTGTTACCCGTCAATAGGGTTGTACGACATACTTTGTTACTTCTTCTTTCCCTGCCTTCCTTCTGAGCTTTCTTCGTTGATAGGTATATACCAAGGTGCACTTTATTGTAATCGGCCTAGGTCCGGTTCACCGACCTCGCTTCCAAATTCCTGGATGACTAGGCCACTGAATTACCCGCTGTGTCTATAATAATTACTCGAGGCCATGTCGATTCGTCCCATGTCACCCATTGCAAGGCAGCAATCTCTTTGTCTATATTTACCTACCCAGTCGGAGCTGTCTGCAGAGGATGGTAGGTTGTGGAGATTTCTTGGCTCTCGCTAAAGACGTTGTTGGTGTTACGCTAGAGATGTCATGCATGGCTGCCATCCTCTATTTGTGCTACCAGACAGTGCCTGGCATGGATGGAGGGGTCGTGCCACTATATTCCAAAGCGTGACTACCTTAACTGTTAATGGGGCTGTGTTTTGGGTTTCGCGGCTTCGCGATGCTGTTCGTTCGTTTGATGTGCTACCTCTGTGGTATGGATGGCGTTGCTAGAGGGGAAGTCTCCCAGTGGTCAAGTGCTGTTATACATTTGTCGTAGAGAGAGGTCTGTCATGAGCATTCAGAAGTAGCTAATATTGGCGGGTGCACAGCAGGCATTGAAGCAAGCACTCGAGAGCCGAATGGAATTGCATCGCGCCACCACATGCATCGTGCAGTCCTCAGGGCAGTGCTCAGGCTGTTTCCAATGGCCTAGGCCTATGTGCTACACATTAACCGCCGATACACACAGTACCATTGGACCTATCAGCAAAGAATATGCTATATTGGTTCACATCGGTGTCTGGCCTCGAGGCTGCTATTGAAAGGAATGTGGACGAGCTAGAGGGGCCACCAACACGTTCCAAGCAATTGCTGTACGACTCGAAAATTCCGAGGAGGGTAACATTGGAGACGACAGGTGACGATGATCAAAGGGACGTGACTATCAAAAGCAGACAATACAGGATGTTTTGTGTATAAAAGGGTCGCGCGGCGAGCCTGTTCTGGTCCGGAGTCTCATCACAACGACTCCAGTCCAAGTCAATCTTCATTTGATACCACTCAAGATAGGCTCTCGAACTCCACAAGCCCAACCTCACTCAAGCAACCATGAACCTCATCGTTCTCTTCCCACTTGCTTTCGCGCTCTTTGCCTCTGTCCTGGCCCTGCCAGCCGCCCCTGAGCCAACGAAAGACGTCGACTACCATGTCTTCCCCGAACTCGCGGGCTTCGACAATCTCGACCAGCTCGTAGGCAACGACACCGAGAGCGATCTCGAGGAGCGTGACCCAGCAGCCGCAGCCAGCCCATGCACTCTAGCCAAAATCAAAAAGCTCATGTTCGATAGCAGTAAGTCTCCCCATTCCCTCTCGGCGCACCAATACACAACCACAACCTATTCCCTACCATCATTTTCCCTTCCTAACACCCATCCTCCAGGCATGGCCGAGTTCCAATCAGCCCGCAACGCCAAATCCCCCAGCTGCTTCGACTGGTACTCCAACAAATGCACCCTCAGCCCCGACCGCCCGTTGGGTTTCAACTTCATCCCGCCGTGCCAGCGCCACGATTTCGGCGACACGAACTTCAGCAAGAAGAAGCAGTGGAACCCGATCAACAAGGCGAGGACGGACTGGAAATTCCGCACGGACATGTGGGCTGTTTGCGATAAATTGACGGGTTGGAAGAATGTGCTCAAGAGGGCGACGTGCATGGTTGTGGCGAATAAGTATGCGGATGCGGTTGTTGTGTTTAATCCGGCGACGGATTTGTGAAGAGGGATTGTTGAAGTTCTTTGACCTTCTTTATGGAAGGGTGGGGTTGGTTGATCTGAGGATGAAGTGATGATTGAATGATGGGAGTTTGGCGTGTTGATTGGTCGTTCTTTAGGGGTATCCGAGGCCGACCTTTGGACATTCGTTTTATCGCGGATAGTATTCGTCCGAGGATACATGCTCAGGTAGCATACAAATCTCCATGGCAGAAATCAGTTTCCCGTGTTGCGGGCCCTTGGATAACAGCTTGAGCTCAAATGGATTTCGTCGAAGAGATAGCGTTGCGCTCTCGACGGCTGACGTTCGTCAGAATCCGGCCAAAGTCTCAGGTGATAGCTGTTTCTCAACGTCCGTCACTGTGAACATGTATGTCCACCTCTTTCCTGATAATCATCCGCCGGCTCTCGCCACTTCTGGCGCTAGACCCATCTATATCATGCATGGTAGGTATAACACTGTTGCCTGCATCCCTGTTCGCAGACACGTGTGCACTAGAGCCAGTCTCAACAGCCTGCGTTCCAATGCTTGGCACAGTCTCCAACACAGGCAGTTCATCCCAGTCTTCGCCTCGAGCTCCACTACTATTGCCTTTCGCACCGTTGTCTTTCGCCTTAGATCTTAAGCGTTTCAGCGGGCCCATGGCGAGCACATTTCCCAAGCTATTGCGGCGACTACCTCTGCGGGATGAGCGGTGTCCTGTGGTACGGTTCGAACTCGAGTTGTAATTGGATCCCGTTAATGTGGATTCTCCCATAGCACCGTAATGTGTGTTTAAATTATTGATGATTGGACGCAGGTTCGGTATTGTCGCGGAGATGAGCGAGTAGTTGACTTGAGTTTGCGTGATGGCGATATAGAGAGTTTCCGCGAATGTGAAATCAGTGGTCAATCCACTGTGGCTGAAAGTACGCAAGCGAAATGCGATAATGACGATAATGGGTAGTCGGAAGCTGAAGACGAAGACAACAACAAATTTCTTGGCGGCTGATGTCTTCAATGGTCGGATCATGAATGCTGTGCATGCAACGACGGCTGCCTCCATGATGGCGTCGAGTATGCACACTGCTTTTAGCCGGGTGTATACGTGTCCACAAGTCTGGCCGATCAATCTCCATGGCTGTGAGGGGTCACATTGCAGTGCAGTCGCGACGACCGCTCCGAATGCCCATAGTGCTGTTGCGATGATGATACCGTAAGCGACTCGTCTGTGCGCTTCAATGGGCGTGAGGCGAAGAACGAAGATCAAGACGCAGCATCTGGACAACGCAAGAGAAATCGTGACGAAGATGTTGCTGGCATAGTATGACTGCCAGGGTTAGCGTTGGCTGCGAGATTAAGCACATGCGAATGGTGTACCTTCTCAATACTGTCAATCGCACCCTCCGAAAGAAGAAAGGACGACCGACCCAAGCCGCGTGAGCATGCACCCAAGATGATGCATGACTGTATGATTGCAAGAGTCTGCCCGCCGTGTCAACACAGATGTTACCGACTCCACTCATTGCCAGGTAACCTACTGTTGCGGCGCCCAGAAATGCGTCGTCTAAGCCCGCTCTCTGGGCAAAGGAGATCCTGATAAATGCCCGAATAAAGCTCGAGATCAGGACTAAAGTTGTTCCCAAAGTGACAGCGATGATAATGTATGCGCCATGGTCTGTATCTGTAACGACGGCGAATGGCGGATAGTAACCATCTGGGACGTGGAGTTCGGTGCTTTGCGACATCTCACTCAGCCCATCTCAGGGGCCCGGGGGCGAGGAAGGAGACTATGAAGGCGCATGAAAACGCCGGAACGAGGATGAGATATGTTACAAAACGGCGTTGCACAGAGCATTCGCGTAGACGCAGATGCAGTTCGCAACCGCTCCGCACAAGCGCTGGCGTGCAAGCGTGCAGGGCCAGTATGAGGACGTGTGGAGCGATCACCAAGGATTTTTTCCAGGCTAAGACAAGAATCTGAGTGTGTGACCCAAGTTGACTTTTCTGTAGCAGCGTAGGTTGCGGAAGCAGATCATACGGCAGTTGAACAGGGTCCCGAAGCAGGAGATTGTGCACGGCGTAACGGTGAAGGAGTTAACGTGCGTGTTGAGGGATTCGGTCGGAATCGTCTGGCCATGGTCATGGCGAATAATGTGATGGATCCGCCTGCACAGACGCGTCGAACGGACGTGTGGAGCTCGTGCAGGTCAACCTTCATGCCGGAGACATGTATCGTGCCACTTTGGTTGTTGCCCACCCGTTCCAAGAGTTGAGCATCAATTGGCTGTCGAGTGTCGACATAAGATCTTTCTTCACATCCCGCCGGCGCCATCCGCATTTCCGCGCTCACTCTCGACAAAGCAGGTTCGGATGGCGACGAGGGACATACGACATGCCGATCATGTTCGTTACGTTGGTTGGCGAGCTCGGCTAACGCGTTAGAGGCACAACAAGCTTGGAGGATTCGTAGTCCCGTTGAGCGGCCCGACAGCTGTCCTCGCTTCGTCTCGTCTCGCCGCGGCGTATCGGACCGTGACGGCAGGACGTCTCTCGCTTCATGATCCTCACTTCACCATAGGAGGTAGCATTGTCAATACCGGTGCCGGAAAGACTTCTCCAAGAGAGCATTCATTGGCTCTCTTGCATGCGGACTTGCCGAGAGAAGATTGGGCTGCCATTCCCAACATGGAGCAACATGCAGGAGCTGCCGTAAGGTTTGCAACTTGAGAGGGCTGCTGTGTATAGTAAGATCGGCAGCAGACGTCGAAACTCTGATCGTACATGGGCGCCCGGCCCTAACAAAGGCGACCTGTGCGTGGTGCCCTGAACCGGAGGATTTGCGTGACCTATCACAAAATCAAAGCATTGTCCATGTGTCAATGTCTGTGATGCCTCTGCTGACTGCAGACAAGACCCCTCTGGTCATCACAGGATCACTAGGAGGTAGCATGGTCGTCTTCGCCACCTCAAGTCACGCCAGCGTTCTCGACATGCCTAACTTAAAGGCTTGAGTGGCAGTAGCTCGTTGTCTTTCCACTGCAGCCGGCTCGGACCTGGTCCACAACCATTGCATCCTTCTGGCGGAGCTGCCTCCACTTAAGAGTTCGGAGGCAGTAAAAGGTATCTCCTAGCTCGGGTCGTAGTCTCTCGCCCGCAGTTATCCCACTGCTCTTATGGTAGCCGTTCATTGCGAACGGCGAACCCTGGCCCGCACGCCTCGACGAACTCAGTTGCCCGCGAACTACACGCCATACCGCGCTCGTAGCACGAGTCCTCCGCGCACGTTACATCGACCTTGTACTTTCCACTGCAATCATTACCCCACTGAGAGTGTGGCCTGCCAGTCGAGGGCCTCTTGCGCGCCGGCTTTACTCCCCTTGGGTTAATCTTCGCCCGGCCAACAGGGATCTTGAACACTTGCAGATCAGAACAAGAGATTTGTGGGACCGCAGCTCGTGCGTGCCATGTGCTTGAAGCTTTCAGATCTCTCTCTTGCCTCTCAATCCTGACGTCTTTGCATATCGCTATTGCTACACTCTCTGGTTGGCGCGTCTAGCTGTTTACTTCGCCGTCGCTGCGGGTCATAACTCTTGACAAAATGTCCAACCTCGGGAGCAAAGACAATATGAACATCATATCTGCCCTTGGACAACCCCCAGAAGAAGGGCCTTCAAAGGAAGACGCCGCCCACACTGTGCCAGCCAAATACCATGGTACTCGAGCAGACCAGCAGGACATGGTAATGCTAGGGAAGAAGCAAGTGTTACGGGTACGTGTGGCTGTTCGCCTAGCTAGCAATAAAAGCTAACACGATGTGTAGAGGAACTTCAAATTTATAACAATGTTAGGCTTCGGATCAACTGTCATCTGTAGCTGGGAGGTCATCTTGCCGTAAGTTATCTATCGTAACAACTTTGCGACTGTGACTAATGGAGACCGTAGCGTTTTTTCCTTCGTCCTGTACGATGGTGGGACTGCATTACTGTTCTGGGGCTTTATAGCCATTGGCCTGGGCATGATGCTCGTCTACGCAAGTTTAGCTGAGATGGCTAGCATGTGAGCTTTTGTCCCGAAACTTGAACGGGAGTGAGCAGGCTGACTCATTCCAGGTGTCCCACTGCTGGCGGACAATACCACTGGGTAAGTGAATTTTCACCGCCGAAGTACCAGAAGATCTTGAGCTATACCACAGGCTGGCTTTGCGCGGTTGGCTGGCAAGTGTTCCTGGCATCGGTCGCTTTCATGGTAGGCGGCATCATCCAAGGCCTCATTGCGCTGAACGACGACACATACGGCTTTGAAGCATGGCACGCTACTTTGCTCACCATCGGTATCATGGTCTTTGCCATCTTCTTCAACACCTTTCTGGCGGTTCGCCTTCCTTTCGTCGAGGGTTGCATCTTAATCCTCCATCTCGCTGGCTTCTTTGCTGTGTTCATACCGATGTGGGTCCTGGCACCTCGAGGAAAGGCATCCGATGTCCTGTTCCACTTCGAGAACAATGGTGGCTGGCCAACTACTGGTCTCTCGTCTATGATAGGATTGACGGCACCGTTGACTGCTTTGATTGGGTACGATTGCTCTGTACACATGTCGGAGGAGCTCCAAGACGCCTCTATTACTATGCCCAAAGCTATAATGTGGACAGTCGGCCCAAATGCGGCTTTTGGTTTCCTGATGGCAATCACTCTCTGCTTCACTGTGGGCCCAGACCTCGTTGCGATCAGAGACACTGCACTAGGTCAGCCCTTCATTCAGGTCTTCTTCAACGGCACCCGATCGTACTTGGCGACAAACTTCATGGTCGGGATCGTCATTGTCTGCCTGACATCCTGCTGCATCAGTGAAGTGGCTACTGCCTCGAGGCAGCTATGGTCATTTGCCCGCGACAACGGTCTCCCTGGTAGTCGTTGGTTGTCACACGTGGCTCCAGGATGGAATATCCCCATGCGGGCCGTTCTCACTTCCCTGGTTATTACTTCACTGCTCGCTTGCATCAACCTAGGCAGCGCGACGGCTTTGAACGCCATCAATTCGCTTGGCGGAGTGTCAGTACTGTCATCGTACATCGTTACCATTGGTGTTCTTGTCCACAGGCGTCTTTTCGGACCACCTTTGCCACCACGTCGCTGGAGCTTGGGCAAGTTTGGGCTACCGATCAACATTGCTGCGCTCTGCGTTACGATACCGCTTTGGTTCTTCTTGCTCTGGCCACTTGAGCAGCCTGTCACAGCAGTCAACATGAACTGGGCGAGTACTATGTACGGCGGTGTCATGATCTTTGCTATTGTGTACTACGCCATCTGGGGACGACATGTTTACGTGGGCCCTGTCATGCTCGTGAAGAGAGACGATTGATTGGAATCATGACTTGTTTGGATGCAACGATGAAAGAGTAACAATACTACGACGCGGTCACGCTAGGACCTTTCTTCTAGATGGGACAGATTATCATTGCCGTCCGAGATCTCCCAACGGCTGGAGCAGAGCAATGAAGAGATCTGGAGGGCTTGACACTGTTGCACATCAACGGCAACAGTGTCGAAACCATCATTATATCTCTCATCTTATTAGGGCCAGGCTCACTCAATGGCCTTGCTACTGGGATAGCAGTCACCATGCAGACCACCGACCATTGTCGGACTTCGGGATGGATCTGGCAAACAGTGAAGCCTCACAAATATCGTGAGGCCACTGTGGATGCCAACGTTGGCTGTTTGTCAGTATGCTCTGTTTGGAAACTGGCATACTGTATTACCTTGCACTTCCAATGTGAGACAAGGGTTCAGAAAGATATCTCAACGAAAGAAAATTATCAAGATGACATTGGCAACCTGGAGTTGGCTGCATGTATATATATGACTACGCATATTGGTAGATTAAGCTCGAAGCACGGGAGTGAGGTGGTCAGTCGGGCTGTGTAGAATTGTACAACGTCACGTCAAACTCCATCAAGAATGCAGTCAGTGGCTGTCAGGATGCGTGCGCCTTTCATGTTGTGATCGTCTTCAAACTGTCAAGCTGTGAAGAGCGATTGAGCAAGAGAGCTCGTCCAGCAGCAGCAACGCACCACACTTGCACCTCACTTGAAAAGTGCCATCATTGAAGTTGAACACATATTCCACTCCCATCCGAGCATATATGTACATGTACTCAAGTGAAGGAAAGCATTTGATTGTGCGTGATTGCGAAAGACGTGTGGATGAATAGGGTTAGTGTTTCAGGGCACAGCCGACCGTCCTTCACATGCTTCATGTTCCAAGCTCTCCTGCGACTTTCACTTGCACACACATTTGTGTCGCAAACCACGGTACCGTCGCTACAACTTTCCAAAACGCCGCTCCTTCGTACACCGCGCCATGATACTGAGGTGATAACATCAACATCCAAGCCGCGAGCCACGTTCGCGCAATCATGTCGAGCCAGACATACGACCTCCACCGCGCGCTCCTGCGACCAGCCATAGTCCACATACTGCGCGCCGCAGGCTTTCACAGCACCAAACCAACCGTCCTCGATACTGTCGCGAACCTTGCCGAGCGCTACCTCATGCTCCTTGCGCAAACAACCGCCGCACACGCCATTTCGAGCCACAATGACCCAGTACCAACCATCACCGACGTTCGCATGGCGCTGGCCGAATGCGGCGCACTGTCACCGCTCTCAGGCGCCGCCGAAGAAGACTGGAGAGAGCGCATGCGCAGACCCATGAGCGAGATCGAAGCGCCCGAGAACGGTGGGCTCACACGAGCGCAGGCCGAGAAGAAGCGAAGGGAGGAGGAAGACCTGAAAGATGTGCGGGATTTCATGCGGTGGTTCGAAAGCTCGCAGCATACCGAGATGCGCCGTATTGCTGGCCTCATCCACGATGCGAGCGCGGTAGGCGCTGCCACAGCGCCAACCATCGGTGTGGGAGGAGGTGTGGTTCAAGCAGAAGATTACCTGCAAGTGCTGAAGAACAAGCAAGGCAAATCGACCGTCGACATAAGATATCAAGGCACTGCGCTTGGTCAGCCAGCAGAGGACCGCACTGTGATCATCGAGGGTGGACCAGTGGGCAGCCTAAGGGACTGGAGGCCGCCACAGACCTATGCAAAACCAAATGTGATCGATCTGCCAGCGGCGAAGGAGATTCAAGAAGATGAACAAATGGCAGACTCGCCGAACGGAGTGGGCGAGGATTCACCGATGGAGGATATCATGACTGGTGCCTGAACGCTGAAGCAGCACATACATTGGACTATTTGACAATCTTAGCGCAGGCGTTGGTGGAAAAAGTTGTATTCAAGGTTCGAACAATTACATTCACCCTTCACACCTTATCATGTTAAACGTGGGATTGTGCTGGCTGCGAATCAAAGTCTTACATTGTGCCGTATTAGGCACAGCCGACAGATCGCACATTGGGAATCCAGCACGATTTGACACTACAAAAGAGGATGCTCGGAAATGATGAGATTTTCAGATACACTGATCGTTTGTGCGAAGACATGCTATCCCAGCAATCACGGCCGTATGTTTTCACGACTGAACAACCTCCCACAGTACCATTTCGCGTTTCGCGTCATCCCACTTGAATACGCCACCATCGCCAACATTGTATCGATAATAATTCTCCGTGCCGCCCTTCACCATCGCTTTCCTGAAAGTGATATTGATTCGGCCTTTCCCGATTTCGCCACCCTTGCGCTTGGGTATGCTGTGTAACCAACAGCTCTGCGTTTTGCCCTTCATGAGAATCATGTCTCCACTCCCAAGTGGGAACTTCATGGGTTTGGTCTCCGATTCATCCTTCTGCTCAGTCGGCTTGTGCTTCAAGAGAAAGTCTCGCTGTGCGCCGAGTGTGAACGATGCTATGGCGGGAAGTGCGCCCAGAAATCGCTCGTCATCGCTGTGATAGCTGATACTGTCGTCCCCAGAAGCGTAGTAATTCACCAGAGCGAAATTGAAGGTGCAGCCAGTGGCGTTCTCAGTCAGTCTCCGCAGAACATCTAGACATTCTGGTAGTGGTCGGGGTTGGCATTTGTATGCATCTTTGATGACAGGTTTGCCTGAGGTGGCTTCTACAACTTTGCCTTGTTCATCGAAGCGGGAGGTCTCGTCGATGCCGAAGACCGTTGTGTAGCGTGGCGTGTTTATCAGCGTCTCAGTTGGACCTCGTTTGATTGTGTATTTGACTCTGTAAAAGAAGAGCTCGGAGCGAAGGAACTCGAAGAGGTCGCGGGAGATCTCTTTAGGGATGTAGGGCTTGAAGTAGAGGAGATCAAGGTCGGGTTTGTTGTTGATAATTGTTCCCTCTTCGGCAGGAGCGAAATTGAGTGTTTCAAGTATGCCGGAAGGCAGATGAGGAACCGAAAATGGGTATGTTGAATGTGTTGATTTGGAGACTGTGGTTTCGTCTGTCTTGTCGGCGTCTGTGATTCGCGATCGTTTGGTTGGTGGTGGCGCGAAGAAACTATCAAGTGTCCTTGGTCGCTTTGCAGTTGCCATGTTGCGTGCAGCAGTATACGCTTGAGCCTGTAAGTAACTTAACTGATTGTCCATATATTTGCTGAGGGCACAACGTTTGAGTAATTCTCATACTCGTTGTTCGTCAAACACTCTGATTGTATTTCGCGGAAGACGCGACCAACGAGATCGATGACGTCAAGCTGCTGCCATCGCCTGCAAGCAAGAGTTCGTGTTGAGTGAAACATGCCAGCCAGCTTCACTCACAGGCAATACAAGCGGCGTAAATCCGTGGTTACCGTCAAATATCCTGGCCAAAACAACCCAGTATCATCGGTAAAAGCCTTTGAAAGAAGTAAGTTTGCCATTGAGAGGTGCCAAAGCTAAACGCGTGTCTCCGTAGCTGCATGGGGTATGCCAAGTACAGAGATCAGGACGACCGTCGTTGTCATCAATATCTACATCAAACCAGAAGGACATGTGCTTCAGTGAAGCTCACCAGAACTGCCCATGTTCCCTATCGACGGCATTGCCAGCTCGTTGTCAAGATGCGACCAACGCACAGTGGGAAGCATTGGGGCTCCACAAAAGCGCGCTGCGAAGGATTCGTATTTGCTCAAGGTTACATTGCCCTTATATTGATGCCTAGTAATCCCTACAACCCCTCATCTTCTTCTATCGATATTTCAATTACTCTGTAGATACGTCGGTCAAGGAGACACGAAATAGCAGGAAGCGCATTACGGTGGACATCCCGAATGCTCTCGAGTGCCGCGACAAAGTACGCAGAGCCTCCGTGAATGATCTCATGCATTCTGCTTGGCCTACTTGGCGGTCCACACCTCATGCTCAGTATGCTTTGCACAGCCTTTGATTGCTAGTAGGGCAGTTGTCGTTGCTTACGACACGGCAGCTTTTTGCCGTGTTCTTGTATCGTTACTGCATACAAAGCTCCCGCTCCAGGCATGGCGTCTATAGCTGCTTGGCTAGTGTCAGATTGGTCTCAGAGGCGGTTCGGAATCTGCTCTAAGGACGCGTGTGCAATCGCCGCTGCTAAGGATTCCTTCTAAGATATACCATCCGCATCCGATGCACCAATCTGGGGGCCAGTGGACCATTCTCAAATCGTTCGAACTTCAATGCACTAGGAATCCTTTAGAGATCCACGGCGAGTGCCTGGTCAGTATTGCTGCATGAATACCGTATATGCATGCACGCTCATCAGACGAACAAATCCTTTCGTGTCCACAAGTGGCTGCCTGTTTGATGGCACAGCATTGGACCTCGCCTACCCTCACGCTATATGAAGCACCACTCTACCCACTAGAGTTACTGAGTCGAACATACCGGATCGCATCGCACGTTACGACACAATAACCCTCTACGCTTGCCGAAAACGACGCACCACGATGACGCTCAGGCGTCTTGTTCGACAGATATGGACGCTGTTCAAGAAAGATCTTAACATTGTGGTTTGGCGCAGTTGGTTCTCAACATTTCTTCGAGCCGTCGCATTGCCAATCGCTTACATGTTCTTTATTGCCTACGTTCGAAACTTCTTCCTACCACCATCGGAGTATGGTATCGCCTCGTCTTACAATCCGATCAGAGACATTACGACTGAAGTGTTCAATTCTTCTACCTCACTAGGGGGCCGCAACAGGGTCGTCTTCGTTAGTGAAGGCAGTACCGGAGGTCAAATTGATACTCTGATCGAGAGACTTGCGACTCGATTGAGCGATGCTGGTGCCGATGTACATCGCATCTCCGACGAGAATGAATTATTCGATCTTTGTCCCAGCACCTTGACAGGTCTCTCGCCCTGCTACGGAGCGGTGTCATTCGAATCTTCTCCCACTGAAGGTGGTGTATGGGCATATACAGCCCGCGCAGACTTTGGACTTGGCCTTTCACCTTATGTCAACTCTGCCGACAACGATGCTCAGATCTTCGTCTTACCTTTTGTGCATGCGATAGATGCAGAGATCGCCGCCATTGAGGGCGTGCCATTCCCTCTGGAGCAATATGAGTACCCGTTCACCTACGAAACTCGCCAGGAGCGCGCCAACGATATTCAGCGGTTCTTTATGAACGCGCTAAACAATTATCTTGCTGTAACAATGTTCATCGGCATCTGCGGCATATGTTACCACATGCCCGGTCATATCGCGACGGAGAGGGAGCTAGGAATCTCGAGCCTGATCGACTCAATGCTGTATACATCGCATCAGACCTACGCGATGCTTGCTAGACTCATCTCGGTCTACTTCTCTTTCGTGGCCGTATACATGCCGAGCTGGCTTGCGATGGGAGCCATTGTTGCGACTTTGATGTTTGAACAAACCTCAGCAAGCATTATAGTTCCGTTCCACCTGCTCACGGGACTCTCTCTTACTGGATACTCGATCTTTATGGCAAGCCTGTTTCGCAGAGCTCAGCTCTCCGGTACTGCCACGCTACTTCTGGCCTTGATCCTGGCTATCATTTCACAATTTATCCCCAGGACTAAGATCATCCAAGGAGTACTGGGGTGTCTATTTCCTCCTGCCACATACACTTTCTTCCAGATTGAGATCGCTTTCATGGAGGGATCGTTGCAGCCATATCAACTCCGCAACAATTTTTGGTGGGACACTGGACTTGATGGCTACTATTACTTCATTTTCCTCGCTGTCCAGATAGTGCTTTATCCGCTTTTGGCATGCCTCGTCCAGTGGAGCATTTACAGTACCCCGGCACGCTGTCGGAAACCTCTCACCATCAATGACGGTTCAGCACTCCGAATTGTCCATTTCACCAAAGTCTTCCAGCCGAGCTTATGGAAGCGAATCTTCGGTCGGAGTAAGTCTTTCAGAGCAGTCGACGATCTCAACCTTTTGTTATCACGAGGCCATGTAGTGGCGTTGCTCGGCGCGAACGGAAGTGGGAAAAGCACCACACTGGCCGCGATTGCAGGAACCCAATCAACGTCCCAGGGACACATAGAACGTGATCCAAGCCTGGCGCTGGGTTTCTGTCCACAAAAGAACGTCCTCTGGGACGAACTTTCTGTGCTGGAGCATGTTGGTATCTTCAACGCTCTGAAGGCGAAGGATGTAAAGCAACCAGAGGCGGAGCTCCGTGATCTCATATTTGCTTGCGATCTGAGAAAGAAAATCGGCAAGAAGTCGAAGACATTGTCAGGCGGCCAGAAACGCAAGCTACAGCTGGCTATGGCGTTCGTGGGCCATAGCCAAGTATGCTGTGTGGACGAGGTGTCCTCCGGCCTTGACCCTTTGTCGAGGCGGAAGATCTGGAATATTCTGTTGAGCGAAAGGGAACGCCGCACGCTCTTTTTGACTACACATGCTCTCGACGAGGCCGATGCACTTGCAGATGATATCGTCATCATGTCCAAAGGAAAGCTCGTAGTGCAAGGGTCGGCTCCTGAGTTGAAGCATGTTCACGGTGGTGGCTACCACGTAGTGACGAACGATCCGCAAGCAATGCACATCCCTTCTTTACAGCCACAGATCGACATAAGTGGGGGCTACAGCTTCAGTGCTTCGACTTCTGCAGAGGCTCGTAGCATTGCGAAGGAAGCACGTTTGCATGGCGTAAAGGACCTTCAAATCCATGGTCCCACAATACAGGATGTTTTCCTGAGCTTCTCCAGCGAATTCGCCGAAGAGTCATCTCAAATGCCATCCCTTGCCATCCTTGATGATCGCAGCAGCTCACAGAGCCACGACCATACGACATCACCGAGCCTACAAGGCAAGACCAGCAGAAACACTCTGGGTATAGAAAGTGGCCAAGGCTCGTCATTCATCCAACAGACTTGGATCCTGTACCGCAAGAGGCTGTTGATATTAAGGCGGAACTGGCTACCTTATACCTTTCTACTTGTGATCCCGATCATAGCGGCTGGCCTCACAACAATGTTCTTGGCAGGATTCAACCCGCTGCAGTGCACTCGCGGTGCCCTGGCCAATCGCCCACAGGTGCTTTCGCTCGGTTCTCTCGAACGCTATTGGGGAATTCTCGTACCCGTAGGGCCCTCCACTCAATTTTCGATCGATTCGCTGCCTGCTCCATACCAGCTTTACTCTGATCGCATACGCCCGGTGGCCAACTACGCCGACTTCCGCTCTTATGTGAGTGATAACTTCCGCGATATAGTTCCTGGCGGATTTTATCTCGGCGAAGATATCGGCCCAAACTCAGCGCCTCTCATGACCTACCGGATCAATGGCAATGTTGGATATGCTGCTTTGGCCAAGAACATCTTGGACTCGTATCTCACGGGCATCACCATCAACGCTGAGTTCTCGAATTTTGCATTGCCATTCGTGGGCGGCACGGGCGACTCTTTGCAGCTTGTACTCTACATTACCTTCGCAATGTGCGCATACACAGCATTCTTCGCACTATATCCTACTTTCGAACGATTGAGCAACATTCGTGCTCTGCACTACAGCAACGGCGTCAGACCTGCGCCGCTTTGGCTTGCGTATTGGCTCTTTGATGCATTCTTCGCGATCATCGTCGCTGTTGTATCTGTGGCTCTTTTGGCTACGGTAGCTATTCCCTCCCAGATCGTCTGTTTCTTACATCTGCTGACACGATCGATCATAGCTCGCGGATGTTTGGTACGCTCCCGCACATCTCTGTATTGTCATATGGCTGTTCGGCATGAGCTCAATACTGCTGGCCTACATCGTGTCGTTGTTCTCGACAAGCCAGCTGGCTGCCTTTGCATTTGTTGCTGGCGGACAAGCAATATTTGCGCTGATCTACTTTTTGATGTAAGTCTTCACGAGTTCTTCACGTCGTTGCAGCTTTATGTTACGACGTGTGACATCTCATCAAATTAGGCCAAAGCTGACAACTTCCAGCTACATGGTCCTCATTACTTTTGCCGCTGCTGAACAACTTCAATATAACTTGAACTTCTTGCAGTACACGCTAGGTCTCATATCACCATCGGGCAACTTACTCAGGTCCCTGCTTCTTACTCTGAACCAGTCGCAACTGCTCTGCCGGGGCCAGCAATTTGTCGATTACTCTGGCGACATAACAGTCTACGGCTGTCCCATCCTGTATCTTGTGCTCCAGAACCTGGTCTTCTATGCAATTCTTGTCTGGCATGATTCAGGAGCGACACTGGTACTGCCGCGACGATCTCAGGGTCATACTGTCGACACGGAAAAGACAGCCACATTACCCTCAGACGTGAGATTGGAGACGTCACGAACAGAGACATCTCAGGACAAGCTCCGGATCTTGCACATGAAAAAGCGTTTCGGCTCCGACCAAGTGGTCGACGATGTCACCCTTGGGGTGGATGGAAGTGAGATATGTGCGTTACTTGGTCCGAACGGCGCTGGAAAGACTACCACGCTCTCGCTGATTCGCGGGAACATACATCCTTCTGCGCGAGAGTCTGATGTCTTCGTCGGCGGGGCGTCCATCCGCAAAAACCAGCTTGCGGCACGCAAACTGCTCGGCGTCTGTCCCCAATTCGACACGACAGACTACATGACTGTTACCGAGCATCTTTCGTTCTATGCCCGCGTCAGAGGAGTACGGGATGTGGACACAAATGTCTCCCAAGTAATCCAGGCAGTAGGACTGAACGCCTACAAGGAACGAAGAGCAGGCAAGCTGTCTGGCGGTAACCAGAGAAAATTGAGCCTGGCCACATCCATTATCGGCAACCCGAGCGTGCTTCTGCTTGACGAGCCAAGTACAGGGATGGACGCGGTGGCCATGCGCATCATGTGGCGAGCCATTGCCTCAATCAAAACCGGACGTGCCATACTGCTGACGACGCATTCGATGGAGGAGGCATCGACGCTGTCAGACAAAGCTGCAATTTTGGACCGCCGTCTGCTCGCCGTGAGTGGTACACGAGATTTGGTGAAGCAGCATGGCCATGGCTTGTACCATGTGCATCTAACACTTACGAAAGGCGTTGACGCTACCACGCAGGAAATGACAGTTGTACGTGACTGGTTTGCCAATACCTTCCCTGGTACTACAGCCCATGATGCTTCTGGTGCTGCGCGTCGCGGCCAACTGCGACTCTCAATTCCCGTCCAGACTCCGTCTAATGAACCTTCCACAGACAAGGCAGAAGTGGAAACTGTCGAGCATGTCAAGTCGCCCGATCGTCTAGAGAGGATATTTGACTTGTTGGAAGACCACAAAGAGGAGTTGGGCATCTCTTACTATTCGATCAGCCAGCCTGCGCTTGAGGATGTTTTCTTGGACGTCCTCTCGCGGAACAGGGATCTAGAGGATGAGTAGCGCTTCTTCCACTCTCGTTGTATATCTTAGAGTCGTAGATAAACTTCGATAAATGTAATGATGTCCTTGCTTCAATGCCTGATGTTGTGCAATGTTTTGTTGTCTGCGTGACGCCAATGCTGCGTGATACTGGCGTGCCGTGACTAGCTCTGGTACCAACGATCCAGATCGTTCTGCCTCACCTCAAACGCCCAGTGCAAACAGGTCTGGCTCACGACCGGACTGATCCCTGGCCTCTCGTCGTCTTCGTCATCATCGTCCTCCTCGACAGCCCGCACACCCGCACGGCCGTACTGTTTGAGCAGTGTCCTCTTGAACCTTCCCGTCTCACCCACACACTTCCTCCAGCGACTGATCTGCCTCTCATCGTCATCGCACCTCCGCCCTTGAAAGAAACGACAATACCACTGAAACCATCCACGCACATCATGCTCATGGCTAATCCACCCAGCCGCTTCCCACTCTTCAATGCTCTGCCCGCATGCTCGATGAAACTTATTGATCTCAGCATCATAATTCGGATTCGTCAAATACCTCTCCACATTCAAGCCGCTTATCCATGCCTCCGGCAACTCTTTCCAATCTCCCTCAACGATAATGCCCAGCTTCCTCGATCTCAAGGGACGGAAATATGAGCCTCCAAACACACCTTCGCGCAGCATCTCTTCAGGACCTTTGTTTGGTGTGAACGACTCCTCGTCCTTGAAATGGAACACCGCATTCTCATCTCGTGTCGGCTCCGGCGCGGTAGCCTCCCAGCTCGACCAACCGCTCTGAATTCCAGCGATATCTTCCACTGGAACTAGGGCCTCCGTCTCTTCCTTGACAATGGATCCAAGCTTAGCTTTCTTTGCTGATCGGCTTACTGATCGAGGCAGGGCGACGGGCTTGATATCTGGTTCGTCGGTGTAATTTGGTTTGAGAGGCGCACTCGCGAGACGTGCGGAGATTCTTGATGGCGCGGTATCTTCCTGTAGACGGCGCTTTTTCGCAGGAGGTTGGTTGCTGCCATTGTTTCGTTTCTGGCGACTTTCGCGCTGGGGACCGAGAGGTTTGATGTCGAGCTCGGCCAGCAGGGCTTGGTTCTTTGCGATTTTGGCGGCTCGTTGGGTTTCGTAGTCGTTCATCATGGGAATATGTGTGTGTGCGCATTTGCAATTGGTGTTGACTGTATACACGAGAAGGCTAGAGTAGAACGCGTCCAACGTGAGTCTTGTTGCGCGTATCGCGATTTGCATGTGATTCGATGACGTCAATCTCGGTTCGATTTGTACCGACGTGATTCAAGGGCGCTGCACAATATCAAGCAACATTGCCATTTGAGACGATCAAACTGATTCCTTTCAATGTTGACTATTATACATCGCTCAACAGCCTGTATCCAGAAGTCTTTCGCCATCTGACCGCGCCCATGGCTGGTCTCCCGACCTTCCAGCACAAATATCGCCTGTACACCTTATAAAGCATGACGAGGACTGCCACGACAACACAACCACGGAGCAGCAGAGTGGCCGGCTCAATGGCTTCAACAAAAGGCCAATGATAGTGCTTACCCGTATCCAAGGGTGTGGCAGGTCCACGCTCTCCAACGTCAGTGATGCCATGATCAAGCATTCGACCATCCACATCGAGCGCGATTATTCGGAGATGCGTCTCAGCGGGTACCTGTACACCTGAGAGATCGAAGCTAGTCTCGAACCCATCCTTCTCTCTGCGTGCTATTTCAGTCCAGCCACTCTCATCGCTACTGTTGACTTGACTAATGGCTTGCAAGACCCACGTGACCACTTGCGTAGCTCCGTTCCAGCTCACGAAGACATGGTTGCTGACCGGATCAATCACCATGCGAGGGTTGTACTTCGGCATACCAACCCAAGCAAATTTGTAGACGCGGTAGCTTTGTATGTCGCCGCGCTCCCAGGATGTCACGGCGCCAAAGTGCGCATCACATGCCACGGAGCCGTTGGCTTCGAATTCTGTAAAGACCGCGTTGAGACCGTAACCAACGAGGACTCTGGCATCTGAACTCTCGGTATCGGGAGGCAAGATCTGCATTGATCCCTGGGATGAGGATCGCACGCCCAAGGGATTGGAGTATGATTGTATCACACGAACGGTATGGGTAGGACTGGATCCGTTGATCTGAACTCTCTTGCTACGGTCGACATCTGGGTCTTCCGTCTTCTCAGTGTCGTACGCAGGATTCGGCAGATCCGGTCTTGCCTGCTCTTGGACTGAGCTCATCCTTCGGTCTGATAGCTTGGCCAATTCCCACAGCTGGGAGATATCTCTATCAGATCCAGCATCAATCTGGGCATCGACCGTATCCTCATATCCGGGCGTCGGAAATGTAACTTCGAGCAACAAGCCGCGCGAGTGCTCCAACCCATAGACATAGTTTTGGTCCTCTGCAGCGTTATCGAATAATGACAGCAGTCTTGTTGAATATCCTGGTTGTTCTGTTGGTGGCGTATAAATTTCCTTGAACAGCTCTGGCGAGACGATTCGGGCGTCGTGCTGCCAGGCGAAATTGATGGCCGAGCCGTTGCTTAGGTCCATGAACATGTTGCTCTTGCCGCCAAGCACCCATATCACCTCTCCATTTCTGCCGTCTATGTAGGTGATGCTATGTGTGTATCGTCCTGACACGAGATAGTTTCCTAGTCCGTCCTTGTAGATGCTGTTCATGTGGAACCAGTCGAAAGGATCTTCGTAATTACCAGCTTGGCGTACGAGATGATATGTATTGTTCACACTGATGTGGTCGGAGGCGCGCCATTCGAAAAGCACTTCCCGCGTATCAACCGAGACTTCTTGCAGTACACAGTCCCATATCCAATTGGGGTCAGCGTCATTCGGGTCCAGTGTGATATTAAAAGACCGCCATCCAGACATATCGTACTGGTGCTTTTGATATATTGTCATAAGTGCTGTGCCGTCAGACGTCAGAAGAAATTCGTGGAGGTCGGCGGTCATGTTGTTTCCGGCATCAACATTGTGGGTTACTTCATAAGAAGAATCTAGCTGAGGCAAAAGTCAGCGTATTCCAATATCATTTCGTCTGACTGTGTGATGCAGCGCAATCATGTTTCAGAAGGTGAATGTTGCTCACCATCGTATATGTTCCAGAGCCATGTCCGCGTATTTGATCATCGCCCGTCCAAAATGTGAGGTATTCTTGGCCCTGGTAATGCTGCACCATGAGGTCGTACGCCTGTCCGCCCCATTCATTGTCAAAGTGTTTGCTCCAGACCAGGTCACCGCGCCAGTCTAAAATCATTGGGCCAGGCTGCAATATACTCCAACCTTTTGGCGTAAGGAAATAAAATTGGCCGTCGTCGCACTGCTGGTCCCACTGTAGCCAATTTGTGTGTGGTGCAGAGATTCCATCCTCCGTCATGAAGGCCCGGGATGGGTAGTAGCCGAAGGTGCCGTTGTCAACGGCCTTGTCGTACTCATGAGCGGACGGAGTGCTGGCATGATGGGCGGCGCGAGCGCGTGAGATGAGCGTAAGTATCCACAAGGACTGCATGGAGCAGGTTGTGTTATGCAGTCGTAGCAAAAGTAAATTAGACGGCAATTGGAAGACAAGGTCGTCGCTGGCATGGAAGATGGCGATGGGACAGGGTGATCAGCTGATCGGTTTTCGCCAGGCAGATTTCCAGAAATGTTAGTTCAATGGCCTACCAGCAAGTGCAGCTTGAGGAGAATGCATTTGTTTTGGAGGCGGAGGTGGTTACCTCCTGACCTTTTCCTTTTTGCTCGCTGCTCGTTGCTCATTACGCCTGCCATCTCTGTCTCTACGACGCCGACAAGCCACATCATGAACGCGCAGCGATCGCACGGGAAATGCATACGTCAGCCAGATCGTCTATCATGCACGCCTTCGCCTTTAGTTCTGCCCTCCTAAGTTCTTAGGATTGTATGGCCCTGGGACGGCTGCGCTGCTCTCACACGTCAAGCTACCAGGGAGAATGGTCTACAACGAACTGGCCGCGTATGCTCGAGCCGAAATTGTTGCGGCAGTTCTCTTGTGGTGTACAATCACAGGGCGAAGTGATTGCATTTGTTGACTCGGTGTCGGAGCGAAGAGGTTCACGGGTGTATCTTCAGATGATTCGGACTACCTGCTTTCTACCTCAACCGGAATTGTAAACGCGAAGATGGACTTACACCGAGCGTGATACGGTAGTCGAGACATGCTCGTCAGTGGGACACGCGGTCCTCCTGATCTATACCTTAATCTGCTGGAGGACGACGTCGCACATGTGCCGTACAGCCGGCGTCTGTCGCACATCCCCCATGGCCACGCGCGGCCAATGCACACACTCTGTCCTTAACGGCAGCCAGCTTTGGCAGAGAGCAAATCCGCAAGGCCTCAAGAGCCGTCAACATCTCCATCGTGGTGTGGTCATGGTGTAGGCCATCGTTGGTCACAGAGGTTATACAGAAGTCCTCCTGCGAACATGCCAAGCAAGATGGCAGTCCATACAGTACCAGCCGGCTAAAATATTAACTTACCCATGAGCTTGACACCCAACCGCGCAGAGCAGAAGAACGCAGGACCATATACATGCCAACCTCGTCGACCCACGAGAATACTGATGGCGTATCAGATCGCCTGCATGTTCTGAGAGAACAATTAATCATGCTCGTGTTGCTATACCGGAGGCACCGGATACATTTATACGTATACTCACGGGACTGACAGCCGATGCAGGTCACACCACTGTCGCTTATCACGATTCAAGCCCACGCTCCTTCGCCTCGGATCGATAATATACACTCGTCTGTGCCAATATCGCCGTAGCGGCGCCTGTTCACGATTCCGATGCATCTTCACATGCCAGCCGGGCGCACCCGCGGCATTCCAAGGGTTTGCGTCTCAACAGATTATGCTCGACCAGCGCTTTCACATGCAAGAAACTTTGACACCTTCACCCCACATGGGCACAACGTGTGCTGACTCTGCCACTTGATAGACGCTTGTTGGGTAACTCACGCCATAAGCGAGGCACATAGAGGTATGCGCCCTGCCTATCGCCTCTGTCGGCGTCTCAAAGTAAATTGCTATCGCAAACTTCTGGCAAGTATTATTTCGTTTCATCCATTTCTCTTTCTATCTATCTTGCACTCTTCGCCGCAAACCCTCTTGTTCGTACTGTTCGTGTGCTCTACACTGCAAGAAAAAGGACATTCTCGTGTCCAAAAACAGCTTGAGAAAAAGCAAAATGGTGGTTGCTGATTCGAGCCATGATACAACTTCCGGAGCGGACAGCCCACTCATGCGGATACCAGGCCTCGACAGCAAGCTGTCAGACTGTTATACAACCTCTCCAGGAAGCGGTGATGGTCTATCTCTGATATACACCGCACTTCCGCGAATGTTCCAACAACGACTCCCTCAGATTCGATCTCTGCGACGTGCAGCTTCGATCTACGCCAGCCCAAGAGCGCACCTACGCTCATGGAGTACCTCAAGTGATACGAGCACTTACTCGGATAGCCCGCCACCATCCTATCATACGGAGCCCTCAACCTTCGAATCATCCGCAGACGAAGGCCGCGACGGTGACAGCGATGATGAAGCTCCTGAGCTCTTCACCTCGGCGCCTTCAAGCCGGCCTTCAACATCTGGCTACGTGACGCCTGCGCCAGCACACTTAGCTTACGAAAGACACGAGGAGACGCATACACCCAGCTTTAGCAACAGGAGCGGACATAAAGGCCTGGATCTTCTCAATGAATCCATGCGAAGCCAACCGAGTCGTGTGGCCGAAGACGACGATCTCAACCGTCGCCTCTACATCGACGGCATATCTTACGTCCTCCGCGGTCTACCCACCGATCTCACTCGCGACGAGGCCCTGACCATACGCACCGCAGTCCCAGCATCCGTCCTCCCTCCACCTCGAGAAGAATCTGCAATTGTCAAACAGCCTAAACAACAACCCCACCAACCAACAGAGCCACCCACCCTCCTCCGCCGCGCAGTCTCAACAACAACATTCTACACCCTCCTAGCCCTGACCCTCATGATTCCCCACATACAAACTCTCTTCGCCACCCTATGTGCCCTCGACGCCCGCCACAACATCTCCGGTCGCTTTCTCACGCAGACGAATTGTCTGCTACGCATACTAGCCGCGCAAGCAGTAGCCGTGTTGGCCATGGCCTGGGGAGCGAACGACGGCGCTCTGAGACACGCGTGCAGAGATTTTGGGGTGTGGGTGCTGCGGGATGTTTGTGGTGGGATGGACGAGGGCGTTGGACGGGCGGTGGTGAATTTGCGGCTGGAGGAGACAGAGGCGAGGAAGTGAGAGTGGGAATATCAGTGGGTCAGCGAGAATGATGTGAACGGCCGATGCAATGTTTGGATTCCATAGAAAGATGACTGAAGGGGCCACTTGCCCAATATGACGATGCATGATGACTGATGGCTGATGACTGATGAAGATTACAGACTGGTGGAGAGACCGATGCGAAGGCTTTCTGAGACTCACGGGGTTAATGATGAGCGTCCTGACGGACCACTTTTTGGTTTCTCGAAGTATCGATTCCCTTTCTCAACTCATGTATTCCACGCGAGCGCAAAGCTCCTTAAGACAAGCGTGCCTGACCATATACCAATTCACCAATATCCCAAGTTCCCAAAACCTGTACAAGAACGCCACCAGCCGTCCGTCAAAAGAACTCCACCGAAAGGCTCTCAGGGTACCCAAACCGCAGCCCACCGTCATTACAAAATCATAGCTTCGCCCCTTTCCTACCTTTAGACTCTGTTGTTGTAACTCCAACCACCCTCTTTGTAGACCCTCTCTCGAGCCTCCATGTCCTTGCGCTTCTCTTCAAGAGTAACCGCGTCGCCAGTCTCATGCCACATGGCACTGCTGCCTCTATCTCTGAAACGCTTCAAGCGCTCCTGGTTCTTGGCACCCTTGAAGACCTCTTCCATTTTCAGGTCAGAGATGGGGCCAAAGACCGTCTCAGGGTCGACGAGCTGCTGCTGGGTGAGCAAGTCGCGCAGCGCAGGAGAAGCGACCCAGGAAGGAGCGCGGAAGCCACCAGTAGCCTCGTCTTCCTCGTCGTCCTCGTCCTCGCTGTCGGTCATGATCTCCGGGAGAGCGATGTTGTCGCCGTTGGCGTACATCGGAGAGGACTTGGCAGATTTGGCAGATTTGGGCATGGCTTTGGCGTTTGGAACTCTGGCAGGTGTCTTGAACTTGCTAGAGGCGCCATTTTCGTTGCCCTGGTAGGTCTGGGATTGTTGGTAGTATTGAGCAGCAGGTGGGTTGGCGTTCTCGGCGAATGGAATGCGTGCACTACTATGTTGCACGGTCTGGCTGGGGTGAGCCGGTCGTTGTCCGTGCTGCAGTTGATGCTGGTTGTTCACGGTGGCCTTGAATATGCTGCTTGCGTGATGAGAAGCTGGCGGAGGAGCGTGTGAGTACCCGTAAGGAACCTTTGATAACGTTTCCTGATGAAATGTTAGCAATTTATAAGTTATGATCGGTACACTGGCAGACTTACTTTGCGCATGGTAGAAGGCCGCTTCGGTGGAGCCATAACAGAATGTCTCTGATCGCTTTCTTGCTCCAGCTCGTCCGTTTTCCTTCTTTTGGCCTCATTCTGTTGGTAAGAAGTTGGGTTACGCTGCATGCCTGGCCTTGATGGCTGAGAGACAGGCTCATCATCTTCCTGTGAGAATATGCGCTTCGGAGGCTTTGCAGGGTTGGGCTGTGGCACCGTTCTTTGTGCAAGCTGCCTCAACGTCCCAGGAGCATCACCTCGAGGCAGAGCTTGCTTCTCTGCGCGCTCACGTTGGATTGCCTCTGCAAGCTCGTGGGCGGCCTTGGCTTTGGCGGCAGCTGACTGCTCTTGGCGTTGCTGCTCCAGTCTCTGTTGCTCCATACGTTGTTGCTGCTGCTCAAAACGTTGCTGCTCACGTCTCTTAGCCTCTGCAGCTTGCTTCTCTGCCTGTCGTTGTGCGGCCTGCTTCATCTCCTGCATCTTGCGCTGCTCTTCCGCCTTCTTCTCTTGCTCGATGCGGCGTTCCTCTTCGGCCTTCGCGGCGCGCTTGCGTTCAAGCTCACGTTTATGCTCGGCCTTACGCTGCTTCTCCCGCTCTTCCTGCTCCTTCTTGCGTGCGGCGGCCTCAAGCGCTCGCACGCGAGAGTTGTTCTGCGGCATTGTAGAGCTTCGAGGGTTACTTTGAGCTGAAGCCGGACGTAAACCAGTTTTTGGTGGCGGTGGAGGGCCCTGGCTTCCTTGGCTGGAGTTGGACGTAAATGAATCCTGTGATGACGGCTGGCCGAGTCTTTGCAACTGACTTGCAACACGAATGTTGACTGGAGCTGGTTTCGCCTTCGTGGCCGCGGTTTCGCGGGTTGGTCGGACAGGTCGTGTAGGAGCTCGCAGTTTACCAGGAGGCAGTAGGCCTTTCGGTGGCGGTGGCGGAGGCATGTCCTCGCGATCCTTTTCTTCTTCAGCAGTTCGTGGCCTCTCGTCCGCCTTCGATGCAGCATCTGCCGCTTCTTCCTGCATTTTCCTCTCCTTCTCGAGTCTCTCCATCTCAGCCTGCTCCGCCTTGAATTTCTCCTCCTGAGCCTTGTTGGCTTTGGAACGTTCCTTCTCCCTTGCCTTCTCTAGCTCGTCGGCGATTTTTTGCTGTGCTTTCATCTCCTTCCTCTGCTTCTTGTCGCTTTCGGTGGAGCTTCGAGTTTTCCTGCTTGGGCTGCCCGAAAGAACTGACATCGGCCTTGAGGAATCCTGAGAGAGCTGAGATTCAGACCAGAGAGCGCCAGGCATTTTGACCACCTCGGCTCTCTTGGCCTCTTCTGCGGCTTCGGCTTTCTTGGATTTCTTGCCTGCTGGTGAGTCATGAGACTCTAGCTTGGCAGCGGCACTCGAGCCTGCAGAGGAGGCAAAAAGGCTCCTAGCTGACTTGAACGCACCCCATAGCTTCTTGGAAGCGCTCATCGGCTCAGTCTGTTTCTTGTTCAATGGCGATCCTGCAGGTGTTGTAGATGCCACGTCTGGGGTCATGCTGATCACCACCGACTGACTCTTCGAGTGCATGGGCGGTCTTACTGGTGACGGGATGTCGGTTGTTGATATGGCTTTCTTGTGCATCGTGGGTCGTGGGCTGGGTGCAATCTCGGCTGGAGGTTCGTTGAACTGGAAGACTTTCTTTTGCTGATTTGGCTTAGATGGCGCTATCCAATCATCATCCTCGTCGTCAACTGCTGCGGGTGCATCCTTAGGTGGAGGTGCCGGCGCATCTTCTGAGACAACTTCATCTTCAGCATCTGCTTGTGGAAGCTGAGGGTACAATGCTTGCGGAATGCTCTTCGAAGATCTGGAGTCTTTTGCTTTCCCGAGCATCGAAATCCGCTCGTGCAAAAGCTGTGCAGATGTTTTACCTTGCGATTCTTTCTCTGGTGCGTTCTCTTGGTCGTCGTCCAGTGCAAAGCCAAAGCTTTTGCCGACAGACTTGGCAAATACACTGTTGCGATTCATTGCGTCCATGTGGCTATTTCTTCCACCAATGCTACGCTTGGCGGTCAAAGGCTCCCGAGCCGGCAGAGACGAAAATGTGAAACTGCTCTTGCGCGCTAAAGGCTGCGCTGGGCTCGACGTCTCCGATGGCTCATGCGACGCCTCAGCATGTAGTTCTTGTTCTGTGGGCTCGATGTCGCCTTGCTCAGGCTCATCTGCTTCCACTTCCGCTTCTGCGTCTGCGATCTCGAAGTCTTCTGATCCATTATCCACCGCTTCAGGCGCATCAATTTCCATGTTGTCGTTTGGTACAGTGGCGTTGTCCTCATCCAGGTCTGGGTAGAGTTGCTCCTTCGAGACATTGTGGGATACGGCTTCTTTTGCCGACATGAATGATTCGTCACTAGCTGGCTCATTCTCATCTGCTTCATTCTTCACGCGCTGGAGCGGCAACTGGTTTTCGCGCGGAGAGACAGTCTGCACTTCGAGAGATTGCGAAGGCACGGTATCGGCATCGGTCTGTGTAAAGGCTTCCATCTCATCCTCAGTCATTCCATGGTATCCGGAATCCCAGTTTCCAGGCTTGCCGAGGCGCTTTGGGCTCTTGCTCCGACTGAGCGGTCGCTGCTGTGATGTTGTGTGTTCGCCATCCTCGGCGATCTGGAATTGGGTCACCTTTTCGTAGAAAGTGGTAGTCTTCGCAGGTGTCGGACCAGCTTGGGCGTTGGGCGCGAAAACATCAGTTAGTGGTTGGCGTTGCTCCAGAACATCGCGTTTGCGCGCAGTGCGAGGCGTCTTGCCTCTTAGTTTACCAGGCGTCTTGAACACGTCGGCAAAATTTCTGGAGAAGCGTCAGCAAACAAGTACATCGGTCGCGTAGTCAAAATGGCGTACATGGCATCTGTGCTGAAGATCTCGGCCATGTGCTCGTTGAGCCATTCCATCTCGTTGCGCACGCTGTACCCGAACTCTTCGAGCTCCTGCTCAACAAACTCCCCAGCCTGTTCTCTTTCCTTTTGTACCCATTGCGCAGAGCCGACATTTGCGGCCTTCGCTCGTGCTGCTGCCATGTTGTGTGGATGTTGTCGTGACCGTCACTCTCGGCGCGTAAACAATCCAAGTCGCGCAGGCGGCGGGTGCTGGTCGCGTCGATTCCAAAGTATTAATCCAAGATGTACATGTTCCAGAAAGCGTCCCCAAGCTCACAAGTGTCGTTTCCGAAGTCGTTGGTGGTGCGTTGCGGTGGTCGAGTTCGATTGTTTGGATTCGAAGTCGTACCCAAAACACAGCGCGGCTCGAGGCGACGGCAAAACTACGGGACTAGCGCGCTTCAACGGGCGCTCACATGACGTCCCAGGCCTATCCAAACACATGCATCCAAAAAGGTATTAAATACGACACACGTAGATATGTTACTAGTTTACCTTGATACTACTCAGAGTCTAGTGGGCAATTCCATCTATGGAGAGATTGCAATACTCGCATATCCAATTTTAGGACTATTCAAGAACCGAAAGTTTACTCAATAACTGGGTAGAAGTGCAGAATGTTGCAGTCGTTCAGATTGAGGTACATCCGCAACAGACGCTGCTTCATCCACTCCTGATTTAGAAGATGTGTCTGTTAGGCGGAAGTCGGCGCGATTGCAGTAGCAAACCTGTCACTGCGGAAGCCACTTCAAGATGTACGCATTTGTATCGAACCCAGTTTGAATATCTTGATTTGTTCCTTTAACGCCATCGCTAATGTCATGTTGTTGCCCATCATTCGGAGTGGTGATAGGAAGACCAGTGCCTCTTCGCTCCCTCTGCCACATTCATTTTATTTCCCCCAACTAATCACCAGTGTCAATCTCAAGGTCCAGCTGCACGCCCGAGCTGACACCGTAATCCGCCAGTGTCAGAATGTCCTTGAACGGTCTCTCGCCTTGCCGCTTTAGCATGATTTCATGCGGCTGGCGACCGACGTGTGCTGCCACAATAGCCTTGAATGCCTTCACACTGTCTGATGCTAGGCAAGGGATAGCTGCCTTGGTTCCCAGACGGTCGTTGACGTTGACGATGATCATGGGCTCAGAAGGTGCGACAGCTTTGGGTGCTTTCTTGGGCTTATCCTTCTTCTCCACCTTGTCTGATGTAGGTGCCGGACGGTCGCGCTTGGTTGAAGAAGCCCCATCGAAAGGATCATCTCTTGCGCGTGCATCGTCGCGAGGAGGACGGTAGCTGTCGCCGGTGTCTCTGTCTCTGTCCCTGCGCCTCGGCGAGCGGTCGCGCTCACGATCGCGGTCACCGTTGCGCTCACGTTCCCGCTGGCTGTTGTTGTCACGACGTGGTGAGCGATCTCTGTATCCTCTCCTCAAGCTTTTGTCATCGTTGTTGGCCCTGTCTGCCTGGACGTCGGTCGCAGGTCGCTTGTCTTTCCATTTGAAACCGCCAGACCTTTGTTTCTTGGGCCGTGAGTCGTCGCGCCTAGGCGAGCGCGAGCGCTGCCGGTCTTCCGTGTCTGACGCCATGATGGATGGTGTCGAGCAGTGTGATAGACCGTTTGTGGATGTCTGTTGCGCAAGCTTGGGAAGTTTGCTGGAGCTTGGGCGCTTCGAAGCCCGCTTCACCACCGCAGCATCTGGTCAACATTGACACAATTTAGCTGCCCACACATTCTTCCCTTACACATAAATGCTGAGTCGCCCATTACATTTGTCACTCGAGTTCTGTTTACTGTGCATGAAGAACGCGTGCAAGACTACATAGGCTCCCGTTCTCCAGCGTACGAATATATACATCGATGGTCCGGCAAGTGGCGAAGATCTGCCCGAGTACCCGACAACCGCTCGCGTGCATGTGGAGACAGATGCATGTCTTATTCCCATGGCATACCCGGCGTATATGACCTCAGTGTAGGCCTGCAATTGTTTCTACGTTGAATCAATTGCATCGTTCAGAAATCGTCTCATCTGCCTGAATTGCAGTCTACGCGTATCTCCATACTCTGTTTTCATTGATCAACACAATTTGCTACGATGTCTCGAGCTATCACCTCATCACTGCGATATCTCTCGCGTTCAGCCACCATATCTACTACACGGGGGCAACACAATGTGCTCAGAAGATCTGGGCTAGCAATCGCACATAAACATGCCCGATCCTTTTCACTCACAGCCCATCGCCGGCTCATGGAGACTTCTGGCTTCAGCGAGGAGCAATTGACTGTCAGGGACGCCATCCTTAAGATCTGTGCGAACTTCGATGATGACTACTGGATGGAACACGACCAAACAGAGACATATCCACACGAACTGCATGCTGCTCTCGCCAAAGATGGCTGGATTGGAATCGCGTTGCCCGAGGATCTTGGAGGTGCCGGTCTGGGTATTGCAGAAGCAACCATGATGATGCAGAGCATTGCTGAAAGTGGTGCTGGACTTGCTGGTGCTCAGAGTATACATGCCAATGTGTACGCGACGCAACCTGTATCCAAGTTTGCGACACCGGAGCAACGAGGACGTTTCTTGACCAAGATCATCTCTGGCGAGTGGCGAACGTGTTTTGGTGTCACGGAGCCCAACACTGGACTGGAAACTTTGAAGTTGACAACAACGGCGAAGAAAGAAGGCGACGGCTACTCGGTGACTGGGCAGAAGATTTGGATCTCCAGTGCACAGGTTGCCACGAAGATGGTCTTGTTGGCTAGGACGACGCCAATAGAGGAAGTGACGAAGCCTTCTGAAGGTTTGTCCATGTTTTACGTTGACTTCGATTTGAGTCAGCCAGGTTTGGAGGCAAAGCGAATCAAGAAAATGGGCGGGAGGGCCGTCGATGCTAACCAAGTGTTCTTCGACAACTACAAGATCCCTCAAGATTCTCTAATAGGAAAGGAAGGCCAGGGATTCAAGATTGTATGTCCTGGTAAAATCGCGTGGAAGCAGATCTAGACTGACCATTGCAGATCCTCCATGGCATGAACGCAGAACGTTGTCTTCTTGCAGGCGAAGCACTCGGCTTGGGATACGCGGCGTTAAAGAAGTACGTCTTTATTTCCCTTTATGTCGGTCCTGTCTCACGCCCAGATTGCTGACGCTGAACCAGATCCACCGACTACGCCCGCGAGCGAATCGTCTTCTCCCGACCCATCGGTCAAAACCAAGCAATTCAACACCCCCTCGCAGACGCTTACATGCATCTCGAAGCCGCCAAGCTAGCCACTTACCATGCCGCGTCTCTGTACGACCGTTCTTCGCCCAATCACCCAAAGCACGATCCTAGCATTACCTCTCACGCCGTGGGAGTAGCATGCAACAGTGCCAAGTATCTTGCAGCGGAAGCCGCATTCACAGCTTGCGAGCGGAGTGTGATGAGTATGGGCGGCATGGGTTATGCTGCAGAGTATCACGTCGAGAGGTATATGCGCGAGTGCTTTGTACCAAGGATTGCGCCTGTCAGCAGGGTGAGTACCTGTTTTGTACTGCCAGGTATTCGAGCGGTTTTGCTGACTATCACAACAGGAAATGATTATGAACTTTGTTGGAGAGAAGGTCTTGAAGCTGCCCCGAAGCTACTAGCCAATGTATATAGACACAACAACTTGCGATCGGTAAAGGTCGATATTTTGACTGTACGAACCATGCAAACAAAGCCAGTCGACTTTTCCCTTGACGTCGCAAGCAGCCCGTCTCAATATACACTTCTTACAGACGGTTGCCTTTCTAAACACACTAGCTCGATTGTGAAATGATTTACAGCTGACAAACCTACTGATCCTCTATCGCTTACGGGGTCCGATTCCTGCTCAGCCGCAGCTGGATCGCCCTGAAACCTAACCAGCCCATTTGCGAGATATAACGACATGGGTACACCTCCTGTGAATAAGTAGCCAGGCAACTTGCTTTACCAACCGTCACCTGTGAAATTTGTCCTGACAAAGACGAGTTACTCCTAACCTGCTTGTGCTTCCGTATCACGACTGCAGCGAAGAAACAAACTACAAACCGCACAATACAAAAGCTCTAGAAGAACCTGCAATATGTCTTCCTCAATCGAACGCCTGAAGCAACAGCTCAACGACTCCGAAGTCCACCTCCCAGGCACAGCCGAATACGCTACTCAAAGCCTCCCCTGGTCCCAACACGCTTCCGCAAACCCCAAACTCGTCATCACCCCCTCAACCCTGCCCTCCCTACAACAATGCGTCAAGCTCCTCTACGCGGACGAAAATCTCGACTTCGCCGTCCGCAACACAGGAACAGGCTCCGCGTCAGCTCGAGATGTGATCCTCAGCATGCACGGCTTCAAATCGTTTTCGTTCGACGCTGCGTCTGAGACGGCGACGGTGGGAGCTGGACTTGATTGGAGCGAGGTCGAGGTCAAAATGGCTGCGGATGCTCCTGGATGGGCCCTTGTTGGCGCGAGGTGTGGGTGGGTTGGCGCTGCGGGCGGAGCACTTGTTGGAGGGTATAGCTGGCTGAGCCATGAGTTTGGGCTCATTTCTGATCCGCAGAACCTTTTAGACGCGCAGGTTGTCCTGAATGATGGACGAGTGGTATGGGCTAGTGAGGAGGACGATGGGGCGTTGCTTTGGGCATTGCGAGGTGGTGGAGGGAATTTTGGGGTGGTGGCTGTGTTGAAGATGCAAGCTCGTCGGTACCATGAAGCGGTTTTTGCTGGGCTGGTATTCTTGCCGTATGAGAGGTTGGATGAAGTTGGTGAATGGGTAGAGGAGGCGGTGGACAAGCTGAAGGATCCGAAGGCGGCGTTCTTCATCACTAACCAAGGTCCTGGTACTGGAGTCTCGCCACAAGGCGCCAAGCCAGGGATCGCTGTGGTCTTGTTCGATGCTCGCGGTCAAGAGCATGCAAAGTCAAAGAAGGAAGGTTTCGGGGAGATCTTCGACATGGAGGGAGCAATGGAGGTCGCGTGTGGCATGGTGCCGTTGAGTGGAATGACGAAGCTGGCGGAAAGCTACAGGAGCTACCAAGGCGTCAACCAGTTTTGGGGTACTGCGCCGCTGATGGAAGAGAAAGTCGATGCTGGGATCATCAAACGAGCCTGGGAGTGGTATGCAAAGACCATCGAGGAGTGCCAGGTACTCGATCAGGGTTCGACTGTGTTGTTCGAGTTCTGTCAAGCTGGGTTCTTCAATTCGTCCGGTTCTCGAACAGCAACAGGCTGGCCACACTCAGGCCGCAAACACGTGATGCAAGTCGTGCTGGGCTGCAATGCTGCAAGTGTACCACCGAATCTCGAGGAGCTGGTGCAGAAACGACTTTCCGTGGCGGGCACAGAAATTGGGAGTGGTAAAGAAACAGGAGAGCACCACGCAGGGTTTCTGCACAGTTGGAACGACCTAGAAAGGGTGTTTGGCGGAAACTTGGAGAGACTCAGGACGCTAAAGGCAGCATATGACCCGAAGAATCGCTTCAGCAAGAGTGTCCCACTGGTGGCTAGGGGATAGGGCCGAGGAGAAAACTTGATCAATGTTAACGGGGTAGACATCCACAGAATTAGAAATTAAGTTGTCTTGTCTCGTGTCGAAAACCCTCCAATAACAAACTGCACGCTGGAAGCGCGAAATACCAAACGCCCAAAAACGAACGCCATATAGTTGGTCTCTCAACCCCATACCCTACCTTTCAAGCCCTCAAGTTGATACCAGAGCAGAGTACCCCATTCCTCACGCACAGTGCCTGTCGCACTCACACCGACACTCTTGCCCACACACTCATCCTTGCGATCCACGATCTCCATGAACGCAGCACCCAAATCAGCATAGTTCACTCCAGCAGTCGCTTCACCCGTGTCTCCATCCAGAATTAGACGATGACCAGTACGCTCGGGGCCATCGGCGTCGAACAGGGCAGGTGGATCGACGAAGACATAATTCAGCAAGCCCGGTGCAGCGGTCTCATAGATCTTTGAAGCCTTCTCCAGATCCGAGTAAATGTGGTAGAGCACAAACCACAGCCATCGCTTGACGAGACGAGGCATATGGCTTTCCAGGCCAGGATTCAATGGAGCCGCTCTAATTATGATAACGGTTGGCTTGATACAGCTGGTTTGTTGTTGTGATACTAGCTCTGACAAGGCTTCCGTGATGGCTTTGGCTCCATCCTGAGAGACGCGATTACCAGGCTTGGCGTCATTGGTTGCGATGCACATGTGGATGATTTCTGATCCGCGGAGACATGACTGAAGAGATTTCTTGTCGGTCAATGGTGCTTCTGTGATGTTGATGTGGATCGAAGAAGTAGACTCCAAATCGGGGAAGGCTTTGAGCAGCTTGGACTTGGAACGGATGAAGATGTTGAGAGTGAGGTCCTTCGGTGGTGAGTCTAGATAGCAGCGAAGCACGGCGGAACCGGTAGCACCAGTGGCTCCAAGAAGAGCGTGTGTCGGCATTGTGATTGGTAAGGTTGTTGACGCGGATTGATAGTATTCTAGGCAATTGGTCCAATGGAAACTAGATGGCAGTGTAAACGTCTCGTTGAATGATGCCCTGGTACTCAACGAAAGGCTCTAGATGCACAAGGAGATAGCGATACTTATATGACTGCAAGAACATCAACTTTGTAAGCCATGTTCAAGATAAGTGATTCCTCTGACGCCAGACACGAGCACATGCCTTCGATCAGGATCATACGGATCCACTGTACCGCAATCCGAGAATGCGAGAGGCTGCTGCAGGCCAGTAGACCTACGCCTTTACATGGTCTATGACGAAGGAGATGCTGCACGCCGATGCACGCGAGCGAAGGATGCAAAGCATGTAGATGTCCGCTCGGGTTTTGCGGGTTGTAGTTGTTCCCGATGTCACGTGCAAGTGTCAAGTCACCCCCGCGGGCAAACCTTGGAACATTGAAACGACGAGAACAGACGGGATGTCGGAGGAAGAGGCTTGAGACCCCTTTGCTTGCCGCGCGCTGACCATTGGCCCGTGCTCTTGACTTAGCAGCCCTGCAAGTGGTAGAGTTAAGATAATTTCCAGAAGGGAGGCAAAACACAATACCATCCACCGCAGTCCATCGTTTTTTCTGTTCACGATACCCCTTTCAACAATAAAAACCATCTTCAATTGTTTCTGTTAATCAAGGCGACCATCATAAACATACACTTGCTGTCCAGCAGCCACCACAAAAATGCGCAGAGCCTTCCAAACATGCGCGGCATCGCTGCCCAAGGCCCTGTCGGCTCCCTCGAGCAACCTCTTCGCCAACCGCGCCCTGCGATTCAACCGCATCGTTAGATCATTCCAGCCTACCGTCACACGCAGCCTGCACCAGTCACCGCTGCTCAGGGATGAGGCCGCCGCCATCCCAGCAACCGAGTCCGAAGATGTCCAGCCGCCTCTCACAAAGTTCCAAGACCTCCAGGACCAAGGTGTCCTCCACCGCAACATTGTCAAGAACATGACCGAAGGCATGGGTCTGGAGACGATGACCGAGGTGCAATCTAAGACCATCAACTCCGCCATCAAGGGCACAGATATCATTGCCCAGGCCAAGACTGGTACAGGAAAGACTGTTGCTTTCCTTCTCCCCGTTCTGCAAAATATCATCAACGTCGACCCCGATCTCGCAAAGGCCGTCCGCGGCAGGAGAGGACCCAGGAGTACCGCCGACGACATCAGAGCGCTTATCATCTCACCTACAAGAGAATTGGCTGAGCAGATCGCGGATGAGGCAAGGAAGCTGGTCTCTGGAACTGGCATCATTGTTCAGACCGCAGTCGGAGGCACACAAAAGTCCGCCGGACTGAGGGCAATTCAAAGAGAAGGCTGCCACATCCTCGTTGGAACACCCGGTCGCCTGAAGGATATCCTCTCCGACCCCTACACCAGAGTCGAGGCACCCGATCTCAGCGCGCTCGTGTTTGACGAGGCCGATCGTCTGCTCGACCAGGGTTTCTGGCCAGAGATCCAGGAGATCATGCGTCTCCTGCCCACCCCGGCCGAGAAGGACCGCCAAACCCTCATGTTCTCCGCCACCGTCCCCAAGGAGGTCATTTCCGTCGTCCGTGGCACCCTAAAGCCTGGCTTCCAGTACGTCAAGTGCGTTCGCGACGATGAGGAGCCTACCCACACCCGTGTGCCCCAAATGCTCGTCACCACCAAGGGCATGGAGAACAACCTCCCCGCCCTGACCGAGCTCTGCTCGCGCGAGATTGCCAAGCACAACAACGACCCTCAGAACGTCCGTCCTTTCAAGGCAATCGTCTACTTCGGCAGCACTGCTGAGGTCACTCTCGCTGCATCCTCTCTGATCAAGCTTCAATCTCCTGAATCCGACACCGACACCGACGCATTCGGCAGCCGCGAGCACCCCTTCGGACGCCGTACCCGCATCCTCGAGATCCACTCCAAGCTCACTCAGGGCCAACGTACAAAGGCTGCTGAGAACTTCCGCAGAGCCGAGTCTGGCATCCTGCTATCTTCAGACGTCACTGCCCGTGGTATGGATTTCCCCAACGTTACCCACGTCATTCAGATGGGTCTCCCCTCCTCAGTCGAGCAGTACATTCACCGTATCGGACGTACCGCTCGTGCCGGCAAGGAGGGTGAGGGTTGGTTGATTCTCAACCAGCTCGAGGATCAAGAGGCACGTCACCGCTTCGGTGGCAAGATCCCCCTCAAGCGTGACGACTCTCTCGAGACCGCCTCGCTCGACCTCACCCAGGAGGCTCAGGTGTCGCCCGCCGCTGGCAGGATCCTGAACATGTGCCAGGCCGCTCTCCGCCGCATCGACCCTATTGAGAAGATCAAGGCGTACAAGGCTCTTCTCGGTGTCTATCAATGGCTAGGCCGCAAGGGCGCTCTCATCGATGCCCTCAACGACCTTTCCCGCGTTGGCTGGAGCATGCGCTCCCCGCCTGCCATCTCACCCATGCTTGCCCAGAGACTCGGCCTGTCTCGCGTGCCCGGCGTCGTCGTTGGCTCCAACCCCGAAGAAGCCGAGGAGCGTGCTTCGTCTGGCGGTCGCGGCGGCTACGGCGACAGAGATGGTGGCCGTGGCGGCTTCTCAGGAGGTCGCGGTGGCGGCGGTTTCGGCCGTGGTGGTGACCGCGGTGGTTTCAGCCGCGGCGGCGACCGTGGCGGTGACCGTGGTGGATTCAACCGTGGAGGCGACCGTGGCGGTTTTGGTGACCGTAATGGCGGCCGTGGAGGTTACAGCCGTGGCGGCGACCGTGGCGGCGACCGCGGTGTTGGACGCGACAACAGGAGCTCCGACCCTTTCGCTTAAAGCGATGACAGAAATATTTTGACGTTGATGTAAGATAAGACTCTACCATGTGGGAGGGGATATATATTGTACGCATAGCGCTGGCGTTTATGGGGCCCATGATAGCATGGCATGGGTGAACTAAAAGCAGGCCGGCGAGCCTGTGTGTAAAACAAGGGTGGAATTTGGAAGGAGGTGCTTTTCTACTCTTTTCTTTTTGGGGAAAGCATTTGTATGATTAAAATACCGACCATTGGCATTTTTCTGTTCGGATATAGATTATATTTTGTTGTTGTTGGAAGTATAGAACGAATCTCCATTCTTGTACAAGGTACTCTTGAAAGCTTCTGTCTGCCTTCTCAATCAATTGATCTTGACACGCGCCACTGGCGCTTGCAATAGTCATCTCGTCTACCCACGGTCGTTACTCGCCATGCCAAAGCCAATGCGCTTCATCATCAAGGTTTCAGCCGACTCAACCTCTTCGAGTATCAAGAAACACACAACCCTGAATGAATTCCCATGACTATCCATAGAAGTCAACGCCAGCCCGTGAGCCACCGTGTCACCTGGAGGCTCAGTATCGTCCTCGAGGTAATAGAACTCAAGGCCCGAGTCTCGAGCGCCAGCGTCGTTATGTGTGAACGATTAGATCTTCGACAACAGATTTCCCAGTCAAGGTGGATGCCGTGAGACGCAATTTCGGCCTCAGTCCTTCTGAGAGTTGCATGTTGAGGGAAGATGATTCGTTCCAGATGTCTATGATGTCGGAGCGTCTCACCAGGTCCCACAAACCTTCAAAGGCCTGACACAGGAAGTCGCACACCCGACACGTTTTGCGAGACCGGCGCAGATTTCCCAGGCTGAGATGCTGATACCCTGACAGTTGAGACAATGCTCCATTGAAGGCACTTGTTGGAAAGCCGTGATTGGGTGATACTGTATTGTGTCAAGTAGCAGGATTCTCCCATAAAGATATGTCAATATGTCTTATGCGCTCAGCCTTGCTCATGCCTGCGCCTCGTGATGCAATCTGGCTGCATTGATACCTCAGGCTTTTGCCTCGTTGTCATTGAGGCAAGTGTTTTTGGGCAGGCTATACTCTTCCTCACGGGTCAACAGAGCGTGGTACATATGTCGTGAGGGGCACAGCGGTATACCATATACTGCCTGGTCGAACATATGTCCTGGTACGCTATCACGTGAAAGGAAGGTGGCGCTAGAATATGAGCAGGGATCATCGGACCTTGAGGCTTGGACGGCGATCTTGTCGAGGCACTAGCAATTGACTGCACGAATAGATGGGCCACACGTCACGGGTACAGAGGTATGTGCGTGGGACCTGCCTAGAGGTGAAGGCGGAGTTGGATGTAGTGTGGGTGTATGTAGCCTGATGCCTGCGTGAACGAGATCATGGTTGGAACTATAGTGGCGCATGTTATACTGTCTTCTCTGTTGTTCTCCTGTGCTTGATTTGCGACAAACATCAACATCCACTCGTTTGTTTATCGCGGGGCCTCCAAGATTTGTCGTAGCGGCAACACTTCACCCACCAGCCAACCATTTCACTGCACGCATAATACAACACACCATCACACACCACACCTCACCTAACTTGTTCTCCTCCGCCATTCCCACCCTCACTGTAACCACCACCGACCCCTCTGGTGCGCCCAGACCAGCTTCCCGAGCGCGTTCGCAACGGCCAACTCGCCGAGAGACACTCGACTTGTCCGCACTTCCACATGAACTGCGCCTGTTCCACCACCACCTCTACTATTCAGCTTCACCGGACTATGCAACCCACTCCACTCGCTCGCATTCTTTTCCCTTGATTCGTCGCTCACCATGCCAAAGGCATACGATGTCAAGCATAACTACTGTACGTCACCCTCCAACCGCCCAGCGCTCCCTCAAATCTCAGTACTGACCACTCTACATAGATGCTGACCTCGATTTGCCCACCACCGCAAGCTGCGACGAAGTGAAGAAGCAATACCGCAAACTCGCTTTACAGTACCACCCCGATCGCAACGCCGGCAAAGAAGAAGAATACATCCCGAAATTCCAAGCTATCCAAGCTGCACATGAAATTCTAGGTGAGCCAGGTGAGAAGAGCAGATACGATGGAGACAGACGCAAGGCTGGTCTGTACCCTATGAGCGGCGGCGGCGGCGGCGGCAGCAGCAGTGGCACTCGAGGCAATCCATACCAGGCGACTTCAGCATACCCTCCACCTCCCAGAAGGACACAACCAGGCGCATATCAGAGACCACAGGCGGCTGGAGCAGATCGTTTCACAAACTTCCCACGTCCGGCACCTACAGCGAAGCGCCCTGACCCTACAGCCGAGCGTCAAAATGCTTTCAAGGCGTGGCAGAACATGAATAATGCTCAAGACAGACAACAGCAGCAGCAGCAGTCTAGATACGCACAAGCTAGTGCACAGCCACCGCCCAAGACTGCTTCTCCCAGACGTCCAGTGCCTCCACCAAGAGCAGATCCGAAATTCCCAGCCGAGGAGAAGATCCGCGCTGGATTCAACTATCGCGAAGCACCTCCTGCCGATGGAGCAGAAGAGCGCCAATCTGCATGGGCCGCCTTCCAGGCCTCACGTGGTAACGCCAACTCGCCAGGTGTGAAGCGTAGCAACACCAACAAAACTCCTAAAAAGGCCGGCTTTGATCCGAATTTGCCTGGATCCGACGAGGGAATGGCACCTGACAGCCAATACGCCCATCGTCACAAGTCTGCCGATTTTGGCCGACCGGGTGCTGCACCGCCACCCCCTCCGCGACCATCTCGACCCGAGTCACCAATGACGACGCCACAGAGACCGCATGCAGACCCTCTCAGGCCATTCCGATCTCGTACACACACAGCCGAGGACGATGCTCCTTATTCTGAAGGCAATCGTGTCAGAACCCCTTACTCATCGTTCTCCGGTGAGAAGACTGACTTCGGCGGCGACATGAGGCGATCGAATAGCACTCGCGACGCTTTCAAAATGAATCCCGAGTCCAATGGATCTAGAGCACGAAGCACCAGTCCATCGGGCCGATCATCTTCTGGCAAAAATGGCGAGGGCCAGCAGAGACGTGAAAGGCCAGCGTTCAGCGTAGGCGGTAGCTCTAGTACGAGCTCCGCTAGCTCAGAACACGAAACAGCCAATACACCTGAACAGCGCCGAGGGCCCTTTGCCCAACCTGGCAACACATCAGTACCTCCCCATAACCGCCCCAAAATCGTCCCTTCGCCTCCCAGCAGGCGCTTCAATGGGTCACACAACACGACCTCCACATCCTCGAACGGCAATGGTACGACTGATGCCGAGATGAAACAAAAGAGCAACTCAAACATGTACGTTAACCCTTCATCCCTTAAACCTGAACACCCTCCTTTTTTCCTAGAGGAGTGGGCGAATCGAATGTTTGGCAGCAAGGCAGCAGGCAAGGGCCGTGATATATCGATACCCAAGTGGGCAATTCCCTCGTCTGTACTACCTCAACGAAAGTCAGCTAAGCGCGGACATGTCGGCGAGACCTTGTCGACTCCGAGATCTGTAAAGCCCAAGACAGAGGACATGTTCATGGGATTGGCCTCAATCGATGAACAGCAAGCGTACTCGTGCTTCCGACGCTGTCTAGAGCTGCTGTACCATTCTGTCCCTCCAAGCCTTGACATCAGCGTTTTCCTGATGCTTGCATCAACTGCGCGCTCAGGAAAGTTGCTGGGAATGGATCCATTCGATCGCGCTATGTCGGAGACACTTGCGCTGTATCCTACAGCCGGAAAGAGGCTAGAGCAAGCATGCATCGCTGACGAACATCTTCACTCGAACAGATTCTCAATGCCAGTTCCCCCTAACATGTTCACCAGCCCTACATCCAACGGCAAAAGTCGTAGCGAAGAAAGCATTAACACCAAATTCTCTGCTGACGGCTGGAGCGGTACCTTCTCAGGCTCCTCTGAATACTTTGCGCCGCCGCAGGCGTCATCCAGGCGCGGCTCGCCCTCTCTTCGAGGCGGGCAGCGTCCTCCCATGCGGCCGACGACTTCGAGCTTTGGTCAGAGTTCAAGTGCAGCTCAGTCGCCATCTACTTCAATGCCACCTCCGCCGCCACCCTTTGCAGCTCAACAAGGTAGCGCCTTCCCTGAGCCACAAAGCGCAGGCAGCGACACGAAGTTTAGCAAGGATCAATGGGAACAGACGTTCAAAGACGGTTCATGGACATTCCCGCCGCCACCGTCGATGCCACCATCGAGTCCTGTCAAGGGTGGAGCGAGATCCAGGCCGGCGAGCAGGAAGAACAGCAGAGCTGCTCACACCTCCAGGCCGCCGTCCGCAACAACTGGGACAGCAACAAACCCACACGTTGTGGAAGAGGAAGAGGGTCAGACGAGCAACTCAAGGACTGCGGCCCACACTGCGCCTACAGACCAGGATTCCGGCATCCATGAACCAGACGCCATGGACATTGACAACACTCCTCCAGCTGCCGAACCAACCCATCCGCAACAGTCAACCGCGGATCAGCCAAAGGAGCCTCGTCTGGTGTCCGTGCCTCCTTCAGCTTGGCGTCAGTCCCAGCAGCCGCATGCATCTAACAGCCACCATCGCACCACTTCGGGCGGCTCTAACCATGGTCCCCTAAGGGCGAATCTGAACGATCTGGCCAACGTCGCTCCGTTCGCACAGAGCTCGGATGGCAGTGGCTTGCAGAACCTCAACTCCATGTCAGAATCTCTGCCATTCACTTCACAGGCTGCCAACACCTTGCCAACCAACCCACTCAAGCCACAGACCCTGTCTACGCCTGTGGTGCCTATCCCGCCCAAAGCGCCCACGCGCCTCAGCAAGCAAAGCTGGCACCAGTATGCGCAAAACTTCGGAGTCTATCTTCACGCTTTCAACTCGTTCAACAGTGCAATGTTGCAACACTTCCAAGCTCGTGATCAGCAGGCTGTGGCGAGGATGCAGAAAGGCATGGCTTGGCTGGAAGCTACGGGCGACTCTGTTGCTGGCGGCGGCTTCGGCACTTATGCTCGTGAAGTCAGAGAGGACGAGCGTGTCCGCGAGACGTGGAACATGGGCTGCGAGAGACAGGGAGACGCTGTCGGAGAGTTTGACGAGGTTAGGGAGCGCGTCAGGCACCTGGCCGTTGCGGGTTCACTCGCGGAACAGTAGCGAACGTGTCATGAGCACGGGTGTGGTTGTACGTTTCTGTGTGACTTTTGTTGTTTTGTTGTTATACCCGGAGGTTGATCGAGGTTCGCGCGTGGAGCATGGCAGTGCATACGCATGTGCACCACTTGGCGAGAACGTCTTCACTTGCGATGCCGCTTTGGTTCACGAAGACATGAAGACATCGCAAGGCGACGTCGATGCATTACATAGATACCCTTTGAGCTGTTCTGTCCTTTACTACTGAACGCTCCGGCATAATTGCATTCGCATTGCATGCATCTTGGTTGAGCGGACGCACTTTTCTAAACAGTCTGTGTCGTGCACAAAAGAACCCCGGAAGATGTAATTGCCGTGATCAACTAACAACACCACTGCCTTCACTAGCAGCATCCGTAACGAAACCTATACCAGCCACTTTTCCGATTTCCTTTGCTTCTGCTGCAAGCTTCCCAACTGCCGAACACTCGGCCTTCGCTGTCCCGCGCTATTCCAAACGACGCCTACATCGGCAGCAACACCCCGCCATTGTGACCCGCAATGATCGATTACGGAATCGTAGCTGCGAACAATCACAATTGCCGAACACGCACGCGCGTGAGATAGTCTGCAGGTAGGATATCGAGGCTTACGTCTTGTTTACTTGCTCCTTTCCCTTCTCTTCTTCTCTCGTACTCTTCTAGATCTACATGTTCCCATTGAGAACCACCAGCAATCGTCACATCATCAGAGCTATCGAGAGACTGCCACTGGCAACTGGATATACTCGCACTACAGCTACTCCTACCAAAAGACCACAATCGTGCAATAAACGTCCCAGTATCAACTGGCAAACCCCCCAACACCGTCCCTTCACAAGCTCAACTCAGCCCCCACCATGGCTCCCATCACAGCCTGGAAGCGCCTCATCCGCTACGTCTCAGCCAAAGACGGCAGCATCAAGTACGGCGAGCCCATCGTCTCCGAAGACAAGCCCGACATCGATGCTCTCGCCCAGAAAGGCGGGCTCAAAGTCAAGGTCCTCGAAGGCGAGAGCTTCCTGCTCGCTAAGCCCACGGGCGAGGAAGACGAGGTCAAGCAGCTCCTAGGTCCTTTGACACCCAAGGATGTGCCTATTGTTAGGTGTGTTGGGTTGAATTATAGGACTCACAGTAAGCCAACCTCATTCACCCTCTAACATCACACCTCTAACACATGATCACAGTTCTAGAAACGGGCTTCGACATCCCCGCCAACCCAACCCTCTTCGTCAAACCCTCCCACACCGTCGCCGACACCCGCTCCCCAACTCCCATCCCACCCCTCGGCCAGCCCAAATGCGACTACGAAGGCGAGCTCACCATCGTAATCGGCAAAGACGCCAAGAACGTCTCCGAAGCCGACGCCCTCTCCTACGTCGCAGGCTACACCACCGGCAACGACGTCAGCTGCCGCGACTGGCAGATGGACAAAGACAAAGCCGGCATGATGCCGCAGTGGAGTTTCAGCAAGAGCTTTGACAAATACGCTCCTCTGGGGCCGTGTATTGCGTCGACGGAGTTGCTGGGGGATGCGAGTGGGTTGAAGCTCAGGACGTTTGTGAACGGGGAGAAGAGGCAGGAGAGCGATACGGGGGATTTGGTGTTTGGGGTTCGGAAGCTGGTGAGTTTTTTGAGCACCGGGCAGACGCTGCAGGCGGGGAGTTTGATTATGACTGGTACGCCTGGAGGTGTAGGGTTTGGGATGAAGCCGCCTGTTTGGCTGAAGGATGGTGATGAGGTTGTGGTTGAGATTGAGGGGATTGGCAAGGTTGTTAATGTTATGAAGTTTGAGTAGACCAAGAAGATAAGGTTGTGAAACAAACAGTCTTCACAATGATGAAGGGCAAGCCAGTGAGTACAACGCGTGATTTCAAAACCATGTTGTATTGTATCGGACGAACGTGTTATCCGTCCGAGAGTCTCGCATGCATCTTCGCCTCTATCTCATGTGACCCTGGCTCGCATGACTTGAAAAGTCCTCTCGAGAAAAGCGCGAAACAGTCGAAAATATGTACGACTCAAATCCCAATCATCCCAAGCGGAAAGGGAGTAGCAAGATGACAGCAGTGTCCTCGCACAAGCGCAAAACGTAAAAATCAGCAAAGCAAGTGGGTATCCAAACCAGAACCCCGCCACCGGTATCGCGTCTCTAGCAACAGCAAATCGCCGAATTCCATTGTCAGCGATGTGTTCGCAGCAGTCTAAATTCAAGTCCTCTGGTTGAAGAACCAGCTCGTGCGCTTGTTCGTGCTCTCAGGTGCGCCCTCTTGAGTTTGCACCCTGTTGGCGAGGCCCGCGAAAGTGGGCACGCCGGCTCCCTCACCGGGTGTGCCGGCGTTTGGTCCACCACCGCCACGAAGAGGCTTAGCGATGCGACCGAATGGGTTGTTGGCGAAGTTGGGCTGGGTGGGAGCGGCGCCGAGGCCACGAGTGGAGCCCTGCTTAGCAGCCTCAAGGCGTTCCTTGACGGCAAGAAGTTGTGACTCGAATCTGGGATGAAGTTAGTGAACGTTCAGGCTTGCGATAACAGGGAGCACTTGGAGTAACATACTTGTGGTTGGCGACCATGAGCTTCTCTTGGCTTTCGGCCACCAGACCTTCGAGACCGCGGATGCGCTCGCCACGAGCGACGAGTTTACGCTCTGCGATGGCAACCTCCTTCTTGAGCTGTGCGTTCTGCTCCACCAGCTGTCTTTGTACCAGTGTAAGCTGCTCGAGATTGCGTTCGAGGAAGGCGAGCTTCTTCTGTTGTTGCTTGCTGTTAGAGCTGCGCAGGATGGAGTTGTACTGCTCACGTGTAGAGTCAAGAGAGATCTCCAACTCGACGACACGTTCGCAGCGGTTCTGCAGGTCGCGCATAAGCGACTTCTTGATAGTGTCGAAGTCGGCGAGCTGCTTGTTCATCGAAGCGCCGTTGCCACCAGACAGTGACTGCTTGCGCAGAGCCTCAAGCTCCTGGCGCATGCGTGTGTTATCCTCCTGTTGGCGAGAGATGGTCTTTTGCATGTCACTGGGCTCGGCACCCTCCTCCATTTGCTCGTCACCGTTGCCATTGGCACCGTACTCGGCTTGACGGACCAGGCCTTGTGTCTCGAGCAGCCGCTCCCTAAGATTCTGCAGCTCCTTCACTGGCACAGCTTCGCCAGAATCGGCAATCTCCAGAAGGCTGTCAAGCTGTTGCAGTGTGCTTCGCACATGTAGCTCGCTGGGTGACGACAAGTCATCGCCCAGGTCGAAACCGGCCATCATCTGAGCCATACGCTCCTTCTTCAGCCGCTCCTTCTCGTCAAGCATGGCGCTGCTCTCCTTTGCGGACATCCTCGCATCCAGCAATTGGTGTTTGACATCGTCCAACTCGGCAGTGAGCTCTCCGTTCGCTTCCTTAAGCGAATCCATCGTAATGGCTGCCTCCTTTGTCTCAAATTCGATCTTTTCAACTTGCATGCGCAGCTGCTCGCTTTCTGAGCGCAAGCGCTCGCTGTCACGATTTGTTGTAGCATGTGTGTCTCGTAAATCTTTCAGTTCGTTGCGCGCCACCTGCAGTGCTTCCTCCGCCTTGGACAGCATGCTCTCCTTATCTGCAAGCTGATCCTGCAGCTCGTTCTCGCGCTTGAGGAATTCTTCTTTCTCATCCTTGTCCATAGGAATGGACGGTGTACCAGCACGGTCCAGGTCCAATCGGCTGTCGGGCCTCGGTGTGCTGGGTGTCTCCTGGCCGGATTTCAGCCTACTGGGTGTCGCTGGTCTAGGTGTCGCTTGTGCAGGCACCTTTGCCCTCTCTTTGAGTGTAGGTGTCCATTGCTCCTGCGCCAGCTGGTCTCCCTTTCGCCATGCACCAACTTCGGCTTCGAGTGACGAAATGTAGGTCTCGTATGTAGAAAGTGTGCCTTGAGATTTCTTGAGCAGCGCCTTGAGCTGTGCAGGTGAAAGTTCCTCATTGACCTTGGCCTTCTGCTTGATAGTCTTCGCCCGCTCACCGAAGCGAAGGGTACTGACTGTTTCTTCGTAGTTGTATGCTGAAGGCGAGCAATTAATGATGAGCGTTGTGCGAGAGTTTCCTCCTAGTGATTCTTGCAGGATACGCGTGAGTTTGCTGTCTCTGTAGGGAATATGTGAGCTCTTTCCATCCGAGAGCGCGTTGATGACCATGCCGAGCGACGTGAGCGATTTGTTGATCTTTTTCGCTTCTTCGAGCGTCTGTCCACTTGCACCGGTCTTGCCGACTTTCTCAGAACCTGCCAAATCGACCAAGAAGAGACGACCAGACTTCGCAGAACCAGTTTCGACGTTCTTTTGCGCGACTTCAATCACGAAGATAGAGTGTGATCGAGAGGATTCCTGGTTCATGTTCGTGGCGGCAACCATTCTCGCGGCACCACCGCGCTCCAGGATCTCGTACACCTCATCGACAGATCCCACGTAGAACTCGTGCAAGCCCTTGACGTAGACACCTCTTGCTTTGTCCTCGTGCACGGGCAGGTTGTCGTTGGTCGGGACCAGCAGATCGCGAATCTTCTCCATGTAGATCTCCATGTAGCTGACCTTGACGGTGAACTCGACGCTGCCGTCGCTGCTCATGATCGAGTGGAAGATCTGCTCGACAATCCTAGGAATGATACCCTTGGCATCCTGATCTCCAATGTTTCCCGCGCCCATCATGGTGTACGTCTTTCCCGAACCGGTCTGGCCGTAGGCAAAGACTGTGCCGTTGTATCCAGCAAGCACGTCGTCGACCGTGCCGCGGATGGAGTAGTCGAAGACATCGTGCTGGGCGGTGTTGGTGGGGAACACTCGGTCGAAGGTGAAGGCGGCGGAGGCATCTTTGCTCGTGAGTGTAAGGCCCTCTTGCGACGGGAAGCTGACGATTTGCTCGCTGTTGGCATCGCGCTCAATGCGGTTCTGCGGCCTAAACCTGGCGACGACTTTGATTGTGTTCGGGGTCGCCATAATGGCGGTGGGGGTGAGGGTGGTGGTGGTGGGCGGAAGCGAGAGTGGGCGCTCACGGCAGCCCTGTCGGTGATGGAGGCGGCCGTATGCGTGGGTGGTGGGAGGTGATTCGGATGTGATTCGTGGTATGAAGAAGTGTCAAGCGTCCTTGTATTGCGGCTAGTCGCTCTCAGACGCAGACGCAGGTCCCAAAGAGTCGAAACCGAAACCCCTGTTGCTGGGGGTTAGCGGGCTACGCAATTGTGCACCCACCAGGAGGGAGTCCGCTTGCAGTGAAGGATAGCAACAATTGTTTTTGCAGGACCTAGAGTACGCAGGAATTATTTCACGAGTGCAGGTTGCTATTTGAATGTGCGAGGGTGTGTTGATATGACTACAAATGTCTTCAAGCTGGAGGAGTGGGTAAACAATCAACGTGTGACCCTGAGGCTTTGCTGCAAGTCTGCAGTTCTCGTGTTTTGCCCCTCCATAGTGGAGCGGAGTGGACGGCGGGCACGGCAGGGCAGCGTTTGGAGATGGCAAAGTGAATGGAGTGGATCTCCTTACGACGCTGAAGTGTAGACAAATACATAATAAACATTCCAATCATTGCAGGCTAGAGAACAACGGGATCTCGTATGCACAAGCGTGAGATACGCTCCATGAAACGCCTGCTGACTCTTCCTTGAAGCCGGCATTCAAACCCATCAAAAGAACGCCATGTTGAAGAGGCAGATCCCTGCCGCAGACTCCGATGCATCTAAGGTACTCTCATGTGTGCCATTTTCATATCCATGTACGCAAGTGGCGTGCGATCTCATGCAAGCCAGTCTGGATCCGATAGTGATTGCTTCATAACTCACTTTCGTATCGACCGCTTTGCTCAGTCATCCCAGCTTTTCTCGACCGTCTCTCGTACCCTCTTAGTGTACTCTTTGCGGTTGTCCTTGTACAGATTGCTCGCCTCCACGTTCGCAGGACTGCTGGTGTTCGGGTCGTTGAGTAGGCTCTGCACGCTGGTCAAAATTGCCGCCACGTCGTATGTCGGACTCCAGCGGTTCTGCAAGATGTCGAGACACAGTTCTCCGGTGGCGTAGACGTTTGGGTGGAACATTTGTGAGATGAACTTGACGCCGGGTGGCTTGTTGGGATATTGTTCTTCGAAGTGCATGACAAGACGGAAGGTGCCATCCTCGAAGGGTGTGTCGGAGGGACCGATGATCACGGCGTTCCTAAGGTCGAAGGTTAGTCGGAAGGTTGAAACGTAGGCGGTGCTTGCAGTGTGGCCCGTACCAAGTCATCACATTATCTGCGATCGGAGAGGCTGACACGCCAGCTGGAGGGTCGGTCTGCATGCGCTTAAAGTCGCGCATCAGGCGTCTTCTTGCTGCTGTGGACATGTTGGATAGTGATGTGTGGGATGCGAGGTGCTGGTGATGTTTTTGTAGAGGCCGTGGTCCAGTTTGATGTTGGGAGATGTAGTATCGTGTGCGACAGGTTGTTCTCAAGGCTGGAGATCGTGGTTGTTGGAGAGTGTGCTTGGGATTAGTGGTCGTGTGCGCAGTAATGTAGATGCTCGAGAGACAGAGGCGAGAGGCAAGGCATCGGTGACTGGCGCTGGCGCGATCGGAAGCGAGAGCCCCGCTGAGAGCACGAAAGGACCCCACGTTGCGCTCTTTCCCATTCACAACGCACCGTGATGGTCTACAGTTAAAGTATAGCAATCCCAATCGCTGCCAGGGTCGTATCGAAACCTGTAAGGTAGTTTCTAACGTAAAAACTATTACCCTTGAGATAGTACTGATGCTGGTTTCTCATCTCCGCATCCAGTATACTCATACTATTAGATCCAGCTTAAAATTGCTTATGCTCGCCACTCAGAGCTAATGAAAACTGCATTTGTGCTCAAGAACTTAAGCCAGCCACGGGTAATGATATAGATCAAACCACAAGAGAAGGCTGCGAGTGTCGCTGCAGAGCAATATACTAAAACGTGCCATGAATGAGCTGGTGGTGCCTTGGGGGGATTACAGTGTAGACGATTGAGGTCTTGCAGTTCGGCATTAATTATATATAAGAGAAACATTCGCATGCTCCCAGTTGCTCGAAATCTTCATAACGAGGCAAAATGTTCAACATTGCCATCTCATCTCTTTCCCGAACACATTTAGATAGAGTTCTCCCAACCTACGCACTTCCAAATGCCCACAAGAAAGCGCCCAATCCCAAACCAGACAAAACGGGTATCGTCAAGTTGTCATCCAATTCCCACACGTCCATGAGCTCGCTCACACTCACTATTAACCCAGAAGCAAGACTCATGACAGCCACAGCCAGCGGTCCGGTAATCGTAGCCTCCTTCACACTCAGTCCCAGCGCATCTCTCGCAGGTTCAGGCAGCGTAAGCCTCCCTTCAAACGCGAAGCTGTTGGCGCCTTGATCGTATTTTCCATCAGTCCTCGGAGCGACATATCCCCAGAAGAATACCGCAGCAAAGACTCCCAACACGAAACAGGCGATAGTGCCCGCAAGACTCTTTCCCTTGCGGATTCTCGGCGTATATCTCCCCCATAGTCGTCCGAACGTGCTGGCAGCGGTGTCGCACCAACTCAGCAATAGCACGCTCATCACAGCAACATCTTTCCTGCAGAATCGCATCGTAAACCATAGTCCAGCCAGATACATGATGACTCCATTGTAGCGATCGTGCGCCTCGCTCTCGCGCATGAAAGCTCCCAGGTAGCGGATGTATGTGCGATTCAAGGCTGCCCAGCGGAATCGCAGAATATCGACCGTCGCGATCGGAATGAGCAGATTCAGTAATATCGGATGCACCGCTGAAATCTGCACGCCCATGTGGTAGAGCCATAGCGTGAGGAATCCGATGCTGACGTGCAAAACCTTCCGCGGTATCTCGTGCTTGTGGACGAACGCGCGCCATTCGCGGTGTATAGGAATCAAGCCAAAGGGCGAAGGCGATCTCGAGAGGTTGCGCCAATACGAGCTGCCGAAGCCAGAATCGCGGTATGCGTCGTTTGGCGAGAGCAAGCTGTTCGTCTTCGCAGCACCATTCGCAGATTTGGACACGGGATCTAGGACCTTCTTGCGGCTTGTCGAGTGGGAGAGACCATTGAGTCGAGCGGCATTACGCTCCACTTGGGGGCTGCGACTCCGTGTGCGCGCGCGGTATAGCTCTGGGTCTTCCTCTGACGTGTTGTCGTTTGTGTCCTCGTGTTCTCTTATGGGCTCCACTGAACTCACGCGCGCGAGCTTCGATCGCGTTTCTGAGGGGAAGTAGCCATCCTTGCTGTTCCTCTCTGATGGTGTTGGTGATGGCGAAATCACTCGAGGTGTGGCCGGGACCTGCGACTGCGAAGAGGCAGCCATCTCGTGCAGTGCTCAAGGTGCGGAAGTTCGCGGACAGTTCAGGCAGGGCGTCGCGTGTCCAGTGAGGTGGATGTGCTCTGGGGCTGGCGCTACTTTAAATATTCGGAGATTATGCAAAAGATAACCAAGGCACTCTGGTCTTTCGCACGTAAGCGCGAGGGCAAAGAGAAATTGTTCGGGTGGTTTATTGACTGGTGCGCAGTAGTATCGTGTCCCGTCCGGTCACACCGATGATGCATGTGTTCAGCCGTCACGTCTTCACCAACCAAGATTGCCTCTGGATTCGCCCTCTACCATCTCACCACGTTTCACGAAAGCCGGTTTTCTTGGAATTATGCGCCGCGCTCAGGAGTCCCGGATACGCCCTCCCGTCCTATGCTCGCTCACATAATCGCATTTCCTTCTCGTGCTGGCAGATTACATTGCACAAGCCGGAGTCGCAGCGAATGCGAGCGATGACGGCTCGGCGCGGATCAAAGCTTCGGCGTGGTGACTCTTTGACATGTGACTGTGCTGCTGGTGGTAGGCGGCTTTTGGGACAAATTCCCAGCGACCATTGAAAGATACATACATTGATTCAACATATAAAAACGCATCATGCCTTTTGACATTGAGAAGTGCGCAAGACCCAATATCTTGGCCCTCGAGCCGTATAGATGCGCCAGAGAGTTCGTCTTCCCTTCCAATCGTCCAACAACGAGATATTGAAGCACGGTCCCTGACTTGTTTGAGCAGTGACTACAAAGACGACGGTACCAATGTTCTCCTAGACGCCAACGAGAACGCCTACGGACCTGGTCTGGCACTCGGTAGCAATGGCAAGCTTGCGAATGGCGATGCTTCCGACATCGAAATCGATCTTCTTGGACTCAATCGCTACCCCGATCCGCACCAGCACGAGCTCAAGCAGCACTTGATCAACCTGCGTAACACAAAAGTCCACACGCAAAAGGACCTCACAGTCGACAGCTTGTTCGTCGGCGTCGGTAGCGATGAAGCAATCGATGCTTTGCTCCGCGCCTTTTGCACACCTGGCAAGGACAAGATCTTGACGTGCCCGCCCACATACGGCATGTACTCGGTCTCAGCCCACGTCAACGATGTCGAAGTCGTCAAAGTGCCTCTGGACGTCGACGATGGTTTCAACGCACAGCCCGACAAGATTAACGCCAAGTTGGCCGAAGATCCCAACATCAAGATGGTCTACCTGTGCTCGCCCGGCAACCCCACCGCCAACCTCGTGCGCAAGGAAGACGTAAGAAAGGTTCTGGAGCACCCTACCTGGAACGGTGTGGTCATCGTGGACGAAGCATACATCGACTTCTCGCCAGACGGATCATCACTAGCAGAATGGGTCGCTGAGTGGCCCAACCTGGTTGTTATGCAGACCTTGTCCAAAGCCTTCGGACTGGCTGGTATTCGTCTCGGCGCTGCTTTCACCAGCCCTCAGATCGCAAGGCTACTTAACAGCCTCAAGGCACCCTACAACATCTCAAACCCAACCTCACAGCTGGCCATCCAAGCACTGCAACCTCAGAACTTGAAAGTCATGCACGCCAACCGCGCCGCCATCTTGGAGCAGAGGGAGCGCATGCTCGTCGAAATGCCCAAGATTCCTGGCGTTGGCCGCTTCCTCGGTGGTCGTGAGTCGAACTTCCTTCTCGTCGAGATGCTCGATGGGCCTGAAGGCAAGCCGAGCAATGAAGTTGCGCTGCAGGTTTACGAGCGTTTGGCAGAGAAGCGTGGTGTGGTGACTAGGTTCAGAGGCAAGGAGTTGGGTTGCTTTGGCTGCTTGCGCGTGACAATTGGCACGGAGAAGGAAGTGACGAGGTTCCTGGCGGAGCTCAAGTCTGTGCTGGCTGAGATTCACAGTGGGAAGGTTGCGAATGGCGTGCCTAAGGGTGTTGAGGAGAAGAAGGAGCAGGAGGCTAGTGGTGTTGTCGCTTAAATGTAGTGCGCAGTGGTATAGATGGAAATTAGAGTAGAGCTTGTGGCTTGTGGGAATGGCCGATACATCATGTACAAAATTCGGTCTATACCTTTTGTGCTTAGTTCGTTTCGTGAAATACGCCCGTTGTGAGCGTTCTCTGCTTTCGGTCGAGTGCATGGTTGTACAAGACGCGATCGCTATCGGCCATAGCTAAACACGGCAACCAATTCTATAGGTAAGCAGCCTATGATAGCTAGCGTATTGGCTGCATCGGGGCACGGGTATGCGCGATAACCGTGCCTAAATTTGAGCAGTATACTACTATCGAAATGTTCTTGAGTATAGGCGTATCTTGCGAACGGCTTCAACAGTACCTACATATAGGCGCACGAGTCAACAACTTACGCTTGCTGTTCGTTGCCTAGTCGCTTGGGACATCCTCGTGCTCTAGTGGTATAAGCAAGTACCGCTAGTCGACCAGCTATAGTGACCGTTGAGATGCTCGTCATTCGATCGCAACGTGTGGGTGCAACAGCCGCTAACCGTCCACGCGATCGTGACAACGGTGGCTTGTGTTGTGCTGCTCTGCCCAGCACGAACGGTTTTGGCAAGATGCCGGCTGAGCATTTTGCGCGGTGGTCCCTGGCGATGCAAGAGATGCTCGGATGGGATGCTCGATCTGCAGGTGTGCATCACGTGCATCATGCAAGCTCGTCTCTTTTTTCCGAGAAACTGTCGCGCGTCTTGCCGCTTTGCGCAAGGTTTGAAGCTACGCCATGATCTTCGAGCGTGGAGTAGTTTGAGACTAGGCCCGAAGCTGTCGCCGAGCTGTGCCAGACTGGTTGGCCGGCGAGATCGATTGGTCGCGCGTCGACCCTGCGCGACTCTCTTGACTTCTACTTCCAGCCCTTCTGTTCCTGATCTTCTCACCCTCCTCCGTCTGTCTCGTCTCCCCTCGCGTGCTCGACCTTCTTCCTACCTTACCATCCACTTCACTTCATCAAGACACTCCATCCTTTCACACATCACTCTGGCAGTCTTTACAAGCTCCCATCACTTCACCACCATCTACGTCACTTCGCTTCACTGAACTCCACCCACCCACCCATCCATCGCGACCATCATCCTACGCGAACAAACACGCGCCCATCACTGAAGAGAGAACAACCGTCAAAATAGGCGGGTCGCAGGCTCTACACAGCCTCATTCTGACCATCCAGAAAGAGCAGGCTAAGAAGCAATTGATGTTGTTAGATCACCTAACTGACGCAGCTCACTACCACTACACAAACACAATGGCGGCTTCCGATACCTTCATGCCGTCGCCCACCGAAATGATGGACACAAATGCACCAAACCAATACTTTGCAAGCAGCCACTACAACGATCAACACGTGAATGGCAACCCACCACTCCCAAGCCTGGCCGCCAATCCGTTTGCGCCGACTCCCAATGCATCAATCCCCACCACTCCAGGCTCAGCCGCAGGTCGAAAACGCTCGCGCGGCGACGAAGATGAGATTGAGCCCGACGGATCCCTACCCACGCCTGCCTCCGAATATGGCAATGCACCTCGCGGCGAGCCCGTAATGGGTCCTGGCATGACCCTTATCTACCCCGGCGATCCCTCATATCCAATGTCTGCAGAGACGCAGACGGGCACCTGGGCCGATGACAAGATGGCACGCCCTTTTGCCGTTCAAGAACTGAGACGCCCCTCAATGGCGAGCAGAAAGTCACAACGCATGGATGCTTCTGTAGCTGGTGCAGACAACCTCGCCCAGCTGGTTCTGCCTGCAAACATGCGCGAAGCTACCACTGAGCCACTTGTCGACGAAGTGACACGCAAGCTAGGCATCAGCTGGACTCGCATGGACGCGACTGAGGCCGGTCAGATCAACCAGGCCGCCTACGCCAAGTTCATCGCAAACCACTACTCTTCCCTGAAAGATGTCAAGGTGTGGTTCGAGAACGCTGCTTTACCTGGCTACCTCGTTCAAGCCGCCAATGTCTACTCTGGCGAGACCGAGTTCTACCTCTTCTCGAACGATCTCACCGAAGCCCGCCTCGTCACGCGCGACCCCGACCAGCTTGTCCCCAGGCTGCAGATGCTGCCAGCTCTTCATCTAGCTGCTCCAGGTGGACAGATCAAGGCCGAGATGTCGCCTGTGATGATCGCACAGAATGAGGTCAGCGGCTACGTGAAGAAAGAGGAGAACAGCGATTCGTATGTTCACCGTGAGCCGGAAGGCATCTGCGCTGCACACTCGATGGAGCTTGACTGAAAGGGCTCATCTCGAGATCTTGAGTTCGTTATTATCTGTGATTAGTTACAGGAGGATCTGCTTCTTCTCCGCATGAGCACATGTTGCTGGCTATGTGGCGCGAGGGATCGCGACGGCAGAGGGAAAGTCGGCGCTGGGATTGCTTTGGGCTTGGGACACGCCGGTGTGCGTTTGTTTGCTACGATCTACGATTGGCCTGCTCTGTATTATAAAAATTATATCAAGAAGTACGAATGTTAACATTATCCTCAAGACCTTGTGCATCGCGTAGAGCGTAGAAGTGATCGAAGCGTGATGTAGGTCAATAAACTGTAGCCCCCTCAAGCACAACTCCATGAATATCAGAAGAGCGATATTCTTTAGACGTTCGTGCAACCACGAAGAAATGTATTGTTAAGTATCCGTCAAGCACAACATGAATGTGTTCTCAAAGAAAGTGACGCGCTTCGGCCTGCGTGGCCCAAGCTTCGTTGGCGGAGACCTTCAGACCCCGGAGAGACTTGGATGGAGGGCGTGGGAGGCTGCCGTTGCCTCTCTACTGCCATTCTCGCCATCGCATCGCCTCTACACCTCTCCTCCACCCACTATACCATCCGAAAAGCTGCAATCATGGCCGAGGGAATGTTCTACAACGTCACCGCCGGGTACATCGAGGGTATCGTGCGCGGCTACCGCAACAACCTGCTCACCGGCCAGAACTACGGCAACTTGACGCAATGCGAGACCATCGATGGTATGAAGGCGTCCAACCCAGCAGTAATCCTGGACAGTGGCCCGATCAGTAGACTGACTGTACATCAGATGTGAAGCTCCAACTCGGCCCTGCCTACGGCGACTACCTCGCGTCCCTTCCTCCCAACCCTTCGACCTCTGCCCTCGCCGACAAAGCCATGGACAAACTCGTCGCTGAGTTCCGCTACCTGCAGGCCAACGCTACAGGATCGCTCGCTAGATTCATGGAATACTTGACATACGCCTACATGATCGACAACGTCGCACTTCTCATTACTGGCACCCTCCACGAGCGCGACACCCGCGAGCTCCTTGAGCGCTGCCACCCTCTCGGCTGGTTCGAGACTATGCCCGCGCTTTGCGTCGCCACCAACATTGAAGAGCTGTACAACTCTGTCCTTATCGAGACACCACTGGCGCCCTACTTCAAGGGTAGCCTCAGCCACCAGGATCTTGACGAGCTGAACATCGAGATTGTGCGCAACACTCTGTACAAGAACTACCTGGAGGACTTCCACCGCTTTGTCAACGAGGACCCCGAGATCAAGGGCTCGCCTACACAGGGCGTCATGAGCGAGATCCTCGAATTCGAGGCCGACCGTCGCAGCATCAACATCACCATCAACTCCTTTGGCACCGAGCTCAACAAGACCGACCGCAAGAAGCTTTACCCCAGCTTCGGCCGCCTCCACCCAGAGGGCACTCTTATGCTTTCGCGTGCGGACGACCCTGAGGGTGTGCGAATTGCTGTGGACGGTGTGTCAGACTACAGGACTATGCTTGACCAGACCGGAATGGGTGGCTCAAGCGGTGGCCTCGGCAATCAGAGTGGCGGCATTGGCGGCGATGAGGGCAAGAGCTTGGAGGACCTCTTCTACCAAAAGGAGATGGAGATCTCAAAGCTGGCGTTCACCTTCCAGTTCACACACGCTATTGTGTACGCATGGCTAAGGCTGAGAGAGCAGGTATGTCAAAGAACTTACAATCCGTGTGCCGTGATATGCGCATTTGGCTGACATTCTCTTCTTAGGAAATCCGCAACATCACCTGGATCTCCGAGTGCATTGCGCAAAACCAGAAAGACAGGATCGGCAACTACATCTCCGTGTTCTAGAGGACGTGCATCCATCTGATCTTTCTGTTTCTTTGCGGGATTTGCATTTTCACGGCGTTACTGGGAGCGAACAAGAAAGGAACACTCCAGCCGATCTATTATCTATTGACTTATTTGTATGTGAGATACCAAGCGTGTAGAGTTGAATAAGTTCGGCCTGATGAGCAGCAGGGCCAGCATGTCTTGTCCTTCCTTTCCTGATGTTACGGGTGGATTCGGATCAATATCTTGTGATGTGTCAATTACGGTACTGTTAAATGACCTCGTCGTGCGAACTGGAGCTTCAGTGGGACATCTCTCCTTTGTGCTTGAAGGTTACACGCTCGCACGCCTCACCTACAATCATGCATCACCCAGCGAAGCAAGAACCAGCGCCTCGAACTTTGCCGCTCGATGCATAGGTGGAATATGTCCCGCATCTTCCATCAACACAAACCGTGCACCTTCGGGGGCATGTATCCGTGCCGCCACATCTCTCAGCACCTCAGCATCAACCGCCCCGTCCCTCCCGCCAGCAACAACAACACACTTCACACCCTCCAACCAGCCCAGCTGATCGCTATAATCATACCCCCGAATCGCATCCGCCAGCACCTTATACCCCTCAAGACTACAAGTCTTAACGTGCCCAAGCGCTTCAGCCCGCACAGCTTCATCGTGCGGCTCATCGCCAGGCAACCAGCGGTCCACCGTGGCGCGGCAAAGCGTATCTGTGCCTTCCCGCTCGTCGGCTTCGAATTGCTGGATTCGTTGCGTCCAGAGTGGTTTGGATTTTTCTAGGGATTTGATCCCTGGGGCACAAAGCGAGATTACAGTCTCTAGCTCGGAAGGAAAGAGCATGGCGTAGCGCAGCGCGAGAACGCCACCGATGGAGCAGCCTATTATGGCTTTGAGGTGAGATTGGTTTGTGACTTTGGTGACGAGGGTGTGCATGTGGTGGGTGATGTCTTCGGTGCTGTAGGAGTGGGAGGGGTCTGTTGGTGATGGTGGTGGTGTGAGGTTGTGCCCGATGTGGTCGAAGCGGAGGGTTTGGTAGTTTGCTTTCGTGAGGGCGTGGACGGTGGAGTCCCACATGTGCAGGTTGGACATCAGGGCGTGGATTAGGAGAACTACAGAGGCGTTGGGAGGGCCTTCGAGGAGGTAGTTGTAGGGGATGGAGGCGATTTGGATGGTTGGCATTTTGGTTAGATTGGGATGTGAGTGTTGTGGTGATGATGGTTTATGTACGTTTGGGAAGTTGCTGTGTTTTGAAACTACAGCTGGCTTTATATTACGAAGCAACTCTCTCTATCTACTCTACTTGCATGTATACAGTATTTGTTTGATGGTACATGTAGTTGATGGCATCCGAGGTCTTGCAATGTCCCCACTTATTGATTTCGCGCCTGCCCCAACCCTAACCCTGTGTTGGAACAGCCTGGATTAATCCGAGTGTTCTGTGGCGCCCTTGCGACACCTGAATTGTTCAAGAGCTGGTACGGTGACATTGTTGGTGATTCTTGAAACTATGGTGTTGTTTGTAATGCTCGGTTGTATCGTTGGTTGACCGGTATCACGTTTCTCAAATGTGAGCTTTTCGAAGTTCACGAACTGACCAGAAGGTACTTGCATCTGCACGTGTGTGCCGACGATAATTGCACACACGAGAAAAGCAGGATAATTGAAAAGCTACAGCAGAGCAACGAGGTGCTTGATCCCATAATACATGTATCGCAAAGGCTTGGTACATCTCGCATGCTATCATGTCGGCTTAGTCGAACAGGCAATCGAGCTCACGCGTGGAAGTAAATGTGTCCAATATGATATACCCAGTACCATGTCAAGAGTGCAAATACGAAGAACACGGGTTAGCTCGACGACTAGTACCACTCCGGTCCATACAGACATGCAGGCAACAACCATGGAAGATGCTCGAAGGGGAGGGGAGGTATGTGTGCTAAGCAAACGTTGCGATTGCGATTGCGCGGTAAGCGATAGGACACGATGTCTAGAACGGCGTAACTCAAACGACGGGGCATAGTACATAGAGTTTTGTTACGTTCACGCCGCGAGTTATGCCAGTATACGGCACGTCAAGTGATTGGAATCGAGTGCTCCTTTATTGCAAAGCTGGCTTTGTGAGACAGGGGAAGTGAAGCTCTCTCCTCGATGATGTCTTTGGCGCCGGCTCTATTTTTGACCTTCGGCAACTCCTTGCCGGCCCTCCGCTGGCTTCGCCACACCTAACAGGCAGCAACGACGCATGTACATCATCTGCCTACCACCTCTACTTCCATACATCACCACCACATTTCTCCTTTTTGTCCTTCTCACATTATTATTCTATTATCTTCAAGAAAACACTCACACAAGCAAACACACGTCCAAGCCGCCACCATGTCTGGCATCTCAGGACACCTCGTCCGCCGTGGCGCGCAGATGGCCCAGGTGCACTTCACCAAGGTCACCACTGAGTCCGCTCCTGAACATGGATCCGCGCCTGCGATGGAGATTGATCCGATGGACTATCTTCCTGCTGTCGCCGTCGCAATTGTCACAGCCCTTTTGATCGCCTCGGTAAGTTCCAGATTTCGGATTGCGACAGCAACACGGGCGCATACTGACAAACCACACAGGTCCGCTATACAGTGGGTGAAGTTATCGCAAGTCTCGCGATGATCGAATCGCCTACTTCTACTGCCTTCATCGAGACCGCGCCACCAGCATATGCCGACGAGCCTGACTCCCCACTCGAGAAGAAAGATAGCATGCTGCCTTCCGAGGCCACCGCCGACCAGGACATCGAGATCACCGTCATCAACCACAAGCCGATCACTGCGAACATCCGCGCATCTGTCCGCCACCTTCACACTGTTGGCGGCTTCTTTGGGCGCTGGAGGGGCGCTGGTGTCGGCATGGTCTACCACATGCTCCACGCTCTTCTGACCAACTTCCTCACTGGCTTCATCGGTCTCGGACTCGGTGGCCACGCTCTTATGCACATTGTTACCTCCATCGGTCTTGCCCGTATCCACATGGTATGGACTCACAGCATGATTGCCGCGCCCTCCAGCAAGTCTTGGTTCCGCCGCATTGTCCCCCGCAAGCAGTGCAAGGCTCTCCTTCTCCCCAGCTTGGCCTTCGCCGTTGCCCAGCAAGTCACTGTCATCATGCCCATCGCTGTGGCTTTCGCCTTCGGCCTTCCCCAGGAGATGCACAACCAGGAGTTCGACTTCATGAGCCGCGATATCTCTCCCAGGGAGGCTGCTTACTACGCCTTCGCACTTCTTTCCGTCCCTCTGACCGCCATCTTCGTCGCTCTGGCGATCCTTCTCCCCGCGTCTGTCACTTTGACCCGCATTGAAGCTGCCCTCCTCCCCGAGGATCAGGAGACCATTGTTCCCTTCGACCGCAGCAGCGTCCTCGGTGACTTCGACCTCCAGACCCGTGGCGCCTGCCGCTCAGTGTTCGTCGAGGCCTGGAAGTCCTTCGAGCCTGCCGCCAGGCTCAGGCTCATCCAGCTCTACGTCAAGATGTTCTCTCTTCAGATCGCCATTGCCGTCTTTGGCGGCCTTGCCATGTTGGTCATGATCTAGAGCTCTTACGCTACAACATTACTCAGATTGAAGATTCCCTAGCAAGCTAGTGATAGCTACCACAGAACTGTTTTTCCTTATGTATCCAATAATCTTGTCTCTTCGCTCTTCGTAGTCGTCCAATGACCTCTTGCACTGTTTGTATGTTTGTTTCCCTGGAACTGAACCATATCAAGTATGCTCTTTACCAAGCGGCTTACAGAAACACGCCACCAGCATTAGGTGCATGCTTCTCTATAAAGCCTTGAACGCCTTTAGTCTTGGTACCCTTGGAGCGCAAGAGCCTCGTCTCGAGCCTGTTGTCTGTGACTCGTGAGCCGACTCCAACTTTCATGCTCCACCCAAATGCTGCTTGCCACATCTGGCTAAAGCCAAATTGACAACGTCCGCCTTGGCCAATTTGCAGTCAGCCACCCGCTTTGCTTGCTGTTTCTTGACCATCATTGAATCGAGGCTTGATGTTCCAGACTGGTCTTCTGCTCGGCCACGATCGCTGAGACGAGGCACATCCAATCTTCATGATTGCGTGTAGCGGCAAGAAAGCTCATCGCAAACGACACCAACTCCCATCAAATAATCGTACCTGCCAAACTACATGCCTTCGGCCTTTGATCCTCCGGTGATCGACAAACGTCGACCGAAGCTCTCCGATGGCGGACACGGATATGTATGCACAAACGAGTCATACACGCGGAGTATGTCTTTCTGGACCCGGTCATCTGTCTGGAAAGACAGCGGAGACTGGTTGTTGCCGGGGAAATAGAGTGATTGGGATATTTACATCCGGAGCACGCAAGAGAGAACGGATATTTCTCGAGGCGTTCAAATCGTCTTATCATGCCGGGCAATTGCTGCGAGTATGTTTTTGTTTGGCAGTCCGATGGCGAACGAGGCCTATGTATGTTAGGATTTCTGCCATGCTAAGAAGATACACGCTTTAATGGTGTCCAAGTTATTGTGCATGACTGATCGCTGACTGCACAACGGAAGCCTGTCCTTGGCCTGCATCATCCAAAAGGCTAAAACAAGCTGGAGATCCACGACTCGACTGCAGGTCTCTAGAAAAAATCAATTGCCGATGCTTGTATGTCGCGATGTCGCTAACCTCTGTAGGCCAATGGAGTATCCACAAGTACATACGATGATCCCCTCAATGCCCCTCAGGCCAAGAGAAAATATCCATGATGCTACCCGAATGGCTGCGTCAGTATGCAATATAAAGTAGATACTGTCCGTCTCTGTATATTCGTGAGGAATCCTCACGGTCGTCCACCATCATCATGAACTCAATTGCCTTGCTTGGGAGTTTGCTCCTTTCGCAAGTTGCTGGCCAATCTGATCCTAGAATTGCCAGTCTGGTAGGCTTCACCAATGTATCAGATCCCTACTATGGACAAAGCCCTCCGGTCTACCCTACGCGTAAGCTGATACTACTTATCTCGAGGCACCAGAAACTAACGATTTCGCAGCTGAGGGCAACGGTGGTGTTGACCCGAAATGGCAAGATGCCTACGCCAGGGCTCGTGACCTAGTATCACAAATGACCATAGACGAGAAGGTGAACATGACGAATGGTCACACAGGTCACTGCGTCGGCAATACACCAAGTATTGAGCGTCTTGGAATCCCTCCGCTATGGTACGCTACGGTCGCCACAAATACATCAACAATGATTGGAGCTGACATCCTACTAGTTTCGCCGATGGACCTTCTGGCATCAGAGGTCAAGAATTTGTTTCCGCTTTCCCAGCACAGATGAGCGTTGGCGCTACGTTTGATCGCAGCCTCATGCGCCGCTTCGGCGACGCAATGGGTTCGGAGTACTACAAGAAGGGCATCAACGTTGCTCTACTTCCTGTCGCCGGCCCACTTGGTAGAGTCGCCCGTGGCGGTCGCAATTGGGAGGGTTTCGGAGCGGATCCGTATCTTAGTGGTGCCGGAATGGAAGCAGTCACTCTGGGTGTCCAAGAGCAAGGTGTGATTGTGCAGTCCAAGCACTGGCTGCTCAATGAACAGGTAAGCGGCAGGAGCAGGATGAGAGCAGTGATGATGAAAGAATTCGGCTAACTCACAGTTCCAGGAATACCGTCGTAACCCTGGCTCTGCGGGCGAGGCCATGAGCTCCAATGTCGACGACCGCACGATCCACGAGCTCTACGTCTTCCCATTCATGGACAGCCTGAAAGCAGGCGCAGCTAGCATCATGTGCTCCTATCAGCGAGCGAACAACAGCTACGGCTGCCAGAACAGTAAACTGTTGAACGGAATTTTGAAAACCGAGCTAGGCTTTGTGAGTCGTGGATATCATGGCAATGTGTGCACCGATTCTAATGATATCCACAGCAAGGATTTGTCACTTCGGATTGGTACGCGCAGCACGCTGGCGTTGCAAGCGCCAATGCTGGAATGGATCTCGTAATGCCCAACGCAGCATTCTGGGGCGACAACCTTACTGAAGCTGTGAACAACGGCAGCGTTGCCGAAATCCGGCTCAACGACATGGCTACCCGTATCCTCGCTGCTTGGTACTTTGTGGGCCAAGACGAGGGCTACCCGGAAGTTGCTGTCGCTCCTTACACTCAGCAACACCCTATTGTGGAAGCCCGTGGCAACAACGCCGCGCTCATTCGTGAAATCGGCGCTGCGGGCTCTGTCCTGGTGAAGAATGTCAACAATACGCTTCCGCTCAAGGACCCGAAATATCTCACTGTTTACGGCTACGATGCTCGTGTCGGAGACTCGCCTTGGGAAGACCCTGCACGCTTTGGAGGTGGATATGCCGTCAACTTTGGTTGGAACACACAGGTACGTTCACAATATAACTGTCTGAGCATCTGCGAGGTGAAGCGCTTTGAAGTGTTCAGAGAATGCGCGGACCAAGGATGACATAAAATGCTGACTCAAGATTTGACAGAATGGTACACTAATTACGGGTGGCGGTTCTGGCACATCTACTCCTGGATATCTAGTTTCTCCCTTCGAGGCTATCCAGAGGCGCCTCATCGAGAACCAAGGCATTGTACGATGGGACTTTGCTTCTATCAACCCGCCGATTTACGCCAACTCAGAGGCTTGCCTGGTATTCATCAACGGTAAGCTCCTCAGTGATGTCCTGATTGCTTCCTTTAGTGAGCTAACACGTCTTAAGCATACGCAAGTGAGGCTTTCGACCGTGTTTCATTGCAGGACGAGTTCAGCGACCGGCTGGTGAAGAACGTGGCCACCAACTGCTCAAACACCATCGTGGTCATCCACAACGCTGGCATCAGGACTGTTGATGAGTGGATCGAGCACGAGAACGTCACCGCCGTTATCTACGCCGGTCTTCCCGGCCAGGAGAGCGGCAACTCAATTGTCGACGTCCTTTACGGCGATGTCTCACCGTCCGGCCGCATGCCTTTCACCATCGCCAAGAACGAATCGGACTACGGCCACCTCCTCAACGCTACCATCAGTTCTGGTCCTTACCCGCAATCCAACTTTACCGAAGGCCTCTACATCGACTACAGACACTTCGACAAGTACAACATCACCCCACGCTACGAGTTCGGCTTTGGCTTGTCCTACACGACTTTCTCTTACGCCGACCTCTCGGTCAAGTCTCTTGGTGGAAACACCAACGCGTATCCCACCGAGCAAGTACCTGTGCCCCAAGGAGGTCCTTCGGATCTGTGGGAAGTCCTCTACGAAGTCACCATCGACATCGAGAACACTGGCGACGTGGATGCCAAGGAGGTTCCTCAGCTGTACGTCAACATCGCCACAGCTCCGGCAAAGCAGCTTCGCGGGTTTGAGGCGGTACGTGTCGCTCACGGTGCTACTGAGAAGGTGACCTTCCCGATCACTAGGAGGGATTTGAGCATTTGGGACGTTGTTGCGCAGAAGTGGAAGCTGCAGAGCGGCGAGTACCCGATTTACGTTGGAGCTAGCAGCAGAGATATCAGGTTGACTGGCACGATTACGATTTAGATGTAGATATGCATCATGCAGTCACGAAGTATATGCGACTATTCCTGTGAAATGCACAGTGGGTTATCTGTCTTGCGCCAGAATGATTAGCACGCGCATGAGAGGCATTTGTAGACACAATGTGGCGCCAGACGACACAAATGCTGTGTTAGCCCACCACACGATTAGATTTCATGCCCACGAGACATCATGAGTGAGATCGGGCGACGTTTCGCAGTCGAGCTCAAGAAGCGAGCGCGACGACTATAGCCGCCAAGTTCAGTTTGCAACGCAAAGTGACCATTGAGAGAGTAATAAAGTGAAAGAGGAACAACAAGGAAATTTTTCAGTTGCATTCAGTCCAGTCCAGTAGCTTCTTATGGTCTTACTCTCTGCCATAGACATTTTGATGATTCAAGCATCTTCTCCAGAAACAAACTCCAAAAAGTCACAAGTATCAACCAGGCCATATTCAAGCCACCCATTTTGTCTCTCTGTCATCATCGTGCCATAGTTCAGTTCAACGGCGGAGCATACCAAGCGCGTCCCAGTCGACGCTGGCGTTATTGGCCGTGACCTTGGCGAAGTCCTGCTGGGACACGCCGCCCTGCTGCTGCTGGTAGCCGTTGCCATTGCCACGGACAGCGCCACCTTGCTGCGGCTGCTGCTGCAGTCCGCCCTGCTGCATCATGCCGCGCCCGGCTCCGATCGGCTGCATCTTACGCTGCTGGTTGATGGCTGACTGCATCATGCTCTGCGGGGTTCCGTACGGCGACATCATTCCGAACTGCTGCATCATGTTCTCGAGCGCGAAGTCTTGCTGCGGCATGCCTCCCATGGGGGGAGGTGCCGGGGCAAAAGAGTTGTTGATGCCTGGGATGGAGGGGTAGTTCGGGTTGTAGGTGTTGTAGGGAACCTGGTAGGGAGGGATAGCGCCGTAAGGGTCCGGGTCAGTGCCATAGGCCATGGTGTAGGAATTATCGAAATCCGGACCGGACTGTGAATGAGTGACAATGGCACCAGGTCCGATGCCTGTCGGCGGCTGATTGATGGCGTTGGTTGAGAAAGAGGCGGGGTTGACGGCCGACATCCACAGGCGCACCTTGTACAGCTTGTACAGATCATTGACAAGATCCTTGAAGTTCACGTAATGATCGGCGTAGTAATAGAAGATGAGCTTTTGCCAATCCCTAGAACCAAGCAAGTTAGTATGTGCAAGGCCGCGGGTTGTGAAGATTGATTGCTCTTTGACTTACCACTGGAACTCAGCCTCGAGAATCTCCATGTCCAAGTGGTGTTGGTAGACCTTTTGCTGGCAGGCACGCTTCGCCTTGGCCTCGTTGCCTTCCTTGTCCATCAGCATACGGATCTCGTGCGGGGCAGCCATGCGCTTGATGGCCTTGGGCTTGAGGTTCTGGTAGGCGTCGCGGGGCGGGCGGGTGGAAGGCTGGTTGAGGTGTCCAGCACCGTTGACCTCACCGTAGACGGCTGCATTTGGGTTGACGGCGCCGGCCTGGTTGTTTTGAGAGAACATCATGAGCCACTTGTACTGCTCTTCGCCGTATTTGGCGAGAAGGGTGCGAGCTTCCTCCTGAGTGACGCAAGCATGCTGAACAACGCCAAGGTCCTGGCCGCGATCAGCTTCGACAATGACCATGTCGCCTTCGCCGACGACGAGCCCAGTGTTGTCCAAGAGGTAGAAGACTCCGACGCGCGAGCACTTGAATGATACGATGTAGAGCATCTTGCGAGGACGGCCGCCAGCGAATGGCATGCTTACGTTGCGATCAGCGTTGATGGTGCGCTCGTGTGGTTCAAGAGCAACGTGAGGCACCTTGTAGCCGTCGGGGAGCGTGTAGGACTCGCGGGCGTCCATGGCGCCGGTACCGACGGAGGTGGTGTTGTTGCGGTTGACACGATGCATGTTGGAGTCGTGGTTGGTGTTGTTCGGATCTAAGTCGAGATCTGGAGGGGTATTAGATATAGTCAGAGAGATGCCTGCTATTGCCTGCTGTTCGTCACATGAGCAGATGGCGCACGATGCGCTGCTGGCAGTGACTAGCGATGTAGCAAATGAGGTTTGCTCACACGTGGGAGTCAGCAGACCGGGGTGAGGTCAGGAGTACTTACAACTGGTATTGTTGTGGTTGAAGGAGTCCGTACGATGACCGCCTGCGGCGAGAGAACCACGTCGGGTCGGGATGTCTGCCATTGAATGACGGCGACTCTCGCTGTAGTTCGGGAGCTCTTCCCAGCCAAGTGAGGTTTGCCACTGAGGTCTGCGTGATTGTTCTGCAAGTAAAGGTCAGAAGCGGCTCAATAGTGATGGATTAAGAGTGACGGCTGTTCCGCTGACATGTGAATGCCACCAGGTGCTAAGACGTAACAATAACAAGGTTTGGGGATAATAGGCTCACCAATTTCGCTCAGCGTCAAATCACCAAACTCAGCTTCATAACGACGATCAAATCCACTTCCATCAAACGTGTCTGATCTGCGTGGGTTGCTTGACGAATTGAATGGAGACTCAAACTGCGTGGGAAGTGTCGAGGTACGGTGCAGGTTGCCAAACACCGGATGCGATACCGTTTGTGTCAACATACCACCCAGATCAGATCCACGATCCGATTCGACATCACCATCTTCAATCTCCTCGTTGAGCAAACCAAGTGGCAATGCGGCAGGCCTTTCCATTCCTGCCGATGCTTGCGCATTGTTTGCAGCGGAAGCCGGAGGCATCTCGCGCTGTCCCTGACTGTGAGAGAGCGATCTGCCAATCTTGGGCGTCGGTTGCAGTGGAATGGTAAATGGTAACGAGGCCGCTCCGTGGTCACTACTTGTTGCAGGAGAAGGGGTGTTTGCCGCTCTTGCTGGGATATTATTAGGAGCTCCCATACGAGCTTCACGCGCTGCGTTGCGACGAGCCTGCTCGCCCAGCTTGAAAGATCCACGTGATTGGGAGGTTGACCAAATGCCACCACCAAGGCCTGGGACACCGTTCTCCTTGCGTGGAAGGCTTCCGAATGTTGTCGCCATGGGCCACGGCCTTTCGTCCTCGGAAGACGCAACAGCTTCGGAGTCTGGTGTTGCACGCCTCATCTTGAATAATTCGGGGGCGGGAGTGATCTGTTCTGCATACTGCTTGTCAGTTTCATCGTACAGAAATTCCACAAGCCTATTCGCCATTGCAGCGACAATTTGTAGAAGGAAATATGCGCGCCAAGGAACTGAGCAATGTGTGGGCCTGATCGGATGATCGTGGAGTATCGCTGGTGGCAACGAGAGACGTAAGCTCTGAAGAGTGTTCGTATTTCCTTCGAAATACGACATCCCTTTACGAGCACTCGTATTTTGTAGTCGTCAAGGTCGGGATCGGTGAGGTGCCAAAGTGCAAGGAGAGCTGCGCTGGTCGCGGATGCAGAAAGAGTCTCAAGTGCAGTGTCTTCTGGTGTAATGCCAGCAATCTGTATATCAACAAAGGATAGTCACTGCGCTCCAGTCTCGTCCGATAAGAAGTGTGGGCCCAGCCTTTGTTGTACAAACATGAATTTTGCTGTTGCTGGAAGCGGCTCTCATGTCCTTTCCGCGCTGAAGACTTGCGGCTTCAAAGTGCCTGCACCGCTCAACGCCAAGATGCGACTCCAGGACATCCGTCCAATGTTGCTCCACCATTCGCTAATCTACTGGCGCGAACGAAATATCGCTGCGAGAAATATGTGTTGGGTAAATGTCTTTCGAAGTTCCCACACCAGCCGGCCTCGGATGAGAGGTTGAGGGCACCCTATCAATCATAGCAGAGAGTCTGGCGCCCTTGATGTCCACTTTTGGAGAGACTTTGAGGCTGATCATTCCCAAGTGGCATTCGCAAGTGGCAAACCCGGAGATCTCGACGGGCGAACAACGCAGACATCCTTGCTCGGGAGATGTTCCAGCTTGGCTCCAGTTGCATTGAGCGCGCCAATGAGCTCCGCCATACCATCGAGCCTTTCGACAGAGGTCTGTTGCAGCTAAGACTTCTCACCACGACGACCCATACCACGGGCATGGTAGCGGGAACAAGAGACTCCTCTGGAGCTGTAGCAACGATCCAAAGCTCCGCCACCAAGCCAACAACGCACACCCAGCCCATCCACTCTCCTTCGACAGAGCACCGGCGACATCGGGCCTAAGAAACACGCAGAGAGAACAGAAGGAAGTCACAACGTACCTAGAGATTGGTTATGGTCGTAAGGTGTCGTAAACGGCGTATAATCTATGTCTACAAATGCAAGGCTGAATTCAGTCAGCATCTCGTTCGGGTCTTCTGCTGGCGCGTTTGCGGACTCACTTGATACCCAAGCTGTGGGTAATATTACATATCCAGTGGAAAACAGAGCAAAGAGGAGTCTATGTCGTATCGTCGTCTGCTTTGAAAGTGGTCAGCATCAGCATACGTCGTCATAACGGAAAGCCAAAGAGATGGAGGCGAAAGACATACCTATTCGCATACCCAGCACCACCACCACAGCTCAATCTATATCCTAACACAAACACGGAAGGTACAGTGTATGTCAGGAGCTATCTGACTCTCGCATCAAAACCACAACCACGAGAAGAGGTTGGGGTTATGCCGCCGCGTGGCTCGGCAGAGACAAGACCAAGGGACCGGGCGATGTGGAGCGGACAAGGTTGCTCGCGTGTGCGGAGATGGCTGTAGGCTGTGGGGAAGACTCGCTGGCGCGTGACAGCCACAGCGTCTATTAAGACCCAAGCTGACGTAGATGTCTCGAGAACCGCAGAGGAGGAAGTGTTCGGCTTGTCGAATCGTTCACGACGATGCTCCTAGAACGGGCGATACCTGCAACCAGGGGCAGAAGGTGAAGACAGGTCTCGTCTCAACAGCACGCGAGAACCCCAAAGTTGCTGGTTGTGGAGTATATGCGAACGGGCTGCAGGCTGGTCAAGCGCTGAGGGGCCAGACAATCGGCAGGATGATGTCTCTGGCCACTGGTAAGCTCTGACGGAGGTGGAGGCTGGCTGTCGTAACAACAGCTAATGTGAGTTCTGGTTCGACTGAGATCTCGAAAAGTGGTGTTAGAGGCTCTGCACCAATTTACCACTACTACTCAGGCAAGCAAAGAGAGTTGAGTGGGCGTGATGCAGCTAAGTATGCTTCGAGACCCAGACTCCAGACCAATGCCCTCTGCAGGGTACGGCAGGCTAGGGTCAAGGGTCAGGGGCGCCGAAAGCTGCCTCGAGGCTGCTCTTCGAAGAATGCGGAGACGGAGAGAGCTTGCAGCAGACGCCACCTCGCCAGTGGTGCACCAGGCGTGTACGGCGATGTCACGAGAGCGGCCAGAGGCAGCGCTGAGAAGCTATGGGCATTTCTCTTGGACGCGGACCAATGACCAACACGCCCATGCCACCTTCCCGAATCACAATCCAACATGAACATCCTACGCGACGGGATCCGTTGCAGGGCATCTTCTGACCAGCAAGCGGACTTGGTGCGATTTCTGCCAGACTTCTCAGCTGGGCGTTCGAGGGCCCGTTCTCCGCGGCTGGCAAAGCCGCAATTTTCCAAGTCCGTTATGATCGATCATCCTCTATGGAACTGATCAAGTTCAACACTGATTGATCGTCCCCTGGTCCATCATTGCAGGCCAAACGTCACAAAGTTTGCTTCCATGATGCACCGTTGTGTCCGCCCCGGCACCCAATAATTGTTGGGACGGCGTGAGCATCATGGGACCACAACACGCTGATCGTGCCAATGCGACAACATGCGGAGAACCTTGTCTGCCATGAGGGGTTCGCGATTCCCACTATGAGATCGCCATGGTGCACAAAGTGTACCTTTCGAGGCAGCCCTATTCCTTGTGCCGCAGAGCAGAGTATTTGCGTACTCAAGAAAGCATGAATAAAGATCGCCAGATCGATTGCATGCTTTCGGCAGGCAGAGCTCGCTATAGGCGTCCACTTAGGGAGTCGACCACTTAAATTGACAGGCCGATCTAGTCAGCTCTCGACTTCGGCACCTTCCTGATCAGCGACCTCCGTCCAAGGGGGTCTTCGACAAGCCGTGCGCTCTCCTTCTTACACCAACAAGCACAGCATGCTGTAGCTACTGCTTACCAGCGGATAAGCTATTCGACCAACCTTTGCAGCTTTGCTGCGTGTCTTTGCGGGGTGCAGGTCTGCAGCATCACTGCGCGCCGTCAGGCTCAATATCACAAGGAGGCGCCTCGCCAACTGCAGAGCCGGCTGGATCCTACTCACATGTCGATGAAGTGCAACATTAGGTTCGCTCCGAAGCTATGGCAAGCCCACGAACCTCATCCTTGGCGGCGTTAAGTCATTGGTAGACAACGTTGGGCGTCTGCGCCTTACGAGCTCAAGCATGCAGATTAATAAGTGCAGCCAATCTGATGGACTCTGGGTCTATATATCCTGACCTCGTTTGTGTTGCTTTGGTACATTGCTCATGCACGGTGGAGAAGGGCAACATATTGCCTCATCATGGCAACTGCATATCCATACGAGCATCGCCGCAACCGATAGCTAATTCTGGCCAGATAATGACAGCATACACGTCGAGCAGGTGTCCGTCTGTTGCAGGATTCTGACGCGGAGGTAACACCATATGCAACGTACCATATTCACTGCAGCTGAACACCCACAGGGCTTCTCGCACTCCATTGTTCAGATGGCTCGCACTGCTGCCAGTCCCAACCGTTCCAGGTAGAGGGTTGAACGGTCCGTTGTAGGTCCAGTATCTGCCTCGCCAAGATCACGGCACACAGAAGGGGACCCGAAGTGACAAGAAGGCTGCGTACTTGTATGTATCACCCGGATGGAGCATCAAGTGTATTGCCGCAGCTGATGATTGACAAAGTGCCCTCGGTGTTCTGGACTGCAAGTTCTTTGTGGTCGGAGATTGACATGCTGTCTTGCGAGAGTGGTGGTGTACATCCGCGGGAAACAAGTGAAGGCCGCCGGGCCACTGAAACGCTCTTACAGCAGCAGCTGTATGTTGTTACGACGGTCGTAGGTATGCTATGTTCTGGTATGCAACAGTTCCCTGGACGCTGTCGATTCTTCTATGCCATTGGACTTGGTTCCGAGGTACTGACCTTTCTCTTTGTTGTGTGGTGTCCTCGAGACCATGCTAAGCCGCACTGCAACAAAGCGATCAAGTACTACCTCGTCCAAATGCTCATCGCGTGTGGTCTTGTCGATGTCTAGCATAAGAGGCATGCGTGTGCCAAGGGTGGCTCGTTCTGCGCGTCTCACACGAAGACCTGGCTAATCCCAGGATCTGCATAATGCAGTCGCGCTGATCTGCCACAGTGGCGACGAGGTGAGAAGTATCCAAGTGCTGTTGTACATTGCCCATCTCTTGTTTCCATGGCATATGGTCGCCGATCTCCTCTTGTGTTGAAGCCAAGGAGCCGATTTGGGGGTGCAAGCAGAGATGCATGTGCTTTGGGACATTCGTTGACCAGGAAGTTGTAGTATGTCAACCATATGCTCAGGGAGTACTCGATGATCATCTTCAGAGCATGTGACAGCGTTGCTGGCGGTTCGGGAGGTGCAGTGGCAACGTTTCGAGTGGTGCTGACGCGGGCTCTGGCTCGCTTTCCCTTGCCCTCCCTGCAGCAACGCACTCGCAGGAGAATAACAAGAACACGCCAAGAGCTCTCTCGCTCGACGCTCTTTGTTCACAACAACACAGAACTGCAGCTACCCCTTTGGTTCTTAATACGAGCTCCTCGAAGCTGGCGAGATCATCTTCAGCATCTCGATTACCGGCCACATCATCTGGCGAGACCTCCAGGAGATCTCTGCGAGGCAAAGCTCCCGGCCTCCCCTGAGTGGCGACAGCGCCAGCGACTTCACGCAACTTCGCACGTGCAAAGCTTCTTCCTCAAAACACCAACATTCCTCCACAACAAGACGACCACGCAACACAACGCGAGAGGTGAGTACACCAGGGCTTTGAGTATCTCGACAACGCAAGAGAGCATCACAAGCTCACGGAGGTATCACAGGCTGACATACCACAGCGTCGGCGACTTCACGCAACTTCGCGCTTGCAAGGCCTCGTCCTCACAACAACAACTTTCCTCTTAACAAGACTCCACAGTGCAACGCAAGAGGTGAGTAGACCAGGTCTTGAGCGTCTTGAGTGTGACTACGACGCAAGAGAGCATTGCAGGTCCATGGAAGTATCGTTTGCTGACACAACATCGCGCTATAGCACCTTGTAAGGATGAAGGGATCTACCTCAGGCTCCAGCAGCAGCTTCCGCGACTTCAAGCCCAAGCCTCCTCACACCAGCAAGAAGAAGAAGACAGAGTCTGAGAAGCGCCCAACCCGGCCGCGAACTTTACCCTCCGTGCAGAAACGAAAGTCGGTCTGGAAAATCGTCGGCTCATCGAATCAGCAAGCCACAATAGACGAATCAACTCGATCAACTCTGCGCGGCGAACTGGACGTCAACAACCCTTCTACTGCGACTGAAGAAAATGACCCTTCTGGCGCAGTACGAAATGGCTGGTACCATGAGCGGTATCAGCCCCAGTTCATTACTGGCTGCAACTCTTGCTGCCCATGTGGAGGGCAAGATCGGATTGCTATATGAGCATTCATCTCTCACTTCCTTCACGTGAGCTTCCTATCAGTCATTCAAGGCCAACTGATACTGGCACTGGACACACGTGGAATTCTCTGGTATCTCGTCCCCAACAAATATTGTACGAACATGTGCGAGGTAAGTTACACAAATTATTCTCGACTCCCTACTCGACTTTTTTGCTCCAACAAAGGCTAATATCCGAGAGACGCTGGCATGACCTAGTAAAATTGTATAATTATGTGAACCACCCTCCACCGTCCTTCTCCTCGAAATTAAAAAAAGATCCAAATCAGCATGACTTATGCACAGCGCCCTCTGGTAGGGCCGGGTTTTCCTTTCATCTCATACCCTACGGTTTTACCAGAGAGCTTCGCGGGTCTCAGCACCAACTCGCATCACTTGGTGTCATCCCAATGACGCCGACAGGTATGTTTAAATTTCCCACCGGATCCCTCAAAACAAATCTGGTATACCAAAAGCACGAAACATTGATGTGTTGCGCAGGCAGCACCGCCACGTGACTGACGCCCAGCGCGCGTCCTCGATCGCTCCTTCCTCACTTCACTTGTTTCCACAGCTTTCACCCGGATTTCGAAGCAGCGTGACCTTCTCCCGCACTTCACACTTTCACGCACTACCATACTACAAGAAACCCACATTCACGTACTACCATCACACTCATACCCCAAGAAACCCACAAAAACCAACGAGAAACCACAACACCGCAAACATGGTCACCCGCTACACGACTAAGGGAGACGGAGCCGCTGTTCAGGACCCTGGCAGGGCCAACAGCGAGCGTGCCATTGAGAGAGCCAACGCCAAGAAGTGGATGGATGGCATCGTGGTGGATTCGAACGCAGAAGTTGACGCAATCATGAAGAGGCTCAAGTAAGTTTCTCTCCATTCTCAGCGTGCTGGTACCTGCAGGCGTCGCTAACTCATATGTAGGCCGACCAGCGAGAACGCCGTCAACCGTCACCAGGAGAGCAATGAAGAAGACATGACCGCAGTCGAGGGAGCTCTGGCAGTCATGGATCTGACCAGGGAGATTCTCAAGGGCGTCATGGATGGTCTGGAGCGTAACATGTCGCCTCAGCAGAAGGCAGCCCGCGCTGCCGCTGAGAAGAAGGAGGCAATGGACTATCTCACTGGCGAGAAGGAGAAAGCCCTCAACGTGCGCAAGCGTACCACCACCACGGGAAAGGCGCGCGCTGAGAGCAGCGCTCTGGAGATGGTAAAGGGGACCTTCAAGCAGTAGATCCCAGAAGCACGTACCATTAGCTCCGTGGGAGAGCAAATGAGATTGACCACGGAGATGGTCTGGTTCCGCAGTTTATCCACATCTCCTCTCACTTGTCCTTGACCGTAATATACTCTCCTCCCGACTACTCGGGCAACTGATTTGCCGAAGAGACATCATGCGCTTTTCACTGGTAAGACCTCGCAAAGATAAACTTGTCACTGATGATACTTGCACCTATGCCACAGAGATGGAGACGGGTGACAGTGAGTATCTCATTGGCCTGGCCTCGCGAAGATGAGCTTGTCAGCTATGATATTTGCACATTGGCCACAGAATTAAAGGCATGCAATAGCGAGTATCTTACTGGTAGGACATCGCGAAGATGAGCTTGTCAACAGTGGTATTTGCGCATTGGTTGTGGGCTTGAAGAGATGCTACGGCGAGTATCTCACCGGCAACATTTCGCGAACTTGAAGCTACTGCTGATAATAACAGCACTTACATCGCAAAAACAGAGACATGTAGTAGCGAGTATCTCACTGGCAGAACCTCGAGAATGTAAGCTTGTCGCTGATGATATTGGCACATTGGCCACAGATATGAAGGTATGCAACAGTGAGTACCTCACTGGCAAGACTTTGGGAATATGAGCTCATAGCTGATGGTATCATCTCCTTAGCAACAGAGAAAAATAGATGCAACGGTGAGTATCTCACTGGTAAAACTTGCGAGAAGCAGGCTCAGAGCTGATGATACTTGCGCTTGAGTGATCGAGGCAGAAGCATGCAGCACTCGACATCTCGATGGCCACATCGCCATGAGATATGCCTGTAGCCGACGGTAGATGCACAGCAATAAAATGAGATGCATTATACTCGAAGATGAAGTCGGTATATTACTTAGTAAAATGTTCCGGTATCGCTCCGGCGTCAATGGCCATGACGCCATCTTCATGTAAACATCGATTCCAATCCGCGACCGCATCAAACGCCAAACATTACGATCCGCCTTCACCAATACAACAACAAATCACCCCAAAAATGGCCTCCCTCTTCCTCCGCTCCGTCCGCGCCACCGCAAACCCTGCCTTCACCACCCTGCGCGCCGCCAAAACGCCCACGCTCCGCCGCTTCCTCGCCACGCCCGCCGGCGAGCAACCTCGTCTACGCATCGGCTCCGAAGCTCCCAATTTCCAGGCGAAAACGACCGCAGGCGACATCGACTTCCACCAGTGGCTCGATGGCAAGTGGGCGATTCTATTCTCGCACCCGGCGGACTTCACGCCCGTGTGCACCACCGAGCTGGGAGCCTTCGCTAAGCTCGGGGGCGAATTCGAGAAGAGAGGCGTGAAGATGATCGGTTTGGTGAGTTTGTTGCAATGATCAATAGATCATAGATAGAAAGAATCCCAGCTCCGAGAGCCCTTTGACTAACTATCCCCCCCACCCCCAGTCCGCCGACGACCTCACCTCGCACTCCGCCTGGGTCTCGGACATCAACGAAGTCAACAACACGACCCTCCAATTCCCCATCATCGCCGACGCCGACCGCTCCGTCGCCTGGCTCTACGACATGATCTCGCAGCAAGACATCGACCGCCTGGCTCGCGAAGGCGGCATCGCCTTCACCATCCGCTCCGTCTTCGTCATCGACCCTTCCAAGAAAATCCGCCTGACCATGATGTACCCTGCCTCGACCGGCCGGAACTCCGCCGAAGTGCTGCGCGTCATTGACAGTTTGCAGACGGGCGACAAGCAGGGTGTTGTGACGCCGATTGATTGGCAGAAGGGCGAGGATGTGATTGTGCCGCCGAGCGTGAGCACCGCGGATGCGAAGAAGAAGTTTGGCGAGGGGAATGTGAGGGAACTGAAGCCTTATCTTAGGTTTGCTAAAGTGTAGCAGAGGCTTTGCGTGAAGATGTGAGTGTAGAGATATATGTAAATTTTAGATATATACATGAAGGAATGTACATAAGCTGTGGCAAAAAAGGGGCCGAAAGTCCATATATACCTACAAAGATTGGACATTTAGCACCAAGACATTTATCTCCCATTGCCACTTCCGCCAGCAGTAGCCTCTTCTTTCTCATCCGATTCCTCGCCAGGAAGGAAGATCTCATGCCCGCTACCATTCCTAACCCAATATGCCGCCACGCAGCCAATGGACGCAACAGACCCAACGATCCACCACGCCATTCCTATCACACCTCGTTCCATCCATACACCAAACCACCAGCCCGCCAGGATCGGCCCAAGAGTGCGGAAAGTCGCTGAGCAGGCTTGGCCGAGGCCATGTATGGTTCCCAAGACCGAAGGATGTGGCGATGAGTTGTTGAGCAGGATGATGGTCGCTGGGAGGGCAAAGGTTCGTGCAGCGACTTGTAAGAACAACACAAAGGAGATGCCTAGCCAGACTGCGGCGCCAGAAGCTGGATCTGGAGCTTTGGATGTAGATGGTAGGAGCGCGATGTATGGTGCAAGGAAATACGCAGCAGGGAACAGGATCAAAGAGCCACGGAAGCAGCGCATGAGGCCGAAACGCGCATTAGCCCATGGGTACAGGAGGAATTGTAGAGCTACTCCAATGAAGCCGATGATGGCCATGGCGAAACCGATTGTAGGTGGCGGGAAGGCAAGACCAGATGCGAACTTGAACGCGCTACGTGGAGCGGCGTCGTAGTCTGCAGGCGCATCTTTGGGGACGAATGCGCGAGGAGTGGCAAGGAAAAGAATCCAAAGGTTCGAGAAAGCACCCATATGGAAGTCGAAGATGGCAATGCTGAGAAGTGTCCACAGCACGTTTGGTGTCCAGACGCGTCTGAAAGACAATCGCTGCATGGCTGGCGCTGAGTCGGCCTTTTCACCATTGGAATGCAGGCGTTCAAGCTCCAGAGATCCATTGCGCTCGGAAGTGCTGAGGAGACCCTCCCGTTGCACTTCCTGCAATTTACGGTATCCATGAGCTTTGGCATCCTTCATATTGGCATAAGTCTCCTGGATAAAGCGAATCGGCTCGAAGCGACGCTTGCCTTTCAGCGTCTCTTCAAGACAATAGTGTACAAGCAGAGCTTCGGCGAGAAGCAACACAGTGCAGAGCAGGTTAGGCAATGCATATGGATACTTCTTCATCCATTGAACCCCATCCGCCCCACCAAATGTGCTTCCCTCCGCGAACAGGCGAGGGAAGTTCTCCAGCGGTTCCGCAAGGATACCGCTCAAGATTGGTCCAGCCACGTTCGCAACATTGAACGCGGCTGGTAGTAGAAGGAATGCACGCGGGTGCCATGGTTTGGGTGTACGTTCTGCGACCATGGTGCGTGCCGATCCTACGGTGCCGTTGATCGCACCGCTCATAACTCTCCAGAAGACAGCTTGTCCAAAAGTTGTGCTGAATGCGACGCCAATGCATCCCAAACTTGTTCCAATCAATCCAATGTTCAATACCAACTTCCTTCCAATGCTAGGTTGGTCTGCAGCTCTTCCCCAAAGTATACTGGTAATGATTTGAGCAGCGGTAAATGCTCCTTGTAGCATGCCGGCCTGATGTGAAATTGTTCCGTCCGATAGCTCTGGGTTAAATGATCGTAATTGGTGAACCATATATGTCTGAAGCGCGGCCATCTGGAAGAAGTCGACGAATCGTGATGCTGCAAGGATAGCCAATTGGCCTTTGTTGGGCATGTTCGACCATGTTGGCGCAGGAGGTGGTATAGGTGTGACTGTTTCCACATTACTCGAGCTCGCAAGTGTCGGTGTCTTCGGCTCAGATCGCTGTCTCGTCAATGTGCCAGGCCGCTGCTCGTACGCCGTGCTCGACATGTGTCGAGTGTGTTTCGGTATCGGCATCGAGCCATTCTCGGCCGCTGCCAGCGACCAGTCGTCCTCTTCTCTCACAGCTCCTGCGGCGGCGTGGTAGTCTGTGTCGTCGTCGGCGATGTTGAGGCCATCTGTGCGAGAGGATCTGCGGTCAGCAACACTTCGGCGGCCAGGCTTATAATCGTCGGCACGAAAGGAGTCCGAACCATGACGTTGGCGCAAGTGGCCCGAAGCGTTGCGCTGGTGGGCCAGAGACGCAGACGCCTGCCGCTGGTGTGCCATCGCAGTACCAAGGGAACACGGCGAAAGGCGGCGGCAGGCGAATGTACAATGCGGGACGACTCCCGCTGGTGGTGGAGGTGGGGTGACTTTTGGCCGAGCGAGGGAGATGGAGGGTCAGAGGCAGAGAGGCAGGCAAGCAGAAGAGGCTTGCGTGATCCGGGGAGAGGGCTTCTGGCAGAGTTCGAGAAGAGCTTGAGCAAGAAGACACCACAATCACCACCACGTGAAGATGGAACGGCCAATCGTTCTCGGAGCAGTCGCCGCGGCCGGGTGTGTGAGATGAAACTGGACGGGAGATAGATAGCCTCTACGCCGGCAGAGGCTGCCAAGCGATTGTTTTATACACTTCCCTATCACCACGCCGACGATGTTGAAGATGCAGCACCACTCGCAAGTGGACGTGTCTGAAGGAGTCGTTACTCTCAGAGGCGCAGGCTCACGCGTCCGATGTCGCCGTCCTTCAAATACCCGTTTCGACTGCCACGAACGCAAGCAAAACGACGCGTGTAGACGTGGAAACCCTCAGACGCAGACGACGCAGCGCAGACGTACTTTACCCGACGCCGCCCACAAGAGCGCTCAGTCGCACGGAGATGGCCTCCGTCTCGCAGCAAACGCTTGTCCAGAGAATCGTCGCAGCTGTGGAGCGCGAGGCGGAGGGGTATCAGGAGGAAGAGTGCCGACGTCCATCTTGGCACCAGAGATAGAGAGTTTTCGAGAGCGAGCGAGGGCAGGGCTCAAGGGGACGAGCGAGCGACGTTGAAAGACCGACCACGCCACGCATCGGACTGGGAAACAGACTCCTGTGCCTTCATCGCCTAATCTAATGATCGTGTGGCGCTCGCTAAAGTAGACCAGGGGCGCAGGCACTAACTGTGTGCCGGCGTCGTCATCAATATAAGCTGAATCGCACGGAGACGGCTTCTATCACATTTGGTATATGCGTATGCGTACACGTCCATGTGAGGGCTGGTGAAGAGCCGATACCTACTACTGATCGCCCGTCGTTCGATGCTTGGATACGTACATTCTAGGGCTATCGCATGGCACGTGCCGACTGGCTCGCGCATTCACAGGTTTGCGCCGGAAGAGATATGTACCGGCCACGTAGGAGGGGAAGCGGCATCGCTGGAAATTGAGATTGCTGCGAGATGTACTGTTTGGGAGAGTGACAGCCGCAAGGAGAGCGACATCGCACAGCCAGACGACGAAGTGAAGCAAGGGAAACACATCCAATCTGTCAAAGAATATACCCATCAAGGGCCTCAATACATAATAGTAGCCATAACGCTAAATGGCTAAAGGATAGCTAGAAATGCAATATGCAAATGCAATAGACATGATGATAAAGGAAATGTTTGCCGTCAAGTGTGTGTGTGCAATGTCTTCTTCTTCTTCTTCAACCATGCCTCCAATTCTCATCAGACTCAGGCTCCTTCTCTTCCAATCGAGAATACCGTCCGAGAACTCGACTGCCCAACTCCGTCCTCCCGAGTCCTTGACGGATCTCGTACGCACGCTCTGTCAGCCATACTGGCAGAACGCTCTTCTCGTCGTGCCCTGGTTTGTCACTGCCCAGAGTTCTCAATCCCACGATGGCAATCACGCCTAGTGCGACTAGTGCGGCGATTGCTATTGCGATTATCGATCCTAATTGCAAAGTTCTGTGCACGATGCTATTGGGCGAGTCTTGGTAGTAGTGCGTTGTGTCAAACCCGCGGTTGGGAGACAGGAACCGCTGATCGACTTGCACGCTCACGTTGTACTCCGTGCGATTCTCATCAGGTGTCTTCTCTGCAGTGTTGCAGCCACGGTTGTCGCAATAATTGACCAAGCCGGGAGACGGTATGAATGTGCGCTGGGTCACAGAGCGTTCGAGAGCACGGCCGTAGATATCAACGGCTTCGGCGTACGTCCACAGTGCAACGGCAGGGAAAGCGTACTCCGTTTCGAAGCCAGTCTTGGTGGCGTTGCCGATCAGCTCGAATGTGCCTGAGGAGGAGTTTGAGGCGTAGAAGTTCCAGCTGTAGACTTCGGTTGCGCCGTTCCAGGAGACGTAAAAGCGCATGCCACTCCTGCGGTTGCCGATGCGCGAGTATGTCCATAGCGCAGGTTTGGTGAGTGGTTGCGCGGTCCAGTTATACTTGTTCGAACGATAGATCATAACGTTTGACGCGCGCTCTGCGACTTTGGCGTACATGACAGGTGTGCCATCCGAAGTATGTTCTGAGAAGTAGGCGTGCTCGCCCCATCCGATGTGGCAGTTGCCGTCGGGCAGAAGTTGCATGTTTCCTTGAGATCCAGAAAGAAGACCGCCAGCTTTTTCCGGAGCGCCCCACTGAGCAATCTTGGTGGCAGTGTTTGCAATGTGATCCAGAGAAATGATCCATCCGTGAGAGAACTTGCCAGTCGAGTTGAAAGTGTTGCTTCCGTTGTCGTAGAAGGATAGAATCGTGTGAGTCGTGTTCTCGTATACCCAGCGAGCATGGTGTTGGTATGAGAAGTTGAAGTTGGTCTGCTCGAAAGTCGGGTTGTTGCCGCCCATCTCCCACATGATCGATCCGTCCACGCCAGAAAGCTTGTAGATAGCGCTGACGTGGCGCGCAGAAATGAGGTAGTCGCCGTCTTCGTTCTTGTCCACACTGTTAATGTGGAAGTAGTCCCAAGGCGATTGTTCGTGAAGGCCATCACCGCTGGTGTCGGTAGACGACGGGAGAGTCCAGCTCATGCCTGGGTCCACGTGGTCCAAAGAGCGCCACTCAAACAGCACATTGCCAGTCTCAATATCCACTTCCTGGAACACTCCTTCCACAATCCAACCCATTCCATTCTGAATATTGAACCTCGGGTTAGTGGTAAGATCGTACTGCCTAGGCTGGTAGACAGTCATAAGCGCCGTAGTTCCATCGGTATAAGGCGTCATCTTGAACTCGTGCATGTCGCTGCTGGCGCCCGCGCCAGAGCTCTCGATCGTCTTGACTATCCTGTAGTTCTTGTCCATAATCACGCCGTGTCCTCTTGCAAAACCCTGGTGCTGCTCTCCTTGGAAGTAGCACAAATGGTCCTCTCCCTTGTACTGGCATACTCGTGGTGTATGCGCCGTCTTCGGCCCCGAAGAGCCAGCGCCCGACCAGACCAGATTGCCATAGTTGTCGTAGATGTAAGGTCCAGGATCGAGGTTTCGGTAAGGAGCGAAGAAGATGTAGCCGGGCGTCACGAGCTCAGGACGGAGGATGGCGAAGTCTATTATGGGTGCGTGTAAATCAGGTCGCTGTGAGAAATCGCAGAGGTCAGCATGTATAGATAATAAAGTTGCAAGTCCTTCCCGTGTCCACTTCTTTTCTCGTATTGTCGACCCGCCTCCGCATTGTTTACTGCAGACCCCTAAAAGCAAAGCAAAGTTGTACCTACCGACTTGAACTGGTGCGTCGGACTCGTCTCGTTGTTCAGCTGTGCGCCGACACCGCTGCTCCCAAGAAGAGCCAAAAGAGACAGACCACATGCTGCTCTACGGACGAACGAGTCCCGCGAAGAAGAGAACCAAAGCATCGAATCCAAGAAATCCAAGAAAAGAGTGTGTATGAAATCACTATCACCGCAGTATGCAGCGCGGCAGGGAGTGGTATCACGCAATCGCAGGGCTCAATGTCGAGGCCAATCCTACGATCCGCTTATAATGTCCAAGAAAGATCGGCCTGAGAGAGAGCGATAGGCCGTGCGTTCTGGTAGAGCGAAAATATATAAATGAATGTGGTTGCCGTCGGTTTCGACGTCCGGTCTGAGAGAGAGTTGTGTTTGTGTCTCTCTTGTCTCAGGTCTCAAATCGCGAGTATGATTTGGCTTTCCCAGGAGGATCCCGAGCGGCTAAGGCGTTCTCGCGTACAGAAGACGCACGGTTGCAGAAGCGTAAGGCGAACACGTTAGTAGCGTCCAAGAACTGATAGGCGATGCGAAGGTAAGGTTGCCGGAATAGGGGATCTTTGTTGCTAATTGAGCACATTCGAGAAGAAACTACAGTCGACAGCTCAGCAATCCGTTCTTCAGACGCGCGCACACCCGCCCACAGGATTCCAGTGCTCTCCTGAATGATGGATACCGAAACAGAGGCATCCACCCATCATCGACCGCCGTTGCCGGGCCCCTCTCGCCAGGCCGCGCAACCATCAGCGTCGATGTACCTTAGCCGTTACATTCGACCAAGGAGCAGACAAACAAGGCTCCACTCGTGTCTCCTCCCTAGCCGCAACAAATCCTTGGACCCCTCGGAGCCCTTGTTGTCGTCCCCAGAGGGCTAGCTAGCTAAAGCGGCCCCCGTCCACAGAGGCAAGCCCTACGGTTAGGTTCCCGTTGGCAAGCACCGGGATCGCGGACGCCACGTTTCCGACAGATTTCTGGTGGCGTTGTTTTGGCGCTGCTCACGCGGTTTGCTCTCGCGCCCGCCCAGCCGGAACTGGCTTTCGCTGCGCCGATGAGTAGGCGGAAGGGCTTCATGCAGGGGGTGCGGCATTGTGCCAACTAGGCCGGCGCGGCCACGACACGGAAGAAAGTTCTTCTTTATGTTCTACAGTTCTGGCTAAAGCGCGCGCGCAACGCAAAACGACCAGCGTTGTCCCGAGGTTGATAGGGTTTTGCTGTCGGCATCCATAGTTGCACCAGACACAGCAAACATGCGAAATCACCATTGAGATGCACACGCATGACAGCTGTTCAGAACGAAATCCTCACCGGTCAGCACGCCGAGCTCCAAGTCTCCCCAGGCGCCCTTGGCAAGCAGCGCAATCGCAAACGAACACGATGAACGAAAGTGGTCAACTCGAAACGGTGCGCCGGTAGGATTTTCAATCAATCAATCTATCGGGCCCGGCCGTGTTGGGCCAGTCGCGAAACGAACGTGGGGCTCTACCATGTCGTGCAGATGTCCATGACTCTGCGCAGCATCATCAGCCGTTTTGTCTCTGCGAATGCTGGATAAATGTACCTGCGGCTGGACAGAGTGATGATGTGTTGAAAGCTGCGAATATGCCGTCTTCCGTGTGCGCAAGCTCGAAAACATGAATGCTATTGTTGCCGCTGCGCACTGCATGTGAGATGTGCGAGGCCCGCCACGAGGCGGGTCCCACGATTCTCAGCGTGAGAGGTACATGTGCATGTACACCACCGCCATTGAGGATAGATACACGTACACAGGTGCGTGTGTGTACAGTGTACGTGTGTTCAGAGTTGTACGCAGACTAATCCGCAAGAGCTGTAGATACCTACGTACACCACATACGTTCGCCTGTTGCCACAGGCGCTCTGGCTCAAGCTTGCCCTTTGGCAGTGTATTAGGGCATATAGTATGGTGGAAATGACTTCGCGAGGATATCGCATATGCCGAGGCAATGCGACATGCTCATCTAAGAAGTCTAGGATGGTGAATGTCTGTTGGTGAACAATGACAGATGCAATTTTTAGATGTATGCTATGAGGGCCTTCTGAGACCACTTGCACTCTCTCGTAAGTTTCTGTCTTTGGTTAACGAAGCAGAAACGCCGTCTAACCCCCCAATATGCAATCGACGCCTTTGTGCTTCCTGCACTGATGGCGTGAATGAGAATGTACCACTCCGTAACACCTGTAAACGCCCGTCTCCTCCTGGAGCTTGTAGAAATAAAAGCCGAGGTAAAGCAAACAAATCAATCCCAGTGCAGTCTCCTATGACCTGCGGCCGAAGAACCTCCTAACAGTCATGGTGGCGCCGAAGACAACAGCCGCAAGACTGCCGCCGACAACAGCAGCGCGGAAAGCGACGTTGAGCATTTGCATGCGGTTACGCTTGCGGCAGCGGTCGACAAATCCGTCTGTGTCGTTGGTGCGAGGGAACTTCCTGCCTTCGGGTACGGGCACTTCGAGGAAATCGCACAGTGGCTTCCAGCCCTCGCCCATCTTGTACTCGAGCAGGTTCTCTGCGGGTACGAGCGAGCGGATCTCGGCGTAGTATTCGTTGAAGCGACGCTTGCCGTTCTTCTCAAAGTCGCCTTCCCAGAATTCGGTCCAGAATTCTGTTGAGAGGATACGTTAGCCCATGTCCAATAGATTGTGAATCCAATGCCGAATCAAACTTACTGCTAAGCATAGGCTGGTACATGCCAGCAGCCCAATCGAACTTTCCGACAGCCTTGAGCTCAGGCTCTGTTGCGCGCCAGTGTACAGTCTTCATGGTGCTTGCGTGCCAACTGTCAATGTCCCGGGTAGTAACCAGGACTTTGGCGTCGGGGTATGCCTCAATCAACTCTTTTGCGAAAGCGACAGCAGGCCAGTCGCAAACGGCCTGACAGTGGCCGAGGAGCTGGTCCCATTGCTCGCGACCGAAAGTTCCCTTGCCGTCGTATTTGGAAGCCAGTGCGTCGGACCACATCAAGCAGTCAGGAGGGTTCTCGACAGACGCGGACATCATGTGGTAGCAGTCGTCGAAGCCGAGTTCTTGGAGAGCAGTGCGGAGGGCTGTTCCGATACATTGTTAGTTTCCAGTTGTGCGCAGAAGTAAGGTTGCGGTATTGCTACTTACAAGCAGTGCCAGTGCGACCAAGACCTAGTGCGAGGACACGCATGGGCACGACACGGCGGCACTCTCTGCGGTTGATGTCCGTGTCATTTGTGAAGATGTCGGTGATGGGCTTCGGGGTGTAAGGTTGGAAGGCCATTGTGATGTTGTTGTGGAGGGTTGGTTGTGTCGGGAGGACTGTCTTGTCGATATCGCTCCGATTGGGGGAAGTATGTTTGGGTAGCAACAGAAGACGGATGTGCAAGCGGTGTGATGCGACAGGCCTTGGTGCAGAGGTCAATGGGTGGATGCCGAGAAAGTATGGAAGTAGGCTGGGCACAGAGGGGAAGTGCGGGAGGTAAAGGTAGGTTGGCAAGAAGCGAGTGAAGTAGTGGTACTGTAGTGGTAGTGGTGGTGTAGCGATTGACAGTATTAAGCTTCAAGACGAAAACGAAGAAGGGAAGCAGCGGTATGTCGGCGTGAAGGTCGACAGTTGCCGGCCAGCAGCAAGATTCAATCTCAACTCAACTCAACAACACGACTCGCGATTGGCATGATGAGGCTCGATAGGGTGAAACGGGTCGCAATGCTGCTTTGCCTCTCCTCCAACAAGCGTGCCGTCTCCACTCTCCGCGCCCCCTTGCAAAGGAGAAGGAGATCGATAAATTCTGGGCAAGCCACGCGCTTCTGAACACCACGCTAGTGCAGCCGCGCACGTTGTGGCGGCTTGGCGAGTCATTCATTCAATCAATTCTCCATCTTCCGTGACGAACGTGCAGGCGGTATATGCAGCCACAATCTCGGCGCGTGAAGATGCATACACGATGACGACTGCAGAGTTTCTCGCATCGGGATGTATCGACGACGTCCTCAGACAACAGACTACTACACTCCAGAGATACTCCCCACAGCATACAGTACAACAAAAACCCTGCTCACCCTGAACCAAGCACCGCAAGCGCCAGACATCCAAACACGGCCCACGCTCCGAGGCTCTGTTGGCCGTGGGAAACTCCGCGCAAGCACAAGTTCACTGCTCCAAAGCAGCTCCACCTCGTTGCTTGAAAGCCCTAAGCAACCTCTTCAATACAGTACCTCCTACACAGATAGCAACGCACGCCTGCGTACGCAAGTCACCATAGATGCTTGCGTACTCGTGCCCACGAGTATAGCGGCGTCGTCTCATAGCTCGGAAGAGCATTCATCCTCTCTGCATCACTGCACACCCACTGAGAAGGCTGGTGGTTCTCCCAAACTTACCCGAATCCAGTAGCAGCAACAGCAACAGCATCACACAGACTCAACAAAGTGAGACAAGTTGATCATCACAAATGTAGCAAATACACACGTCCTGCGGGTCCACCGCACAAAACATCAGGAATCAGGACGTATCGGAAGAATTCATCAAACCCAGCAGTCCCAATAAAATCCCGAAACACCCCAAAAGCCGATCCCGGCTCCTACGCAGATCAAACGTTCAACACGTCGTCAGGCCTTCAGGCTGAGACACACACGCAGCGGTCGCAGAGCAACAACAGCCGGACCGGCGACAGATAGAGAGCTCGAGCCATGCGTACGTAACTGCGTCTCACGCTCCAACTGTACTGTAAAACTTAACAACAGTGGGTAGGGACTAGATTCAGATCTGCGTTGCGATATCAAACTACTCTATATGTGATGTGGGTCTTTCGAGCAAGACCGCTGTCATGATTTTAATGTGTGGGTTTCGGCGCATTGATTTGGTTGGACATTTTTCGTGTGTGGAAGCAAAGACATAGGTTTGTTGTAGAGACATGCAAGAAGCAGCGCAAATACCAGAAACAATTCTCCAATATAGACACGTAGTACAAACACGCAGGTCATGCTTTTCTCCATTCAATTCTCAGGGGTATCCTACTCTTCCAACCAAAGACATGCGCGAAACTCGAAAGCTGCCTGTACCCTCGAACATTGTGCTTCATGCTATAATGCGCATAAAACAATGATCAAAGCCACCTCACCAGCAAAGCCCCACTCATATCCAATACACACAAATGTACCGACCGACCCAGCGATATCGCAATGCAAAGCAAAATGCCTACTCTCGTCAAACACATAGGAATAGCAAAAACTATTTCCTCGCGATCACTTCAAGCCGAAGCCCTCACTCTCCTCCACCGCGCCCCAAAGCTTAGCCTCCAGGACTGCTGGATTTGGATAGCGCCACAGCACCAGCATATTGAAGCACGTCCTCGCAATGGGATAGCGCGCTTGCTCCTCGCTCGTGGTACGTATGCCATCGCCTCCACAAACGATCCTCAGCACAAGACTCGTCGCACCCACCGCAGGAATGCGATCCGAGCCCGTGATGAACGTGAGCAGCTTGCGTTGGCGCGCGGGCGCAGCTGACGCGAACGCCGCCCAGAACCACCTGATCACAGGCTCGTTCTCGGTGGGGTTCGGGAGCAGGAGGTGAGGCGGGAACGGTTGCTTCCAGTTTTCGTGAACGGCGACGGCGCGCAGGGAATCTACGTTGAGGGCTTCGTCGGAGCCGCGGACGAGGAGCTCGATTTCTTCGGCGCGGAAGAGGCTGAGGGCGTTGCCCGCGCAGACGGTGAAGAAGCCACGCTTGAAGGGCTCGAATTGGCGCGCGACGGCGCCGTCGAGGAGATAGCGGGTGTAGAGGTCGACGAATTCAGCACGGTTGGTGTTGGTGACGGGTGTGTTTGCGCCGTTGGATATCAAGGGGTGGTCGACGACTGTGCCATAACGCTCGATGGGGACGACGAACGACCAGCAGTAGGTAGATTCGACATCGCCTGGGAACTCGAGCAGCTGCTGCAAGCCGGCGGCCAGCGAAGGCCGGTACTCGGCGAGATCGGCGATGGTATAGGTCATTTGGCCCTTCGTGCCTGTGATTGAGGTGATGTTGCTTGCCGCGGCACTGGATGGAGCAGAGGCTGGTGCAGATGCGAGTAGCTTGCGGAACGCAAATGGCGGTAATGCGACATCGAGGATGGTGCTGTTGTAAATCGCCAGACCTAGTAGTGCACCGACGAGGTAGTACTGGTCACTCGTCTCAAACGTGTTTGGGTTGAAGTAGCAAGTTCTGCTCTCGTCGTCGTAGACAAACAAGCCGTGGTCTGCATCAAAAACTTCTCGTGCGACCATCAGGAACCATTCTTTGCGAGGCCCGCCCGCATCGACACCTTCTTCGCCGGCAAAATGCACACGGAGACCTTTCTTGAGCTCGTCCTGTCCGGCGCCGACGGCCTCGCTGATTGCACGCAACGAGTCGTCGACCATGCAGTCTCTGCGAACTTTCAGGTGAAAGTATCCATCGATTGCCCGTTGGCGGATGACTTGGTCAAAGTACGCTTCGCGCGCCTTGATCTCCATCTGTCTGCGTGCATCGTATTCCAAGATCTTGATCTTCGCGCCCATGCTCAAGAAAAGAGGGAATTGGCAGAATGCGAATTTCTCCCGTTTGCTTTCCCACACCTTGAAGTCGGCTATCAGGTCATGATAGTCCAGTAGAGTGTTGTAGAAGCAGCTCGTATGCTGCAGCTGGCCGCTTCGGCGCGCCTTGTCTTGAGGCAGCACCACGCCTGCGCTCTCAAGTGAGGTTTCCTCGCGGCGCTTGCCCTGCCATACATTGTTTGCCGCAAAGAGCAGACTCATGACCTTCGCGGCCACCTTGGCTTGCCAATCGTCCGCCCATTCGGTCTCTTGATCGCTATCATCCGGTCTCTTCTTGACACTTCCACTCAGTCCCATCGCTGCATGGAGCTGAGCTGACGTATTCATGGCACCGCCGCTAAGATCCGGTATCAGCCCGCCGTCGGCTGCATGACTCTTTCTACGAGGTCTGTTTGCGCTGCGGGCAATTCGATGCGTCACGAAAGAAGCGACAAGGTCGATCGTGGAGACCAAGTGTACCTCGTCGAACCTTGTGAACCAGGTGATGAGATATCGATGGCAAGTATCGGATGCGTTCGCCATCAGACCGAAGATACGCTTGAGAATGCCTGAGTGAGCACTGCCCTCTCTTGGTGGACTCCTGAGTGGGGACGTGGCTCGAAGTCCATCTTTGAACCTCGCGGAGTCTGCGCGATTGATTTGTCTTGCTGCTCCGGAGACATTCCGTTTTGGCCTCTTCGAGGGATAAAGTGAGGGGTTCGCAAGAATGATCAAAAGGAAGCGCACTTCGGAGGGCTCCTGTAGTGGTCTGGTGGGCCGCTTGAGCAGGTTCTCGGTAATCTTTAACAGAGCCCTGACGGCATGCTCTCTTGCTTCTGCCAAATCTTCCTCAATCTCATTCAGATTAGCAGCTCCTTCGATGCCTGCTTTACTGACTCCAGAAGCTGCTGGAAGTAGTACATCAACCTTCTGCCGCCATGTTTCTCCCGCTGAGTGCACCGTCCGGTACCAGGTTGACAGCTGTTTCCAGTTGATATTCGGTGATTTGCTGGATACCGGTTTCGAAGAGCCAGAGCCGCCTTTGGTGTTCCTGAACATCCTCTCTGGCTGATCCTTCTCGCCTCTTCCGGCTGCCCACCAGCTGCCATTTTCTCCAATGTCCCCAAGCAAGAGCATCTTCGCATCTAGCTCACTGAACATGTTTACTGGGCTGGGCATGAATTTGTCGTCCATGGGCTCCGGAGGCGGTGTCACAATATGACTTTCGCTCTTGGTGCGACCTTGAGGTGCGGGACGAATTGTACTAAAGCTGGAATTCAGGCAATCGTAATCGCCAAACGTGGCCACCATGTAGTCTTCCAGTGGTCGGAAGATTGTTTTGACGCGGTCGTAGCGCTTACGTTGTTCGATTTCTTCGGGTGTCAGACGGGGACTCTGTTGTGGCCTTGGTTGCCGTTCTCCATTGACGGCAATTTGAGGAGCTGAGCTTTGTCGTAATGGAGGTGGCGGCATACGCCGCGCTGCATCTGTTGGCAAAGGAGGAGGTGGGGGTTTCCTGGTGGGTTGCGATGGTACAGGTTTACGAGCCAACGAGGGCGGCGCTGAAGAGCCTGTCGCAGAAGTCGGGTTGCTTCCAGGCGGAGGCGGTGTGTCAAGTCTAGTACCTGCGAACAAATCAAAGTCGTCAAAATCCCGAATAACGGCACTGGGTACAGAGCGAGAGGGCTCAGATGCGTCTGGTGGTGATGTAGAGAGAGGTGCATCTTGCAGTGCCGTCGCTGGCTTGCTCATAGTCCTGGTTGGCGCAGCCATGCAACGAGTAACATTATTCTCAGCAGGCGGAGTGGGAACAACATTATCCGGTCTCTTGGAGCTGGACGAAGGTTTTGGTTCAGCTCTTGGTCCTCCTACCCTTTCCTCGTGCCTTCTGCATCGATCCAGCAGATAGGCAGCTAGGCACTTCTCCTCGATGATAGCTATGGTCCGCTCTACACTTAATGATTTCTTCACGGTCCCGGGGCGGGCTGACGAGTTTCCACTATCCTTGCCGTTCCCACGGACTACAATGTCGTTCACAGTCAGGCAGCCCATGCAACGGAAGTGGCTCAGTTCTCGAGGCACACGAACGCGACTGCCACAACAAAAGCATCTGTGCGTGATCTTGCCATCATCCTCTTCGCCTTGCCCGAGCTGTTGTTTCTTCTTGTAACTTCCTGGCGGTAGAGGCCGCGTGCCCAAAGGTTGGTCCAAAACCGGCACGAGCGCGTCGTCCACGAGTCCATCTTCGTCGCCTACAGTGCCCAGATTTCCCGTGCTCCTTTTGCGCCCGAAGAATTTCGGCAATGGGTGTGAAGCGGTGCGATTATGCCTGCCAGGCGACGGCCGCGTTGGCGAGCCAGGGATAGCATCTGGGGCCCGAGGCAGTGGTTTGTTGTTGTTGTTGTTTGTGTTATTGTTGGTCGGATTACGCGGCGCGCTGTTGCTCGAGGACCCCGCTAGAATGCGAGACGACCACGGTGGAGGCATGGCGGCTGTAGCGAGGAGGCATCGCAATCCTTCGCGGCGATCAGAGGGGTCCTTGTCGGAGGGGGAGTGGTTGTTTTTGGTGAGCGTCGCCGATCTAGAGAGCTAACACGGTATTTGGATGAAGAGCCCAGTAGGTTCGGCCTCCCTGCAAGGAGTCGTGAGCTCTCGCAAGGTGCGTCGGCCGTTGCGGTCTCGGTACCTTCAGTCTGGCTGACGTCGTTTGCGGCCCCAAGGCTCCCAAGTCTCAATGATGGATCCTGCCCGAGGAACTCCCAACCAGAGTGGGCCCCACAGACGGAGTTGTGTTTCCGTTCAAAACGCGCGTCAGCCTTGTGAGCGATCGAGTGGTCGATGTGAAGTCAAGACTTGCAGTCCTCGCTGGGGTGAGGTCGGGTGAAGATGATCGTCAAGGGGAGTGGGTGTGCACGGAAGCCAAACAGAACTGCAAGCAGGTGCAAGTTGCAACTTCTCCAAGCTAGATGAAACGGGAACGTGGAAGGCACTGATCAGGAGATTTATTAGAGGACAGGCCAATTGTGTTGTCATAAAGTTGTTGGTCAGGGATGACAAGCATGTGCACGGTAATTCATTTACAGCTAGAGCTACTTTGATAGGGAATTTCGTTGCCCGACTGCAAGCTATTCTTGTATCATCAAGCGTTTCACGAATACGAAGGATCGTCGAGTTTACCAAACTTCGAACACGAGTCCCCGTGATCTCTATCTAGCAGCATCCAATGGTTTTCTCTTGTGTACCCGAATACGTATCATGGTCCATCGGACGGGCACAGCTTGGGGGTAACCATACAGGTCAAGATCAAGCCCTAAGGATCGTGCTGTTGATGTTAATAATGAGATCTTTACCAAACTTTCGCACAGGACATGTAGATCATTGAGAATACACTATGCGGTCCTTCGAAAGATGCGCATTCAACTTCACGGTCTTCACACACACTGATTAGACTTCTGATATCGCGTGGACATTGGAGAAATCGGGCGTTGAAGTCTTTTGTCAAGGAACTTTTGGGATATCAAAAAGAAGTCGTAAAAAACGCAGTAGCAGAGCTGAAATGCGGTTGAAAGTGGGCTTTTCATTTCCTCCCATGAGTACTAGCATACGCCCTGCAATGCAAGAGATTGTCGGGTTTGCCCAACCTTCAAGCCACGGCACACGCCAAAGACATTTGGGAGAATCGTAGCAGCTGGCAGCCCAAGCGAAACACAACAGACAAGATTGTCTGCTGAATCCCACACCTAACGAGCCGTCTATCTGTAGCGCCAGAGAGACAGGGTGTTCTGCTTCTTCCAGGTCTTCCTGCGGCCGGCAGAGGTGTTGTTGTACTTGTGACCACGGTTGATACCACGGGACTTCTTGCCGGTGGCGGTGAGACCGCGAGCCTCACGGTGCTTGTGCACGGGGTTGACGATCCAGTTGATGCGGGCGTCACGGCGGATGGCCTTGTGCTGGGGGTCGACGAGGATGACCTCGTAGTACTTGTAGGTGCTGTCCTGGTTGATCCAGTAGGAGTTAAGGACGCGGAGGTTGGCGCAGCGGCGGCCGACACGCTCCTCAGCGGTGGACTTGAGGGCACGCTGGTACTTGAGCTGGTTGATACCCTGGTTGGTGGGCTTGCCTATTCTTGTGGTCAGCACTTCTGTTCTGACAGGTGGTATACTGGACTCCATGCTTACCGTAGGTGGCACCCTTGGGGGCAGGGCGCTTGCGACCACCACGACGGACGCGGGCACGGTAGATAACGTAACCCTGCTTGGCCTTGTATCCCAGACGGCGAGCCTTGTCGGGACGGCTGGGGCGGGAAGCGCGGTGGATGACGTTCAACTGGCGGAGCTGTATGAAAGTACTCTCAGCAAATGTTCAACGAGTACCCCAAGACACAGACGAACGAAGCGTCTTATGTCGCTCTTTTTTCAGGTGTCGGTGTGTCGTACCTCCCAGCAGCGAACACGGAGCAAGAAGCGCATGACATCGCTCTGCTTCTTCTTCTGCAGCTCCTCGAGGTACTTGTGGGCGCCCATCTGTGCGAAATGCGATATTAGCCAATGCTCCAAATTTTGCGGAAGGCTGGAGTCGCGGCGGCGAGGAAGATGCGGTCGGCGGATTCGGTGTCGCAATCGTAGACTGTAGCTCCTCGTCGTGGCGGTCGGACGTACCTTGTCGGTATTTGGCGTGTATAGGTGGTGTCCCTTTGCTTGTCGTCGAGTCGAGCCCTTCCAGCAGTAGAATAGAAGATGGAGATTTCGTTCCGCTGGTGTGCCAAGTGCTGAGTGGGTCGCGCCTTCTGCGGATCGCCCCGCCCCGAAGTTTTGGAATGGACTTCACCAAAGCCCGCTTTCGCAACTTGGCCGCGCAAGTCGTACAGGCATCAGGATAAGAGATGTATCTACATTGGTAGATGCTTTAATAGACATTAATACGTTGTGACATCGACGGGGCTACATGTGGTTGAATGGCCACTTCTACACAGACTGATCCCTGTCTTGCATCAATCAGGGACACTTTCCTCTAGCGCTGACATTGAGAGGCGAGGGAGTTGAGGCTGTGTCTCAGCTGAGCTTTAACCAGGTTGCCCACAACATCCTGGCACGATATGGATGCAGACGGCCATTTGACGCCTACACTTGACGGAACGTTCTCGCCTTGATGGCCGTTCTTTTCAATTAAGAATCAATCCAGTTCAGACTCTGACACCTTTGGACTGTACGACGCCGTTCGTTGATCCCGGATCTGCCCACCATTCCTCAATATGGGTACGAATCATAGAACAGATACACCTTGTTTGTTGGGATGATGCTAACTTTGTTCGCAGTATACCGTGGCAAACCGTCTGCGGGATGCGAGAACTGCAGAAAAGCAAAGAAGAAATGCACCCTCGAACAGCCTGCATGCACTCGCTGTGCGAAGCTCAACAAGCAATGCTCTGGCTACCGTGATACGACCGGCCTACAGATACAAGATGAGACCCTCTCTGTTACCCGCAAGGCAGAGAGAAAGAATGCACAGGCTTCCCTCACGGTCACATCAGCCACGCCACAATCCAAGTCTCGGACTGCGACGCCTGCTCCAGATCGCATATGGAATGCTGAAGCTTCGAGTAGTCACAACTTCACGGACGACTCCAAAGTACCTGCAGCATATGGCATTGGTAAACGGAACACACCATCACTGCTGTCGACGAGATCTTCGACACCACTTGGCATTCCAACACCGAGAACGATACACAGCGAATCTTCTTCAAGCAGCGAAGGCACATTCGAGCTTCCGAGCGACGAAGACACTTACCTGACCGCGTCAAATAGTCACTCAGCACAGCATTGGCCTAAAGATTCGACGTTCACGATTGAAATGTCCTCATTACCACGGAATATCCTGCCCAAAGCTGACGAAATTGCCGTCTCGTACTTCTTAAATTGCTTCACTGCAAACGGCCAATGGGACCACATTCTCAACTATGCAGCACTTCCCAATCTGGACCCTTGTTTGACCTTGTCCATTAGAGCATGTGGCATGGCAGCATTCGAAAACATCAGAAACGTCCCACATGGTAGGGAGTGGTCTCGCAACATGTACCTCAAAGCCATTGGGTTACTGAACGAGGCACTACGAGATCCCAAACGTAGCAAGAGCGACGAAAGTCTCATTGCGGTGACCATGCTGAGTTTCTTCGAAGTAGGTAATTTGTCCGTCTTGCTTTTTCCATGTTTGCTGACATCGTGTTCAGAACCTGGTCTGCGATAGCAAGCAGTCAATCCAATCTTGGAAAGCACATATCGCTGGAGCTACGCAGCTGTTGAAGCTAAGAGGCAAGGCGCAATTCAAGACTTCTACTGGACGGGGTCTCTTTCGCGAAACGCGTGCACAAATCATGATAGCCTGTATCTGGGATGACCTTGAGCCTCCATCATTCCTGGTAGACTGGAACGAAGACTTGCAAGCAGGAGACGCCGACCCTGAATTGTTACGTCCTGCAGATGCGATCAGCGACATATGTTATGACTACGGCAAGCTGGAGAACAGGATGAAGCTCAATAACATCTCGGACGAGGACGCCATGACTCAAATCAACGAAATCGATACCCGCATGGTGCAATGGAGCATTGACACCCTAGCCAACGAGAGTCGATGGCAATACTTCGATCTCCAAGTCGATGACTCCCAACACGTGTGGAACGGTATGGTGCATTCGTACGTAGGCTTCCCCAGCCCGGGAGTGTGGAACATGTACCGTGGCGTGCGCATAATGGTTACGCGAACCCAAGAGCTGCTTGCGCAACGATTCCACCCGTCCCCGGCAGCCCGCCAAGCCCAACACTCTTACTTCCGTGCCATTCGCCGCCAGCTGACGGATGAGATTTGCGCAACTGTTCCAGTCGCTCTCGGCCATGCGCAGCCCGCCTTCTCTTCGCCGTGTGTGCTCGTGACAGCTTACAATTCCATCTGGCCACTGTTCTTCGCCGGTACATGCGTGCTTGAACGCATCGGCCAGAGCGCCGGCGACACATCATCGAACGCGGGTTCTTCGGCCGCCATGGCCCAGCTCGCCTGGATTTTAGGCCGCTTCGATTTCATTTCGCAGGAGGTCGGCTTACGTTGGGCTGATGGCGTGGCCGCGACGTTGCGTGGAGACTTCAAAATCCACGATAACATCATGCCAACACGACATGAACGAGAAGAGGTTGCTAAGACGCCTGAGCTGCAACGTATTTTGGATGACGGGCACAAGAGGCCGGCCTGGGTGGTGGATATCGAAGACTCCGGACGAGGGCCTAGGGTCTTGATCGAGGGTGACCGAGACCTACCGCGCGGTCCTGGCGGGTACAGGGACGCTGACGATGGGAGTCCTAAGTGGCTGGGCAGATTGACGGATGATGGTCAATTTAATTGCTGAACATCGTGATCACAGCTTATCACGTGAGCCATGCTATGGATAGCTGAGGCTATGTTTACCGACGAGCTCTGAGTGGAGTGATTGGACACCAGACCGTCACAATTTTTCGGATGATCTAGGAGAAGACTCCACCAAAATCATATCGATGTGGTGGGTGTTTATGGAGACCATGGAGGGGTCAAATGCACATATGGCGAGGACCACTTATCCTCCAGTCATGCATGCCGCCTCCTTAAACTTCTTTCAAATACATATCTTGAATGACGATGTTCTGTAAAAAAAGAGATATATGCACAAAAGGCAAGAAAAGAGTCCCGCTGTATTAATAAGTTAACATCCGCATCGCGGGTTCTATAAACGTTTACACAGAAGAGAAAGATGCAACGTTAGAAAACCAACTCAAGCCAACCGCCACAACGCTAAAACGCTACAGAAAGACAAACGTATCTCCCTCGTCACTGTTTACCTCACCGCAACACCCGGACTCACACTTCGATCCCTCCCATTCCCACCCGGACTACTATCTCTCGTCGCCGCTCTCCCCGGCGCCAACAGAGGCTCTCCCTCCGGCATCACAACCTCCGGCGCATGCGCACTATTCCTCTTCGACTGCGCCTGCGAAACGGCCAAGATACCTGCAGCTTCTGCGTTCTGTGGCGCTGGGGATTGGATTCTTGGCGGCGAACGCACGGGGTCGTAGAGCCAGGCGACTTCGGGGAATGGTTGTGTTGTGTTTTCTTCGACGGCTTTGAGGCTGCGTTTGCGCTGCTGGCGGCGGCGGAGGAAGAAGAAGATTGCGAGGGTGATGAGGACGGCGCCTGCGGCTGCGCCGGTTGCGACGCCGGCTATGGTGCCGTTTGCTTGTTGTTTTTGGGGGGTGATTGTTGGTTGTGAGCTTTCGGGGGCGATTGTTGAGCTTGGAGCCTGGCTTGTGGAGGTCGATGAGGTACTTTGAGATGATGTCTGAGTGTTTGAAAGGATCGGAAGAGTGGCCATTGTCGTTGGTCGATGCTGTTCATGTGATTCCGTTGGCCGCGAGGTGGGGTGTGAGGTAGGGCGTGATACAGGCGAAGATGTATGTTCTGTTGGGCGATGTGAGGTAGACCGTGTGTGCTCATCCTGTTGAGTTGCTGGCCGTGCCGTGAATCCTGAAGTCGGTCGTTCGCTTTCCGAAGGATGTCTTGAACTTTGTGGAACAGGTTCGGACCTTGATGTCGAAATTATGGCAGGTCCGTTCGAAGGTAATGAGGCTGGGCGTGTTGTGGGATTCGACGAGGCCGTTTCGCTGGTAGCAAATAACTGTTGTGTGACAACGTTGAAGCCAGCCTCTATTGATGAGGCCACATCACTGGGAAGAGCAGCGAGTAGTACTGAAAGAGCATTCTGCGTGGCCTCTGCAGAGCCTACAGCAGACATGGTCGAGACCGGTTCTTTCGACAAGAGAGCAGTGGGCCTAGACAATGTAGCAAGCTGTTCAAAAGCTAAGAGAAGATTCACAGGTCCAGCGGTCGATTGGGTAATGGCAGAAGTAGTTGCAGGTAGGAATCGATCAGTGCCGGTAGGCAGCTGGGAGGATAATACACTTGCATGCCGAGAGAGTAGGCCGCTAGATCCTCCAGGCACTAGGTCCAAAGGTCGGGCACCAAATAAGGAACATGACTGCGGCTCTACACGCACGCATGGCCGACTTATCGCCAAGGTGATAGCACCACTGGGGCGGGCTGTGTGCAAGGCTGACTGTAGCACGGAGGGGGAGTAATCGTCCGTGCTTTTGGTCTGCGAGTGCCTCTCAGCTTCGGACAACACAGTTTCCTGTGATGATATTGCCGATGTTCGACAATAGTCCTTTGTTCTGGAAGAAGATATGGAAGTCGAACTCCGTACATCCCCTTGCAATTTGTCAGTATCGTTATTCAATTGTGTCGTGGACAGCGACATACAGTGTATCGTCCCTGCGCTTACGAAACCCTTCAAATAGATCCCCAACAGGAAGATGCACCCGATAACATGCAGCATATTCAGAGCTATTGCGTAAGCGAGAATTGCGGCAAAAGGTGACGAAAGCTTGTGCCTGAGTGCGGCGAGCGTGAGATGATAGCCGGACTATGTTATACGATCCGGCGAAGTAAATACATAGGGGGAGTGATATGGCACCTAGAAAGAAAGAGACCTTGTACTTGACCTGGTTTACCAACACAGTGAGTCTCATGGTGAGAAGGCGGTGCTCGACAGTCATGGTAGTGTATTAATACTTCGACGCGCAGTCGAAAAGTAAACGCAGGTCTCGCAGATGGACGACAACAGCAGTGGTTCGTGAGAGGCCGACCCGAGTACCAGATACCCACAGTCAGCCTGCAGGAGAGTGTTGCTAGTCGTAAATATAGCACAGTCTACTATTGGGGGCGGCGGCCAAGAGGCGCAGTCCCGGTCCCTTGGATCCTGCAGGTGTGCGTGGGGTGATCTGCCACACAAAACGTGACAATAAGCTGTGCCTTGCGTGCAGTTTAGATTAAATGCATATATCTTGAGCACAATGGCAAAGTCGAGACTTGTTGTCAGGAAGTGCATATGGGTTTGTGCTCATCGCTGCTGCTATGGCGACGTCTGGTGGTGGGACATTTCGCTGTCGCTGCTTGGGCGTGTGATGGTGCTGTACACTAAAGTTTGTCAACAGTATCTCAATGGCATGCCAGGCTATATCACATCCTATCAGTGATGAGAGTGGTATACTGGCTCTCTGACACAGTGAGGTGTTCTGGAATGTATTTCGCTGGTCTACATAGTATAGGTCCCTGAGCAACTGCTGCAGGCAAAATTGGTGAGACCGTTGTGAGTTCGAACACATGCACATATATGTTACCGTATGTAAATTTATGCTCTGGGACTTCACCCTAACCCTGTTAACCCATTCTTCTCAATTCCAAGCTTCAATGTGCGCTTCTTGTTTGTACTTCTGGAGATGTACAAGCAGATAAATGTATTGACGTTGATTATGTATTTACCATTTTGGTTGCACCGGAACTATCTGGATCCTACTGCGTTTTGACGGACTGCGTACATGTACTTGTCTACCTTCGAGGCGTCCACAAAAGAGTCACACGAGATCCCAACTCCCGATCGTCGACACACAACGACTGGAGACACATAAACCTGGAGTGAGAGGAAAACATCAAATCGATCGCACTACAAGGCTAAGCTCCTCAAAACAAGAGAGGTCCAAGATGCCAAGCGATGATCTCACCCATCTCGTGATCTAGGTTCAAACTCCGTACTAATTCCCCAATGACAAGGCGAGCAGTACGGACTTTGAAGCCAAACCGCCAATCCGTCTCCTCAAGTCTTCAGCTTGCCAGCACGTGGAGGAGGCACGGTGAGCACTCGCTTGCATCCTCCAGAAGGATGCATATCGATCGAGTGCAGTCCATGGAGTCCACCTCTCCATCACCATTTACTATCTATATACTGGTCTTTCCGATGGTCGGATAGCACGGCTGAGTCGTAAGTGCCTCATTCAATGCACGGCCAGAGTTCGCTAGCAGGGTGAGATGGCCACTTGCTGGCAGTATGTTGTATGCGACCCGCCATACGAGCTCGAGCCTTGCACGTATTTGCCGTCACTGCCGCCTCAACCACTGCCATCATGATCGGAATGGCGGGTCGTCGAGCATGCTTTGACAAAACTCCGCCTTCGACCACTCCAAGTCGCGCTCCTCCACATGGACAACTCCACTGCTCCATCCCTTCCCCGTCCGGCGATGATCAGTGCGCTCCCATCTCCATCCACTCCCGAACTCATCGCTCCACCTGCTGAACCGCTATGACGACTGGTCACAAACTCACAGTCCACGCGCAAGTAGAATGCCGTCTGATGGCATGGAAACAGAAAGTATTTAAGGCATTCGCATGCAGCCCGTAAATCGAGCACCACCGTAGGTTCGAGCCATCTCGTTACTTTCGTGCCTGCATCTCTTCAAGATGCGTTCTATCTCATCAGCTCTTTTGCTGGTTGCGACCACCGCACTAGCTCAGGACGGCGAAGATTTCTCCAACAGAGGCAACTTCGGTGCTCCGGTCCGTTTCTATATACACATCTCGCTCGTGGGGCTCAAACTGACGCACCGACATAGTTCCCCAACACCACATACCCTGAGTATGTCAACGACAACCCTGTTGTCGCCGCTGGTAGCAATAGCCACCAGGCCAGCCCTCCAAAGTACCCTTCGCCATGGACGAGTGCGACCACCGACCCTTCCTGGCAGGACGCTTATGCCAAAGCTCGTGACTTTGTGAGCCAGTTGACTCTAGAGGAGAAGGTCAACCTCACCACTGGTACTGGATGGCAATTAGACCGCTGCGTCGGCCAGACTGGCTCCATCCCACGTCTCGGCTTCCGCGCTATGTGCCTTCAAGACAGCCCGCTCGGCATTCGCTTTGCGGACCTCGTTTCTGCTTTCTCATCTGGTGTCAACGTTGCAGCGACCTGGGACCGCGGTCTTGCATACGCCCAGGGTGCTGCCATGGGTTACGAGCACAGGAACAAGGGTGTCGATTACCAGCTGGGTCCCGTCGCCGGGCCTCTAGGCCGCACGCCTGAGGGCGGAAGAAACTGGGAGGGTTACTCTCCAGACCCAGTTCTCACAGCTGCAATGTTCGCCTCCACGATCAAGGGTATTCAGAGCCAGAATGTTATGACGAACCTCAAGCACTTCATTGGAAACGAACAGGAACACTTCCGCCAAATGCCCGAGGCCAATGGCTTTGGTTACAACATCTCCGAGCCAGCTTCTGCTAACATTGACGATGTGACGATGCACGAGCTCTACCTGTGGCCCTTTGCTGAGGGTATTCGCGCCGGTGCTGCTTCGGTCATGTGCTCTTACAACCAGATCAACGGCTCACAGGCCTGCCAGAATTCATACACTTTGAACCACTTGCTGAAGGGTGAGCTCGGGTTCCCCGGCCCCGTCATCTCGGATTGGCTCGCAACCCACTCTGGCGTGTCCAGTGTCCTTGCAGGTCTCGATATGACCATGCCTGGTGACTCAGACGCCTACAACAACGGTTACACTTACTTCGGCTCCAACCTCACCGTTGCTGTGCTCAACGGTACTGTTCCCGCATGGAGACTCGATGACATGGCGATGCGCATCATGGCTGGCTACTACAAAGTGGACGTTGAAGCAGAGGGAAGAAAGGAGACAAACTTCCACAGCTGGACGAAAGATACTTACGACTATGAGCATTGGTATGTTGGCAAGGGCTGGACTGAAGTCAATGAGCATGTCAATGTTCGTGCCGACCACGGTACTCTCATCCGTCACATCGGCGCTCGCAGCACTGTGCTTCTCAAGAATGTCAACAACACCCTTCCCCTCACTGGCAAGGAGCCCTTGACCACCGTCTTTGGTGAAGACGCCGGCCCTAACCCGCGCGGCCCTAACGGATGCGAGAACCGTGGTTGCGATGATGGCACTCTTGCTATGGGCTGGGGAAGTGGAACTGCTGAGTTCCCTTACCTGGTGACTCCTGACACTGCAATTCAGAACACCGTGCTCGAGAATGGCGGGTCCTATGAGAGCAGCTTCGACAACTACGACCTGGACACTATCGGTGCTCTTGCCAAGCGTTCCAACGTTTCTATCGTTTTCGCCAACAGCCACGCTGGTGAGACTTTCATCCAGATTGATGGCAACCTTGGAGACCGCAACAACCTCACCTTCTGGCAGGGTGCCGACGATGCCATCGCCACTGTCGCTGGCAACTGCAGCAACACTGTCTTGGTTGTCCACTCTGTCGGTCCGGTCCTTCTTGAGGAGTACAAGAACAACCCTAACATCACTGCTATTCTATGGGCCGGTCTGCCTGGCCAAGAAAGCGGCAATGCCATCGCTGACGTTCTGTTCGGCCGTGTGAACCCCGGTGCTAAGCTTCCCTGGACTATAGGCAAGGACAGGAAAGACTACGGAACTGACATCCTCTACAACGACAACGACGACGGCGGAATCCCTCAACTCAACTTCCAAGAGGGTAACATCATCGACTACCGTGCTTTCGATCTCCACAACAAGACTCCCACCTACGAGTTCGGATTCGGTCTGTCGTACACCTCATTCGCATACTCTGACCTTCAGATCGAGAACTTGAACGCTTCTGCCTATGTTCCAAACACCGGCTACACCGCACCGGCGCCCACTTTCGGCAACTTCAGCAAAAGCCCAGCCGACCACACCTTCCCCTCCAACTTCACCCGCATCCCTCTGTACCACTACTCATGGTTGAACTCGAGCAGCCTGGCCAACGCTTCCGGTGACCCTAACTACGGCTCCACCGACTTCATCCCCGAGAACGCACTGAACGGCTCCGCCCAGCTTGTGCACAAAGCCGGCGGCGCTCCCGGCGGCAACCCCAGCTTGTACGACGTGCTCTTCCGCGTCTACGCCACCGTCAAGAACACCGGCTCCATCGTCGGCGAGGAGGTGCCCCAGCTCTACCTCTCCCGCGGCGGTCCCTACGACCCCGTCAAGGAGCTCAGAGGCTTTGAGAGGATTTCCATCGCGCCGAACGCCACCTCCAGAGTCAGCTTCGACATCACCCGCAAGGACATCGCCAGCTGGAACACTGTTGAGCAGGATTGGATCGTGCAGAACACTACCAAGAGCGTTTGGGTCGGCAGCTCGAGCAGGAACTTGCCTCTTAGCGGTGTGCTTGCTTGAGAGTTTTACTAGGTTGAATAATTTGATCCTTTACGGCTGGTGATAGGACACCATACGATAAACATAGACGAATATAGAATGTATTGTACAATGACTTGTAATACCCGCTTCATAATCCATGCCTTCGTGAATTGCAAGCATCCGTCTCGAAACAAGAAGACAAAAAAAATCGAGATTACTCGTGGCGATGTCTGATCCTGATGAAAAATGAATTCCAATTGCGCTCGAGGACTTTGATATCATCATCGGCACTGAAAATTCCATGTCCGACTCAAAAAAAAACAACAAGAAAACTCCAGATTGCTCGTCATGATGCATCTCTGATACCCAATCTCAACTACGCTCAAGAACCTCAATCTCATCGCCAACACTGATAAGCCCATGCTCAAACAACGGAATTACCTGCATGCCCAGGAACGCAGCTTTCGGCTGGTTCTCGTCCGTCTTGCAAGTCCTCATCAACGTCTTGTACGGCTCGGACTTGTCTTTGACGCTCGTGTCTGGTCCGACGTTCGGGAGCGTGCAGCGAGAAGTGCCGCAGCCGAACATGAACTCTGCCTTTCTGGGGCCCGAGTCGTCGTCGTCGTCGTCGTCGTCGTCGTTGTCAGAGCTGTGAATCGATCGTCCACGACGAGAGAGATCGAGACGAGGTTGGATGCAGCGGCCGAACGAGGCTCGCTTCCAGGTGTCTTCGTCGAAGGCTGGCGGGCCCTCGATGTAGACGTTTGCGCGGAAGCGGCGGGCGTCGAGGCATCCTTTCAGGGTGGCTTCGTCGGGGAGATTTGAGTCTAGGGCGCGCACGCTGGCCACGTTGAGGACGTGCAAGGGATAGCTGTCTGCGAAGCCGACGCGGAATCTGCCATCGGCCAGAGGCTCGGGGAGGTTGCGAGTCACGTGGCGGAGTTGACGGTCGTCTTGTCTGAAGAGGGCGAGGGGCTTGCTGACTCCGAGGAAGTATTTCAGCTTGTCCATGGAGACCTTGTCGATCTCGTTTGACACGTTGATTGCTTGGGGATGGTCTTTCCAGACTTTGATGTCTTCGGTGGTGTAGAGCTTGGCTTCTGCGCGCTCTGGCGTGGGCTTGAGAGGAATGCGGATGGCGACGGTCTCGGTGCGAAGGCCGAAGGGGTTGAAATCAGGTTCGTATGGGAAGGTGATTACGAGGCATCCTCCGTTGGAGCGCCAGTCTTCTGCGATGAAAGGCATCGATAGCTTGCGGTGTCGCTCGGCGTCGATGCCTGCTGACTCCAGGGTGACTGTGCCTTTGCGACTTCTGCTGCGGCCGCGGTCGCCCTTTGAAGTGTCGTCGGAGACCTGTCTCACATGGCCTCTGGGACTCTGCGTGCGTAGATCTGGCACCCAAAGCTCAGTCTCGAGCATTACCAGTCTTGGAAGTTCCCGTGCGGTGACGAATCGCCACTCATGCTCCCAGTCTGTGCTCGACTCGGTTGCCTTGTTGGCGGGCGCTTGCTTGGAATGCAACTGCGCGAATGTGAACATGCGATCGTACTTGAGACCAGTGTTCTGCACTTCAGATGCAGGAAGCTGGACTCCACGACATGATTTGATGGGGTACGCGAAGAGAGCTTTCACCCTGGCTTTCGTGCTGCTGGTTGGTGGTCCTTGGGTGAATTCGTCTTTTAGGTTACTCTGACCCGCGGCAAGGCCAAAGCGACGACATCCGGGTACTTTAGAATCTCTCAGGCTTGAGCTAGCAGAAGTGGAAGATCTGTCACTGTACAGCGCATAGCAGATTGGCGCGACAACTAAGAGTAGCGTCACCAGAACCGTAGGTGCTGAAAGGTACTCGATGTAGTGCTTGAGGAATGCTGACGCCAGAGACATTTTGAGCCGATAACAATGCTTTGTGGCGTAGTTTAGGTAGGGATGGTCGAGTATCGAGTCCGAGTCTCAGTTTGAGTGTCGAGTCCGAGTTTGAACACCAAGTCTCAGTCCGAGCGGTAGAAGAAGTCGCAATGATCCCACAAGCCGATATTCATGGACCGAAAGAATCGACGGATCCGGCGGCCAGAAATCCGTCGACCAAGACAAAGGACAAAGGACAAAGGCGGATATGTATATCGATAAGAGGCCAATGCCTCGGAATAACGGTGAGGTAGTGCCCTCCAGATAGGGTTTATTGAGTGTTGCTGTATCTCTGTACGGTCTGTCGGCTATTGATAAGAAAGTGTGTGTAATGCAGGATAATATATGTGTTCGGAAGTAGGTGGTGGCAGGTGTGCGTTGATGGTGGAGACAACGCCTTTTGCGGGGCTCTGCCCGAGTCGCAAAGTCGCAAGTAGCGCGTATACCTCCTAAATTCGACAGGCACTGAAAGCGACGGCGACCTGTCGCCACCAACACGTATTTGCGCCAAACAGTGTTTGCGAGAGACGATATCACGTGAGAAGGAGATCGTTTCGGGCGACTTATGTGATTTTTTACAAACCAGGGCAGCCATGGCTGTCCCGCCCGAAGTCACCGTCAATTCCTCTGCGCCGCCCGGTTCGAATGTTGCGAATAAACTTCCAGCCTCATCTCGTAAGTGATGTCGATCTCTGGACGTCATGTCCTACCCATTATCAGTATACCAAACTGCTGTGAAAGTGTCCGGAGGCCATTGACTGATACGCGCGATAGATCGCCTTCCAACAGTCTCAGCATCTGAAGCGTTTCGTGATCTTTCCGACGACGACCATCCACCAAGCAATGCATACACAGAAATCGATGTGCTCGATGACGCCCTCGGAGGTGGTTTCGAGTGTGGTAAAGTGACAGAACTTTGGGGCCCGCCTGGCGCAGGAAAGACAGCGATAGCGTAAGCCTTTGTAACATCACCTGCTTCTATGCTCTTCTTCTAACGCAGCTATAGTCTGAAAGCTGCCGCATCTGTCCTCAACAAAAAATCGGCTGTCGTCTGGATAGGTACGTGTGTGAAGCAATTGAGAACTCATATCGACACACCAGCTAACTCGCCACCCTACCCAGACACCTCCCACGCCGTCTCAACCCACCGCGTGCTCAACACCCTACCCGAAGCCCATCTGTCCTCATTCCACCACACCACCAAACACACCTTGCCACATCTTCTCGCTCTTCTCCTACATCCTCCGGCCAATTTTTCACCACCCGAAACCCGCCTCTTGGTCCTTACGAACCTCCACACTCTTCTCGAAACCTCCAACCCCCGGAACGCCTCTTTCGCGCCAGCCACGAAACCCGACATCCAGAAATGGGCAGCCAGTCGACGTTACGCGCTGCTCGGTTCCATTGTATCTGCTCTCAACCGACTAGCCGTCAGCCACGGCATCGCAGTACTCGTGACTACAGGATGTGCGACGCGAATGCGCTCTGAGTTCGGAGCTCCGGGTGCGCCGCTCGGACTCGTCCCAGGAGTAGGTGGCAGCGAGTGGGAGAGTGGGATTTGGGCTAGAGCTGCTGTCTTGAGAGATTTTGGGGGTAGATTCGTTGGTGTGAGCAAAGCTAGAGGTGCTGCTCTTGCTGCTGGCGCTGCTGGGCTGGGCACTGTTGTTAGTTTCGCGATTGGAGAAGGAGGTGTGGCGATTGCAGATGTGAGAGCACAGCAGGAGCATGTTGCGAACGAGGATGCGAGGAAAGCGATGGCTCTCAGCCCGGTTAGAGGGCGGAAGCGAGCCCTGGAAGAAATTGCAGACTCGGACGACGACGAGGAAGCAGATGAGTATGGAGGATGGGCAGGACTTGAAGAAGATGCTCTGGCTGGAGTTGAAGGCGTTGGAGAAGATGTCACTGAAGCCGGTACCGACAACAACACAACCTCAACCAACGCTGCCCCTGCTACGATCGTAATAGCTTGACAGAATAATCAGTCTTATATACAGGAACCTAAATCTACCAACCACCAATTCCAGCCCCAACGCCAATTAAATCAACCCAAACCAAACCAAACCAACATCAAACCTCAAATCTCACACTGACAATAAGGCGCAGTATCACACTGTTCACTGCACAGAAACACTGTCAGTAGGTACGAACTCACAAGGGAAAGAAAGAAAAAAACTCACCACACCGCCCCAAAACCCCCACACTCATACCAAGCCCTACAACTCGCACAAGCCGTCCGATCGCATCCCTCCTCCCGCTGCGCCGCATACCACGTCTGTACCGCTTCTGGGACCGCAGTCGTCTCGTCCGCAGTGTACCGCGTGAGAGTCGCGGTGATAGTGCTGTAGAGAATGTAGCTGGTGATTGTGGTGTGGAGAGTGGTGGTTTGATGGGCTGCTTCTAGGGGTTCTTCTTGCGGCATGGGGAATTGTTGTAGGGGTTGCTGTTGTTGGTTGGGGATGTGCATGGGGATTGCTGGTGGGTTGGGTGTGGCGCGGGCTACTGCGCATGTTGATGAGGAGAGGAGGAGGGTGATGAGGAGGGCGAGCATGGTTGGATGGTTTGGTCGGTGGGGCTGCTTGTTGTTCTTCGTCCATTCGTTGGATGGTTAGGTACGGTGGAGGTTGAGTATAGCAGACGAATCGATACACGCGAGTCGAAAGGAGAGGCTGCGTTACTCGAGAGAACTATATACAACAGAACCTCAACTCCCTCCCCTCCGGAACCAACGCCATTCTTAACACATTCTTAACCCAACGCCCATTCGATTCCTCCTCATCCATCACAACCTCCCCCATCCCACAAACTCACCCAACCGCCGCTTTGCCACATCGCCGCATGAACCAATCCGCCTAGTGTCCCCGCAGCCTTGTCAAATAATCCAAGTAGTACATAGCTCGCACAGCCATTGAGTCGGCTATGAGAAGCATCACCATGTTGCCGCCGGAAGACGCGCTAGGGCGATGTGCCGTGTTGGTGGCGCGTGGGAGCCGAGAAAATTAGTCTTTAGTGTAGGCGCTTACAGACGCAAAGAGCTCGAGATTGATGAAGCGGCGAATCAGGAAATTGGGGTCTTGTTGGTGGGCTACCTACCAATGTGCTGGTGGACTACCAATGATAATGTGATGTCTACGAGCTGGGGCGCGTTTGGAAATTATGATGCTAGTTTGATTCCACCGAATATGCGCGCTGCGAACAGAAGCGACAGTGTGAAGGCCAAATCAAACGAATTCAACGACACGCAGAAATGAAATGCCATCAAGTCAAAGTAAAAGGTGAAGAGAAAGAGAGGAGCAGTAGCAGCCCGCACCCATGAATCAATCGAATCGAAACAGAACAACTAATCGAGCTATAGTAAAAACAATAGAGAGTATCACATATTTCCAATAACAGACGCCCGCTGATCATAAAATCTTTCATTCCCACAATCGCCAATCTTCTCTCAAAATGGACCACCCGCCTATGCCAACAAGATTATTCCTTCCTTACTTGCCGCCGTAGGCACGGTCGATCTCCTTCTGGTACTTCTCCAAGATGCCCTTACGGTTGAGCTTCTGGGCAGAGGTCACGAGACCGTTCTGCGGTGTCCACTCCTCGTCTGCGAGCACCACGCCCTCGATCAACTCGATGCCGTTCAGGCCGCCCTTCTTGCCAGAGTTGTGCATCTCCTTGAGCACGAGGCTGTTGAGCTTCTTGTCGTGGCACAACTCCTCGAGAGCAGAGCCGGAAACGCCGTTGCTGTTGGCCAGTTCCTTGAGCGCAGGCTCGTTGGGAACGACAATGGCAATAGGCTTGTTCTTGTCCTGCGCCGCGTAGACGCAGATGTTGCCGACAACCGGGCATGAGCGGTAGACGGACTCTAGCTTCTCGAGCGCGATGTACTCACCGTTGAGTGTCTTAACCAGGTTCTTCTTGCGATCAATGATGCGGAGGTTACCTTGAGAGTCGAACTCGCCGATGTCACCGGTCAGGAACCAGCCATCAACAAACGACTCCTTGGTCTCCTTCTCGAGGTCCAGGTAACCGCTGGCAACAGAGTCGCCACGAATCCAGATCTCTCCCTGCGGTGGCTTGTTGGTGGAGAAGTAGCCGGCATCAGGGAAGTCGACAAGCTTGACCTCAATGCAGCCAGGAAGCTCACCAAGAGCAGAGTCGGTCCAGGCAAGCGGGTCCTGGAGCGCACCCATGGCGGAGGTCTCGGTCAGACCGTAGCCACCAATCATGGGAGCAATGCACATGGAGATGAAGCGCTGGGTATCCTTGGCAATGGGGCCACCACCGTTCAAGCAGATACGGAGCTTGCCACCAGTTGCTTCCTGAATCTTCTTGAAAACGACTGTGTCGACAACGCTGGTTCCAAGACCAGCGAAAGGCAGGTAGCTGGCGTTGTTCATCATGAAGCTCTTCGCGCTCATCGCACCCCAGAACATGTTCTTCACAACTGGGTTCATCTTGCCAACCTTGCTCATGATACCCTTCTTGACAGTCTCCCACACGGCGGGCACACCGACTAGGACAGTAGGCTTGAACTCGGCGATATCACCGCGGCACTTGCGGACCGAGTTGTCTGAGATGGTCTTCGGGTGACCGTAACCCATGGTGCCACCCCACCAGATGCAAGCAGTCTCGAAAACGAACTCGAGAATATGTGCGAGCGGAAGGTATGCGAGCAGACCATCGCCGGGTCCAAGGTAGGGGCCAACGATGACGTCAACACCGGCAATAGCAGCGACGACGTTCTTGTGGGTGAGAAGCACACCCTTGGGTGTACCAGTAGATCCGGATGTGAACATGATGCAGCAGAGGTCCTCGGGCTTGGGAGCAACAACAGGGACGGGGTTCTCCTCACCCTTCTTGACGAGCTCGCTGAAGCTCAGAATGGTGAGGTGTGGGTGTGCCTCTTGCAGCTTCTTCACGTTGGTCTTGATCTCCTCGGGGTCCATCTTGGAAGAGGGCGCCTCGTCGTCGTTGTAGATGACATTCTTGATGTCTTTTGCCTCCTTGAGCGGGTTGATGAGCCTGGTAAGGAGGTGAGGGTCAAGGAACATGGCCTTGGCGTGAGTTGCGAGCAGGGAGTGCTTCAGACCCTCCTCGCCGAGCGTGTCGTATGCAGTGACAATGGGCATGCTCTGACTGGAAGCACCGTGGGCAGATGCGAGCCAGTAGGGGTGTGTGGCGGCGTAGAGGTGCACACGGTCGCCGGCCTCCATGCCCAGGGCGCGGAAACCGCAACCGATGTGGCGAGCGGTGGCCTCGTGCTCGATGAAGGAGTTGAACTCGTAGGGCGACAGCTCGTAGTACTGCCACTTCTTCTCGACCTCCTGCTCCTTGCCGTCGACGTTCTTCTTGATCATCTTGGTCTCCTCGTGCATCTGCACCAGCTTACGCTTGCCGGTGGCCTTAGCATTGCCGAACTTCTTGCTGGAGGAGGCGACGATGTCCCAGATGGTGTTGACGCCGGGCGCCGGGGTGGAGACCAGGCCATCTTTGGTGCGGTGGTTGCGCCTGGGGATGGTCTCGCCGTCCTTCTTCTGCGCGCCGGGCACCTCAACGGTGAAGGGCGCCTTCTTGACGCACTTGGGCTGCGGTGTGAGAGTCTTGTAGTCCGTCATGGTGGGCGAGCTTGACGAATGCTTCGGATGGGGGAAGGAGTCGAAAGACATGCACGAGCGACGAGGGCGGCGAGGGTTAGGCGACGGTGACGGTTGAGGGTGAGCGTTGGCTCGGCGTGGTGCTAGGCTGGCGTTTGCGTTTGGCGGAGCAGCTGGCTGAGCGTGGGCGTGTGAGGCGTGCAGCTTGGAGCTCTGACGCGCCTGCTGCTGTGGTAAATCGTCATTGCCAGCTTGATCGCTCTCGCTTTTGCTCCACTCGCCCTCTCTTTGTTGCTCGCGGCCCGGCACATCGCCGGTTGGTGCAGAAGAGGATATCACCATGGTGCAGTTCGTCGTGTTATAGCCCGGGTCTGTCTCTCAACCACATATAACTGCGTCTTCACCGACTCCCAAAACCCTCCGCGGTCCTGTCCGAGTGCTGCACTATATACTCCACAGCATGGTATATGCACTGGCACAGCCGAGGACACACAAAGAAAATCAATTGTCACATGCTAGCCCACCAAGACACTCATTTCGCTTGTTGCCAACACCTCCTACCGCGAAGTCGACAAGTCCCACCAACTCTACGCTCGTCACACGACATTAAGGTGCACCTTCATATTTTATGCTTTGCATGGCAGCCTGCTTGCGAACATGCCACAGCGAGAAATAAAAATAGGCTCAATGCGGGAGTGTTTGCTGTGGGGTAGTCTAGGCAATGTGCAGGCCAAGCAAGCAAGGTCGAAAGAATGTATCATCATCAAGGCGAGGAACGAGTTCGTGATTACATACTTCGGAATCAGCGGATGTGCATACTCACTCACACGCCGTTGAAAAGGCTCTCTCAGATGCGTTTCAGCCATCAGTGTGCTCATACCACCAGACCCGCAAACTCGAAACACTCACATTCCCCATCGAGAGATCGCTTGAAGAATTCATGACATTTCATTAACCCATCGAACATGTGTCCTGCATGTCCATGTTATGCGTGTATATTTACATCTCTATCCAGCGCTCTCACTGGCACAAACCCTCGCGTGTCCAACGCCACGCAGCGTGGCGCAGCGCATGCGGTCCTCTTGGTCTCGTCCTTCCAAGAAACTAGCTCGCGAAGCGGAAGTCCAGCCTCTTGTTGCCCTCGTGCTTGGTATTGGCGACATAGTCGCTCTTCTCCTCCTCGCTCATAGCCGACCACTTCGCCTCCTTCTGCTTGTTCCTCCACACGTAGTACACCTTCGCGCCCACGAACAGCACAATCGCCAGGACGTCAATACCAATGAGAGTTTCGTTGCCGCGGTGATATAGAGGTTTGTCGTCTGCGCGGTAGATGTTCGAGGAGATGATCGTGCCGGCTTGCACGCACATGTTGTAGAAAGCGGCTGAGACTGAGCGTGTGCGGACGGAGCCGGAGTTGCGTGAGCAGAGAGACACGTTGATCGGGTGTGTGTACGGGGTGCTCAGCAAGACGGTGAGGAGAGCGAAAGTTGCCCATGCGCTCGTTACTTGACCGGCGCCTGGCCACCATCGGAGCGCAATCAGACAGGGGAGTAACCAGATGTTCTGAGTAGATGCAACGAGCATGCGCTGTCCGATGAATTCGCTAAACCATGTAGCGGCGAAGAGTGTGAAACAGCTGATGAACTGGTTGGGGATCGAGAGGAGGTTGGCTTCGAACTGGTCGTAGCCGAGCGATCGTAGGGTCAGAGTGATGTATTGATCTGGCGTTGATTGAGGCACCATGAAGACGATGCCGATGAGGTAGATCTGGTTTAATGTTAGCAATTGCCGATTCTCTGCGGTCCATGTCCAGACTTACAGGCCAGAGGTCGTAATCCGAAACAGCATCCCACAAGTTCCTGAGAGAAAGGCCAGTTCTATTGTTCATATCGCCCTTCGAAGGGTCATCGCGAAGCACGCGGTTCACAACGATGCCAACTTCACGGTCCGTGAACCAACCCTTGGGCCTAAACCAAGTCTTGGTCTGTGACGCTGATGCTGGCATGAGGAAGAACGAGGCGACACCAATGGCGATAGTGATGATGCCCTCGATCAAGAACAACCAGCGCCATCCAGCCATGTTGTGAACACCACGCATGTGCAGTAAGCCATATGCCATGACCGAGGTGACGACCATGGTCAGGTATCGGGATATCCAGAACCAACTCAGTCTCAAACTCAACTCGCTGCTCGTGTAGAAGTAACTTAGCCATAGAATAAGGTCGGGGACTGCAAACATGGTTAGCTCTGCGCCGCTTCAATCTGGGTTGATGGTCTTACTGAATCCGCCCTCCAAGGCGCCCAGCAATGCGCGGGTGGCGAAGAAGGAGCCTTTACCGGTCATGCCCGCCTGAGCAGCAGCTACGACCGACCACAGTGTAACTGGAATGTGTCAATAACGTTCCGGCAAGATATGGTATTACGAGGTGATTCGGAGACGACGTACCCTGCATCGGAATCCATCTGTCCGGACCCAGTTTCTTCGAAATCAACTGCGAAGGCAGCTCGGCAGCCAAGAACGACAAATAAAAGATGGTGTTTCCAGTATTGTAGTCATTCGTCGTCAACCCCAGGTCATCGAGGAGATTATCCGCGATAGCCTGCTTGAGGTTGCCTCTGTCCACATTGAGCGCAAAGAACATAACGCATGCCCAAAACGCCACGTGAAGGTCGAGTTTACGCTTCAGCTTCTTCTCTTCATCTTGTGTCCATTGCAAGTCCGGATCGAAAGCTTCGCGGCACTCGTATCCAGCTTCATTGTAGATTTGGCGATAGGTCTCCGCGACGACGGGGTCGAGGAAAGGGTTGGCTTTCAACTCTGCTTCTGAGGCTGGTAGGCTGTCGGCAGAGAGTCTGGAGGACGAGTCGACGAAGCCGGGTTTCTGGCTGGCATCGAGGCTCTTCTTGCCATCCGCCGTGAGAGCCACGGGGAGAGGGTCCGCGGGTACTGACATCTTGGGTTTAAGGTTAGGCAGAAGATGCTATCGACGGAAAGACAAGCCGACCCAAGACCAAGCCACAAGAAGTATATAAGAGTCTCAAGATTCCTTGGTGGAACCCCTCCCCTCTCGCGGGGCCAGCCATGAGGCGAAAAAAAAATGTTCTGGCTAAGGTATATGCCGTCAGGGCGCAGGTAGGATGGAGCCATCTCAACCGGTCCATGCATGCAGATCCCGGTGCCTATAGGGTGGCCAAGACGAGATGAAGAACGATAGAAGCGCAGAAGAGGAGTAACTACCTGAGAAGTGCCGACTGAAACCAGCACGCCATCGTCAACGTGAGGCTGTGAGTGGGCCAGGTGGTAGGGGATAAGTGAGGCCGACGGCGACTTCTTATTGCACCAAGATAGGATGCCGGATAAGCGTAGGCTCAAGCTCGATGGCAACATCGACGGAGTGGGGGTTGTGGTGGTTGAATCCGGGTGAAGCTCAGGCATATGAGATGTCGTGCTTGGGTGCTTGGAGATGGACGGATGGCGTGCTCAACATGGGCTTTGCGGAACCTCGAAACGGTGTCAACGAGAATATATCGACAATGTAGGCAATTCTGATCGGCAGATCTTTTCTTTCCGTGGAGAAATAATGTCGTGGATCTGTGTGATTGTCACGACGGTATTGTCCTGGCTTTTAGATGTTGATGTACACTGGCATGTTCGTGTTGTCCTTACCTGGACTGCATACGCCGCAGCCAAATCACGCCTTCGCGCACAGCTGGTGGGCGGAAGACTGGCTATTTACTCGCAGATCAGCTCGTAGTGATTGCAGAATACTAGTTACTCAACTGAGCATTGTGCATGCCTATAGCCAAACACGTGGGAATTAGACTAGATGTAGCTCCTTGCGTGGCTCACGCGTGGTAAAAACGTGGGCATCGGGCGAGTGAGATACCTTCCGTCTCACGTCGACGAGATCAGGCAACTTCAAAGTTCTTGGCCGAGCATTGGTATCTTGTGGTTCCGACATGTTCGCTTTCAAGGCAAGACATGCTTTTCCAGCCAGAGGTCCAAGGGTCACGTTGACGGAAGATTGAAGATTTCGTGGCCCTCGAATATTGCTGTCTCGAAATTATCAAACTTGGATAAGGGTTCGGGGTTTGGGGTACGCGCTGATGCCTGTCAGCGGCAACAATCACATCTAGTACCTCGCAGCCAACTCACTATGGTCCCAAAATCTCTTATGTAGAATATCCATGACTAGAGGTAATCCCATCGACAGTATGGCTTTAGTTCTGAGCGTTTTGCGAGTGTTATCGTTGCTACTTCACATTTGCAACCGCAAACGGTTTGTGACCACGCCAACTCTCACAGGATGCTATGTCAAGACACGAACAAACCCGGAAAGTACATAACCTCGTATCGTGTCCAGTTCCCAGAAGCCAACCGTAAAGGTGCTTGACCATTGATCTTGTGCATTAAAGCTCGATAATTTGACGAGCACCAGGTGTGGGAGATTCGCGCCTGCCAATTGAGTTTCCAATCTCTTCAGCACGACTGTACTGTACAACATACATGCAGTTCACGTGGCGCCTGACCAGTCGGTACACTACCTTGCATTAAGATCACGATATAGCCAAATCCAGCCAAAGCGGGAAACATGTGAGATCATCAGGCACACCTGACCATGCAAGTGTGAGACTAGCCGTCTGGGCGCCACAAGAACCACGAAACTCAGCAGTGAGGGGAACCGACGAAAGTAGCTTTCCTCAATCGAAACATTCACCAGTACCCGGTGGCTTTCGAAGAAGATGGTCGCCATGATGTCGCAAAAGCTGAAGTTCATTCGCGCTGGTGTCATTGTTGTGCTCCCCTTCGCACTTGCCGCAGACCAAGTTCCCCTCATCCACGTCCAGGCCCCGGAAACTGTAACAACCACGGCATTGCCATTCCCGTCAACACCCGCCGACCACTGGACGCCTCCGGACCGTCCGGACCCGTATGTCTGCGAGTACCTTGGAGAGAACGACTGCTGGCAGCCCTCGCTCCCGGGTGGCGGTGCGCCATACTCGCACGACGGCAACTGGCCGAAGCGAAGCAAGACTTGTATCGTGAAAGCTGGAGGCGACCCGAATGGCGATGATGCTCCAGCCATCCTCGCAGCTTTCGATGATTGCAAGTCCGATGGGCATATTGTGTTCGAGAACACGACTTACTATGTTGGTACAGTGATGAACACGACTGGGTTGCAACATGTGGACATCGAGGTGAACGGAACTTTGTTGTGGAGTGATGATATTGAATACTGGCTCGGAGCTTCTTTGCCTATTGGCTTCCAAAACCAGACATCGGCATGGTTCCTTGGTGGTGATGATGTCCATTTCTACGGACATGGCGCGGGCACTCTCGACGGCAACGGCCAAGTTTGGTACGATTGTAGGTGATGATACCTTCCGAAGCGACAAGGAGGTCAATTAACTTCGAACGATAGGGAACCAGGGCAGGTCGAACATGCACGGAAGACCTCACGCCATCACGATATCTGATACGACAGAGTCTGTTATCGAAGGGCTTCGCTTCGTTCAGTCTCAAATGTGGACAATGACCGTAGCCCGGTCAGAGCGCGTGCTCCTCCAAGACATTTACGTTAATAGCACTTCTGGACCTGGAAGAGACTACCGAAGCATCGTCAACACGGACGGAGTGGATGTATGCTCCTGCGCTGCCAGATTCGATTAACAAGAACCCTACTAATGCCGGGGTGCAGACGGTATATACCAACAATATCACGTTCCTACGCTGGATCGTCAGCAACGGAGATGACTCGATAAGCATGAAGCAGAACTCGACCAACATCTACATTGCGAACTGCACGTTCTACAAGGGGCTGAGCTTTGCCATGGGGTCGATCGGACAGTATCCTGGGCAGATCAACGTGATTGAGAATGTCACCGCCGAGAACATCATTCTGTATGAAACGATTTGGGGAGCTCGTATCAAGACTGTGCGTATTGTCTAGGCCTTCGCCCTCGCTTGCTGACTAAGTCGTATTATAGTGGACTGGAGTGAACACCGGGTACCCACCAAACGGAGGAGGTATGTGCTTGTATCACGTGCAAGAAATCCAGATCTCGTTAAGATCTAACGTAGTAATAGGTGGTGGCTTTGGTTACGCACGGAACATTACGTTCCGCGACTTCGAGATGCACAACGTGCAGCAAGCTTGGGGCATCACGCAGTGCACGTCTTACAACGGCGTTCCAGGCGGCTGTGACACTTCCAGATTCAAGATCAGTGACCTGCATTGGGGCGAGGCTCGTGGTACGATGCGTGGCGACAGGGTTGCCACGCTGGACTGCAGTGGTGAGGCGCCCTGTCAGAACATCGAGTTATACGACAACGACCTCACGGTTGCTGGCGACGGTCGAGATGCCAAGGTGTATCTGTGTGACAGTGTTGACGGTGAGATTGGGTTCAAATGCTCAGAGCCCTGCAACGGACGCTGTCCATCCTGAGGGCATCAAATGGGTAGCTACCGTAGCCTGTGCGTTGTGCAGCTGTCAACAGTAGTACGTACCTGTCATCGTGCCTCTCGCGTGCCTCGATACCATGGTACGCCGACATGCATCGTCTTCGCTTGTTGCTGCACGCGGGCTCACCGTGCACCTCGGCTCGGTGCTGAGACGAGCGAGGAAAAGGAGCAATCAGAGGCGCAGAGAATGCATTATGCAATCCAGCCGTACGCTGGGCTGACATGAGATGTCCCAAAATATGGGCCCAAGCCCGGCACAGCGTTAATTCTCCGATAATCGTCGCCAGGAATGGATGCAAGGCACTGCAGGGCAGCAGCCCAAATACGGCGCTCAGCAGGCCAAGAGCCCACAGCCCGGCGGTGGTGAGATCGAGGGTGAGACTGCTGTAAGGGAGAGAGGCACGAGGGCGAACGAGTCGAAGGCGGCAAGCGGGGAAAGGGGAGTGAAAGTCCGTGATCGTCCGCCCAAAACAGCAAGGGCACTCGCTTGGCCAGAAGTGCTTGTCGGCTAGTGGATCCCTTGATCTCAACCGTCGAACAGAGCCATCCATCGATCTCTACCGCCGACATAAGCGCTCCCATATCAACACTTCTGTGCACTCTTCATCGTCTGCTGCTGCAACACGCACTTGCATGCCGTGTTGCACAGATGCTGCGAACAGCCGCGTTGAGTGCACACTGCACAATGAAATTGTCCGACGCCAGCCCTGCAGCCACCAATATGCCTTGCTGGCGCGTCTTGGCCTGGTGGGATCAGCATCGCCGGCCTGCCCAGCTTTTTTGCTTATACCAAGGACTGCCACGCCTGCAAAGGTAAGGCTTTTTGCTACCACTAGAGTCTTGGAAGCTGCTATTAGCGGACACTACGGTGAGCGTATGGCAAGACGTCAGACCTGAGCAGCAAGGTTTCGGCTCACAGCAAACTACCGCTACTCTTTGAGGTGATTCCAAGGCGGCCCCATGCGATCACCGACTTGGTATCAGCATACCGATGGTCCATAGCCTCTTGGCCAAGATATGCGATGCGATGCTGTGATCCTCTGGACAGCATGGGCCCTAAATGGCAGCTGCATATGGGCTCATGGGCCTGTGGGCTGTGGACGAGGAAGGTGGTATATCAACCCAGGTATCATCCACATGTTCCTCGATCTCCTACACCATCACACAACAATCGCTCCTACAATCCAAAGCATTTCCTTGGTTCCAAGAATCTCAAAGTTTTTAACACTCGCTCTCATAACCAACAGCAACAACAAACCAATCACTCGACTTTACAGCCATCAACATGCGCACCGCAGCTATCTTCGCTTTCGCCTCGGCCATGGTTTCTACCGTGCTTGCCGCACCCGCTCCTGTTGCAGCTGCTGTCGCTGCTCCCGGTGGTGACTGGAAGCACAAGGGCTCTTGGGGCTGGGGCCGTCCCTGGCACGGCAACAAGGGCAAGGACAAGAAAGACAAGTGCTTGACCGACGAGGACGCACAGGAGGTCGCCAGCGTCTTCCAGCAGCTCATCCAGGGCTACACTCTCGAGCTCACCGAGGAGGCTCTTACCGTTGACTTTGTCGACTGGAGCTCCGCTGTCAACATCATCCGCAACCGTGGTGGCGAGGGCCCCAACGTCGTCAACGCTGTCACTTTCACCTCTCGTGAGCAGTTCAGCGCCAACCACGGCAAGCAACCCAACATTCCATTCGAGACCCTCAACGTCTTCCACGGCTGCAACCATACCTCTGTCAGGTGGCAAACTCTCCGCTCTGGCAACGGCCAGCCCAAGGAGCAAGCCGCTATCGTAAGTTACTCGCAATATCATGACAACTTCAAACATCAACTAACATTCTTCTCCAGCCCGTCGTTGGTACCGCCATCCTCGAGACCATCCCTGACTCTGAGAACAGCTTCGGCTGGCGCATCAAGACTCTCTTCTCTGAGTTCAACACTGCCGCCTGGCTCGTGAACAACGGTGTCTTCACCCCCAACAGCACCCTGACTCCTCCTCCTGCCAAGCGTGACCTTGGCATGAGCATGAGGCTCAGGATGTAAGTCACCCAAGGTGACTGCATGATCCCAGCAATCAAAACAGGGCAATCCTGATCGAAAGCAATGCATTCCCCCCACGGAGATCAACGGTTAATGGTTCAGCTAATGTGTCGATGTCGGATGAGGAGGTCGAGTGCGACGAGTGTGGTTATATGTATACACTGGAGTCGGGGGGTTTTTTTTCTTTCCCGCGAAGGCGGTTTTCGTCAACGCATTTTGGTCTTTGTTTCGTAACAAACCCCACTGCTATTTCTAGCGAGGCGTTAATTCGCATCTGTGCAAAATATTCAAACGTTTGCTCACTATTTCTTCGTGCACATTCCTTCTTTCTCATGCTGCTTCCTTATCTTCTTCATCCTTGACATGTTCTGCAGCAACAGCCTCCTCTGCAGCAACTTCTTTCACATCCGTCGAGACGGAATACCACACCCAACCCAACACGAACAATGCGGCAAAGAGTACACACACCGATATAGCCAATCGCCACCTCGCCTCACATTCCGGCATAACCCAGCAAGCACACCACTTCACCACCGGTGTCACGATCGCCGTTCGTTCGGCATGCAGATCCGGATTCACGGTAATCAGCAACGCTAGCATTGCCAGTAAAATCAAGGCCAAGATCACGACTGTGATAACCTGAATCGCCGCCAGCAAGATGGAAATGTTCTTGGTGGTCTGCAGCACTTCGAAGCCGGCCGCGACCAGTGGCGTGACTTGGTCGAAGGCCGCGTGGATCTGGCGACTGTAAGGGATTCCCATGGCGGGCGGTCTGCACTGCACTGCAGTTCTTGCGTTGCTTTTGTCTCGGGTATACGCGTGGCGTGGGAGTGCAAGGCTGCGGTTGAGGGCTCTGGGTGTTGTTGTATCACTGCTGCGGGCGGGTGTAGGCGTTTCGGTTGGTGTTGGGCTTTGTTGTTATTGCGCGGCCTTGTTTGAGCCTTGCTGCTACTGTGGTGCGTTGTGATGTGCATGTGCATTACATGGGTATGCAACAGCGATGATGCGGGCACGCGTCCTTGGTGGCGGGGATCAGCCTCATGATACAGAGATTTGCCAAGGGTGATACCACGTTATCTGGTACTACCTACATGCAGCCTCGTGCAGCTGGTCTGCATCGCCGCCGAGGCTGATTAATGCTGTCGATAGATACGTGTACAAGATACTTGCTGACTTGTACAGAAAGCTATGTTGGGCTTAGTAGCAGTTGTGGAAACGCATAGATGTAGTCTAAGGTGGTGTCCTATGCACGCATACACTGGCATTATGCAAGAACTGTAATTTTATGTCATACCAGAGTCGCAGAAGTTGGATGTGTACCTCCTTCCCCGGCAGCGTCCCTTGATTGACCTTTCTGTTGATGCACGAGATCAACACTACTTAATCGTCACGCTAAGTGGCTTATACACACGAAAAGCAGTTTTATAACACTCTAAATAGCTCGGAGCACTGTATTAGCCCGCTAAGAAGACCCTTTCAAAGTACGCGACGAAGTACGCTGCTGGGGGAGGAGATGGCACAAGTGTCCGTGGGGATGTTAGCGGTCTGAGGTGCATAATCCCTTTCTTCTTCCACGTGGCTGACAAATTGACAAATGTAGATTTTACTAACGACCTAACCGTGATGCCATTCGAAAAATTAACTCTACACTTCTCAACTGCGAATCTATTTTCTATGAGTTGATGGCCGATTTGCAGTGCGATCCCGTGAACAAGACCCTCGACAATGCCTACATTGAACATCTCCCTCTACCTCGTCCCCTTCGCCTGGTTGCTAGCCATGCTGCCTCGCGTCTATTCTTTGACGGCATATGCCGCTCACTCCAAGGCACAAAATTCCGATTCCATGAAGAAGAATCCACGCTCGATTTCAGCTATAGTTGCAGCCGACAAAACACTTAAACCACAAGTTCGCGATCGTATACTCCGCGCCGAAAGCGCGATGATCAACGGCTATGACAACCTTGGATTTTTTGCAGCTGCGGTATGCGCGGGGAATACGGCTAGACTGGATGTTCCACTGCTGAATCTGCTGGCTGTGGTGTATATTGGGAGTCGCCTGTTGTACATTCCAGCGTACATCTACAACGACACCGTCCGCTCGGTGTACACGAGATCAGCGGTGTTCGCGGTCGGGCTGGTTGTCAACGTGGCTCTGTTTGCGCTTGCTGGGGTTAAACTCAACCAGACGATCTGACTGTTTAACAAAGCATGAGAATGATCGTCGAGGTTAGTTGTATGGCGTCTAGGAACTGAAGCGCTCAATGAACTCCCTTGAGCATGATGGCTGTGAGAACGAGCCCCTTCAAATTTTGAACACCGTATGTGGATACACGCACGCGGTGTGAATGGCACTGTACCTTCTGAAGGTGCTGGCTCCGGAGGCACTGCAGAAAACAAGGTGACACTCTCCGTTTCGTTCAACAAGCAAGATGATCACAGAAATCAGGAAGCAGAGTCGATCCCTACGCGCTCGATGCGTCTCTCTTCGTCCAAGAGCAGCTTTCCGGGTTCCGGCAAAGTCGTAAGGCTGCTCATTATTGTGGAGACAGTGACGGCGCAGGGATCCGCTTTGCATGCTAAACGTCCAAGCCTTCCAAGGATGTTCCAGGTTTTTGCGCGTGAACTCTGAATTGTGATCGTCCTTACACCTAGTACAACTATAACAATGGTCTTGTTCGGGTCCGTGTGCCGCAAACTATGACGCTGTAAGGCAAAGACTACTACGCTGCGTGACATGGTAGGTCAGATCGAGGATCTTGTAAGGTGGTATACATATCTGTATATCCTGAGTTCAGAGTTTCTTTTTCCCGACTGCACTTCTCTAACCATCATCAACATGCTGTCCTACATCGCCCTCCTCCCGGCTGCATTTGCCTGGCAACAACGCCCTTTGTACTCGGACTATGAGTTCAACCCCCTGGAGCACCTTGCCGGCATCGCGCCTTACTTCGAGCCCAACGATCCTCCCAGAGATCCTCTACCTCCCCAAGGATGCTCGGTAACCCAGGCTGCGTACTTGGTCCGCCACGCAGCGATTAATGCCAACTCCTTCGACTATGAGACGTATCTAGAACCTTTCATTGAGAAGCTCTCTAACACCACTGTCGACTGGAGCGAAATTCCCGGCCTCAGCTTCTTGGACTCCTGGTTCGCTCCCGACATCGAGGAGCAGTCCAAGCTGACCAGAACTGGCCGTTTGGAGGCAAGCCACCTTGGTGTACAAATGAGCTACCGCTACCAGGACTTGAAGCTCCCGAAGAACGTCTGGACCAGCACTGCTGAACGTACTGTCGTCAGCGCAAAGAGCTTTGTCCGTGGCATTGAGCAAGAAGAGGATGAGATTAAGGTGGTCGAGATCTACGAGGGCGAGGAATCGGGCGCCGATTCTCTCACACCATACAAGGCTTGCCCGGCTTACTCTGGTTCCACCGGCTCGAAGCAAAGTGGTGAATACGTCAAGACATACACCAAGCCCATTATCGCCCGTCTTCAACATCAGGCACCTGGGTTCAACTGGACCTCCAACGATGTCGTTGCTATGTTCGAGATGTGTGGATATGACACAGTTATCAGGGGTTCCTCTCCATTCTGCTCTGAGAACCTCTTCCGCCCCGATGAGTGGCTGCAGTTCGAGTACGGCCAGGATCTTCAGTACCACTTCAACAGCGGCTATGGTGCCGAGTACTCTGGTGCCATCGGCTACCCGTGGCTCAACAGCACCATGAACCTCCTTACCGCCGAGCGTACCGATGACGACGAAGATATCTACGTCTCCTTCACCCACCGCGAGCTTCCTCCCATGGTCCTCGTCGCACTTGGCTTGTACAACAACTCTGCTCTCACCGGTGCCAACAACATCAACGATACCATGCCGCTCAACCGCGTCAACTTCCAAAGGGCATGGCGCAGCTCCCGCATCCTTCCCTTCCTGGGCAACATTGCCATCGAGCGTATGGACTGTGCTGAGTCATTTGGCTACCCGGACGGCAAGAACGGCACCGACGCTGAGTACTACCGTGTCCTGGTCAACCGTGTCCCCCTCACCCTCCCTGACTGCTACGACGGACCTCAGGAGAGCTGCTCTCGCGAGATGATGCAGGGCTTCATCAGGGAGCGTGCTGGTGTCGTTGGCGAGTTCAGCGAGGTGTGCAACGTCGACTACAACAACTCCACTGATGTGCTGAACATCTACACGACTAACACTACTGGAAAGGCTGTGGGCAGATGATTGCAGATGTGCTGAAAAGCCATGCGGCACAGATACTTAGAATTAATGAATTAATGTATATACCAACTTTTCGATTCTGACACTACGGCATCCATCACATCTCTCGCACATTTAGTAGCTTTTGTTCCAAATGAGAGTCAATTCTTAGTGCACTGGCTGGCTGGCCACTTTTAAGCATGGTCTACCGGCGACGGCCCAATACCAATGTCAATCGTAAAGACGTACAAAGGTTTCTGCACAAAACTGGTACCATTGTTGAACGGTGTGCCCCTGTTCAATTGAGCCGCTGGCATCCAAAGCTTCTGTTGCGTGTCGACCCACATGGCGTCTACCCACAGGAGCCGCTCATCGTGGATGAATACGGACGTAGTGCCATTGGGCGAGATCTTGATAATTTCTTGTCGGTCTGTGCTGCTGACATAAATGTTTCCCTGCGCATCGATCGCTGTGCCGCCTAAGATTCTGGTCAGTGCATGTATGTGGTCGTATGTGTTAATATGCAGACATACCTGTCGAGGGAGTGAGTGCGAATGGCTCAGTGTACTGGCCCAAGACGGATGCCATCGATGAATTGTAGAACGCTTGGCCTATAGCCTTAGTTGGTACTCGATACATGCCGCCAGAGGCAGGCTGGTAGTACAGCCAACCAGCATCGGGCGAGACTTCGAGCTGATCGGCATAGATGAATTGAAAACTGCCATCAGGGCTGTGCAAGAGACGGCCCTCTGCTGATATAGGCATGCTTCCTCGCGTTGAAATGTCGTCCTCGAGGAACCGCCGAGCTTCACCAGTGGTGAGGTCCAGGACTATCAATGCTGGTACGCCGGCGTCGGTTATGTAGGCTTTATTGGTCGTTGGATTGAAGCGGATGTCGTCGAGTAGACTGTTTGCGAGCGTGACATTGCCCATTGGATATGTTCTTGAGACTTGATTGGTGTTGATATCAATCACGACAAGCTTCGGGCCCTCCGGCAGAATCACAGGTTCGCCGAAGGCAGGGCTTCCGACATCGACAGCCCAAAGATGGCCATCGGGTCCTATGCGCTGGCTATTGATCCGTACGAAGTGCGTTGCTGGGTCTTTGGTAGAGTTGTACGAATTCCATTCAAGATTTGGGTATACTTGAGTCGTGTTTCCGACCTGTTCGACAATAGTAGGGCCAGTTGATCCGTCGACGCGAGCGTAGAGAAGGAAGACGCGCCCATCAGGAGTTGTGCTCACGCCATTGATGGGCGTCTCCGTCTCTATAGCTGTCTCAACGCGCGGGTCTATCTGAGCAAGAGCTGGCAATGAGAAGAGTGCGCAGAACGTCGCGATGCGACAGAGGCGAGACATGCTGGGTTGTCGGTGTTCTGCTGTCGCGACAGTAAGCTACAGCAAGACTTGCGAACAGGCTCCCTGTTTAAGATTGGAGCTTAGACTATCGAGCGTGACGTACTTTATGCGAAAGAGTGAAAGGCATCTCGGTAAGAGGGGGAGGAGTTATATGGCACCATTGCCGGAGCCGTTAGAAGAGATCGTCGTGCGGAGGAGCAGCTAACTGACGTGATAATTGCTTAGATATGCAGAAGCAAGACTCTAAACTGTAAGTAACGAAAGGTGAAGCAGGTGCTGGAAAACGAAATGCAATGGATTATTCTATTCTAAAATGCGTGGGTATATCGCTGATCTTTCATCGGTCGCATCTAAACAAGGCAACCTGCCAACAAAACTCCAAAACAAATGCAACCATCAATGCGTGTCGTCAATCGTGTAGCGCCGTCCATGGCAGCATGATGGATCAGTACTGCGCTTCCTGCAACAGAGCAGAGGCCAGAGAGTTGTGGCCTCCGACGAAGATAGTCAAAACTTCGGGGTTGGTGCCGGTCACGACGCCCGCAGTGTCAGACTCCTCGTCAACAGCGACATCGTCGTAAGAGAACGCATAGCCACGGTTATCTAGCTGATTTGCGTGTGTGACGGCACTGTACCAGTTGAGAGTCTCCGTCTTGTAGTATTGATCCGGCTTGACGCTTGGCTGCACATCACCGCCGTCCATCATGAAGGTTCCGCGATTGAGAGCAGCGCAAAGACGAGGCACCACAGCCCTGTGGACATCATTGTCGTCTTCGTGGATGGCGAATGGACCAGTGTTGCAACCGAAAATGTCTTCTGCAGTAGGAGGAGAATAAGGTCGGTTGTCACCTTCGCACTGAAGTTCCATCGCATTGGCGGAGCCTTGCCAATTGCATTTGACCATCCCAGCAGCAGCTTGAGTGTTGATTGTGATGCCGTCCTTCGAGTACATGCTTGCAGTACCGTTGGTGTATGGGTACCAGTAATCTGAGAACGCAGTCTTATTCATAGAGACCAAGCCTGCAGGTGACAGGACGCGCATGAGTTGACCTTCTTCGTTGTTGATACAAAGCTGATCCCAGGGCTGGCCATCCTTTTTGGCTTGATCTCTGAGATCATTGCAGACCTTGTGCTTACCGCCAGTAGGTACACCTTTCACCTCACTTGTGTCGTTTCCATGGCGGCGAAGCTTGAGACCAAGTGCCATACCAACAAAGTCAACAAAGCTCAAATTGGCGTACAGGCCCCAAGTCTTTGAGTTTGTCAATTCTGCGAATCCCCAGTTGAGGTTCTTGTTGGGGTCGTCAGGGTTGAATGGCGATGGCTCAGCAAGTCCTTGACCATCCGCAGTCTTGACCATGAACATCTGCAGGTCGCCATCTGAGAAGTAGACGCGTGCGCTGTAGATGTAGTCGGGCAGCTTCAACGTTGTCGTGCTATCTTTGGGACCGAGCCTGTGTATGACAATACTAGGTAATGGCGTTTTGTCACCGTCTACACCCTCCGCTTTGGGATAGTAAAATTCGAAGTTCTCATCCAGTAGAATCAGATCACCGGCTTCGTCTCGGCCGGAAACAATAGCTTGAACATTGTCGCTGGCGATGTTGTTGACTAGATCAATGTCTAATTTGCCGAAAGTAATGTTGTTTGCAATCTCCGCAGCCAGTAGTGTAGCATTAACCAGACGAGTTGTGTTTGTATTGGCGGTAGTAGTGTTCAGGTTCGGGTCATCGGTGCGTAGAACTTGAGTTGCATTGCCTGTTGTGTTCCAGGAGCCGACTGGATAAGAAGCGCCGAAGCGTGCAAGTGTAACGAGGGAAATTGCGAGTGTCGGAAGAAGCTGCATGATGACGGATGGTTGTTGGGATGTGAAGATGAGAACGACTGCACAGTGTCTTCATCTTGATATAGATACGACGAGCAGACATATTGAAGATGGTAGGTGGCTATTGCAAAGGCTGGTTGTAATATTGAGAGGATAGGTGGTGACGGCCAAGTTGGTGGCCTATGAGACAACAGGGTTGGGATGAAAGACTTACTGAATCTAGGACATGCGCACACGCCGAGATACAACAAGCGTGTGGGACTTGGTGAGCATCGAAGGCGTCCAGAACGGCAAGAACTTCTATCCCAGGCATTGTATGATTTGCACACCCAAAATGTGATCGTGATCATGCCATACGTTGGCGAATTGGACGGTTGTTACAGCAAGCGTTGTGTATATCAAACGGGACGTATTCGGGCTCCATACCAGCCGCATGGCAAAGCTTGGCAAGGGCCGAGTCTCCAGCCGCGTCGAGAGCACATTACTGTCCGCCACACGGGCTTAGGTCGAGAATCAGCCTTGTTCGGTGGCCGGTGGCTGGTATGGGAAGGTCCGAGTAGCAACAACGCTTTTGCAGCACTGCCGACAGATGTCTCGGTCCTCGCCTGATTGTCTCAGACTGGCGATTCAAACGCGCGGTCGTGACGAGCAACGTGGAACGCGTCATGATTAGCCAGGTAGATGTGATTAGATGTTGCCACTCAATCGTGAGAATAGCAACTCGCCTCCCTGTTTAGGCCGGAGGCTTTCGTGCCAACGATTGCTGATGCTAAATTCGTCGTCCAAGCAGGCGAAAGATCCTTGAGTAGGCCCCATAGGGTGAGGGCGGAGGTATGCCTAAAGACTACCATACTCATTACGAGCACTGGAGTGTCTAGACGTCCCCTTTGCGTCACTTCCTGTGAGGCTGACGACCTCAGAAGAACGTGTCAGTCCAGAAGGTCGAGAGAAGGAACCCTTGGAAGTCTAGCCATCGAGTTCCACAAAGCAAGGTCTGTGCCGTGAACCGTTTCCCGCCCCTCGAATTTTTGGGTGCTCGCCTGGCTACGTAGGGTAACATGACGGAAATGTGTGCTTTCCAAATAGTTGTCATTGATGGTGATGGGCGTCTTCCCGTTTCATCTGGTCCTCCTAGGCTGTGGTTATACTGTGTACATGTCTGTTGTGGCGCCCTCAGCGCCACGTACTCTGCCCTGCCACTTGCCGAAGGCAATCACGTTTCCGCCGGGCGTGGATGCCTCAGCATGCAAGAAGGGCAGTGAGTATCAGACGATAGTCTGCTGAATGCAATCTATCACTTATGCCCAGTACATTTTGCTGGAAGTCGTGGCTTCTTGGGAAAGGGATGGTTTGGCAATCGAGAGAGGCTCGCGGTCGATATTCAAACTCCGTACTGGCCTCTCAGTGGCATAGCTAGCAATACGGACTTTGAAGCCAGACCTCGAGAGAGGGCAACGGAACTCCGCGCCGACGAGCCATCGTGGAGAAACGGAGAAACTTGACTGGTCTACAATGGGAGAAAGGTATATGGTCTCAAGGAACCGACGACAACTGTACACATGGAACATTCACAGACCACCACTGAAGAAATCTTGAGCTCCTCATCATGTCAGCTACTACAACTGTCCTTGCCCCTTCCGCAGTACCTGCCGGTGACATTGAGCTCGTACCCGTTAATCACAGGGACAGAACAGAAGAAGAAGTCCTAAACCCAACACAAGCCACGAGCAAGACTGGACGAGATTGGAAGCTTCTGTTTCAATTGACCAGTTGCGGAGTTTCATTCTTTGTTGCCGGGGTCAACGGTGGTAGCCTTGGAGCTCTGCTCCCGTACATCATCCGCAGCTATGGATTGACCGCCGCGATTGCGTCCAGCGTGTAGGCCACTTTCCTTCTGCTGCTCACCACAAGTGGTCTGACCTGATTTCAGGTATGCTGCCAACTTCTTCGGATGGCTCGCCGCGGCTTTTGCAAACACTCATCTGAGCCAGTATCTTGATCTCGGAGCATTGCTCGTATTAGGTGCCGCGCTCCAAATCATTGCGCAAGCATTACGCGCCTGGTCAACTCCGTTCCCATTGTTTGTGGTTACGTTCTGGTTGACCAGTGTGGGCCAGGCAATTCAAGATACTCACGCAAACAGCTATGTCGCCAGTGAGAGCAAAGGCGCCCATCGCTGGCTCGGGTTCATCCATGCTATGTACATGGCAGGCTGTCTAGTTGCTCCATTCGCTGCGTCACGCATTGCTTCGGCGAAGAGCTCTTCGGTATGGTATTTGTTCTATACGGTGCCAGCTGGACTTGGCGCTATCAACCTGGTCATGTGTCTGCTTGCCTTCCGAAGCACGTTCCGGCTGAAGGGCAAACCGCAAAGCTCTCACACCAACGTGGACTCTCCCGATGAACACTCGTCCGAGTCGCAGCACAAGACCGCCAGTCAATTGATCAAGCGGACGCTCAAGCAGAGCAGCCTGTGGTATATCAGCGTCTTCTTCTTCTTCTATCTGGGAATGACCTTGACCGCCAGTGGATGGGTTGTTGAATACCTCGTCGATGTCAGAGATGGAGATCTTGAACGTGTCTCTTACGTACCTGCTGGCTTCAACGGTGGCTGTCTGCTAGGACGGCTTTTACTTCCAGAGCCGACTCACAAGTATGGTGAACGATTCATGGGCACGATATACCTGGCTATATGCCTCGGCGTACAACTGGTATTCTGGCTGTGCGTTAACCTAACACCTTCCGAAAATGAAATCACTGACGAAAATTCCAGGGTTCCAAACATCATCGCTGCATCGATTGCAATCAGCGTTTTCGGGTTCTTCTCCGGTCCTCTCTTTGCTGCTGTAAGTCATGCAATTACTCCTAGAGATGCCTAAGCTTACACATGGTCAGGCGATGTCTGTGGGTTCGAGGTTATTCTCATCCGAGACGAGATCTACCGCACTCTCTATGGTCTTCGTCTTTGCGCAGATGGGTGGGTCTCTCTTTCCGATTATCACCGGACTGCTCAGCACCAAGATCGGTGTGTGGGTGTTGCAGCCCGTCCTTGTGTCGTTGATTGCGGTTACCCTGGTGTGCTGGTTCATCATCCCCAAGCCCAAAGAGACGGGAAACGATGAATTACATCAGGAGTGAGCAAAGCGCGCTTGAGGTACGATTTAAACTTACTAGAAAGCACCAAATTCCGTCACGCCCATGACATTTAGGAAAATTGACTCGTATATGCTGTTATCCTCGCGAAACATGCTCCCCGTCCTCCATATCGTTCTCGCTAGATCTACGCCTGCTTTCGGGGCTTTCTGAAGGCTCCACAGTCTCGTGCTGATACAGCTTCATGTTGACAAACATGGCATATAATCCGAAATCATAAGCCAGACGTAATGCTCCAGCCACCAAGAATGCAATCCAGAACCGATCACCAGCCGCAAGAAGTCCAGTAATGGAGGGTCCAATCATGGCAGCGATGGTACGCAGGGTGGCGGTGATGCCCATGACCGCTGTGCGCTCCTCCGGCTTGACGACTGCGGCTATGAAAGCTGCGCGTGGCGCCTGGTCCATGTTGTTCAGACCGGCACGAATGAAAAGGAGGACGATCGACATCCAGAGCTGCGATGGCAAGCCGAAAAGAAAGACAGCCGCGGAAGATGGTACATGAGTGAAAACCATAGTGTTGATCAAGCCAATTCTGCGAGCCAATGGTCCGGCAAAGACGCTAGATATTGCTGCCAGCAAGTATGAAATTGCAGTCACATCGCCGAGGGTTGCTTTCGAAGGGTTGAATTGTCTTTCCAGCCACAAGTTACACAGTGCAAAGGGTACCATGCCGTCTGCAAGACTGTCGGCCATGAGCAGGAGCCAAAGCTTGTACATGATGTGGCGTGTCGGTGCGGAGACGTTTGAAAGCCAACTGCCCATCCACGACAGCAGGCGATTTGATTGAGCTGTTGGTGGATCTAAGGCCTTGGCGGGGTGTTGTAAGGAGGATTCCTGCTCGTCGAGCTCGATGTCATCACTCTCGTTCTGCGAGACTCGAGCATAAGTATCGGAGGCGTCATCTGCCTCACAGGCGTCCGTTAGGAAATAGACCAAGATAGAGTTCACCACTCCCATGACTGCATAGCCAACGAAGATCGAGTGATATGCGTTGGCTAGAGACCAGCCTCGGCCATCTTGCAGGAATTCGATAACTCTGCCAGCAATCTCACCACCGACTGACAGCCCCCAAGTGGGGATCGTCACATACCAGGCTAGTACATCAGAGCGACTCGCTGGGGTTGTAAGCTGGGACAGTATGGACCTAGCAAAACAATGGAGGTCAGCTCAACTGCAAAAGTCAAAAACGGAGCGAGACGACCATACTCTTCGATAGCTCTGAAAGGACCGAAATCTCCTCCAGTCGTACTGACGACCCCTGCATATGTTTAGCGTACCATTCCGCGAAGAGCAACCAATCTCAGTCAATGAACCAGAACTCACCAACGATAGCAGCCAGTAGCAATATCCAGAAGTTCTCGAAATAGGAAAACAAAAGGCCAGACAAGACCATGAGTCCAGATCCTGCGAACAGTATTCTCCTGCGACCGACACGATCCGCGATCATGGTCAAAAAGATCCCCAAGAAGACATCGCCGAGAAGCGTTAGGGTCATAAAAAGGCCAATCTGAAAGTCCGTGAATTTGAGCTCGGCAAAAAACAAGGCTGACAAAACAAGGTCAGTTCATGATCGATAACGGGCAAAGTTCGTCAACACACCTAACATGACTTGCGTTCCGCCAAATGAAATCATCCTCATAGTTCTTGCCGTGATGACCAGGTAGGCATTGCGGCCAGTGGCCTGGATCGAGGCCAGACCAAATTCATTGTAGAACCAGTTGAACCAGTTGAGTGGGCGAGTGATTGATGCCATGCGGCAGTTGTTACACGAAATTGTTATGGTACGTGTTTCGAGTTTCAGCAGACTGCGATATATGGTATGTTGGTATTTATGTACTCGATATATGTTGTGGTATTGGTTGGAAGCCCTAAGGTTGGAGGTAACAAAAGCGGTTTGCAGAGTCAGACTTGCTAGTCATTCGGTTAACTCTAGCCCGATGTCGGCAAAGCCTAATGTGGAAGGTGTTTTGCAACTCTTCTTCGAAATCTCGGCGTGAGAATCCTCCGATACTCAATTCAACAATTCGAATTTACCTCATCTACGTCATTTTTCATGCTTTGGTCCTTCATACAAACATCTTACCAACGAAGTAGACGGTCGTACTTCAGCTGTCACGGAATAGTCATGCGATACTCACGAGACCTAGTGTGTCATTGCGAAGTATTGTAGTGACACCTCATATGATTCGGTGTCTAGATGCTCCCAATCGTGCTTGTTGCGACAACGCAACGGGCTTACATAGGACTACCTGTTTAACTCCGACTTCACGAGCGCTCTGGCCAAGCGTCCACAAGTCCCTCATACACTGTAACATTGCCAAACTTGATCTCCTCCGAACCCTCCACAATGTAACCGAGCTTCTTCGAGGAGCTGTACCACGACCTGAGAAGAGTTAGCTAGAATTCGTTCCTGCTTCAATGCATTCCACAAAACATACCAGACCCATGTGCTTAGTACGAATCTGTCGTTCGCCCAGATCTCCACAACGGAGTTGTCGACGATGATGGTAAGGTCAAGGGTTTCGATCTTCTTATCACCAGAAGGCTCCAGGATGTCGAAGAGTCGCAGCTTTCCAGCTTGCCCGCTCGTTGCGATGCCGGGGGTGGTAGATGCTGCTGCACTGGAGTTTGCGCGATCGATGAGAAGGGTTTCGTTCGAGAACTCTGTACAAGTGGTCAGCTGTTAAGATCCGAATCGCACACTATGTTTCAATGGTCTCACGGTAGTAGATGCTCGTAGACTCAGCATCAGACTCCAGAATACGAAAGCCAGCCTTCACGTCGCTGTCGTTGCCGCGAGCACTGTCGGGGAATTCGATAGATGCTCGCATCATGAAGAATTTAGAGCTTGGTGCGAAGTCGGAGTCACTGTTGGACTTGATGCTGCGAGCTGGCTGGTGGTGCACCTCAGTGGCGTTATCGGTGAAAGCACTGTAGGCCTCACGCACAATCTTCTGGCGGAGAGTTGTAAGCTCCACAGTACCAGCGCTCTCATTGCGAGATGTGATCAACCAAGAAGCCTTCTCGTCAACAAGGCTGTTATCGACAACGTTGGGGATGGCGCCCTTGCTGAGTTCACGAGCAGTAAGAAGCGTACCGTCCCATCCTTGCTGCGCCTTGGGGAAATTGTTTTGTCCATAATCGTCATTGGTCAACCACAAGTACGACAGGTAGCGATCGACTGTGGTTCCGCTGTTTTGAGAAGCCTTTGAAGAGGCAGGCAATAATTTGCCAGCCGCAGCATATGCTTGGATACCCCAGTCAAGCACTCCAGCCATGGTGGGCTCGAATTTCACGGTTCCGTTCTCGGTGGTCGATACATTGCCGTTGATCCATAGCATATCGTGGTCCGGCGACTTTTGCAAGGGAACGGGGAAATCGCCACCCTCAGTACCGATAGTGGTGAAGAAGTCGTTAGCAACATCTTCGTTACCGTAACCGGTTTCAGAGAGCGTGAAGACGTTGGCGACCTCAAAGTTCTGTTGAAATCATGTTAGCATGAGCAGCTCATTCTGTGGTGGTGATCATATGCTCACAAACGCCCAGCGACCAGCCCAAGTACCATCACCCCAAGTAGTGTTGACGGGCTCTTTCCACCACTCGCCCAAGTAGTCCCAGTCGCGGAATTCCGGATCCGCTTGGCGGTACAGGAACTGAGAGCCTCCAACTCCATGGACACCGCCACTGATGACATTGTACCAGGTGCCGTTGTCGCTTCCCAACAGCTCGTCAAGGTACTGGTTCTGGAAAACGTATGGGTCTCGGAAAGCAGTGACGTTCAATGAGTTAGAACCATTAGGGGCGCCGGGAATGACAGGGCCTTGTCTGACTTTTGTGAAGTTGGAACCTCCGTCGGTAGAGACGGCAAGACTTGCGGTCTCGGCGCCTTTCGTGTATGGAATGGTCCAGTGGATCGGCAAGTATGAGACAGATGTGTACAGCAAAGTCGCGGAATCATTGATGCCTGATGGGATCACGGATCCGTCGAATACTGCTACCTGTTAATGCGAACGTTAGTCTCAGTCCGCCTGTAATTGTCTTGAGACCATCATAGATTTGGAGAGAGACCTTACCGGATCATTGATGCCACCAGGACTGATGAAGAGCGGTTCGCCAGGGTTCACGTCGCGATAGGTCACCAGGTTGTCGGTTGTCGCACCAGCAGCGCCAGAAGAGTTATCGCTGCTGTACAAGTAGCCAACGTGGAAGAGTCCAGTTTTTGGGTCCGTGTAGTGCACTTGTCGCAGTCAGCATGAAGGTCTTTTCGTCTGAGCAGTACCCGACTCACTGCAAGGATCGCCAATGTGGTTTGCCGGAGGAAGGACGTGTGCCTTGGGTCTCCAAGTTTCATAGATGCTGTTGTTTGCCAGAGTGGACAAGTTGGGCGGTGCGGAATTGTAATCCAGACCACCTGCTTGCCTTTTGGCATGCGAGCCCAGAATGTTCAACAAAGCTGCCATGGCGATGATCTATGTGAGAGAATATGTACCACAATGATCGACTACAGAAAGCGTTCAGCTTATATATGTTCGTTTCGATATTGTCTCAATATTCCCGAGAATCTTCCCGCGAGCCGCGATATTCTCAGTTTGGCCATCATTTATGTGCGGCGTCATCGCGGACGTACTCTCTTCGGCGACTGGAGGAGCCATCGGTCACTCTCGGCACGCTATAACAGAGGATCGTCATGAAAATTGCGGATTGTAGGTTGGAGAAGATGGAATCGGTGGATCGAAAGGAGCGCATCTGGGGAAAAGCGGGTACTTGATGATTCGGTGTCTCTGCGGCGATACTTAGCCAAGAACAACGGTATCAACTTTGCACCTACTTACTACTAGGACGCTCGGATGAGGGCAACGCAATTTGAGATTGGAAGGCCTGTGAGCGTACGCCGGTGTATCACGTGTATGACGAGAAAGTCGGCTCTTCGAGCGGCCTACCTCCCGTTCCCAGTGGGAGGACTGCAGGATACGTACTGGGAAACGTACGAGGTGGATGGTGTCATCGCAAAACAATGGCAAGCCTTTCTCTCGCGTACCGGCCATGCACATTCATATACACGTTTGTATGATGGCCATCATGAGTTAAGCGGACTTGTCGAATGGCGAGGTTGATGAAGATGTCCACGATGACAAAGCCGCTCGCATGACAGCACGCCACACTGGTATGCCACGCACCTCGGTATCGATTCAAGAAAGCACTCAATCACCAGGTCTCAAGTATATTTAGTCCTACAGGTGAGCCTTGTGCAGTTATACTGCATAATGGACGCGTTACTCCTCTTAATGGCCCTCCGCCTCTCCGCGTGAGGGGTAAGCAATGGTAGATCGACCTCGGCCACCAAGAGAGCTCGAAAGTACACAGTTGGGGATATGAAATGTAAGGGCCTACTGCAATTCTTTTGAATCGTCGAAAATAGCCAAAGGTCTTGCTTCGAAGGGCTTTGCAATCATCATGGGCGACGGCAAAGAACGGAGTGTTTTCCAGAAGGCACAAGATCGCCTGTCTGCCATCACTAGCTCCATCACGGGCACTTCTTATTACCAATTCCCTTCATTCGACCAACTACCCAAAGTCCAAGGGCAGCCGCAGGGTTGTCTATGGGGATTCTTCGACAAAGATGGGCATCATGACGAGGTTGGAACACTTAACCTCCTCACATCAGACGTCGTCCGTCGAGCAGCGAATGAGATTCGGACTGGTGAGCACGTCCAGTTAGACTGGTGCCTGGAGAATGTGCAGTTCCCTGGCTTTGGTAGAAAGCCTTTCGAACAGAAGGTAGTTGACCTGGCGTCTCTTGGTTTCGCGGCGCTGGACGATGAGGTTTACATCAACACCCAGTCGGGCTCGCAGTGGGATAGCTTGAAGCACTTTGCGCACCAGAAGTCTAGGATGTACTACAATGGTCTCTCGCACGAGGAAGCCGCGCAGTCGACGAAGAACGGCATCCATAATTGGTGTGAGAGGGGAGGCATTGTCGGACGAGGGGTCCTTGTCGACTGGCTGAGCTGGTATTTGCTCCTTATATTTGTACCAGCGGTGAGCTTACTGACAGTGTCTGCAGGTATGAGAAGAAGCATGGAGACCCGCCATCTGCCGTCACTCGCCACGAGATTCCGGTATCTGAGATCGAAGAATGCCTGAGGTGGCAAGGAACCTCGTTGCGACAAGGCGACATTCTTTGTGTACGCTCCGGGTAGGTCACCTGAATCAGCTCACACAAGTATGAGTTAACAGCTCGAACAGCTATGTGCGCTGGCACAACTATGCCCACCCAGAGGAGCGCCAGAACGGAACTCAGAAGAATAGCCAAGCTATTGGACTGCAGAACAACGAGGCCACAGTCCGCTGGCTATACGACCACCACTTCGCCGCAGTGGCAGGAGATACTGTTGCTTTCGAAGCATGGCCGCCACCAATGGAGACTGGTGAGTAAATTTTGAGACGACACAGTGTTTGCGACACTTCGCTGATTTATATCTCACTCCACAGGCTGGTGCTTGCATGAATGGTTACTTACAGAGTGGGGAACTCCCATCGGCGAGATGTGGGATCTTGAGACTCTTAGCAAGGTCTGCGAGAAAGAAGGCAGATGGACATTCTTCTTGACCAGTGCGCCGCTACACGTCAAGGGAGGAGTTGGTACGTTTGAATGATCTGTGAAAAGTGGTGTCTGCGACAATCAGCTGACCGATAACAGGATCGCCGCCCGGCGCCATCGCCATTTTCTGATTCCGACGTGGCATAACAGGTTCGGATCTGCCAGTGACTGGAGGCCTTGAGGATGGAAGTGTATGGTTTCACATATCAAAATCTAGGCTCAAAAGTGATGTCAACAGGTGGACGCATTCACTTTTTGCCCTTTTCTCAGTGGTATCATAATTGAGATGTTTGGGGAGGCCATAATATATACTTAGTCTAGTTGGCACCAAATGCTTGAGCATTGCTTCTCCCTGGACATGCGTAATACAAATCTGTCGAAGAGTGAAAAGAGCTCGTCGAGGTGAAACAAGGGTGCTTCCAAACTGCGATCAGCAGTTCATCGGCTCGATCCAGCGCCTTCTCCGCATCTGCTGGTCGCTCCTTCCTCAACTTCGAACAAAGGCAGCGCCCAGCCTCTTTTTTGACAATCGCAACGCGACAATCAATATTTACAATTGTCAATGCACGTGCCCCCTCACGCGTCACCAGAAATTCTGCCACGCCCTTGAGCGAATCCATCCACAACAACACAACCCTCTCTCTCTCCCTCTCCCACCACAACCACCACCACCCTCGACCTCCTCTCCACCACCACCACAATGCCTGCGACTCGGTCGCAGAAGGCGGCGCTCGCCTCGCCGCTCACCACCACCACGCGCAAGCGCAGCGTGTCGCGCGCTCCCTCCGCCGAGCCACCGGCTCGCAAGGCGCCGTCGAGGGCGGCGTCTCGAAAGACCTCCCCGGCGGCCGCCGAGACGACCGCCATCACCACCATCACCACCACCACCAAGCGCAAGTCGGTAGCGGAGGGAGCCGCAGAAGAAGAGGCGCAAGAGAGCCCGAAGAAGAGGGTGCGCACGCTCAGAGACATCGAGTTCAAAGAGCGCATCGCGAAGCGCGTCGAGGAGAACAGAGCTGCCAGAGAGCAGCAAGCGCCTGAGGCACCGGCGCAAGCAATCACACCAAAGGGCCCATACTCCTACCTGCCCACGTACCCGAGTCCATCACAGCAGCCGCACAACTACGAGCCATACATCCCCCAGACCGCGCCACAGAACGACCGTCAGTACTCCTGGTGGAAGCCGCCGAGTGAGGCCCTTCAGCCACCAACCACTCCCACCCAGATGCCCGCACCTCCACAGCAGGTGGCCCAGACACAGCCGCAACAGCGCGGGTGGATGAGTCGCATACTAGAAGTCGTCACGCCCTGGAAAAATCCGACAAAAACACCTTCAAGCGTGGGTGCGCGCCTCCCCGAAGCCCGCGTTCACCTCATCCAGCTCCAAAAGCACGCAGAGCTTCAGAAACAGCTCAACAGTGAAATCAATCACGCCGTCGCAATGGAAGAGCAGAGACTCAACACTGCAGCCCCTCACCACGAGTATGAGGCGGAGCAGGAGCACACACTACCCGGTGACAAGCGCAAGCGCACCGCCGCCAACGAAGTAACTGGACTTCCACCTCTCAACAACATTTCCGAGTCGCCAGAGGCCAGGTTCACAGACAACATGCAGACGCCTTCAAGGCCCAGAACACACAACGGCTTAGTACCGAAATCATTACCCAGACCACGCCGCACCTACAAGGAAGCGCGTGCAGCCGCTGCCAACAAAGGCATGCGCAATGCTACCGACCCTCCCACACCCGCAGTCTCTCGTACTGCCCCATCTACACCATACGACAAGAACGACTATGCGCGCATCCGTCGCCTTCGTGAGATCGAGGAGCTCGGAGCGCAGCACAACGCCATGAAAGCGAAGCTCGACAAACTCCGTGCTGAGCAGGCAGCTGAGGCCGCGACCCAGCCACGCAAGACCAAGAGAGTGAAGATCGAGCATCTAAAAGAAATCCCTCACAACCTGCCCGGAGAGCCATCAGGGTCCTTCCGATTCCCAGAGGCCGACTCCGATGATGAAATGGAAGTTGACGAAGATGTTGAGGTCATCGAGAACCCATTCACCGCGGCGGATGACGAGGCGCCTGAAGAGAGACAGGTCAGCCCGGCAAAGACATCGGCATCAAACCCATTCACCACGAAACCAGCTACGACCATGTTCCAGACTCCGGCCCTGAACGCAGCTTCTCCAGTCAAGAGAGCAGTCTCGCCAGTCAGAAAGGCACCATCACCTGTGAAGAAGGCTCCCTCACCTACGAAAGCCGCTTCGCCCGTGGAGGAAGTTCAGGAAGTCGTCGAGGTCGAAGACACCGTCATCGAGGCAAGTCCCACTGCCAGCCCTGAGCCGACGCAAGTCTTCTCAGAGGCGTCTGATGATGAGTCCGACATTGACGACGAGGACTGGCCTGAGCTTCCCCAGAGGAAGGCAGACGAGCCCGAGCCGCCACAATGGTGGAAGGCTGAGGCTCTGGCCAAGTTCAACAAGGAGTTTGCGCAGTGGGAGGCGACTGGGGAGATTCTGGCTTAAATGTCACGGTTTTTGTTTTTTGCTTTTGTTTTTGGCGCACTGAAAGGCTCGATAGCTGCAGGACCGCAAGGTCTAGCGCCGGCCATTGAGGTGACACTGGGGGATTGGATGCATACGAATGATTCTCTCAACGAACAGCGATTTTGCATACATTACTGAGATACCCCTCATCGCCTCAGCGCGAAGGGATGGATTGTTCACCGATACTGCATACGTTGTTGATAGCAGTACTGAACAATGGAGACTTTTATGATCACGTGCCCAGCTTTGACTACCGTACATGTGAATATGTGATATGACCCTACATGTTCTATGCTTCTAGTGCGCGCCCCTTTCGCATGGGTCAGTAGTATAGCACCCTAATAATACAAGCCTGACACACATGATACAGTAGCCTTCTCAAGGGCAAGGTCCTTGTGTTCTTTGTCGGCACCTCGAGGTAGCAGTGCGGAAGGTAACTCGTGAGATCAATACTAGCATGTATCTCGACGGTGTACGTTTCTCTTGCAAGGCCTGCATGCGGTGGTACTCGCTCGCATGAGATCAAATTGTTGTGCTATGTATACCTACCCGCTGACTAAACGCACAAAGAAAAGAACAACAGCAGAATACTCAGCTGCGCAGTCCATTTCCGGCGATGTCTCAGAGCAGTAGTATGCAGACAACAAAGAACAGTGTCGAAGGACATCGTATACATGATTTGGGCACTCTCAGCTATCGTCGTAATGGAATTCTTGTACATCTTTATCCCAACAGAATAGCAATATGGCACCAACTACGCGCTCCAAAGCCTCCAACACTGGTAACGTCCCAGCAGTGGCTCCTGCGCCTCTAACGCAGGCTGCAGGCGGTAAAGCCAAGAAGGCAAAGACTCCTAAACGCCCTGCTGCTCCTAAACCGGAAGCCACGCCTTCGAAAGTGCAGAAGAAGCAGAAGAAGAGCAGTCCGAAGAACAAGAAAGGCAAAAGCAAGAACAGAAAGTCGTCCGCCGAAACCTCTGTGAAGTCCTCGTCCAAAGCCTCGTCCCGTGCTTCGTGCAAAAGCTCCCTCAAATCATCTCTCAAGAAACCCACCAGCACAAAATCTCCACACCCAGCTCATGCAACCGTACAAGACGGCTTCCCCGAGCTGGCGCAAGTCCTGCCCTTCCTCGACCAAGACGATCTGCAGCCAGCTCCTCGCTCGCCGCTGCGCAGGAGGACCGACCACGTCCTCCGGCCAGACCTAGACGTCCTGATGAACAAGGTGGCGCACCACAGCGTGAACGTGCCGGCTTGGAGCAAAAGTCGTCCAGGCACGAGCAGCAGCAACAGCAGCGCTATTAGTGGATTGGGGAATTACCTGCCCAAAGGCTTCGAGCTGGCAAACTCGCCTCCTCCTCCCCCTCCCACGTCCGCAGAGCTGTTTTCTGAGTGGGGTCTTAGTGTTTCGTCTCACGTCAACGACAGTCCGGCGAAGGATAGGAAGCGAGACAGCAAGCGTTCTGGGAGTAGTGTTTCCGCGACATCGTGTCCCAAGTCGAGAACCAGAGCCAGTCACCTTCAGAGACGCCCGTGGAGATCAAGAACGCGCATGCCTTCAAGTGGCCTACTGTTGCGGACGTGAGGCGCGAGCAACAGTTGATGGACGACGAGCTGCGAGACTGGATCGAGAGGATGAAACGGGCGCGTGACGATTTCGATGCTGTGATTGAGGAGATGGAGGGCAGGATGCAGATTATTAGGGCTGTGAATAGGATGCAGGCGCCGTTGAGGAAGGCGACTTTGGGGCGTGGTCGTTAGTAGTCTGTTGATGTTGCTTGGTTTTTTTTTGTTAACAGGAGAGGGTTTAGACTTTTTGCGTAAATGAGATATTAAGAGTTTACAACGGTTGACTGACTGATGGTCTCAAAAAAAGCCACGCTTTCTGTTTATGTCTTGCCTTGCCAAATTTTCTGCGTGATCGCAAACTACGCTCCGAGAAGGAAAGCATTTTTGCCACGGCTTCTCACTGCAAGCACTCGGTGCAACGTTGTGCAGTCGCGAGACTTTCCTCTGCTCACTTGTACTTGTGCTCTCATCTCAATGTCCATCATGCCTGTACATACGACTCACCTGTGGACCTTTGTGTGCCCAAATTATTGTTTGTGGATTTATCCGATGATCTCAAGTCCTTGCCTCATGATCCCTGGTTTGGTGCAGCCTACGCCGCTGGCAACGTTCTCAAGACAGCCTCGCATGCGCAAGCCTCGCGCACCGCCGCAAATTTTACGCCAACAATTACTAGACCTTCCCATAGTGTCTCCCTGATATAGCCACAGGCGAACAATTTTGTTGTCTCGCAGTGCGTGCAACTATATCAGCCTGAACCTAAGGACATGCCTTGAGCGGCACCTGCGTGAGATCTAGCGAGGTCGTAGATGTCTACTCATGTGTTCCTGCCTCCGACTAGCAACATTGTGTCCGATGGTGTATGGATATCCCTAATTAATCACTCCAGTTCGCGGTCATGTTGTCTTATGGAAGGCTCATGCATGCGTATGTAATCGGTATAGGTGGCAGAAGCGAGCGAGGGTCGAGTGGGTAGGCATGCGGCACTGTGCACTGGTGTGACACTAATGACGTGGCAGCAGGCATGGCATCTCAATCGCAAGACGCCTGCAGTGTTCGAGGGTGGCGACGAGGAAGAATCACGACGACGAAGGTGTGCTTAGAGTGTCCGGTGGTGAGAGTAATTTCGAAAGATGAGAATACATTTCCAGGTCTGTGTGTGCGTGTGTGCGGGTATTTGCGGATCCCCTGAGAGACAGTGGCAGAAGGCAGAAGAGTCAAGAGTGGGAGGGAGAGAGGGAACACGAAAGGGTGGGAGCAGAGAGAGAGGGCGAGTGAGCGAGAGAGAGAGATGATGGCAAAGTCGCCCGGGCCACCGACGGATGCTGATTTCGCACTCGCGGTTGCGGAACAAGCGCCGGCTCGTACCAGAGGCGTGCCTTGGTGCGCGTGGCCGGCGAGCCAAACAAGTCATGATTGAGGTCTCAAGAAGACTGTTGCGAGAGGAGATGGCCTCTTCCTCTCTCTCTCTGCCGGCAGATAAGCGGTATGCTGGCGAAAGAGCCGCGGTGAGCTACCTTGCTCTGGTGCATGCTGATAGCTGGAGCATGCCTTGGTGGCAGCAGCTCTGCTACATGCAACTTGTAACAGGATGCCCCTCGCACGGTCGCCCTGGAGCGCGTCGTGATGAAGTACACTTCAGCTAGCAATGGGATGGTGTCAGCTCGCAGCCGCTACCAACACCACCGCCCTGTGATTCGCCGGGCAATCTCGTCGCTCTTCCTCGCTGCCCCGCCTCCCGTCTTATCGCTCTGCCTGCTGCGTTGCGTTGCTTTGCTGCTCGCGCTGCCAACGAGAACATGCCAACCTTCTTCTGCTGCCTTGCCTTCGAGGAAATCCACTACCACATATCGCCCGGCATGCCATCATCCTCCCGCCGTCGCACACGGCACGTATCTGCCGCGCCTCAGCAGAGCAGCAGCCCACCTGGCGCCTGCCGCAGACTCGTCGCTCTCCAGCGCACGGGCCATGCATCATTGACTGGTCCGTGCCCTTAGCGCGCCTTCCTCTCTCTCTCTCTGGTGGTCTGCCTCTGCGCCTGCCTCAGGCGCGCTGTGAGTGCCAGTCTGCCAGTCTCGCTCTGCGTCTTTGCAGCACCCACGCACCCAGACGAGAGCATCCCCTCAATTCACATCACCATCCACCCTTGACCTCGACCGACCATCCGATACACGCGCACAATCCTCGACGCCTCCATGCGCCTCTCACACCGCCGTCCTTGAGCCCACTGACCCTCAGTTCCCTCTCTCACAACCTCTCCGCGCCGACCCTCCGCCCACCACGCCAGGCCCGTCCTCGAAAACCGCGCCCACACACCCTCTCTTCTGTCTATGCTCCAACACCACGCACATTCATACCACTGCGACGACGTGACGCGCCGTCATCTATACCCATTGGCCTCCGCTGCTTTGCTGTCGTCGCTGAGCCGCTCTTGACCGCCAAGCAGGCCTTCCTTTGTCACCACCACCACCCGCCCGTGGAAACGCTCGCCCCATTGCGCACACCCGTGAGGTGTCGACCATTTCAGCCATCGGGCGCCATTCAGCAGCCTTCCCGTCATGCGACGCAGGCTCGGCGAAGAATCCGTCACCTAAACCTGTCACCACCCACGACGACTTTCAACGCAGACGTGATAGCATGACAGACCTCTTCCGGCCCACCGCTGTCACTGGTCAAGACATCAAGCCATTCGCCGGGCGCGTTGCCAGCCCGCCGCCAGACTACACTCATTTCGCTAACCAAACACACCCCGACGACCTGGAGGAGGAGGACGACGGCCAGATCGACTGCATATGCGGCTTCAACGAAGACGACGGCAACACGGTCGCATGCGATACCTGCAATAAATGGCAGCACATCATTTGCTACTACCCACAGTACGGCGACAGCTTGCCCGACGAACTACAACATTGGTGTGTGAAATGTCGACCTGAAAGCTCTGTCAACGCGCAAGCCGCGCACATTCGACAGCGCGACGCAAGAGCAGACCGTTACGGCCTACAAAACGGCAACAAGCGGCAGACTAGCAAGAGTCACAAGAAAAAGACCAAGGACGCCGCAGGAGCTGGCCTCACTAATGGATGGCCTCTGGACAAGACTCGACACGACCGCAACAGCGCAAGCCCTCGCGACCAACAACCGCCGAGTAAACGACCAAAGACGAACCATCGCGCCTCAAGCTCGACGGCCAACACTCTACAAGCTGTGAACTCCCGAAAGCGTAACGGCTCCACGAACCACAGACGGAGCGTCTCGCGGTCGCCCGATGCTCGATTCCCTTTGTACTCGACCGACTTCATAAGGATTTACCGGGAGGACGAGTACAATGTACCTCACACAAACGTCCCCGACATCCAGCTCTACAGCGCCATGCAGAAGTGGCTGACCAACCCGGACGAGTGCTTCGAGGTCACCCATGGTGTAGAGCCACACAACGTCTTCCAGCGCTGGGACGGCGACATCAGCATAATCGATGGTGTATCTACACTCGAAGTACGTGAGCGCCGTGATCCCGCATACAAGAGTCCCGATGGACAGCCTGCCATGTGGAGATACGCAACGGTGTCGGAGCCACTAGCTTTGCAAGCCTGCATCGGCGAACTACGTGGCCACTTGACATGGAAGGAAGAATACATCGAGGATCCAGCAACCCGATGGTCGACGCTTCGCCACCCAGAGCCCTTTGTCTTCCTTCACTCCCAACTACCTATCTGCATTGACGCACGCAACGAAGGCACGCCTGTACGTTACATCAGACGCAGCTGCTCACCAAATGCTGAGCTCAAAATCATTATCACCGGCCCAGCCGACTACCACTTCTGCTTCATTGCCACCCGCGATATTGAACCCGGCGAGGAAATCGCAATCGCCTGGGATGTCAACAGCGGCCTTTCCGGTTTCAATGGAAGACAGAACGGCAACGTGTCGGCCAAGGACATGTCAGGCATATCCTCTTGGGTGTCGACCATACTTGCCAACTGCGGTCCATGTGCTTGCAACCGTGGAGAGCATTGTTTGATGAATCGGTTCGACCGACGGGACCCCGAGGTCGATCCTGACACCGCTGCAGTCAAGCCAGCGAAACAAACAAGCCGGAAAAGGAAGCCCGGCCCTCAAATCTCACCACTCAACACACATGCTGTTAACAGTCGGTCGGGTAGCGAGGCGCGCAAGGTCGACGGGGATGATGAGCTCGCTGATTCACGGTCAACGTCTGGCTCTGCAGAGCGAGGGTCAGCAAGCCGTGACAACACTCCGCACACCCACTACTCGGGCAACGGCACTGGGGAAATGTCGGAGCGTGAGCGAAGGAAGCTCGCAAAGGTCGAGGAGTTGTTCTCCAAGCAGGACGAGCAAGCTTCGAGTAAGCAATCAAAGAAAAAGCGCAGCAGTGCTGGTTCTGCTCTCAACACGCCAAGCGCCACTTCCTCCAAGCAGCTCGGCCTTCCTCCAACAAGCACGTCCAGGTACGCAGACTCGGGAACTTCGAAGCAATCCGGTCTCCCATCAGCGAAGAACTCGAGCTCAAAGCGACCAAAACCTGTTGCTACCTCAAGCACCGCCAGCAAGGAATCCGCCAAGAGGGCTAGGACACCTAGGGCAGTCTACGTCAACTCTGGTGTGCAATGCGACATGTCTGATGAAGAGGCAGCGCAACGCCCTGAGCTTCCGCGCGTTCGAAGGCCCTTCGTGCCACTTCAACAGCGTCTCCTGCAGAGGTGTGCTCGGAACAACATGTTGAACAGAGAGTGTCAACTCAGCATTCGCGCTAAGGCAATCGAAGAACAAAATAAGATGGAGGTCGACGCAAGCAACTCACCCGATTCTCAGCGAGTGCCATCAATACACAGTCCCGAAGATGCACAAAAGCCCGACGCTGACACGGCTTCTTTTCCAATACCGCCGAACGACGATGTTGATATGAGTGACCGCCCTCCAGCACACGAGCCAGAACCCAGTGCCGCTGGAGAAGCCATACCAAGCGAAGACACATCATTACCGCCCAAAGAAGCACCCGCTGCTACCAGCAGTCTGAACCCCTCACAACCTCCTGCAGACTCGTCAGCTGAACAAACATTATCCGAAGCACCCGAGTCAGATCAAGCACCGCCACCCGACGTGTCGCCACCTACACGCTCTACAGAACCTTCAGAGTCACCAGAAATGCGTATCTCTATGCCACCACCGTCTGCCAATACCTTCACTGCCACACAACAACATGCCACGAACGCTGCATCAAGTAGTGGCATTGTACAATCGCCCGCAGCACTTGCCCCACTTGGCGCAGCCGGACCCATCTTCTCCCCATCCGTTACCGCAGCTGTTGCGCCAGGTCCTACGCGCAAGAAGCTGAGCTTGAGTGACTATACAAGGCGCAAAAAGGAGCAGCCGTCGGACAGCAAGCCAGACCGTGAAAGCTCGCCAGCGTCTGTAGCATCGGGTCCAACCTCTGCAGCTGTCGTGCCCGCACTACAGGCAAGCAGTTCGGAGATCAAGAGCGCGCAAGAGAGCGGAAGTGCTGTTGTCGACGAGGACGTGAAGATGGACGACGCAGGACCTTCTTCGAGCGCATGAAACCTTTGGTCACTCTGAGTTTTACTTTTGCAGCGATGGCGTTGATCGGAGCGTTTCCTCAACTTTTCTTCTGGGTCTGGGTTTCGAATCCTCGAGTTCTTTCGGATGTCACCAAATGAATGTTTCGCAGCGCGCACGGGAAACCAAATGTCAAGACTACCACGGAAAAATGATGGCGTTGGGAAATGGAAACAATGGCGTTTTTTCTTTTGTTGTTTTTGAGTAAAGAGTCTTCTTTGGGGTTTTGCAAGGCAGGCCCTTTTGAAGATTCGACGGCCTATGATGAGACTTGCGGCGTTCCGGATACTGATTGTCTCCTTGTCGAGACGATCTGGTGTAGGTGGAGGGAAAAAACCACTTACTCGAGAGGGGAAACACTCTACCACCCCTTCCCATGCTTCTTTGCTCAATGCAAACGCCAAAGTACAACCTGCAGGCACCCCACGCTATTGTAGCCTGTATAACGCCCCGGTTCTTGCCAAATGTATTCTATTACTTTTCGTGTCAACCTCATGTTCCTACTTTCAGTTGTGCATGTTGTCTGCCGTTTCCACTGCGGTATAGAGTCCTTAGGACACCCTTCGGACGGTGCGTAGTATAGCACCCTGTGATCATAGGGCCGCACATAGGATATGGTGTTTATCTCAAGGGCAAGGTTGTAGTATCCTTTGTCGGCACCTTAAGGTAGTAGTGTGTATACTGCTTAGGCTGTCGTGAGATCCTGTTAGTCCCTCGATGGCATATCGTTTTCTTGTAAGACCTCGAAGCCGTATGGAACTGTGTGCTATACTACTTTACACCACCCGAAGGACGCAGGCAATCAACACAATAATATTAGATGCGCACCAGCTTAAAGCATTTGAAGGCATAATTACAACACAAACATAGAGAAGGCATCGTATTCGCGTATCGTTGCTAGGTAAAGTACTGTTCGTCTTAACGCTGCAATTAAAAACACTCGCTATCGCAACCGCTACCGCCACCCTTGACTTGAACTCCGATGGTCCTCGTTGCTCATGCTCTCGAACGTCAAATCCCAGTTGTCGACTTCAGCGAATTTCCGCCGCGCTTCTTCGAGTTCTTTGCTGTGCGCGACTTCGCGCATCGACAGGCTCTTGTCGCCTGCGTGATCGTTCTCATCGTCCTCGGATAAGGGCTCGTCGCCGGCGCCGGCGTTTTCCTTGTCTGAGGTTGCTGCGGCGCGGCCGTAGGTTCTTGTTGTGATTTTGCTTTTGGCTTTGCTGCCTCCCTTCGATTTGGCTGGAGGTGGTGGAACGGAGGGTTTTCGCGTTGATTTTGGTTTCGATTTTGAAGCTGCTGCAGATGATGACTTCTTGCCTCTTGATGGCGCCGGGGCCTTTTGTTTCTGGCGGCGGATTCGCCCGCCTAGCTCGTCTTCGTCTTCGTCTAGGTGGGTTGTGTCGAAGGCTGTTGCGTCGTCGTCGTCTTCTTCTTCGTCGGACGATATGTCGTATTCTGTTCGTTTGGGTCTGGGTTGGGGTCGTTGTGTTCGCCTGGGGAGGAGGGCGCGGAGGGTTGCTGTTGACATTGAGGTTGGTTTTTTGGTGGTTTTGCTTCGTGTTTTGGCGGGCTCGGGTGGTGGTGGCGATAGTTGCGTTAGAGGGTCGGCGTAGATGTCTGTGCGCTGGGTTTCTGGAATGGGTGAGCCGGTTGGGCTGCTGCTGGCGGGTTCGGCCATTGTGGCGTTTAGGGTGTCGTGGTCGTCTTCTTCCTCTTCGTCGTGTTGTTCTTCTTGGGCATCTTGCTGTAATGTGTGAAGACGCTCTTGCTCCTCGGTGGAAGGTACAGCGAAGTCTTCTTGATGAGTTCCAGGGATCTTGCGAGAGGAGGAAGGCTCTGTTGGTGGTGTTGACTCAGGCGAAGAGTTGATCACTTGCACATCGGATGTGACAGGGTTTGGCACTGGGCTGGCTTCACGGTCTGATGTGTCGTGGACCACTGATTGATGCGCGTAGTCCATTGAAGGCAATGGCTCCTCTTCCGTAGGCAGCACTTCAGACTTCCTGTGCTTCCTCCTTAGGGCATCCAGTGCTGAATGAGGGCTTTCCATTTCGTCCGACTTTCGCTTGGTCCTCTTGACAGCAGGTGTTGTCGCCACGCTCTTCTTCGCAGATAATGACTTTCGCGCCGATGTAGACTTCCTGGTCTTGCTGAGCTGCAACGGCGTTCCCTCTGCCTCCGGTGCAAACACGTCCTCGCCTTCACTCGCGCTCCCGAGATCGAATACACTGGTGTCCTCCACATCGTCGCCATCGTCCTGCTGTGGCTGCGCGCTTATGAGAGAAGCCTGCACGCTCGATCTTCGCTTGCGCACCATTTCCAGCATACTGCCTTGTCGCGGCCGGCGTTTGAAGTTTTTGAGCGCGAGCATGCTGGTTTCGACGGCGGGGCCTGGTGTTCCTGTGGTGGTGTTGGTTTTCTCGCGTAGAATACTTCGTCCTGTTGCGGCCGGTCTGGCAGGTGTCGGCGCGGCATTGCCGCTTCGTAGTCGGGCCATGGTCGCGTGCAATTGGTGGTGTGAAAAATGGTGGTCGTCGCGTCCGATGTTGTGAGAATGTCGCGTCTGGTGTTGCCTTCTATCGAGTGGACTTTCTATCGCGTCGGCCTAGTTGGGTAATGACGATGGAGAATTGCGCCCGCATGACAAAAGTCGTGGCTGAGTTCAAATGCGCGCCAATCAAGAGAGGGGTCTGCAAGAGTGCATTTTGATTATACGGTGTCTCATAATAACAATCTGCCATGCTATACTGCCGATAATCAAGGCGTCGATCGAGTTGATAGTCTCTACTAAGATGTTGTCCAGCCAACAGTGCTCAGAATATGATGGCCAAACAATACATGTACCTTACATGGCAGTTCACTGAAGCTCACTCATAGTTTGAAAAGTACCCTAGATGCTCGAGTCGTCGACATCACATTACTGGAATGTAGAAACTGTTCAAGATGAGATACATGGCTATCAATTCGCAACATTTTGGTTTTTGATCGTCCTCTCGACGACTTCTAATGCGGCCCAAGGCTTGCGTTGCCTGCAAGCATCTTCTCCACCATGCTCCTGCAGATAGGGTGGTAGAAGTCCTTGTTCTTCTCGAAAGTCTCACGAGCCAGAGCCGCGTCAACCTTGAGCAGCTCCTTGTACAAGGGGCGGACGAACTTCATCCTGCCAACGCGTCCAGCCAGGGCAGCAGCATCCTTGTAGAATTGATCGGCCTTTGCCCTGAGGGCAATCACGTAGAACCTGCTGACAAGCTCGACGTTCTTCGATGATGCGTATGCGTATTCCTTGCCCATTGTCTCGACCAAAGAGGCAGAGAGAGGAGATGGCTGGCCCTGCACTGCCTCGAGGAACACGTAGCTCTGTTGCGAAGTGAATTTCGAGATGTCATCAGCGCTGGGCTTGAAGTCCGACTTGCCTTCGTTGAGAGCCTGCCATTTGTTGGAGAGTTCGAGGCAAGCATCGGCTAGGCTAGTGTCGAAGTTGGGCTTTTCCGGGAATCCAGGCTTGTAGAAGACAGTGTCCCAGTCGATGTCGTTCAGCTTCTTGCTTGCATCAGCGTCCGAAGCGAAGAAGTCAAAGAGTGTGGCCTTGAACTCGTAAGAGTCAAGGGAGCGTCCCTTGTAGGTAGTGAAGTAGTGTGGGATGAACTTGTCCCATTTCTCGACACCGATCAACTTCTCGAGGTGGTAGAGGAAGGTGGAGCCCTTCTCGTATGGAATGCTGGAAAAGGCATCATCGGGATCTTGACCCTTGAGATTGGGGATCAATTTGGTGTATTCGTGGTCTTCTCCGAACTGGGCGATGCTGTCAGACAGTGCTTTCCAACCGATAAGAGCACTGAAATCACGGATCCTCTCGTCGTTGTGGACAGCAGCCTGGATACGTCTTTCCAAATAGACCGTCCAGCCCTCGTTGAGCCAGAAGTGCTCCCAACTGGCGCAGCTAACAAGGTTACCAGACCACGAGTGGGCCAGCTCGTGAGCAACAACGTCAACGTTAGCTCTGTCTCCACTGATCAGAGTAGGCGTTGCGAAAGTAAAGACGGGGTTCTCCATTCCACCGTAAGGGAAGGATGGAGGGAGCACGAGAACGTTGTACTGGGTCCAGGCGTAGGGGTAGACGATCTTCTCCGCAGTCTGAATGTACGCTTCGGTGTCTGCCTCAAACTCCCATTGGCAGTCAGTAAGCTCCTCGGGACCGGTCCAGACGGTCGAGCGAGGTCCAATAGAAGCAGACGCCAAGTCACCACTCGCGACGGCGAAGAGGTAGGAGGGCATAGGCACCTCTTGGTGGAAGCTGTACAGCAGGGTGCCGGACTCGCCATTCTTGCCGGCCTTGAAGTCTCTGGCACCAGTGGGCAGACCAGATGCAACCACTGGCAGTGGCGAACGCAGGTTGAAGGTGTAGGTTGACTTCACATCAGGCGTGTCTTGGCATGGCAGAAGTGACCTGGCGTGGATTGCTTGGCATTGAGAAAACATGTATGGCTGCTTCTTGTTGCTGGTTTGAGCTGGAGTCATCCATTGGAGTGCAGTGCAGTCCTTGGTTGTCGACACTTCGATGTCGACTGAAATCTCGGAAGCAGCGGCCACGTCTTCTTCGGCGAGAGAGATTGTCAAAGGTGAACCATAAGGCTCAGTGCGTTTGGCCGCAAGATCCCAGTCAACCTTCTTGCCAGCGATAGTGACGGCAGAGACATCGAGGTAGCTAGTGTCCAGAACGATCTTGCGTTCGTCGGCAAGCTTCTTGAGAGTCAAGGTGACGCTGCCGTGGAGGCGTTTGTTGTCAAAGTCGATCTCGTAGTTGGCCGTAGTATGCTGCGTCCTCCACGCGTTGTAGTTCGAAAGAGTGTTCGGGTCACGATGAGGGTGGATGCTAGCAGCAGCCTTCTCGACTGCGGCATCTGAAATAGGACGCATGACCATTGGAGTCTGCGGATATAGCGGGCTTTGGAAGTGGCTCTTGGGTCGTTTGCTTGGCGAGAGAAACCCTCTGACACTGGATGTGAATATGCCTAAAAGACTGTTGGCAGATTCTCTGTTCATTCGGCTTTGTGTTAACCGGTGTACGTGGCAGGTGAGGGCTTATGACTCCACGTGCAACTCTTTGATGTGCTTCCTTCCTCTTCAGGCGCAGCGCCGAGAGTGGGGACCTCGCCTCGAGAAAATGCTGACAAAGATCGTGGCCATCTTTTAGTGTTAGGGTTGGGGTGTCTTGCTTTCCTAACATGCCTGCCAACCATGCTGTTTTACGCTGTCATTGTGTATTTCCGGTGATTGATATGCATTTAAATCTAGTGAGATGGTTCATATCGTGCTCAGGTGCTCCAATACTCGTTTCGATAGAGTTTATCGGTTATCACAGTGTGATATCGAAGTTTGACTACCACAACGCACAAGTCCGACTACATGTACTTGAGACTGACCCTAGTCGCCAAACCCATTCTCACAACCTTGTCAGTGTATTACAGATTGAGATTCATGTTCAACCGTTAAAATATACAATCGTATCCATAAAGTGCGTCAAAAAATGGCCCGCATGATGCTGTGTTCCGTGTGTGGTACAACCAAATGGCACAGAGGCAACCCTGTACGTCCGCAACACTCCAGGTGATCCGTTAATCGACGCGCGGTCTTGATAAGATTGGAAGGACCCAGGCAACAGGAGGCTGCTCCAGATATTACTAAGAAGGTGAAATATGCTGTGACTATTGCGCAAAATTGACATCCGAAGAAATGGTCAAGAATTCAGTTCTAGGTCTACATAAAGTCACAGGCTACCCATGTCAACTAACTCGATACGAACCACCAGATCAACTTCATCGGCACAACCAATGGCCAGATCACCAGGCTAACAGCACCAGCAACCGCATCGAGTAGCCTCCAAACCACAGTTATGGCCATGAATACCCTAACGATTTGTCCGACCAATGCTAACATTGCTTTTGATGCCGCAACCTTCTCCTCGAGAGACGCATCTGGATTTGTGATTGTAGCTACCATCGCGGGTCTAGGAACATTCACACGGATAGTCGCGCCCAGACTGTCCTGTAGAGTACGTGCAGCGCCGAAGAGATGCGTGACCAATGCCGTGATATGCTCGAGAGGGGATGAAGCTGTATCTTCGTCTGAGCCGAACAGTCTTTGTGTGTGTTTTTGGCTGCTCGTAAGCTGAGGGCAAGTGTCTGCGCCCGGAGGACAGTCACAGCCGAGAGAACACGACCTTGTGGCATTGCCTGCAGTACGTCGTAGTTTCGGCAGTGGAAGGCTGGCGAGTTCAGGGTGGACCAGGTGGAGCTTAGTGAGCTGACTAAGGTGCGTGATGGGCGGAGAAGTATGCTGCTTGGAGGGATTGGTAGCCGCATAGTCGTGGAGTTTCCTGGTGCTCTTCGGTTTCTGCCCACCACTGGTCCTCCTCGCTGGTGTCTTTGGCGAAGAATACGGCGCAAACGACACAGCCAGGCTTCGCGGATCTGCGCCCGCAAGAGCAGTGCCGTCCAAATCCCCAAAGCTAGGCATGCCACGTCTAACGACCGTACCATCTCTCGTAGGAAAGTGTCCAGGCATGCCGTGGCTCGGTATTCTCTTCCTCCCACGCTCATGTTCTGTCGCCGAGCTCTTTCTGATTCCGCCGTTTTGCATACACCTTTGATCCCAGCCATCGCCGCTGGTCTTTCTCGCCTTCCTCTTATAGTGCTCGAAAGCCTGGATCTCCTGCGCACTCCTTCCAGGGAATGCGTACGGCTGGGGCTCGCGTGCGGAAGGCATATGCACTACAAAACGGTCATCGTCGAGAGTGCTCCCTTGCCGGAGAGGTTCGCAGCAAATGATGTCTGCAGCGCCGGCACTCGCATCGCTTGGCCGTGGTGAAGCAACTCGCGATTTTGTGTCTTCGAAAGACCAGCCCTTCTCGCTGCTGCACATTCTTTGTAACCCACCAGCACTGATCTTGCGGGCTTCGTTTGCACGTGTCAACGCAGGACGAATCCGCTGTGAGCGTAATTTGAGAGCTTCAGCTGGCGATTCAGGCGTACGAGGAGTACCAGCCAGACTCGGACTGATTAAGCCGGTTCGTGGATTTGCAGCTCGTGCGGTGATGTAGTCGTCGGAGTCTTTCATACCCATTTTGGGGCGGAGGGGTTTCTGATATTGATTGACCGGCGAGTGGCGCTGTTCGGAGATAGGCGTGATGGCGTATTGTTTGAGAAGTGTCCTACGTGCAATTTCCTTGAGCCTGCGAGTTCGTGATGGCTGTGAGCGTCCATAGGGATCTAAATGATTTATTGATGTCATGTCTGGCAAAGTGTATACAAGCCCTGGAATGCAGCTCGCTGGCTGGGGAATGCGAGTGACAGGATTCCAGTCGTGTACAGCGTTAGAATGTCAGAAATATTATACAAACCTACCATGATTTCGTCCAATGTCATGGTTGTGATTTCCTCGTAGCATGCTTGTGGCTCAGATTGGCAGTGTCTACGCAGCTTCTTCGTGTTCACACTCCTGCTTCTTTATGCCGGCATCGACGCACAAAAACATGTACTGCCACACAAATCTTGAGTTTGAGCAATGCTTTGAAATTCCAAGCGAAATGTGACGGTTACAAGCATGAGGCAGTAATCGCTGTCATTGCTATCAGCTGAGCAGTTTGCTATTCTTGCACTGTGGCGAATTAAGGCGAATTCGACAAGCAATGGTTCGGCACAGGCGCATCGTTGCTGCCAGGCGTGATCGAAGGGCTCGAGATCTGGGACGATCGTAGAAGGCAGAGGAAGAGGCAGTCTGGTTGCCCGTTGAAATTCATATGTCATAGGGTCCAATGGTGACATGGATTCGCAGAAAAATCGACTTGCTTGCACGAGTACATGCCATACGAGAGGCGATGTACTACGGAGGGATGGCGGATCATGCTGCTGCTGCTGCGACAATAATGCCTAAGGAAAACGAAGCCGACATAACCGTATTGGTAGCTAGGACCGAACGAGCTGAACGACGCAAGACCGGGAGACCATGGTCGCTTTGACAGTACGCGATGCTCGTAAATGGCGCATTTCGTCACAAGCAAATTGTCTGGATCCGAGTCTCACCAGAACTTCGCCGTGCAAGCCGAGGGATAAAGGCGAGGCCGACTTTAGGCGTGCGCGCTCGGACGATAGACTACTGCAAGTGGTACCTGGCAGGGCCAACACGTCTGCAGCATTCTAGCTCGCCCCATCATAATCGCTAGAATCGCTAGGCGATGCGGCCAGACGACGGTGCATCGCATCGGGCGGATGAGCAGCCTCTCTTTGGGCATAGCATCAAATCGGTGAAAGGTTTCTGGCACACAGTGCCACACACTCAGCGATGCGGTGTAAGCGAAGAGCCTTACCACTCGGCAGAGACGGAAGTGCGTCAGCAGCTTATCGTACCGAAAATTACTGACTGAACCACGGCCGTAACACAATTTGCGTGGGAACAAGCTCAGGCGCGTGGCCATTACCCAGGCTCCCAGGCCAGCGGCAAGGGCAGCGGAAGAGCGGCCATCAAAACTGTGTTCATTACTGCACTGTCATCTATGGCAAACCCGGCATTGCAAGCAATGCTTGCGCGTAGAGCGCTTGCAAATTTGTCACTGCATGGACATGTCGAATTCGGACAAGCAATCCTACTGGCGATTGCCGTGGACAATTCAATCAATTTTCGAAACTCGCACGTCTCTACACGTCCAGTGGTTCGCGCGCCTGGTGGCCCACAAGTCCACAACACCATCTGCAGGTGACAATGGTATCCACCACGAGCGACCAAGCGCTCTCTGGAGTACGGCACGGGTGCAGGGACAGTGTTGGGCGCCCCACGGGCAAAGAGGAGGGATTTAAATTTTTTGGCTTGTCCGACATGTATCCACTGCGGTGCGACTACCGGCTCTGTCGATCCGCCAAGAGTATACAAGTCGTGTGGTTGCGATTCTAACACAATAGCAAGCATCGATGGTAGCAAGGATGGAAGGACGGGCCTCTCTGGCGACAGCGCTTGGGATTGATAGTCGAGATAGTCAGCAGCATGCGCGATGTGTGTAAGTCATGACGAGTGACCGGCAGTAACTTTTTGCGAGGGCTGGGAGCGTTTGAATGTGGGCACCCGCATTGGAACCCTGTGACATCTCCGGAGGTCAACTCACCGGAGGTCATCTCACAAACGCTGGGGAGGGCGGTACGGCATCCATTATCGAAGTGGGCTGTTGTGGAGAGGAAGTGAACAGATTGGATAGGAGGGCATGGAGGGCTGACCACGTTGCGAACATGAGCGATGCCGAGGCTTTCGTGTGGAATGACTGCTATGGCAAATTGTCACAATAGTAGCACCTTGTATAGCGGGAGCCAGCTACCGATGGACTGTGGGATAGGGGAATGCCCATGGGGAGACCGCTACTGGCGTTTCGCTATCGTGTTTGATTATCCGAATGCCAATGTCTTGGATGTCGCAGAATCGCAATAGTACTGCAGGACTCAGGGAGGCAAGGGCGAACTCACACCTATATTACGGTCTCACGATAATGATCACGCCGTCGCACTGTTGTGACAGCCCGCACGGAGACTTTCTCCAAGAAAACGACGTTGAAAGCCGGAGAAGATCGCAATAGCATAGCCAAGAGAGGGATTTATGCACTCGAGGCTTGAATGAAAGACACCAAGACGAGAATAATCCTGCGTATCCAAGCACTCTAGCACGCAGAGAAGCTCAAGTTTGCCTAGCTATAGGCAGATCTGGAAGCAATTCTTGAGGGTACGCACGCGGCACTATTCGCAATGCCCAGCCATGAATGCGGGTGTAGTCGTAGTGCAATTGACGTTTTCTAGAACGCCAAGGTCAGGCACGACAGACGGTAAACCATCAATTCGTTGACTTGGTCTAGCTAGTTGCACGATAAGTGAATGGCAGTTTCGTAGGCGGTGAGGTTCCTGAAGATGGTACCTCAGTACAGTCACACAGTCAGATGTCTTCATCAAATCGGACGAGCACGCGACGGCTTGGTGTGGACATGAAACGGTGGCCCGACGACCGGCCTTTGACACACCGTGGAGGGAAAGGATGTGCTGCCGCGCGATCTTCGGAAATGTCGCGCGTGGTCGAGTGCCTGTATTGGAAGCCCGAGCCTACCGAACAATCATTCGGATAGGCTTACCACTGGCAGTCTTGGAACGATCAGGGCTGTTGAGTACGCACGCTGAGGGCGAGAGCCGTCTGCTGCGACGCCATGGTGGCCATGGTAGGGCCAGGCGACTACACGCAAATAGAGACGGCGAATCTGCAGTTCATTACACTCTGCCAGCCACACCTTGTTGCAGGCGCGCAACGACGCCATGCTGAAGCTAGTTGCTGGTGGCATCTCCTGCCGAGCTTGGGAGGAAGATAGGCCGCATGTCAAACACGAAGCCGCTGTCTGTGTGAGGACGTCGAGTCCAGGCTGGCCAATGCCAGGGCCGCAGATTGGGGTTAGGAGCGCTCGAGGGAGTAGATGAAGCACATCATTGCCTGCACGCCGGCTGTTGCCCTGCAGCGACGGTGGGAGTCGGTCATGCATCGCGATGCGATGGAAAAGCTCATTTGCCTTGGCGACATTGGAGTGGCGCTAGCCCCGATGCTCCGCCGGATTAGACCTCGACCAGCGCCTAGTGGCCGCATGCTTCTCGAGAGATTTGGGTGGGCTGGGAGTGGGCAAGCTATTATTTGCTATGGATTCAATTACTGCACCTGCGATGACGGGCGTTGATACTGGCAGATTGCGATATTGCGTCCATGGGGGAGCGCACGCTTCGCACCCAATACCGAGCCCACCGGCGCACCAAGCTCGCACGGGTGCACGTCAGCGGCCTGCAATCAATGATGGCACAGGCATTGGATTGATTGATTACTCGACGTGGGATGGGATTACCTGCAGCTCGCCTCCCACGTCATGAGAGCGCTGGCGACGGCAATCGACGGCGATCCGTCGCATGCGCTGTGGTTCGTCGACGAGCACGTCTCGGACGAGCAGCTCGCAGCATCAAGCTTCGACATCGGCCAGGGTGTCAGCAGAGAGGCATGCACACACGATAAGGGCGGCCCTCTCGCTGCCGTCCCAAAGCAAACCCCCGCGCAAGGTCATTGGGGAGGCCGGAGCGCAGACGGGCCTGCTAAAGGCAAAAGCAGCATAGTGTGACGGCACTGACGGCAAACGAAGAGCCTGTGGCGAATGGGAGTACCGCTGTATCGCTGGCGTTCTTTCTTCGGGCCTTTCAGCGTTCTCCACCATGGCACCCCAACCGTCGCAGCGTGTCTTGCGTGAGGAGCGCGCTACCACGAGTCGCGCCGCCAGCCGGGGCCCGGCGACCAGAAAATCGCTCATCTCATCAAGCAGCAGCCGGCGCTGGGCAGGGCTCCTGGCCGTTAGCTAAGAAATACTGCTGTTGCGCGAACGGTGCCCAGTGTTGCTCAGAATTCCACTAAGCTCGACATAGCATTAGCCTCGGAGCCTCCCGCCGGCACCCGTCGTGCATCAGCCTTTTTCACAGTCTGCCCGTCCGCTTCAAAAGTGCTCCGATCTCCCTCTCCTCTGCTCGAAAGTATCACGCCAGCTTCCCTCTCTGCCATCAACTCACATAGCGACCATTTACTTGGGCATCGCTATCTAAGATGGCTGCTCCTCGTGTTAGCTTCGGCGAAAAGGATATGGAGAACGGTGGTGATGGCGCGGCCGAAAGGTCTCGCAAGTGGTCGCAGGCTCCTGGCAACATCGAGGACCTCGGTGAGCATCCTCCTTCCTGAATCAAGACGTTCATCGAGACGCGACTAACATCCACTACAGACGAGTACACTGCTCTGCAGAAGTACATCTCTACCTACAGAGACCCCAAGGCTCACGCCGCTGAGGATGCTGAGGCCAACGCCGCCGACGCCGGCAAGGGCAAGGCCTGGTGGCAGTTCTGGCGCTCTGGCAACTCCGGTCAGGCCACCACTGCCGACCCTGGTTTCGTCCCCGACGAGATGCTCGAGGCCGATATCAAGCAGGGTATCTCGTCTCACGAGGTTGAGCAGCGCCGCAAGCGCTACGGTTGGAACGAAATCACCACCGAGAAGGAGAACTTGTTCATCAAGTTCCTCGGTTTCTTCACTGGTCCTGTCCTCTATGGTAAGTTCTCACTCTATCTCTGGCATCGCGACAGGGTGCATCATCTTGCCATCGCTCAATGGCGTCGTGGCGACGTCGTTTGTTTTGCTTTTACAAGCTTTGAGCGCGACGCGGAGCTATGGCCAGCCGATGCACCCCACCCCGCTTGCCGAGACGCTGGTGCAATTTCCACGTACATGACGCTAACGATGCACAGTTATGGAACTCGCTGTCCTCCTCGCCGCCGGTCTTCGTGACTGGATCGACTTTGGTGTGATTATTGGTATTCTTCTTCTCAACGCCGTCGTCGGTTGGTACCAGGAAAAGCAGGCTGCCGATGTCGTCGCTTCTCTCAAGGGTGACATCGCCATGAAGGCGACTGTCGTCCGTGATGGCCAGGAATCCGACATCAAGGCTCGCGAGCTCGTCCCCGGTGACATTATCATCATCGAGGAGGGTGAGTCCGTCCCTGCCGACGCCCGTCTTATCTGCGACTACGACGCTCCCGAGGACTTTGCTACCTACAAGGAGCTCCGCGAACAGCACGCTCTCAACCCCGAGGAGGACCCCGCCGGTTCCGAGGACGCTGAGGACGATGGTGAGGGTGTTGCCCACCAGGGTCACTCCATCATCGCCACTGACCAGTCTGCCATCACCGGCGAGTCCCTCGCTGTCGACAAGTTCATGGGCGATGTCGTCTACTACACCACCGGTTGCAAGCGCGGAAAAGCCTACGCCGTCTGCCAGACCTCTGCCAAGTACTCTTTCGTCGGTCGCACTGCCACCCTTGTCCAGGGTGCTAAGGACCAGGGTCACTTCAAGGCCATCATGAACCACATCGGTACCTCTCTTCTCGTCCTCGTCATGTTCTGGATTCTTCTCGCCTGGATCGGTGGCTTCTTCCGTCACTTGAAGATCGCTACCCCCGAGGAGTCGTCCAACAACCTTCTCAAGTACGCTCTGATTCTGTTCATCATCGGTGTCCCCGTCGGTCTTCCCGTCGTCACCACCACCACCCTCGCTGTCGGTGCCGCCTACCTCGCCAAGCAGCAGGCCATTGTTCAGAAGCTCACCGCCATTGAGTCCCTCGCCGGTGTCGATGTCTTGTGCTCTGACAAGACCGGTACGCTCACTGCCAACCAGCTCTCCATCCGTGAGCCCTACGTTGCTGAGGGTGAGGATGTCAACTGGATGATGGCTTGCGCCGCCCTCGCTTCTTCCCACAACATCAAGAACCTCGACCCCATTGACAAGGTTACCATCCTGACCCTCAAGCGTTACCCCAAGGCCCGTGACATCCTCAAGGACGACTGGAAGACTGAGAAATTCACTCCCTTCGATCCCGTCTCCAAGCGTATTACCACTGTCTGCACTCTCCGTGGCGACCGCTTCACTTGCGCTAAGGGTGCCCCCAAGGCTGTCCTTAACCTGACCGACTGCTCCAAGGAGACCGCCGACCTCTTCCGTGACAAGGCCACCGAGTTCGCTCGTCGTGGTTTCCGCTCTCTCGGTGTCGCTTACCAGAAGAACAACGAGCCCTGGATCCTCCTCGGTATGCTTTCTATGTTCGACCCTCCCCGTGAGGACACTGCCCAGACTATTATCGAGGCCCAGCAGCTTGGTGTTCCCGTCAAGATGCTTACTGGTGACGCTATCGCTATTGCCAAGGAGACTTGCAAGATGCTTGCTCTCGGTACCAAGGTTTACAACTCTCACAAGCTTATCCACGGTGGTCTTACCGGTACTACTCAGCACGATCTCGTCGAGCGTGCCGATGGTTTCGCCGAGGTCTTCCCCGAGCACAAGTACCAGGTCGTCGAGATGCTTCAGCAGCGTGGTCACTTGACCGCCATGACTGGTGACGGTGTCAACGATGCTCCCTCCCTCAAGAAGTCTGACTGTGGTATTGCCGTCGAGGGTTCCTCCGAGGCTGCCCAGGCCGCCGCCGATATCGTCTTCCTTGCTCCCGGTCTTTCTACCATCGTCCTCGCCATCAAGCAGGCTCGTCAGATTTTCCAGCGCATGAAGGCTTACATCCAGTACCGTATCGCCCTCTGCTTGCACTTGGAGATCTACCTTGTCACCTCCATGATCATCCTCAACGAGACCATCCGCTCCGAGCTTATCGTCTTCATCGCTCTCTTCGCTGATTTGGCTACTGTCGCCGTCGCTTACGACAACGCCCACTCTGAGCAGCGTCCCGTCGAGTGGCAGCTTCCCAAGATCTGGATCATCTCCACTGTCCTCGGTATCTTGCTTGCCCTCGCCACCTGGGTCATCCACGCCTCTCTCTACGTTCCCAACGGTGGTATCGTCCAGAACTGGGGTAACATGCAGGAGATTCTCTTCCTCGAGGTCGCCCTCACTGAGAACTGGCTTATCTTCGTTACTCGTGGTGGCCAGACCTTCCCCTCGTGGCAGCTCATCATCGCCATCGGTGCCGTCGACGCTCTTGCCACTCTCTTCTGTGTCTTCGGTTGGCTCGCCGGCAACCCCTACCAGGTTCCTCTCAACAACCCCATGTCCCAGTGGACCCAGACCCTTAACGGCCACACTGACATTGTCACCGTTGTCGTCATCTGGGGTTACTCCATCGGTGTTACAATCGTCATCGCCATTGTCTACTACCTGCTCAACTCCATCCCCTCTCTTGCCGACATCGGTCGCAAGAAGCGCAGCCACCACGACACCCAGATGGAGAACATCATCGGTCACCTCACCAAGCTTACTCTCCAGCACGAGACCACCCCCAACGGCGAGGGTCGCTACCTCCTGCAGCAGAAGGCTTCGGATGAGGATGACGAGGAGTAGATTTCGTCTTTCCCTTTCTTGCCTAAACTGGTCTCGTATAGCATGATACCTTATGCGTCTTTTCTTTTCTTTTATTGATGGAGACAGTACTGTGTTACTACTCTTTTCTTACTCTTTTACTGTCGAGGAGAGGGCAATGTATCGCAGACTGTTGTACATAATGTCGACCGCCATAGCTTAGCGGTTGATTTCTGAAATAATTTACTATACCCACATGTGCCTCCTGTCTCAATCATCTCGTTCTTGTTCATGTTCTCTCAATTGTCTTTGCCTGAGGAGAGAAAGAATATCTTGACCTCATCCTATTTGGAAGTAGTCCGTTCTCTTGCTTCCACTTGTCCACCTGTCCATGCAGGCCCAGCTGCTCAGCTGCTTATGTCTTTATGATACATGCTAGTGTCTTACATAGATAGCAGTGTCGTAGACTTGATACCATAATATCACAAGCGGAGCTTGAAGCTTGGAAGAACCCATGTTCCGATGATCTTTTCATCTACCTTCTGATTCCCGCTCAATTAATCGTGTAACCGCCATCCACCACCAATGCAGCGCCCTGCACAAAACTCGCTTTGCTACTAGCAAGGAACAGAATGCAATCGGCCACTTCTTGTGCAGTTCCCATGCGACCCATCGGCGCGATACCGACAGCAGGTCCCAATACTTCGGCGTTTGGTTTAGTCATTGGCGTGTCTATCACGCCTGGGCAGACTGCGTTGACTCGGATCAGATCCTTCGAGTACTACATTCATATAAGGTCAGTATGGTTGCCTTGCTGAAGAGTATGAGAGCTGGATAGCTTACGTCGATTGCGTCGCACTTTGTCATATTTATAACTGCTGCTTTTGAGCCGCAGTAGGCGGCTGGGTATTCTTTCGTTAGCATGTAGTTATTTCTCCTTAGATGTGTCTCTCAGGATTGTCTGGGATGAAGGCAACAAGACTTACGGGCTGCCGGCCGGCCGACTATGCCCAGTTGACTGGCAATGTTGACAACACTGCCTCTTGTGCCCGGTCGATCATCGTGAGTTGGCAGTGGCTCTTGCGTAAGCATTTGCTTGATGGCCGCCCGGGACGAGAGCCAACATCCGCGGTAGTTGATGGAATTGATGTGGTCGAATTCTTCGGGGGTTGTCTCGTCGGAGCGCTTGTTGTTGCTCAGCACGCCTGTCTAATGTTAGTCAAGCCCTAGTCCCACGACACTATCTGGGAACCCAGAAGACTCACCAGCACCATTGATGGCGTAGTCGATCCGTCCGAATTGTTTGACAGTACTCTGAATCAGTTGGTCGATTTGCTCTGCGCTCGTGACGTCTGTCTTCACAGCTAGGACTTCTGCCTTGCCGTCACCGGCCACCTCATAGATGAGTTGCCGTGTCCTCTCGAGACCTTTCTCGTCACGATCTGCCAATGCTATCTTCGTGCATCCTTCGCGGGCGAAGGAGACAGCTGTGGCCTGGCTGATGCCTTGTGTAAAGTCAGCGCATGCCAAATCATGCTCGTGGTCGTTAAAATTTCTCACCGGAAGCGGCACCTGTGATGAGCACGACACCAGGAAATAGTGACATCTTGCAGAGCGGCCTGTTTGGCGAAGCATAAGTCGATGTGTGAAATGCGGTGATGGTGGGTGATGTTGGGTTCAAAGTAGACGACTCTGCAACTGGTGAATAGCCCAGCCCAGAGTTGCTTATCAGGATCAGTGTTCCGTTATCTTTGTGAGAATGTGACTCTCGACTCAGCTTCTGCCAGGACTGTCATCATGAATATATGTATGTAATGGAGCTCATTCTCTTACGAAACGAATGGTCCCGCTTTGGAGCTATCGTCACTCCGCACGCTGATCGAATCTTAGATTGATCCTCCACTTCTAGGGCTAACACTCGTCGCAACGTTATCTTACATGCACCAACACAAGAATTAAAGTGCCCATTGTGCACGAGTGATTCTCTAATGGTGAAATTGACACTTAGAGCCGGCTGATGCTCAATTGAGTCTTCTGGTGCTGACTTCAAGATCATGGAATTAGGCCGAGATTTTAACATTATACATTCTTTACAAGCTCTCAAGCTTCTGTTCAACAGTGGGTCTTTCGTCTGGATATGAGGTGGATTTGAGCGAAAGCGGTGCCATTTTCGGCATGTTCCCTCATGCGAAGCCATCGATGCCTTCCCAAACAACGTATAATGTCAAGCTTCCTTGCCAATACAAGCCCATGCCAGATGCCCGCCGTCAACTCGAATATCAGCGCCCGTCATCCATGCACTCCCAGGTGCCAATAAGAAGACAGCCGGAGCCTTGAAGTCCTGCGGCGCACCAAGACGACCGAGCATGGCACCCCTCATCCATGTCTCATGGATCTCAGGCTCGTCGTGCAGAAGCTTGTCGGTCATGGCAGTACGAATATAGCCAGGCGATAGGGTGTTCACGCGTATCCCGTGTTTCGGGCCCCATTCAGCAGCAAGAGAGCGGCCGAGCTGGTGGACAGCAGCTTTTGAGGAGTTGTAAGCTGAGCAGTCAAGAGATCTGTTTGTTGCTTGACCAGACATTGATGCAATCATAACGATCGAGCCCTTGGTGCCGCTTGAGATAAACTCGCGAGCGGCGTGCTTTGCGGTCAGAAATGCGCCTGTAACGTTGACGTTGAACATCCTGTTGAAATTGGGGACAGAGTAGTCGACAGCCTTTGTGATCTGCTGGATACCCGCGCAAGCAATGACGCCTTGTAGTGGCTTGTCTCGGTCTTTTGCAGTGGCCACAATTGACGAGTAGGCAGCTTCGAGATCGGGTTCGTTGGTTATATCAACCCTGTGGTATGTCGCGTGAAGATCAAATTGCTTAGCACGTTCCTGCAGAGCAGCTATGCCGGCCTCTACGACCTCATGGGGGAGAATGTCAATGCAAGCAACACATCCTCCGGCTTCGATGACAGCATGCGCAAGCTCGAGACCAAGGCCGCGACCGCCACCAGTGATCAGCGTGGTGCCTCCGCTTAGAGAGAAGAGTTGTGGGATTGTCTGGTTCGCTTGTGTCTCCTTGGTCTTGGGGACAACTTGAGGAAGGGTAAGGTCGGCGATAGCTGCTGGTGCCATTGTGCTTCCGTTGCAGTGTAGTGCGAGTGAGCGTTGTTGTAGAGCAAATTTGAGGGCAAGGATGGATAGTAAGGTGAAGATGAAGACAGAAGACTTGTTTGCAAGACGAGAGCCCGATACTTTTATATACCTTTCATTGTAGATCAATGCGGAAGAAAATGTACCTTATTGTCATGCGTGGTTGATGCGTACGCTGGCAGGAGGGCAATTATGCACATGCGCGCAAAACGACCGCAAGTATTGTCAGTGTATGATCCATTCCAGCCCACACCACACACTGTATGGGCAATCCGACGCAGTCGTCATGTTGAACAGGTTTCTACCTCATCGTGACCCGAATGCTTTCCGAGCCGGCGAGTCCATAAGCGGTTGAACGATGTTGAAGAACATTGGACCACAAAATTCTTCACTGTAAAAGATAGCCTTCGCATAGTGCCAGGAGTGTGTACAACCAGCGGGTCAGTATCGTGGAACCTCCGCCGGTTACCGTATCGGGTAAGCCGATGGCCTCTTCTCTCTTTGCTGTGCTTTCGTACACATGATGCCGATGTTGCGTGGGACGCGACGCATGCTGAAGCATTGGAAGTATGTCGAAAGCCGTCCTGGTGTAAGCCTGCAGTACTCTGTCCAAGTTGTCAAGTCTCATCGTAAAGGAGCCATCGTCCGCGTGAAATTTGTTCTGGAGGACGGCCTAGCTCCCTGAACATATCGACACCCTACGCCTGGTCCTGCCTCAATGGACCACTAGGCTGTACTCTTCCTTTGCTCCAGGAGGTTTTCGTTGCGTTCCGGACTGGGAGAGGATGTTGATCAGGGTAGACGACTCTACCAGAGTGGGCCTGTGTGATAAGCACGACCAGGAGGAGTATTCGACCATACCCACCATCTAGTTACTCCCTCGCTCTCCAATGTAGCTTACATAACGGAGTGTTTGCAGCTTGCCACGATGTAGGCGGATTTATCTGAGGTGGGCGACCTCAGAGTTGAAGGTGTGTTTGGAGAAGGGAGAGCTGTCGGCGTGCGTGCGGCTCTCTCCGAGCCAACAAGGTCGCTTGCGGTCAGGAGGCATCCTTCTTCCCCTCTCCTTCGACAGTATGTGGCTTAACTGCTGCTGTTCAGGAATGGTGCATACCTTACCTTGCTTACGCGCGTACCGGAGCTAATGATACATGCATTGTTTATTCCGCTCACGAAGATGCGCTTGCACGCGCCTAAGAGGAAGATACCGCCAGCCATCCATCACTACTATTTTCCTCCTCCACCACTAAACCACACCTAGCACCAACCATGTCTCGCTTCTTCCCACACACCGACTATGCCGAAGACCAACCCATGTCCCACACAATACTCACTGCTCATGTTCTATACCGCGGCTTTCAGACTGGCGCAATCGTCGGGCAGTCGCTGAAACTCGCCAGGTCGTTGTTCACGAAGAGCGCCATCCTACCTAACGAAACTATACTGGCATCCACGTTACGGTCCACCGGAGTCGGTGCGCTTACAGGTACAGCACTCATGGTTCCAGCCGTCTACATGCGCATGTACGGGCGCGAAGAGATCGAGTGGAAAGACCGCAGCTGGAGGCTGTTGGAGAGTGAGAGCCAGAAGGCGGTCGACGATTGCAGCGGCATAGGCACAGTTGTAGGTGCCCTATTTGGTGCAAGACAGATCGTGTCTTACCAGAGTACTCGAACAAAGGTGTTCAAGGTCGCTGGCGGAGCGGGTATAGGAAGCATTGCAGGTGTTGTAGTTTACCTGGGCTGGTGGTATGGTCTCAAGGGAGGCGAGCGCCCTGCTTCTGAGAAGTGAGTGTTTTGAAGTTCCCAGTGTCATTTGCCTGACAATCGTAGGATCATGTTCTTTAATCTAGATCTTGCTGACTTGTGGATAAAAGAGCATCATGACAACAGACTTCCGACAGCGTAAATACTCATCAAATCTCAATCATGACAGGCTTCTCCTAGAAAATGTGAACGTACATGGTATTATCGTTGTGATCTCGCCGGACAAGAGCACCAAACACGGGCAATGGTGAACCTAAATGTCACTAAGGTTTCCAGCAGAGAGCGGAGAAGCTGCCCAGCCCTAGTCTAGATGGAATTCAGGTGGTCCTCGTGGCACTTCATGTTTGTTACTCTTGCTTATTGCTTGAAATCATACATGATCTAGATCTTACCCGAAACGAAACAGTCTTTGGAACGAGTTCGCACCCACTACGTATGATGTGAAAAGTGCGATATGCAAATAAGCACAACAACTTGATGAGCCCACTTCCGCTCGCCCAGACACAGTGCGAGCGACATCGCTCGACGACAGAAGGCCTCTTCGAAACAAACCACAGACCTCGCAAACAGACAGAATATGGCTCAAATAGACGCCTTGAAAGACAAGGAAAACGACACCAGCTCGGACACTCGCGAGTCCTCGCCACCTCCACCATCCAATAACGGCAAACTCCAGTCAGCCGGCAAGAAACGCAGCAGAAATGGATGCTTGAACTGCCGCCGCAAACGAAGGAAATGCTCCGAGACTAAGCCTACCTGCGAGGGCTGTCAATCGCGCGGCGAGAAGTGTCAATGGGGCGTCAAAGTCTCATTCAGACCAGAGAATGCACAGACTGTTGGCAAAGAACACCACGCGTTATTCCGCAATGCGAATATGTCGAACCGCACCTACCAGATTGTCGATGTCACCTCGGAAATAGCCCGTGACTACATCATTGATGGGCCTGAGCCTCCTGAGCGGCCTGACAAGAGCTGCGATCCACCCCAACTCGACCTGCAGCCTGAGGTGGATGTTATTGACGAGCCGAACATTGAAGATATACTGCCCATCTTCAACCTCCCACAACAAACTCCTCGAACCTCCATCACGGATGGCATGCCATATCTGGGAGGCAATCCGTTCATGACAACAGCTTCTCCACTCATCAGCGAGACGAGCTTCGAGGACGGCATTTTCTTGCCAGGTTCTCAATACCTGGAACTACATGCCGAGCTTAGATCCAAGCTGTTCGATACTGCCCATTCGGTCGAACCATCTCGACGAGGATCACCTGACCCCAACGGACTACTGTACCAGACACCATCAGCAATAGACACAGGTATAGTGGAAGAAGATCCTCGCCGACTGGCTCAGCTGTCGCCAGAACAGGAATATACTTTATGGCAGGTCTACATTACCGAAGTCGCTCCTTGGATTGATAAATTTGATATCAACCGCCACTTTGAGCTTGTGCTACCGATGCTGGCCAAAGATGCCGAGCATCTGAAGTACTCCATTCTCGCACTCTCCGCGCGTCAGATCGAGCTGAAGGAGAACAAGACGGAGCTCAAGACCAGCTTGGGGTTGTACCAGCTTGCCATTCACCTTCTGACTCCACAGCTGGAGACTCGCTCAACCGTTGTCCTGGCATCATCTGCAGTTCTATGTGTCCTAGAGATGCTGAGTTGCTCGCCGAAAGCATGGAGGCGCCATCTGGATGGATGCGCTGCGTTGATCCAAGCTCTAGGTATCACAGGCACATGTGGTGGCCTCGAGCAGGCCATCTTCTGGTGTTTCGCCCGCATGGACGTGTGTGGTGGTCTGATATCGCTGGAGAGGACGCTCATCCCCATTCACAAATGGGTAGGATGCGGATCCTTAGCAGAAGATGTTCAGGCTTTGGATGCACATCCCTCCTTCGACATGTGCGCAAACTCAATGGTCTACCTCCAAGGCCGCGTTGTAGACCTGCTCTGCAATTTCGGACGATGGGAGCAGCGCCACTCCGGGCCAGGCGTCATATACACGAACAGTCAGTACGTGGCCGAATGGTTGCGGCTATTTGACCTCATCGAAGCCTGGCATCGTGACCGCCCACAAGAGATGAGAGCCATCTTGGAGATATCGTCCCAACAATACGATCCTCCACGGCCATTCCCAACTGTTCTATACCCGAATCCTCCGGCCATCGCAGGCAACCAGTTATACCACACAGCAGCGCTCCTGATGCTCAAGCACAAGCCTGCGTCGCTTCATTTGCCAAAAAAGCCACGCTCAATGCTTTGGCACGCAAGACAAATAGTTGCGATCTCAATTTCGAATGGCAATCACGCATGCTGGACCAACAGCACGCAACCAATCTGGATAGCGGGTCAGCTTATGAGCCACTCAAGCGAGCACAAAGCCATCCTGGAACTTTACGAACGGGTAGAACGCGAGACGGGATGGTCTACAAAATGGAGAGCAAACGATTTGATCGAGTATTGGGGCGATCTAGAGTCGTGAACATTTCTCATGACTTATGTATATAATGAGCATATGAATTTCAATTATGACATACGCTGCATTTTGAACATAAAACCTCGAGCCTCCTCCTGCTGTCTTGTTACTTCGCCGCAAAGAAGAACTGTTGCAGCGCTGTGGTCGCCATGGGACATGGGTACTTGATCTGGTTGCACTTCTCCACCGCCTCCGCTAACTTGGCGCCCACCTCTTTGGCATGTGCACTCTCTGACAGCGTCCATGTGTCCTTCTCCAGCAGATCGGAGAGGCTTGTGGTGAACATGGCATTCCAGCCTGCAGCCTTTGAGATGATCTCATACATGATCTTCGAGTCGACACCGAGCTTCTTGCAGAAAGCCATGCCCTCAACCGAGGCCGCAAGGTGAATGCCGGAAAGCAGGTCGTTGATTGTGTCCTTGCTAATTTGGTAGTTTGAGTTCATCTTGACGTCTGCGGAAGCAGACGTTGCGACCAAGTCGCCCTTATCCTTAGGTAGGTAAAGCTGGACGAGCTTCGCATCGTCGTCGCGCAGGAAACCGGCTTGTACACCGCGAAGGTACTCTTGCTCGGCTGCCGATGCGAGGGGAACTGGGAACGCCTCCTTACGTGCGGCTTCGGTGACGATGCCAGCGTCCTTCAGGATGATGCCGAGGGCAGAGTATGGGTGCCAGTCGTTCTTGATCATGTGTGGGGCGCGGTTCTCGAACATGAAACTTGCGCCGCTTGACTTATTGACGTGATCCGCGACAGCCTGGGTGTTGAGGCCTACTGTGGCCGCGAGACCCATGGCTTCCGACGCGGAGATAATGTTGGTGGCTGCGAGAAGTTGGTGAACGGTCTTGGTCTTGGTGCCCTGGCTGATCTCGCCCATGCGGTAGAGGTTGCCGGACATGCACTCGAGGACCTCTTTGGCGTTGTCAAGGTCTGCGTCCGGACCTGAGGAGAAGATGGAGAGGGTGCCGTTGGCTGCACGAATGGTACCACCAGAAACAGGGCAGTCAAGGAGCTTGATGTCAGGTCGCTGAGCCTCCTCATCCAGACGCTTTCTTAGCTCGGGCAAGAATGCGGGCGGGCACGTTGAGCAGAGGATGAAAGTCTTGCCCTTTCCAAGACCGTGGATAACTGCATCGGGTCCGTCAAGAAGCAGACTTGCGTTCTGAGCTGCGTTCGCTACCATGGACACAAAGAAGTCGGCATTTGATGCGGCCTCTTTGGGTGTCTTTGCAGCCTTGCCACCAGCCTCAACGAAGCTGTCGACCAGTGGTTGGTATACATCGTAGCCAGTGACCTCGAAACCTTCCTTAACGAGATTCTTTGCCATGCCGCCGCCCATGGCTCCTAGACCTGCGAAACCGACTGTAGGCGCCATTTTGCTTGATCTCTCTCGATGTCTGTGATGTATTCAAGTTGTACAAGCTCTTTTTAGAAATGGAAAGGCGTCTTGATATCGTATGGTGATTTGTGAGGCAAAGGTGAGGGATAAAGATACAAGAAGGTGTTTTTCTTGCGCACCGGACCATGTCAATACTTAACAGGCTAAACATACATCGTTACCTTACGGATCCCACCCACTCAAACACCGAAGCCAGTTGCCGTCATTCGTACTGCGGGCATCTCGGCTTTGGTGGAGAGAGTGGGCGACTTCGGTCGGAGGAATGTCGACACGGTCGAATGACAGCCAGCCAGCTCAGGCCTCCACTTTCACGCTTCAGCTCCGTGAAGCTCTGCTGAGACGCCGAGAGTGAGAATATATCAAGAACCTTTCATGCTGATTCGACATAAAACGCGGGTGATATAATGAATGGCCTGGAGCCTTGGATGGTGTTGATCTGATGGTCACTGGAGTCCGAAACGATTGTCGAAGCAGTAGTGATGTTGCCCTCCTTGCAAGATCGGAATCGAAGAAGACAACTGCACCCTTCGGTGGCAATTGTCCCGATAATACCGAGATGACAGGCTGTCTCTCACCCCGCGCTGCCTTGGCTAGGTGGCATGGGAAAGCAAGCAGCTAGGCAATTGACACTTGATATTTTGCGCGGTATCAGTATTCCTGCGTATTGGTCGTTACTGCCAGAACGAACTTCCTATACCACCCGACCTTAGCCGTCCCTCCGCAAGAACACAGCCAAACCACAATCATGCCCTCATCCCAGCCCCTCCGCCTAGGCCAAATCGTGCGCCTCAAGCGTGAGTCTCTCGCAGACTACAAAGCCTGCCACGATGCCGTGTGGCCCGCCGTCCTGAAGCAGATCAAAGACTGCAACATCGTCGACTACTCCATCTTCCTCGACGAAGCCACCATGACGCTCTACGCGACGATGAAGTACACCGGCTCAGACTTCGAAGCCGATATGGCCAACATGCGCGCAAACCCGGAAGTGCAGAAGTGGTGGAAGATGACTGATGGCATGCAAGAGACTCTGGTGGAGGGGAGCACGGGGAGCATGGATCCGGCGGGCTGGTGGAAGCCTTTAGAGGAGGTGTTTAGGGTGGAGTAAGGGTTGGAGATTGTGTTAAGGAGATTTGAGTGTTATGGTTACGAGAACATGAAAGCGACACCCCTCAGTTCACTGCCGCCAGGCCACAACGTCGACGGGTGTATCCCAGAACTCCAAGGCTTCTTCCCGCGCAATGGCCTCGCCGTTCGTTGGTGGAAGGCGCCAGATTGTAATTCCGACACCACTCATTTTCAGACTCGTCACGAGCGGACCAAGAGTGATTCGCTTGACGATGAAGCCACGCTTCTTCAATTCTGCCGTAGCGAGCTCTGCAAAACGCGCAAGAACTTCATCCGATGTGCTTCCCAACGAATTGAGCAAAAGTACAACCTCATTGTCGGTGGAAGGGTTCGTCGACTTCGAAAACGGCACAAAAGCTCGATCGCCGTCCGAGACATCAAGCAGAAGGTCGAGCATCTGAGACGTGAGAGCCTCTGGTGCTGGAATCGGCGAGATTTGCCGCAGGCCAGGCTCGCCGTGCGCTCCCATTCCAAGCTCGATGGTAGCTGGCGGAAGAACTTGTAGGTCCGTCAAGGTAGCATTTGGCAAAGCGACACTGTGGCATGTTAGCTTGTCATTCGTACGCGAAAGCCGAACACCCTCAATACTCACCGATCAAACGCAACGCCAATCGTTCCAACATTCGAGCAGACATACTCCATGACCTCCGTGACCCTCTCCAAGCTCTCGCCCCGTGCAGCCAATGCGCAAGCACTCTTTAGAGCAATCAAGTGCCCACTCAAACCTCTCCTCCCAACCTTCCCACCTTTCTTTCTCCCCACAGCCACATCGTCTCCAACAGGCGTAAAGTGCACCTTATAACCCGCAGCCTGTGCCCTCGTAATGGCAAGACCAGCGTTCAAGATATCGCCCGTGTAATTGCCACAAACAATCAACGTGCCTTTGCTCTTCTCCCCGCCTTCAGGCTGACACATCTTGATCGCATTGAATATCTGAGCAGCAGTGGGACTCGCGAAGATGTTCCCCGAGACGTACGCGCTGAGGTAATTGCGGCCTACGAAGCCGCCGAACATGGGCTCGTGGCCGCCGCCTGCGAAGCCAATCGTGGTGACATGGTCTTTGGCGAAAGCTGGGAGGTCGCTGCGGTAGATTGTCTTGAATTCTTGGTTGTAGGAGAGGTTTGTGTTGAGGTGGGTCAGGCCGGTTAGGGCGTCGTTGATCGCGTCGGCTGGGTCGTTGATGAAGTGGAAGGTCTCCTTTGCTGGGGGGGCTTTTGTTTGGGTTTCGATTGCCGCCATGTCTTTTGTTTTGTTGTAGATGGATACCTTTGAGCTTAGAGGAACGAGCAGATGTATGGTCGAGTACGAACGAAAAGAAGATACTCGTGCTTAAGTTAAAGGCGTCTGTGACGAGAGCAAACAGGACACACGATAGAGAATACAAATGAGATAGCCTACAAGAATACCTGGTCCTACCTTGGCCGTACGCTTGTTGCCAGCGGCCTACCACAAACAGTGATGCGTATGCTGCGGGGTTTCTCACACACGCCTCTTCGGTGTTTGTGGTCCGGACGAGGAGAGGAGAGCTGTGAGACCTTCGGCACGAGTGGTACAGTAGAAATGTGGGCGGGCTGTCGGTCCTTCCGCATTGGGTAACCCGTGGACGTTCACTTTGGAACACTGCCTCGGATCGATGAAATGTGTTTTGTCGACAATGCGAGGTACGTTGCTCGAATGCAACGGACACTCGTTTGCGCGTGGCAAGCAAGAAAATGTGAGAATTGGCTAACATGAAAAGTCATCGGAGGGTAAAAGCACAGCCATATCGTTTCATTGACATTACCAGCTCTTGCTGAGGAAATAAGAACCAACTCGTGTCACAACCTCTTGCTCGATCTCGGAACCGACCTCAACAAGTATTAACCAAGCTCATGCTCGTCCAGCGCAGCTCTTCCAATTATCCTTAGACGATCTTGTACGACATAGTCGTGATGCCAGCGGCAGCATAGTTCGAGCACCCAGCGACCGGCCGCTCGCGCAGCACGCTTGCAGGCGGCGAGATAAGCAGCGGGTCGCCACTACAATCCTGAGTTGGGAAGAAAGCCAAATCTGACAGCAGGTCACAATAGTCAGCGCGAGTACTCAAGATCGCGAGAGCAGGGAGCGAAGCAGGCTTACATTGGTTGGGGCCATCATTGGCTTCCGGACGGATGAGGAGCGATTGGTCGTAGCCATACTCCATCAATTCGTACTTCTGACGCACGATGGGTGTGGTCAGTTCATGCGTACAGCTAATTCGAATGTTTGCTAGAGCCCATACCATGCATCCATCGTCGTCCACGGTTTGTGGAATGACGAGCAACTCCTGATCGGAAGGCTTCGTGCCCGTGCCACTGATGGTGCACTTGTCACCGAGCCAGACCGTGAAGCGGAAAGCCTCACAAGCAACAGCAAGCGAAGCAAGAGCGAAGACTGCATGAGAGAGACGCATGCTGTGCCAGCTGCAAGAGAATGTTCGACAAGTGTTCTTCGGGACTTTCTGGCGTGATGTGTTTGGGGACAAGGATGCAGAGCTGGGATCAAACGCAGTCGGAAGGAGATTGCGTGCTAAAACTAGGCGATGGGCCCAATCTCGCGGGACGGGTTGGCCACATTCCTGAACAACGCATCTACTCGGAGAGATCTCGCGACGCCTCTGACATCGTCGCGATACTTGCTCCCCCAGTGGGATGATACGAGAGAGATGTCTCAGTGCTCCTCCATAACAGACGCAAGCTTTGCGTTCCTTCATGCATCTTGCGCACGTGCTTTCTTTCGCTTCGACCTGAGCTTGGCCCTTCGCAGGACATAGCCCTGGGGATCGCTCCTGTACTCTGCCAATTTCATGTCCGATTCGTTGTATCCATAATGTGAAACATCTACCTTGTTCGGGAAAATCGAAATGGCATACTCCCCGTTCTGGCGAAGCCGATCGAGCACGCTCGCGAATCGCTCATCAATAGGCAAGCAAGACGCCGCCTCGACTATTCTGTCTGCCATTTCCAGCAACTCGCGATGACCAGCCTTCAGATCTTCAAAGCTCCCGCGGATACGCGCCATCGCCAAAGTTTTGATGGCTGCTCGGAGATCCGTCAGCCCTAGGGGGACTTGCGGCGTGTCACCTGTAAGGTCGACGACTTCGTGCGGTTCGATCGTAAGATCAACGACCTCCTGCACCCTCGCAACTACTGGAACCGAAGTGATCAACTCGGTTGAGTCTGGTGCAAGGCCGTCAGCCATAGCCTTGTCCTGGGTTCTGTCGATATTCTCGATGCCTTGTTGGATCGATTTGATCAGATGTCTCATACCATCGAAGTATCGCCGGGAAACCTCGTAGTCTTGCACGTCGGAGGTCCCGCAGACTAAATCTTTGACCACGATCAAGATCTCCTTCCACACTGCCTCAAAGCGGCCCGAAAAATCAAGATCAACGTGCTTCGTCTTGCCTCCGCCGCCAAGCCCACGGATCTTCCGTAGTGGATCGGTCAAGAACGCCACCATGTGCATTCGTGACAGATCTCCGGGCTGTATCGTTTTGTTTTCGTAGATGGTTGCCTTTTGTAAGAAGGCAGATGGCCAGACGTCCGAGACGATCTATGTCCGCTCGTTGGTGTCGTTGGGCAATACAACCGTAATGATCACGTCGAGGCTGCGCAAATGGTGGACATCAGGGATGCGATCGACAAAGGCAAAGAGCATGTCCTGTACTGCGTATATCGACACTGGGTCGTTGCCACAGCAGATGTCGATTGCCAAATCTTTGCATTTGCTGAGAGCGTCCAAAGCAGGTGTAGTCGGGATATTTGCGGGCTCGATGTCGGGCGAAGAGACCGGATCGCCGTTGACTACTTTTCCAAAACATAGTGTGGCGCTGCTCGATGTTCGCGCCAGCCTTCAAATGAGCACTTGTAGGATTGGTGGCTATCGTTCATGTAGTCGTACGTTGTACTTCGGGCTGCCATGTTGAAGCCTTGTGTGTCCTTGGATTTGCGTCTGCGTGCTGGTGATATAATGAGATATCTCAGAAGTCAGATCCAAGTTTTGGTTCCCAAGGTCGTAGACGCAGCACTTCGTTTCCGCGTCCCGATGTCAAGTGATATCATCTGCAGGCCAGAGCGAGTGTCGGAGTATTTCACTGTTGTGAAAGCGATCATTCACTGGTGGCGTTCGTGTCGTCTGCGGCAATGAAGCCTTGCTCTTCTTTGCGAAAATGCGCGAATACACACTGTTGTCTTACGCTGATCACTCAGACATGTCTCCCGCATCTGCCAGTCTCAAAGCCACACCAGCTGACTCATCACCTCCTGTCGCCTCAACCTTCGCCAGTAACTCTTTGGCACGTCGCCTCTCAGCAGAAGCCTTTTCGCGGTTCTGGGCAGTAGCAACGCGGTCCGCATACTCATTGCGATACCCTCCGACAGGACTGGAAGAGTAGGCATCCGACTTCTTGCGGCGCGCAGTTGCCAAAGACCGGTAGAGGTCTGACAGCCATAGACCCATCATGCCTCGAAGTCGCAGAAGAGGCTCGCTGATGTCGTAGGGAGGGCTGAGCAGCAGCTCATCGAGACGCTCTGCGATGGGAGTTGCGTCTGCGATCTCGCGACTGGCTAGATCTTGGCTGCCGGAATTGGTATGCTCGTCTGCGTTGTCGCTGGCGATGCTATGTGATGAAGATCTCCGGGCACGAGATGCTTCGTCTCGTAGGCGTTGGTAGCGAGCCTGTACTTCGTAAACCCAGATATTGAAAAGCGCAGGGTAGAATACTTTGGCGTTGACTGTGTGCTGAGTATGCGGTGTATGAGGATACTGCAAGACTAGTCGTTCGTAGTACTCTCTTGCCAACTTGAAGCCTTCGTCCGCGAATCGGTGAGCTGGGCGATTGGTCGGGGAGTCAGAGGGTCCATCGTGAAGCGAACTCACGTCGTCCTCGCTTGCTCTTCTCGCTGCTGCGGACTGCTCTGAATTTTGCTCCTTTTCTCGCCGCATTAGGATCTCAGCGCCAATGCCCCAGCGTCCATGCTGGCGGACATCAATACCTAAGCCAGCAATCTCGGTGCGAGCCAATAGTCCCCAAGCACGAGAGGCGCGCTCCCAGTCTCCTTTGAGCAAACATCGATGCAAGATCACTGTGATGTTGTCAAGATGCCTGCGCTTCAGCGAAGTCGATTGATCGTCCAATTCAACTTTGGGCACGTACAGCGGCGGATTTACAGCAGCTAGTTCTTCTTGTGAAGAACGCCTGGGTACATCTGCAGACTTGACGGGAGCATGGGGAAATGGATGTCTCGGCAATGGATGCTCGCGCGACAGACCGGCCACATGATAAGGGTCAGTTCTGTTTACTGAGGGAGCAGAAGCTAGCACGCTGTACGGCTTTGCATCATCGTCCGAGTCTGAAGAAGGTTGCTCTGCAGCAGACGAGCCGCTCTCTTCATCTCTTTTCCTTTTCCGGGCCTCACGCTTGTGCTCGCGAGTGAGAAAAGTCTGCTGGCCTTTAGTCGGGCGATATACCGGGGCAAAGGTAGACATTTCTGGTAGTGGATCGCTATCCAGACGAATGGAAGCTGGCTTGCGGGAAATTCATGCAGCGTGTGTTAAGACTTCCGCAATCCTGCTATGACCCCGGTGCGTTTCATATAATGCGGCGTGCGGCAGGCGACAAGGCAACAGGCAGCGGGAGGAGAGGATTGCTGGCTGCAGAGGTATTGAATCCCACGCAAGCCGGGTCAAGTTGCCCGTGAGGAGAGCGAAAGCAGTGGTCTGGTGCCTCGTGGATGCACCGATGTTTGAGGCGGAAGTGGCAGTATGAGATCACAGGATCTTTTTCCGAGCCGAAAATAGCAATAGGACGGGCTTTGATTGCGCTGTGCAAGTCTGTCTCAAAGGATCTGTGGACGCATCGGAAGCAGCACGCGACATCCAATCACCGCTGCTGCCTGTGCTTGCTAAGACGATGCGCAACCAGGGCCAGCCCGCCAGCCGTTTGATGGCAACGAGTCAGGCCGCGCTCTCGTTACGGGCGAGAATACACCGGGCGTGGGTGATGGCACTGAAGGTGGGAAGGCGGGTAAAGAGGAGTGAACAATGAATGTTGAAAGGGCACTTGCTACGGGTATCACACGTGTGCAGTCTCGTGTCACTTTAGAGCCGCACGGTGGGAGAGTCTCAAGAGAGTGTACCTCCCGTAGGCAGTTAGTAACAGCTGCAAAGACGAGATAGCCTACAGATGTACCGCACTTTGCCATCGTCTCCTGCGCGCACTCGGCCTTCTCGTGGGATTTGAGTGAGACATGCTCTAACTCGAAGTGACTACTGTACTCTACCACTTCGGCAGCGCACGCGGGCGAGCAACTAGCCCATAGCGTCAGTAGTCTACTGTAGTCTAGTAGCGAGTGACAAGTGACGAGGCTCATGCTCGACCACCCGCCGTGTGCTCTACTATTGCTCTGCTCTGCTCTGCCTTACTGCGCCTGCTGCGCCCACGATTACCTTCACTTCCCAAGTCACCGCCATAGCACTTGCCAGCCTGACTGCGCTGCCTGCTGCTCCCGACGACACCTGTCCCGCGCCGCCCTCACCAACGGACTTCCATTACCTCTGAGCCCGAGTCGACGCGCCCGCACCACCTCCATCCATGTACAGCTGACCGCATCAACCCACCATCCATCCACCAATCACCCCTACGCCTATCGCTACACCTTCGCCTTGCTTGCTTGCTTGCTTGCTCTCCGCCTCCCACCACCACCGACACTTTCCGCTGACACTCACACCACCGCTTCTATCGTTAACTACCGCTCGGGGGAGGACATACGGCCGTTCGCTGGAGGACATGCAATAGCAAGCTCACTGCAGTCATGGGTCAGGGCGCTTCACAGCCTCTGCGGAGCGGCGATGATCATCAGCCTGCTGCACCCACTGTTGGCGGAAGCAGCACACAGCGCCGACGACAGTCATCCTTTGGCAACCTGCTCCGCGGCCAGGAGCAACAGCAGCCTGCGGACAACGAAGATGGCAGCGGTCTCTTGAGCGCAAGGAGCCGGCGTCGACTACCTATGCGTTCTAACAGCACAAACAGGCTCTCGCGCTTATTACATTCTTCCACACTACCTCCTTCGACAAGTGACGCAGGACCGTCACGGCCTTCAGCACTACAACGGTCGCGGACCACATTATCTAATATGTTCCGCCGAGACGACACACCACTTGCTGCAACCCGGCAATCACATTCACGGAGCGTGCTTGATAACCCAGCGTCGTACACTCGTGATTCTTCCACAAATGACGACGCACCCGAATACCATCGTTCACGGTCGCATTCGCTCGACCACAATTCCATGCTCGAACAAGATCTACTTGATTCTGAGCAAGACCACGATCAGCCACCGAGATCGGCAGGTTCACATCGCCTACCCAACATCCGCTTCAACTCTCTACGCCCAGATCGGCCCTTCAGGCATATCACTTCTGGATTCCGAAGAAGGAGATCACCACCTCCTAGCTCACTGAGACGTTCTGCTGGACCTGAAGACCAAGCGACCATGCTCAGCAGACTGTTGAGTGTGGCTGCTGCTGCTACGGCTGCTACTTTGATGGGCGATGATCACCAGGCACTGAGTGAGGCTAGGGGCTTGACAGGAGGCACTGGTATCGGAGAAGTCGGTGGTAACGGCGAGGACGGCAGCTTCGACGGGTTCTTGAGGGCATTGCAAAATGGCAGAATCGCGTCAGCTCTTAGGCAGGGCGGCGACGGACAAGAGAACGGTGAGGGTGGACAGTCTGGGCCACTCAACTTCTTCCGAATGTTCCGGTTTGGAACTCCAGGCGCCAACGGGACATCGGAAAATCCACAAACAGACTCGCAGACCGATGGATCCGGAGATCCGAATAGCAGAGACAACCGAATGGTGCCTATCATAATCGTGGGCATCAGATCGATTTCACCAAACTCGGCCTCTGGAGCTGGTGGTGGAGTCGACGAACTACCACCGTTTATCGACGCACTCGGGCACTTCCCTTCGCCACTGCCAGCACACGCTCTGGGCGCTCACGGGCAAGATAGCATCGACTCGATTCTACGCCCACCTCAAAACGGCACGAGCTTCCGCCACAGGAGAAGAGCCAGTATGGGCGGCCTGGGCATGGGTCGCAGCCGAATCAATGATCGATATGACGACCAGCGCGACCATCGGTCCCCTGACAGGCGACGCGAGAGGCCTTGGAGTGTTGCCAGTGCAAGCTCAACTACTGAGCCTCGACCTCCGCCTGCGACGCCAGCATCCCCAAGCCCAGAACTCAGCCGCATATCTAGCAGAAATAGCACGCCATCGCATTCGAGGCCTGCGTCCTTCGTCGCCAACAGCATCCGCGACTTCGCTTCAGATTCGCGTCGTAACAGTGCTCTGCAGCGTGTCGCGGCTAGTCCGTTGGCAAGCCACACCGAGGAGACTGGATCCTTACATTCCACCCGCTCGAGTGACAACTTGCTCTCTCAGCCTAGAGAATCCGACCATTTCCGTGGCCATCGCCGCTCCGACACTGCACCCAACATTCACTATCCTCGCTTCGCATCTGGACACCCGCGGCGTAACGGTGTCGTCGAACCTGATAATATTCCTTCTTTGTCACGCTCGTCGTCAGGCAACGCTACGGAGAGTGCAAACCCCGAAGACCGTAGCAGCGGTGACAGCCGCAGCTGGATCATCTACGTCCTGGGCGGATCTTACCCGGAGAACCACCCAATTCTCACGACGCCAAGTCTGTTCACGGAAAACCCTACTTACGAAGACATGATGCTGCTGTCCACTCTTTTGGGACCAGCGAAAGCACCTGTTGCAACTGAGGATGACGTCCAAAACGCAGGTGGCATCTACGAACTCGTAGTAGCGGAGCCAGTCGAGGACAGCGGCACCACTACAGTTGAGTCTGCCACATCCGATCGTCTTATGGCGATAGTGACGGCCGAAACCAAAGGTGAAAACGACCCTGATAGGGTGTTCCTGGAAGCTGGACACCGTTGCTTGGTCTGTCTGTGCGACTTTGAGATCAAAGAGACGGCTCGACGCTTGGCGAAGTGTGGCCACCTGTTCCATAAGGAGTGCATTGATCACGTAAGTTAAAATTGACATTGTTGAGATCGGAAGAAATACTGACCATATATCCAGTGGCTGACCCAAGGTCGAAACTCTTGCCCTCTCTGTCGCGGCCAGGGCGTCAACGAAAAGGACAAGGTCGCTTCGTCGGAAGACGAGGTCCTCGAAGAACACGTACCACAAGCAGCACCAGAGGTGGCAGCTGCATGAAGTGAGCACAGCGCGCTCGCTGTCAGATCGAGTTTTGGGATGCCCTCTCATCACATCAGCCTGGCTTCAACTAGCTTTACATACTTTCTCTTGTTACAGATTTTATTACTGGCGTTTTTGCACAAGCAAATGGGTAGCCCAATGTCTCGGACTGGGCCAACTCCGACAGGCCTAGGGTCTCGGGTTGTCAATATTTTTGGGGATTAGCGAGCGTGGTTTTTTGTTTTATTCTGATTGGCGTGGCACACGCATTCACCGGGTCGGAAGGGAATGAATTCACGATTTCCATTTTGCTGTCTCTTTCTTTTCGTGCTATCGGGTGACTCGGCGGACGTAGCGTTGCTTTCTATGGTAGGAGTGTGACATAGGAGCGGATCGCACGTATCGAGACTGTTCATTCTATTTCCTGCTCTCATACATACATGTAAACATATGTGCCACCTGAATGTCAACAAGTGTGGAGCCTACATGTAGCCACCAAAGCAAAAGCAGGGTTCTCGGCTGAGCGGGCCGCGGGCGATAAGGCTATCTTGGAGTTGGCGAGCGAAAAAGTCGAGGACGAAGAGGGAAACTGCGGCGCTAGCATTTTCGCCTCAGCAGAAGCAGAGCAACTTCGGTCTCTCTCTCTTCCCTCCGCCTCGCCTTTCCCTCCCACACGGTGTTGCCAGAGAACCCATACACACCGCAAAGATGAAGACAACATGGAAGGATATCGCGCCCGTGCCGACCTCGCAGGAGTTCCTGGACATTGTGCTGTCGCGCACCCAGCGCCGTCTGCCCACCCAGATTCGCTCAGGCTTCCAGATCACTCGTATCCGCGCCTTTTACATGCGCAAGGTCAAATATACCGCTGAGACCTTCGGCGAGAAGCTGTCCGCCATTCTCGACGGCTTCCCTAGACTCGCGGACATCCACCCTTTCCACAAGGATCTGCTCAACACCCTCTACGACGCCGACCACTTCCGCATTGCCCTCGGCCAGTGTAACACCGCAAAGAGCTTGATCGAGACCGTCGCCAGAGATTACGTGCGTCTGATCAAGTATGGTCAGAGTTTGTTCCAGTGCAAGGCGCTCAAGCGTGCTGCTCTCGGTCGCATGGCCACCATCTGCAAGAGGCTGAAGGACCCTCTTCTCTACCTCGACCAGGTCAGGCAGCACTTGGGCCGTCTGCCCTCCATCGACCCCAACACCCGCACACTCCTCATCTGCGGTTACCCCAATGTCGGCAAGTCTTCCTTCCTGAAGAACATCTCCCGTGCCGATGTCGACGTGCAGCCGTACGCCTTCACCACCAAGAGCTTATTCGTCGGTCACTTCGACTACAAGATGCTGCGTTTCCAGGCCATCGACACTCCCGGTATCTTGGACCACCCGCTTGAAGAGATGAACACCATTGAAATGCAGTCCATCACCGCTATTGCGCATTTGAGGAGTGCGATCATGTACTTCATGGATTTGAGTGAGCAGTGCGGTTACAGTGTCAGTGCACAGATGGCGCTGTTCCGTAGCATCAAGCCGCTTTTCGCCAACAAGCTGGTCTTCATCGTCGTCAACAAGATCGATGTTACCAGGCCAGAGGATCTCGACGCGGATACCCAGGCCGAGCTGCAGGAGCTGCTCAACTCCGGCAACGTGGAGATGCTCCAGACTTCTTGCGCGACCATGGAGGGTGTGATGAACGTCAGGAACGCTGCTTGCGACCGTCTTCTCGCTGAGAGGAACGCCGCCAAGCTGAAGACTGGTACCAACGCCTCTGGCGAGGTCACCGGCCGTCTCGGCGATGTCCTCAAGAGAATTCACGTTGCACAGCCCATCGGCGGTGTCACCAGGGAGACCTTCATCCCCGAGGGCATCAAGGAGCTCAAGAAGTACGACAAGAACGACCCCAACAGACCCAAGCTTATGCGCGACATTGAGGAGGAAGAGGGTGGAGCCGGTGTCTTCAACGTCAACCTCCGCGACAAGTACCTGTTGGAGAACGACGAGTGGAAGAACGACCGCATCCCCGAGTACTTCGAGGGCAAGAACGTGTACGACTTCATCGACCCGGATATCGACGCCAAGCTGGCTGCTCTCGAGGAGGAGGAGTCAAAACTGGCGGAGGAGGGCTACTACGACGACGAAGAAGAGGAGATGGACGACGCCGAGACTGCCGACATCAAGTACAAGGCCGACCTCATCCGCGAGAAGAGACAGCTCATCAGGAACGCCAACAAGATGAGGAAGAGCTTGAAGAACAAGGCCATCATCCCCAGAAACAAGAAGAACGTCGACCTGAACACCATGACCGAGGGTCTCGAGGGCGCCGGCTACGACACCGCCGCCATCGAGGAGAGGGCGCGCGCCGCCGTTGCTTCTCGTCCCGCCAGGCCTCGCAGCCGCGCCGCCACCGAGGACACCGCCATGGACGTCGACGCCACCCCCGAGGAGCGCCTGCGCAGCAAATCCCGCGTCGCCGCCAGAACCCAGACGCAAGATCGCACCTCGATGGGTATCACCGACGGCAAGTCGCAAGAGAAGGCCGCCAAGCTGGCCAAGCTCGTGCAGCGCCACCGTAACCGCATGGCCAGACAGGGTGATGCCGATCACAGAGAGACTGCCAGTAAGGCCAAGTGGCTTCTTGCTGGCAAGCGTGGCAACGGCACTCACAGAAGCCGTTAAACGTCGGCTTCGAGGGGCAGGTTGTTGTTCACTCTTGTGTGGTTTTCTCGGAAAAAGCTCAGCGTGCATGGCGTTTTGGGGCGTTGCTATATAAACAATACCGGAGTCCGGCATGAATGGGGATGGATTATTATATCATCGTTGGGGCTCGAAATCAAGAGCCTGTTCTACAAAAGATTTTGGTGTGTTTCGTAGATTGCAATGTAATTTTCTGGCGTACGATCGACGACTGTTCATGTGCGTGATGACGAAGTGAAGCACGTAAACTAAGGCCAACACTACACTTCTTTGGTGTGTGCGCCATGTATACGGAAGTATATGCACACATGCTCTCAGGTAAATCGCAGGCCACATTTTTTTTTTGCGCATGCACAACGTGATTTGAACTCGTGTGATCGTCCAATCTGCCAACCCTAAACCCTATCAGTCCGCCATAACATGCTGTGATCTCCATCACGAGCATATGACAGTACGTGCCCATGTCCACTCTGCCCATGCCTTCCAATCACTTGATTGCATCATAGGGTAAAAGATGTGTCGTTTTATCTGCAAATCCCTTGGTATATCGGCACCTGAGACTCCAATTCGGCTCATCGCCTCAAAGATGGCTTCTCCCAAGCCGAAAACACCCGGTCTACATGTAGACAACCACTCCACGAGCACTTTCGTGGGAATACATTTCCCTACGCCCCTGAAGACAATCGGAAAGGGTACAACGAATCACCCCAGCTCATAACAGCCATGCAACCAACCCCCAAGGAAGCCAAAAAGTTCTCGCCCACTCTCACACGTCTACTCAAAGCCCGTCCCGCTCCTTCACGAGAAACGACGCTCCTTGAAGCTGCTTTCGGTGATGAGAAACCGGTCAAACCGCCGCCGGGAGAGTGCTGTGGGTCTAGTTGCGATCCGTGTGTGATGGACCTTTATGCGCAGGAGTTGAAGGTTTGGAAGGAGTGTGCGGCGTATCGGGAGGGGTTGAGGGGAGAGGGCGATGGTAGTGGTGGTGGGAGTATTGGGTCTGGATCTGTATGTGGATCTGGATCTGGATCTGAGGAGGCTGGAAGTGCGATCAAGCTTGAGTGTAGGGTACCGGGGGCTTTTGAGTGGTGATCTTGTTCAGGACCGTCGAATCCCGATGCTTGAATTGGGAACGCTTTCGGTAATACACGGTTCTGATCAATGCAAGACGAGAAATGCTTGCTCTGGACCTCGAAGGGTTCTAGGACTGGGCTTGGCCAAGGTGCTGACGAAAACGGACGACTCGGTCACGTTGTGTCCCAGCCAGTTTCTACTTGGACTTGCTTGATGGACATAATGGCGTTGGATGTGTGACCTTGGCGGACGAACGACTACGCAGCGACCTTACTAGCACTCCATCAGCCACATCTCTGAATCTCGGAGAAACAACCTGCTCTGCCCCAGATGCACGAGTTGCCAGGCAGGATATGGTACCAGTGCCCCTGCCACCAGCGCAATCCATTCCTAGCGGGAAACCGGGCAACATCGAGGGAGCAGTTGTCCAACGGGAGGAAATGCGCTAGGAACTTTTGATGTTGGTCCTTTGGGAAGGGTTCGAGGTTATCTTGACTGTCCATGTCTTTGATGAGGCTCTGGGCATGTTACCCAAACGATTGCAGATCACTATGAGCCACACAATGGCTGAAACATTTTCTGAAGTCCAAAGCATGGATGGGAAGACTGAAAGTGGTAGATCCCCGTGCCACGGAATACCAGTAAACACTTTGCTGAGCGTTTGTCCGATGTATTATGATAGTATCAGATCGGCTGTACGAGGAGGTGTTGTTCGCAATGCTTGGACTATGGTCGTTGCCATCGTGCTAGGCACAGTTCCCTCGATGACACGTACTAGTCAAATTACACTGTGTCGACGATCAACATACTAGTGATATCTTAAACAGGTCTATCGTCCATCAGAATGAGCTTTCTCTCAAGGTCGTCGTGAAGATGAACTCGTAACAAAGTGTCTCTCATGCTAGTATAGGCACACGAGACAAAACGCAATGCAATCGACGAGGGTTACCACAGTATCGCTACGCACCGCCCGTCTCTGGAAGTGAGGCCATGACTGACTTAGGGCCAGATCGCTAGGATCGCACCCATCGGTCCCCTCGGGGTCCCAGTCACGCGATTCTCTTGCGAAGACGATCATGTCGCAGGATTCTTTGGAATCTATCAGCCCCACTTTAATTCCGGTACGTGAAGGAAGTATGATGCAACGCTTCGGACATTCCTCATCATCAGGTGTCATATGCACTACGAAACCATTTAGAAAAAAACGGCGACCCGGCATCAATTTGCAGTTGGTGCTATTGCTGAGTCGTGGCTATGCGAGTTCGGCGTCCACGCGGCGAGTCGTGCAGGTATATGTAGATATTGACCGCCCTGAATGACTGCCTACATTGTTTTGGGTCACTGATGCTATAGCATATCCTACGCTGGACAATATTTTAATCTACTTCTTCCGACACTGAGTACCATATCTCATATCAGCAAACATGCGGTACCAGGTGCTGGACTTCAAATGCGCGTTGATCACTGGTGGCGCCGGAGGCATTGGCCTGGCCATGGCGAAGTACTTCCTTTCCAAAGGCAAGAAAGTCATCATCGCCGGCCGGACCGAGTCTAAACTACAAACCGCCTCGAAAGACCTCAACGATGCACCTTACTACGTCTTGGACACCTCCGACACATACTCGATCGAGGAATTTGTGCACAAACTGACCAAGGAGCATCCGGAAGTGGACTGCCTGGTCAACAACGCTGGCGTGCAACGGCCACTGGACGTCAACAAGATGAATTCTGAAGACTTTCTGGCCAAAGCTGACAATGAGCTGCTCACCAACATCCACGGGCCAATGCATCTGACACTCAACTTGCTTCCACACCTGAAGTCCCACTCGGCAGCAGGCAATGGCGCTGTTATTATGAACGTCTCGTCAGTGCTGGGAATCAACCCTTTCTCCATCATCAACCCGGTATACAACGGCTCCAAGGCATGGATGCATTTCTGGACGATGAACCTGCGTACGCAGCTTTCAAAGGACAGGACAGACGTTCGCGTGGTCGAGATCGTGCCGCCTAGCGTAGGAACCGATCTCCACCGCGAGCGACAGAATCCTGACGACAACAAGAAAGAGAAGGGCGCTGACGCGCTGACTATTGACGAGTTCATGGCTGAGGTCGCGGAGCAGCTGGAGCAGGATAAAGAGGTAATCTCGGCGGGTATGGGCAAGGAGTTAGTTGACCGGTGGTACGGCGCGTTCGGCGAGGATTATAGTAAGGCAGAAGCCAAGCTACCCAAAAACAGGTAGCGCATTCTGTCACGGATGATCGATATACGAATAAATGATATACGGTAATTTGCATGCGTATATGAAGTGGAGCCCGTGATGCAGCCGCCCTGACCTGACATGGCAGCGAGTGGTAATGTGACCTGTAGTAAAAGACTGCTGACCGAGGACAATCGGGTGCACGTTGACGAGCATGTTAGAATCAGCAGACAATGACCAGTACGAAAGATCGACTTGATGTGAAGTTGTAAATCGTACAATGAACAGGTCAAGTATTTTGCTTGTATCTTTCTTCTGCTCGTTAGCTTGTGTGAAACCTCCTTCGAGCCACCCCGCGATCAGCGACACCAACAGCCCTTGAGCCTTGACTTGCACCACTTATTGCACACCGCACACCTTCTTCCCTCGCCCTACGCCTCTATTCCACCCTTTTGGTTCGTCAGTGTGTGTACTCGAGGACCACGATCCCTCCGCCAGACTTCTACAGCGCACTTCATCCGCTCGCCCGCGGAGTCGCAGGTTGACGCCCACACTCGAATCAACACGGCCAGACAACAGCAGCGCTTCTTGCGAACAACTACCACTAGGAAAAGGCAATATGGCTGCTCAGGACGTCGAGGGAGCCGAGAAGCCTGTGCGGGAGCAGCTCAAAAAAGCCTCGATTGGAGGTCTGTCTGAAGAGGCGCGAGCTGCTGCCAACGAGTTCAGGAACACAGGAGCTCAGTCGGCGGAGAATGAACAGGCGACAATCGTAGAAGGCGAGGAGAAACCTCTTGACACAGAAATCAACAACGCAGAGACTGGCGAGAAAACCAACTCAGAGCCGGCACCCAAGGCTGTGCGTTACCACACACGCAAGCGCTCAAGAGATAGCGCGGCTGAGGATGATGAACTCAACGAGCACAAGCGCAAGATCTCAGGCGAGAGGTCACGAGCTCAATCTCCTGCTGCCGAGCCGGCAGCGACGAACGGTGCAGTGAAGCACAAGGCCAGTGATCGCTCCAGCACGCCCGACCCTACGACAAGCAAGAATGAAGCTGCTGGAGAGACTGTAGTGAGCCCAAAAGTCAAGAGGAGTAAGATCCAGGGAGGAACGGGCTCTGCAGATAAAGACAGCCAGTCCACTACGGAAGCAACTAAGATCCCAGCTGGAAGCGGCTTTGCCAACACCTCTGCCACATCGCCATTTGGCTCGCTCGCGAACAACAAGCCCTCCACAGAATCGGACCAACCTCAGACCTCGACTAGTGCTTTCGCAGCCTCAGGATTCAGCTCTCTCGCAAGCTCGGCCTCTTCTCCTTTCGCGACTGCAGGCAAGACCGGCGGTGGCTTTGGTTCTGGTGGCGGATTCGGCTCAGGCAGCAAGAGTCCGCTCGGTGCTAGCGCAAACGAAGAAAATACGAAGCCAAGTGGCAGCGCTTTCGGTGGGTCTCTTGGGCAGCAATCTACATTCGGCGCTCCCAAGGCTTCCCTCAGCGGTTTTGGATCGGGTGCTTCTGGTTTCGGTAAAATCGGCCAGTCAAGCGGACTCGGTTCAGGACTCGGAGGTTCTGGCTTCGGCAGCGGCGCAACCGGTCTCACCAGCTTCGCAAGTGGTAAATCTACGCCTCTGTCCGGCGCCACCAAAGCAAAGTCGGCATTCGGTGCGCCAGCAGATGATGATGACGATGATGAGAACGACGGTGCTGATGATGACGCTGCTGGAAGCAAGAGCCCTTTGGCAGCTGAAGAGGACGCGAAGGACGAGAGGTTCTTCGAGCAGGATGTCGAGACAGGTGAGGAGGATGAGACCACGGCGTACTCATGCCGAGCCAAGTTGTACAACTACTTCACGCTTCCTGACGGCAAGAAGGAGTGGCGCGAGCGTGGCTTGGGAGTGTTGAGGCTGAACGTGAAGCCTGGTGATGACGACGATGAGAGCAGCAAGCCCAAGGCCAGATTCCTGATGCGCGCTGACGGCTCTCACCGCGTTGTTCTCAATACTCCGGTCAAGAAGGAGATCAAGTTCGGTACTCCTAGCGGAGCGCCACCTACGAACGGCTTCATGTACTTCCTCGGAACATTTGACGGCAGGGACAACCTGGAAATGCTGCAGATCAAGGTAAGCCATTATGTGACTCGGGAAACAACGACATACAAGCTAACATTCGAACGCAGCTCCGTCAACAATTCGCCTTGGAACTCTATGAGAAGATCATCGATCTGCAGAAGGAGATGTAGAGGATTTCTGCATTCCACTACGAAAGTGTTGATCAGCATGAAGTCGCTTTAGGCATCGCAAGCAGTGAGACTTTCTATGCACATTTGCACAAATGTGCTTTGCTCGTCGTGGCATTGGGTACGAAGACATTGGGGTTGTTGAAATGCGAGCATGAATAGCAGATACCAAAAGATTAGAATATACCCGTCTGTTGAAACGAAAAAAATGCGTACCTGTCCCATCACAAAAGAGTGCATCGAATGCGATTGATTGTACAAATGAAACATGCCATTTGCATCATAGCCTCATGTCTTGGCGTGATTGCAACATCCAATGCTTCAAACAGCATCCCAACTTCGCATGCATGTATCCGAACTCTGTTTTGTCTCCAAAGCCCCGCCATTAATAACTAGAAACGACCAAAAGAAGCTACATACAGAAAGCAGCTGCAAAAAATAAAAGAGAAACCATGCGGCTCTGGAGCTACGTCTCACAAGCAATCCTCGCACCACAATCAATCTCAAGCCCATCAACTCCCGCCACCGCAAGCACCACACTTTCGCATCTAGCCATGTCAAACAGCAACGCCACCATATACTTCGGCTACGGCTCCAACCTCTGGCGCCAGCAAATGGAACAACGCTGTCCGCACTCCGAATACAAAGGTGTAGCACGACTGAACGATTACAAATGGCTCATCAACGAGCGAGGCTACGCGAACGTTGTGCAGATTCCACGCCACAAAATCGAAACAGAAAAGGAACCCTCCCTATCTTCGGCGAAAGCATACGAAGACGAAGTCTGGGGCCTAGTCTACACTCTCCACCCCTCAGACGAAGCTCGTCTGGACCGCAACGAGGGCGTTCCGATTGCTTATACCAAAGAATGGCTGGTGTGTGATTTCTGGCCTGTTGAGGATGGTACTGGGCCGGCGAATTTGACTGCGAAGCCTGGGCAGGTTGATATGCTGGTTTATATCAATCGGGAGCAAGTCACGCCTAGTGCGCCTAAGAAGGAGTATATTTATCGCATGAACAAGGGGATTGACGATGCGGTTGATGAGGGTGTGCCGGAGAAGTATGTGGAGAAGGTAATGAGGAGGTTTATTCCTGAGAGTGGTGTTGAGGAGGATGTGGAGGGGTTGGCGAGGAAGCAGGCTGTGAAGTTTGAGGAGGAGTGAGCGGGTAGTGGATGATATGGCCATTGCCGCCATTGTAGACTTTCTGATGCTGGAAGAAACCTCCGGTACATAGATCTCACGTTACGTGACGTCGAAGTCCAGCTGATCAAGCATTAATCAATCATAGCCGTTTTGTACAATACAATGCCTATACCCTAGGCTATTCTGCTGCAAAGCCTGCAGCATTTCTCCACGCTATGCAATACACATACAAGAGCCACAGCTTCCAGAGCCCATCATTTCTTACCAGCCCTGCTTCCTCATCTTCAAGATACGCTTGACAGCCGCCTGGAAGCCCAGCTTGAACCTCTTCCGCCACCTCTCACTGTGCAGACGCTTCCTCTTCGTTCCGCCTCGCTCGTGGAACCTTTGCCTGTTGAAGTCCCTGCGCACAGAGTTTCTGCTCACTTGGATTTCCATCGATCTGAACGCCCTGGCAACGTCGATGCCTCGCTGGTTATCCACGTAGACTGTCCTTCCCAATGTCGGGCCGAGCTTCATGGGTGCTGGCTGGGGCACTGGAGGCGGGCCACTGCGGGCTCTGGGGTTGAGGGAGCCGGCGACATCACGCTTGCCGCCCATGGATGGTCCGAGGAGTCCGGCCATGAGGTCGTCCATGCTGCTTCGGTTGCTCTGCTTGTCTGCTTCGAGCTGGGCGCGAGCGGGCGAGCTAGTGGTCTGGGCGTACTTGGACGCGAAGCGCGAGGTTCGTCCGGCAGGGGCGGTTGGCGTGCCCTTCTTCATGTCGAGGGCGCCATCGAGAATGCTCGAAATCTCCTGGCTGGCAGTTCTGGGCTTTGCGGGTTGCTGAGGGTTGGTCTTGACGCCAGAAGAGGCGCTGTCGTCCTGGCATCTGCGCATAGAAGTGGCGAAGGATCGTGATGCTGAGGCGCGCATGGGTTGTGCGCGGCATTGCGAGAAGACGGCCCTCCTGGCGGGCTGCCTGTATGCGGTGGGAGCCAGGAAGGGCATGAGTGAGTGCGAGGAGCGCATGATGGTCTCGCCGGCCTTCATGAGGTCCAGCGCCGCACGTGACAGAGTGCGGGTGTTGGTGGAGGGCGATGTGGTGTGCAGCAGTGAGGTGGGAAGGCCAATGCCAATGGTGCTTGGTGGTGGTGCTGGCTTGCCGCTCACAGTCCAGCCTTCACTTTCACTTACGGACTTTCTGTGCCTGCCTGTCTGGGGTGAGAGATGCCCAAGTTGCTTCGTTCGGGGGTCTGCGGCGAACATCCGCTGCATGACTCGTGCGTTGCTGTCAAGTCCGCGTGCTCGCAGCAACTTTCACGAAACACCAACATAAAACCATCTGCCGCAGTGTTCGTCGTTTCTTGTTCCGCAGTGAGAGCCCTCAACTAACCTCGATCAGCAGCACCATGGCATACAATTACGGTGCACCTCCCGGAGCATACGGTGGGCGCCAGCCTAGCTATGGCGCACCCGGCATGGCTCCTCCCGGCATGGACGCGCCGCCTGCTGCTGCCCAAGCGCAGTTCAACATCCCTGGAGTCAACTTCAATGCGCCCGTGATCAGACTCGGCATGGACCAAAAGGCTGGCGCACCCGCGTCAGACCGCGACCGCGACAGAGGAGGACGTGATGGCAGAGGAGGCAACGCAGAGCCTGTAGGCAACAACAGGCGCGCTGGCTTGGGTGCCGACGGCGGCAGTAGGAATCTCGAGCGCGACCGTGCGCAGATCCGCGAGAGTATGCAGGCTATTTCGCCGCCTACTAGGGAGGAAGTCGCACGCACAATCTTTGTGGGTGGCTTGGGAGACGATGCGCCTGAGGACCAGGCTATCGAGAACATTCTACGGTGCGCCGGCAAGCTTCGTCGCTGGACTAGAGCTAGGGACGCTGACGACAAGAAGTGCAAGTTCGGCTTTGCGGAGTACGAAGACGTCGATTCACTCGAGGCTGCCAACGAGCTGTTCGGTCAAGGCATCGAGGTACCTGCATTTAAGGCCGGCCAGGTGAAGCGCGAAGGTGAGAGCAATGAGGTCAAGCAAATCAAGCTGCTGGTTGTCATCGACGAGCAGAGTCAAAAATATATCGAGGAGTGGACAAGCAAGCGCAACGAGGACGACGACGCACGCCAGTTTCGCCTCGACGGCTGCAAGGAAGACATGCGCCAGTGCCTCACTTCTATCGCCAACACCGATGCTTTCATGGCCAACACTGCTTTGAATGGCAATGGTGACGATGCCCTCAACGACGCAAATGGGATTAAGCAAGAGGACGAGAACGCCGAGGTGGTCAACATTCCGTTGACTGCTCAAACCGAAGACGATCTTGCAGATGTTCCCGAGGACATGCGCGCGACGGTGGCCGCCGAGATCAGAAACTTCCGCGATCGCTCCAACCGCCGCGACCTCGACAGACTGAGACAGGAAGAAGAGATGGAGCAGAAGGAACGCCAGCGGGGTGCTGCATCACGCATGAACCGTCTGGCTTCACCACCCAGGGGAGGCCCGGCTGGATCGACAAACGGGATTCCACTCGGCCCACGCGACCGCACAGGTCTATCTGGCGCACCCAGTGGACCTAGAGGCTACCGTGGCCAGATGCCATCTGACTATGTCAACGGTGTCAACTTTGTCGGCGCGAACGGTGCAAGCAATGGCATTTCTCTCAATCGCGAAGACGAGGATGCAGAGGAGAGCGACGAGGAGCTCGAAGCACGCCGTCGCAAGAAACATGAGGAGGAACTCGAGAAGCAGTACATCGACCAGGAGCGCAAATGGTTGAACCGTGAGCGTGTCTCTAGCAGTGCCAGGCAGCGCGATCGCGAGAACGAGGCACGTTCAAACGAGCAGAAGACGAGGCAGAAGGAGGCCATGGTAGAGCGCTTGCGCAAGTGGAACGACGACGAGGAGAACCGCCTCGGTCATGAAGAGTACTACGTCGACCGATCGGCCTGGCTGCGTAAACGTGGTGCATACCGCGATACTGAAGCCCGTCGCGACGACTCGGACCGTGCCCAAGAAGCCAAGCAAGCTTCCAACCAGCAGGCCAGAAATGCCGAAGCTCGTGGCCAGGCTGACGCTTTCCTCGACCAGCTGGACAGCGACCTCGCGACGAGGTCTAACGCAGAGCCTGCCGCAGCTGGTGGTGCATTCAAGCTCAGCCTGGGCGCAGCGAAGAACAAGGTATCCGCCGCTGCATCTGCTGCTGCACCCGCGCCCAAGCGCAATATCGTCGCCGATCTCGAAGGCCTTCTGGAGGACGAAGAGGACGCCGCAGCCACTGGCCGTAAGACCGCCCTCAAGCCGCTTGCCGACACTTCGACGCTGCCAACAAACGGCGCAGACCTCAGCGATGAAGACCGCGCTGCCGCCCGCGCACAACTCGCGGCTGAGATTCCTACGGACGTGGACGCCTTGTTCGCTTACAAGGTCCGCTGGTCGTCGTTGTCGTCTGAGAACATTGAGTCCCAGATCCGCCCGACGGTGGAGAAGAAGGTTGTCGAGTACCTTGGCGTGCAGGAAGAGCTGCTTGTTCACGCGGTCGTGGATGGCATCAAGAACCACCGCGCTCCCGAGGAGCTGGTTGGTGAGCTTGAGCCGGCCCTGGAGGAAGAAGCGAAGCTGCTGGTCAAGAAGGTGTGGAGATTGGTTGTGTACTTGAGCGAGAGTGAGGGAAGAGGCCTGAACTAGGCTTGGACTAGGCCTGTGGTCTACTGCATGGCGAGAAAGGTGGAAGGCACATCGATTGTCTGCTTTGGTGCATTACTGGAAGATGCTCAGAAACAGTCTGCTTGTTCGATCAATTCTCTGTCGATCGACTTGCATTACTTTTGCATTACCTACAAAAGGAACATGGATGTCTCGTAGTGAAGGCTTTGTTCGAGACCAATGAAGCATGCATATCTTAAAATTGACCTCGAGATAACTGGTATGGTCGTCTTCGATTTCTCTCCAGCTTCATATCATTCACACATCATCGTACACCTCATTTCGCAGCAAGTCAGAGCGCCTCCCTCAACCTTCACTCACATGTCCGGCCAGAAGTTCTTCTCCGCCCAAAGCACCTGCCTCCAAACCTCCTCGCACTCGCCCCACTCCCATCCACCCTCCTCAATAGTAGCCCCATACTTGTTCACTAGCCCCCCAATCCTCCGCACAAAGGCCTCAAACTCCGACGAACTCCAATTAGGAATAAACACCCGCTGCATAACATCCTTCTCCTTAGCCGACAGCGCATGGTCCATCTTCGACCACGAATGCCGCCACGACCGCAAGTAGCACTCCTCCGTCGCCCACAGCGCCACCAGCGAGACCACCAGCGGCCGCGACGGGTGCGCCGCGCCCGCGAACAGGTCCTGGTATGCGCGCGTCTGCGGCGTCGGGATCGCGTCGCAGATGTCTTCCAGCCAGCCCTCGGCCTCGGCCGTGTCCTCGAAGAGTTTGAGCTCGCGCTTGATGTTCACCAGGGCGTCGATTAGGAGGTCTGCGACGCGCCATTCGAGCGTGCTGTCGCGCTGAGAGGAGCCGGGGATGGGGAGGCGCGAGAGCATGGTTCCGATGTAGTTTACGTAGGACATTGCGTAGAGTCGGTCTTGCGCGAGCCATGCTTTGAGGTGTGCTGGCGAGAGCTGGGAGGTTGCGGCGGCGCGAAGGAAGGGGTGTTGGGTTGCTTCGAGGAGGCGTAGGGGCTCGAGGCCGGTTAGGTGTGAGGTTAGGGAGGGCATGGTTGTTTGGCTGGGGATTGGGAGACTCGAGATGATGGTATGTAAGAGGGAAGAAGAGAGATGTGGGAGAATTCCTTACGTGTGCCTGGGTACTACTACCACTGCTGCTCCGCTATGAGACGACTACTCTCCTGCTCGCTGGCTCCGTCCAACGGTACAGAATGCGCCCACTCTCGGCCGGCGAGATGTTGGAAGTGGGAACCGGATCGCTAGAGGCTGGAGACTTTCGCGCTAGAAGTCTTCAAGCCGATCTTGGGAGGGCGCTCGGACCGTGTGTCTGCGGACTCGTGTAGCGTCGTCATACCATCGTTTTTTGTTTGGCATATGTACAAACCGTGATCACCTCGAATGATGTAATAAGAGAAAACACGTTAGCCATCAGGTAGTCGAGAGGAATCGCTGCCTTGGCGCCTAGGGAAGTTGCCGAGTTGGTCGGATGGCAGACACTATATCGTACTCGCTAAGGTTTGCAAGGTGGTGAGATCAGCGTGATATGAGATAAGCTTACCAGCAAAGACTCAAGCAGGCATTTGCGATGTGTCCAAAGGCCTCGCAATGGTTTCGAAAGCGAGTACATGGCTCGAAAGTCAAGAGGATTGCCTGAGCCGTCGAGGTCCATAATCCCCAAAGAACTCACCTCTCCTATCCGGCGCAGACTGAGCATTACATGTCCATGTATCGAAGTGGTGCAGGGAGTTTGTTCAGCAGAAAAGAAGGCCGGAACTAGCACTGGAATTTCTCTCTGTACGATCAGCTACGAACCCAGCGCAGCAAACATGTCCACGTCGCTTGTCCAAGGTGCACGATAACCTTGCTGAGCTCTGGTGCTTCCGTGCTTCCACCATGACAATATCACCGATGTTGGAAGAAAGGGCAAGACGCCCTTGTTACAACATCCTCAAAGCCTCATCGAAACCGCCCAGATCGCCTCCTGTCCCCGTCATCCGGTCTATCCGAACTCTCACGCCGAGATTGACGTGTCCGAGCCGTAGTACCGGAGCGAACACTGTTTGGCGTTAGTGAGCTCCTGGCGTGAGGCCCAGCTTGTGCACTCGACACAGAAGCTCGACTTGCAACGGAGGCTGGGGCGACCTCCCTGACATCCTTGAGCCACTCCTCAGGCTCATCGCCTTGCACCTCGTAACGCTTGCCCTTGTAGAGATAAGTCCTCTTAGGAGGCGTGTTACCGTTGTCGGGACGGTGAGGGTCAAAGCCAGCGTTGCCGTCGATCTCGAGCTCCTTTGGGATCGCCACTGCGCTGTCTTGGCTGGATGTTGAAGGCTCAGTCGTTAGAACGATGACCGGAGCCTGCGGCCTGGTTTTTGTGGGCAAGGGAGAGCTCGAAGCTGGCGTGCGTGTTCCAGCCAAACTGTCCGTAGAAGCACTGTTGTCGTCCTGGATGCTGTCTCTGCGTTTCTTTGCTGGGTGTACAGGGTGCCGTGGCAAGTCATGGTCGTAGCCGACGGTCCGAGTCGCGAAAGCAGCGTCTTGCGCTTCCTCGGCGTCGAAGGCCTTGAAGAACGGTCTCTTAGAAGCAGTGGTACGGTTCACTGGGACCTCAACTTCATGCACAGGCGGTTGTTGAGGCATGGGGATCCTGATAGCAGTATCATCGCCATCCTGACCGCGTCGCCACACGGGCTTTAATATGGGTGCACGAGGGAGGGGAAGTTCCCACTCGTGCTTGGGGCCACGTCCAGATCCCATGTAGGCTGCGTGTTCCGGTTGAAGGTGTGTGTCGAGATTTTGTAAAGACGTTGAGTGAGTGATCCCTCTATGATGGAGTCCCCTGAATGGCTGATGGCTTCAGCTGGAAGGATGCAAGAATACGAGCAAGTAGACCGGTTACAGTGATCGATGCCTCAGCTGCTATAGATGACGTCCCTGATGTTGATGCGATTGTTGATAGTTGGCGTCGGGTGCCGCACGCGTCCAAGATGCGGGTTGAGGCAATTTTGAGGTTTGCGGAGGGAGACACCGGAAGACCGCCAACGGAACACCAAAGAAAGTAAGGCTGTACGTGGTGTTGGTGCCTGATGTATGCGAGACCGCTGTTTTTGCTTGGATTGAATGTAAGACCGCGAGACAAAGGAGATGGTGGCTGAGTGTGTTTGGGCAGGTACACAGCAGCACGTGAGAAGTTTCACCCTGCCAAAGCGGCGCGAATCATGGTCAATTTACATGACGCTTTGACACGGACACGCATGTTTACGAGACATCTACGAACGTCACTTAGATGCGTGCGATGGACAATCAATTGATTCTGATTCATTTATCGATAGGCTTATGGATCTTGGGTCTCATAAAGGATCATTGGCCCCTCGCTATAGCCCACAACGACATCACTCCAAGCTGCCTCATTCAAAGTGAACATTCAAGGAATCTGTGGAAACATGAGACCCCTCGCAAAAGTATCTTTAGAAGCTCACAGTACTATACAACAGCAATGTGAGCTGCGATGGTCCACATCAGAAGTTGCACATCGTTGACAACGCCGACCGGCCAGACCACAGCGCCGCAAACTCTATTCATTTGTAATGATGCCCTGTTCTTGGCGGTGTATACATGCCACGTCTTCTGAGCAAGATGCACAAGCATCAAGCCAACGTGCTGGTTAATATGATCCGGAATTGTGCGTCTGTCGATTTGTCCAGGATAATCACATCTATTGAAGCCTCCCAGCCAATGCACAACGCCTTCCGTTCGCGCTCATGTTTTAGCCGAACGCATGGATGAACGACTGGAGAGACACTGTCGTCGTTACATGATGGCGTGATTGGGAAGAGAGAGGAACTTGTATCTATCAGAAGCGACATCCTTCATCACGGCAAATTGTGCGTCTTCTAGGTAACGAAATGCGGATGCTCGACGAATGAGCAAGGCTCCTTGATCAACCGTAGATCGAAGCGGTGTGAAAGTTCCTAACATCTGATGGGCATACCATGCAATGTGCCTTGATGTGTTTGCACAAAGTGGTTCGTGCTAACATCGTGGTTGACTTCGTGTACATTGACCTTGTTACGTGAGCAAAACGAGCCCGAAACCACGCTCATTCCCTTCCTCTACACTGTGGTCCATTCTAACATTGTAGGTGGTTCTTGTTCTTCGCCCCCAACATACAAGCAAACTGGGACTGCGACCATTTTCATTTCCATCTTCCGATGCTTTATGTTATGCGGATGTATCTACGTTGAGCGAGTCAAGAGCGTACATGGATAGGTCTCTCCGTGTTCGCTTGCACACACAAAACGCAAAGATTTGAATGCATTGCGGCACTCAAGATCATCGTATTTGGATTGCAGATGTCAGCAATGCAGTCGTTGCACATGACGCAGTAGACTGTTCCTCAGAGTAAGGTAGCCAAAATGCTTCTGGCGGCTGGGAGGGTTTCTTTCACCGCAATTCACCACAACCGCGATACAGTGAGCAAGTAGGTGGTTACCTTCGAAGGCTCATACCGTACTGCCTGGCAACATGCGAAGGAAATAATAAGAGTTTACACCTCTTGGGCGACCCAAGGCTTCCTCACGAGGATGCATGGAGAGAGCGATACTTCTCCGAGGGCATCAGAGCCTGTTTAGAATCCTGTCGAAATGGCAGCAGGGTCGGTTATAATGAATAGCTCATCCGGTAGTGGCTCCAGACCCAGGATCAGATTTCAGGAACGCATCGCAATTTCAGCTCCGTGGTAAACTGTGCCAGGTAGATATTGAGCGACGAAGTTTAGGCCATTGAAGTGTTCAGTCAGACCACTGCGATATTAAAAAAAAGACCACTCGTGGCGTATCCCTTTGTTTTGTTGTTCATCGCGTCACACCGCTTGTCTGCTAGACCGCCTGTGGCATTTACGGCCCAAGACCAAGCAGAAGAGTCCAAGTAGGTAAAACCATAGAGAGTTTCTGAGTGGAAGCGTATTGAGAATCGGACGCTGCCCAGAACACACATTCGGAAAAAGTGCCCAAAGAGTCGTCTCTAAACTGTCGCGTGTGGACTTACTGTTGTCGGGCATACTGAACTGTTCGTGCGGGCCAGTGGACGTGCTTGACGATCGTTTGTAGGATTTCAAGAAGTCCATGCAGTACCTGCGTCATGTGCAAACATCGCAACAATGCAAGTCTGTCACACCGTTGCGCTGCTACTGTATCAGTATGCGTGACGGATGTCCGAGGTAGCATGCATTCGTGCCAGAAGTTGGTCTCAGGGTAAAAGCTTGAGGCCCAACATATGACCTAAGTCCCTGTACCTGTGGCAAAGACAACTCGCCGTAGTTGTTCATGTACCATATTTCGAGATGTTAAAAATCGATAAATCTTCTTGACATTACGAAGGTGAAGTCTGCGACTTTCGATCTGGACAGAAATTGTCAAAGCTTTTCCCAGTCGATCCCCACTTCCCAGTCGGCAAAACCAAGCTGGAAGCCTGATAGGGGGCATGCTATATTACCAGCCACTCATTCGCTTGGATAAGATGCATTCTCGAGAGCATTGCACGAACCGAGCGCATGCCGTCATGTAACAGGATCTTGCTTGGAACGTCATCAAATCTGTAAATACGCCGGCCACACCTCAATCGAACAACAGCTGCCTCCAGTAACGCCGGCAACATGACGAGTAACGCCAACTCGCAGTCCATAATGGACAAGGAGGTAGAAGTGCCCGAGTGGGAGCACACGAATGGCTCGAATGGTGCTGGTCCTGCCACCGACTCTGCAAAACCATCACTCAAGGAAAAGTTCGAAACTGCAATGCCGCCACACAAGAAATATCTGGGCATGAAGAGGAACATCTTCTTGCTCGCACTTCTCGCCGCGTTTCTGGCGCTCCTTGCGCTGATCATTGGCTTAGCTGTTGGGTTGACGCAGAAGTCCAAGTGAGTGATTTGACCATTCCAGAAATATATTGCGTAGCTAACAATGTCTTTAGACCATCAAACCTTCCGTTGCCCTTCAATTCTCAGACCTTTGATGGCGAACTCACCTACTTCCAAACTGGCCTTGGAGCTTGTGGCGAAACCACCACCGATTCCGACATGATCGTCTCTGTCTCGCATATCATCTTCGATGCAGCCGGTAGCTCGAGCTCGAAAGGCGGCAACTCGAATGCCAATCCTCTGTGTGGGCTCATGATACGCGCAGAGCGCTATGACGAGGACCGTGGCGAGAGGAGGAGTGTTGATTTGAAGGTTGTGGACCGTTGCACAGGATGTCAGCCCAACGACCTCGATGTGACCTACGCAGCATTCGACAAGCTCGCGTCGCGTGACAGAGGAAGGGTGAAAGTCACCTGGGCTTGGTTGTCATAGTTCTGTGCAGGTATAGCTGAGTAATCAAGGCGATTTTTGATCTTAGGCGGCATGTTCTGCTGTATACCTTTGAAACTGGTGGATGCACTCAAGTGCTGGTAAATGTGTAATTGGAGTATTAGGACATCGGCTTGTACCTGCTAGTCCTTATGAGGTAGGTTCCGCTCCGTTGATTGGATCGAAGATCTAACAGCAGCAGAAAATCCAAGCATAGCGACCCACTAGTAGCTGTTCCAGGCACGAGGCCCGTCAAGTGAAACACGTGAAAGTTGTTTGCTCCTCTCACGAAATACGTCAATGAGAAGTGGTACACGGCAAGGCGTCCTGTCGCACGCTTCATCGCGGCTGACTTCACTTGTCGCACTTTCTGTCATTTGGAAAGCGCCCACTCGCCACCAACTCTTTCATTGCAGAGCCAACTTCTGCCGCATACCGCGCTTGCCTGCCTACCTCCACCGCCACTTCAAGAGACCCAACACGCCGAAGTAATTGACCTAAGCACTTCTCTGCTCTACAACAGATTACTTGAGGCACTTGCGCAGTTCTGCCACGCCGTCGAGTCTGGCAACCGCGACAGCACCAGGACCCAAAACATATCAACATCACCACGCGAACATCGCATATCATCCAGCTACTCCATGCGCTCACCCGACATCTTCTCCTAGGCACACCTGCGGTCATCACTCCATCTAACCATGGGCTTCTATCACAACTTGAACAAAGAGAAAAGCTACCACAGAGGAATCTTCTTGGCCGCGACAATTGGGCTTGCTGGACTATGCAGCGTCTACCCGCTAGCATGCTTCAAGAAGTTCAGCGGGAGAGACAAGGCGAAAGTGAACCAGGAACTGGCGGAGCTGGAGCGACAGCAGAGAGAGGACAACGAGTGGGAGCGGACGCATCACCCGAGACAGGCGAGGCACCGATCGTATTCGCCACCCCGTTCTTCGCAGCGCCCCCCTCGCGAGCACCGCCGCTCCTCCACGAGACCGACACGCCACCACCATCGTCGCGAATCGAGGAGCCATCGCCACCCCGAGGACGAACATTAGGAACTGGACGATCGCGTGATCGGAGACCCTCAAATCCATCGCAGGACTCACGCGTACGATCGGGTACTGGATCGAGAAAGGTTCGAGCGCCATGGTGGGAATCCTCCACCGAGGAGGTATCATTACAGTTCGTAGGAGGGCATCTTGGGCCCGATATGAGCTCAGTGGAGAACTCCTCGCGAGATCTTTCCCGCAAAGAACCAACACCCACACAAGGGCCTCCCATTGTTTGGGCAGCTACCTTCTCCGATACCACACATCAGGAGCAAAGCCCAGCACGAGATGATGAGGAACGCACTCAAGCTACCTCACCTTTCAATGCCAAGCCGTTCGGAGTTCCCTCACCTCAGACACCTAGTTCAAGTTCCTCTGCGAGAAGCTCAGCTGCTTCGAGTTTTGCATATCAGCTGCGTCGCCGAGTTGATGTGCGACTCTTACGCAAACGCTTCCAACCCGTTCAACATACTAAGAAACAACATTCTGTGAAAGTCAAGACTTCTCCGCCCTTGCGTTCGCCTACTTTCGGGCTACCAAAGGTCGTGGCAGACAGTCGTAACGAGACTGCCATACCACCGCTGGACGACAGTAATTACAACTCTCTTCAGGCATTCCTCGACCAGAATTCCAAGGTTGCCTTGACCTCGCTGAAGCTACCGCCGCCCAAACAACTGAAGAAAGTTCCATCAAAGACATCGAGTGAGCACAAAGCAGAATCACCCTCGAGTACTAGATCTACGTCGCCCCGTCCGGTCCCGCCGAAGCATACCAAATCAAGGCGACCAGGCATCCTTCGTTCTTCCCCCTCACGTGATGTAACTGGACGATCAAGCTCACCTCAAACCCGCCCCAGAGCTCGGCCGTTTCAAAGCACTTCAAGTCGAGAGTCTCCAACAAGCTCGTTTCGCAGTCACAACAAACAGACTAGCTCGTCAAGTCGTACAACGCCCGTGAGTCCACTCGCCACCGGGCCACTGGTAACAACACCAGGTTCCAATCACACTGGAAAATCGGAGACCAACCCTTTCCAGACCGACGACAGCTACTTCTCAACACTAAGAACGAAGATGACCAGTCGCCAGGGCTTTACTCCGACGCTTTCACCTGCGAAATCCGAGCAGCCTGCGACCAGCAAAGTCGAATCACCGAGAAAACTGTCTCAAGCCGAACCCCATCAAGAGACCTGGCCAGCCATGAGCAGCGACGCCGTTGCGAAAAGGCAAAAGCGTGGCAGTATATTCAGTGTCTTCGGGCTGCCAGTGCCGGCCAAAGCTACAGAGCATGCTCAACCCGAGACGACGGACAAGCCTTCTCAGGATCTAACGACAGTGCCAGCTATGGCGACATGGCCAAGGGCACCCACGGACTTGGGAAAAGCGCAATGGAGGCGAATGTCAGAAGATCCGTCCATTCCACAATACTTCACTCGCCGAAGAAGGACCAACACTAGCTCGACTATCTCGCCGCTACGCGAGCTATCATCCGACAGCACGAGAACCTTCAGGGACTTCACTCCATCGGACAACCACGTTTCTTCCTCCCAGGAGCACATCATTGAATTTGGCTCTATGTCGCCTTTCACTCCGTTGCCGCCGTTGCGTGAGGATTATGACAGGACAAGGCGTGTCTCCATTGAGATCCCAGGGACACCAGGAGTACATCACCATCCATCGGACACCCCCAACCCATCTCCGTTACCCGACAAAGCGAGATCTTCTGTTGTCTCCGTCGTACCGCCGGTTGCGAGTACCGACGAGCCACTGCCTATTCCGGGCTCGTTTCCCACACGCAGGTTCACATTTCACGTTCCATCATCGACCAACGAGGAAGCACCGGTTCCTCCACCTGCGACAACCACAACCCGCAAACGCTCCAGCGTCTTCCAAGACATCACCTCTGAGCTGATAGGCACTCCGAACCAGCGCAAATTGTCTTCAAAGGGCGATCGTCCAGCTCGCCCATTGCAAAGGCGCCGCTCAGCCATCACGCCAGTCGCACGCCAGGCAACCAGCGCAAGCATCGCCAGCCAAACGATCGAACCCATCAAGCGCTCCATAACAGTGTTCAAAAAAGCCCACGAGAGCATACCTCTCACCACAAACCCCAAAGAATAGGATCTCACCGTCACAGCCTTCAGCCAAACCCCCTTCGCCACCCGATACCACGACGAAAAACGCAGCGAGCAAGCCCACATGCGCGCGCTGATCAGCAAAGCTCTAGCAGAAGACGACTCGGGCGGTGAAGACACAGAGGCGCTACTAAGGACGCATGTCCCCGACCACTTACCGGGCAGCCCTCTTTGTCCATTGGATGTGAGGAACAAGACGGGCGGGAAGAGCATTTGCCCGCAGCACGGGAGTCGGAAGACAATGCAGGATGCTGCGCAGAAGAGGAGAAGCAAAGCGGGAGGGCAGAGGGCGAGTTTGACGCCGGCGGTCAAACGCGAGCCGGAGATTGTTTTTGATAGTGGTGATGGGGAGAGGGAGTTTTGAGGTTGAGCTTTCCTGTTTTCCCCCCCCCTGAGATTACGCTGCTGGCTGCTACGTGAGTAGTTGGAGCTGTCTCGGAACTGTTGGCTTTGGGTTTGGTGCGGTTGAAATAGAATACATGTTTTTCCACTGGTTACGAAGCTGTCTTGTCTTGTCACGCGTGACCCATTAGAGCACTGACGACTCAACGAACATGCCTCAAAACAGGAACGGAGACACCCACCTACACGTAGCTGTCGCAAGTGAGCAGAGAGTGGTTGCGATAGGGCGAGACCTAAGATCGGAGATTTCCTTGCTTCAGTACGGCAGAAGATCCGCACTTGAATGTCCCTCGAGCTGTTCAGGCGTGATCCGATCGCTCCACCGACTCCGTTGGAGACTACCTCCGTACTAAGAGTGTGAGGGACCGCTCATAGGGAGGCACTTGACCACTCGTTAGTGACGTCCCTCTGACGAAGAAATACATGTAAGTACCTCCGTGTACATGTATCCCACGTTGCTGGTGCTATCTTGACCTGCGCTATCTCGACCTGCATAACGCACATGTCTGCTGTCAACCATTGACAGCAGCCACGACCCGACAATGCGTCTTCGCCAACACACACGCGCGTTTCGCTTGTTATTAGGAGAATTACTTATGGGAGAGCTGGAGTTGGGCTAGGAAGCTATGGAAAACGGCTTGAATGCCTATTCGCGGATTGCTTGTGGTTTTCTGCAACCGTACAGCTCACGGAGGATATTCATGTTTGTGCGAGCGATGATGGTGATAATGCGATGGATATATGACGATCGATGAGTCTAGGCGATGGATTTTGTTTTAATTGATCGCCCCGTGATATTTTGTTGTTTGACGATGATGCGACAGCAGCGTGTTGCCTTGGCTGCCTCGGGCGTAAGTGGTAGCAGCCTGCTACACACTGGTAGTTGGAGGTAGCGCAAGAATCTGGTACGTCCAAGTACGATTAGTGCGCCTGTAAGCTTTCTTCCAGAACTCGTCGCCACCGTTGCGATCACGTTAAGATTGGGATGAAACTTAGACGCCGCAAACCAGTGCATGCTCCTTGCATATACTGTTATCAGTGATATGGCTGGCAACAAAAGCATTGGTCTTATGATTATTAAGCGTAGATCTCGGAGAGTTGAGCTTCGAGGGCTCAACAAGCCTGACATGTGCGCAAAAGCACCCACGCCACAGCCTCGTTCTATTCGCGGGCAACGAAAACGCATGCCAGCAGGGTCATGCATATCCGCGCAAAGCGCAGCTTAACACGGCCAAGAGGTACCTGTCGATTGTCACGCGTGAGAAGCAGCGAGCGGCTATCCTATAGCAGGCATCAAGCAATACCTCGACCACAGAAGCGAGTCTTTGGCCCGCGGGCTGGCGGGGTTAGCGATGCCGATTCGAATAGTTTCGGCGGACTCAGCCACGGGTGGAGGACGCGTTGCAGGCGAGAACTGAAAACCCTTGGAAGCAGTTCGGTGGTTTGACTTTGTGTTCCTGGACCGGGGCCACACGTGGACGGAACGGACCTCTTGGACCCTATTAAGATGTTTTGTCTGAGGCGAGGCGACGAGTCGCGAGATCGGCGGCTTCTCCGGAGGGATTTTCATGTTCGCTCGGAAGACGGATACGAAGCAGGGCTAAGGCGAACAGATGGAGACGCGACAGCGAGAGCTCAAGTAGGCAGTAGATGCACGTAGTCGAGGCTCGCTTGGCGGCAGAGATGAGATAGTGTCGCTCCAGTACCGTGAGGGTGGGAGCGGCATCGGATCACGATCGAATCGCGTCCTGACTTGTCTCGCTTCATGTTTGGGACGATGAGCAAGATCGACATGTCGGAAGTAGATACAGGAGGCATGCCGTCCACTCGAGCACATGACGGTGAGTGTCGCTGCTGGCCGCGACTACTGTATGGTATAGGCCAGCGCCGCGTGTGTCACGCAGGTCGCGAGATACCGGAGCAAGTCACTCTCGATGGGCCGATGAGCGGCAGCATGGCGATGGCAGGCAGCGTTGCTAGCAGGATGGTGGCGTGTGAAGACAGTGAGGTGGCGTGCAGAATGTGGTGTGGGATGTACCATTCGCCGCATCGGACCTTCTAGCGCATACTGTACACACGCTTTCTCTCGCACACACAGTCCACCCGATCACCCACGCACACGCACACGCATCCATCCTTGCCATCCCCGTCCCCATCCTCCACCAGTGACACTCCACCACCCCGGACTATTCTCCCAAACCCTCGCCAGCGGTATTGCCCGCCCGCAAGCTAAACCTCCCTGGAGCCTTGCATGTCGCCCGTCTGTGCTGCGGCCGGAGGAGTAGTCTTCCAGTCAGATAGAGTAACTCCCCAGTCCCAACTCCTGTCACGTTTAGAGTTACTGCCTGCTGCTGCCACCACTCTCGACTGCCTGCCTGCCTGCCTGCGAGCACCAGTCTCACCCAAAACCCACCCGTCGCCGTCTTGTCTGTCTCGCGTGTACCACCTGTTCGCTCACCGTATCCTTGCTGCTCACCATTACTCACTTCTATTACTGTTCTCTCACACACCCGTCGTGGCGTAGTCCTCTTCAACCTTGCGCAGCCATGCCGGTCGGTCCAGTACAAGCCTAGACCCCAGCACACACACACACACACACACCAGCAGACGCACACTCTTGTCTCCTTCGCAACACAACATTCTGCCTCTTGCGCGCTCCTTTCCCATTAGTTCACTCTCACGACGTACCAACGCCAATCTAGCACCGACACACGCCACCGTGTAGCCTGTGTGCTACAACCTCCACCCTCTACATTAGCGGGCGACACCTCTGCAGCGAGACCCATCTTTTCTTCCCCACGACTTTCGTGTCTGCGAAGCAGGAGCCAGTATGGCGTCGCGCGTACTCCGCCAACGTGCAGAGTACGCCAACATCAGGAATGCCTACCAGAGTGACCGCTCCTATCTCTCCTCCAACGCAAGCAGCGACGACTCCTACCGTCAACGCACCTCTGGCAGCGACCGATCATATCACACCGCAGCAACCGCATACTCGGACGAGGCTCCGCCCCAGAGGCCCATCATCAGACAGCACGAGACATGTTATGGCCGGATAGAGAGGCCACTGGTGCGTTTCTTCCCCGAGAAGGAACCGTTGGAAAGCCCCAGGACGTCGGTAGAGACCTATGCGTCTACTGTACCGAGCGAGGAGGCTCTCGTGGACGATCTAGGCGAGTTCGACCTGCCAGAGTACACAGCAGAACAATATGACACTGTCGTTCCTGCGACTCCCTCGGACTTCTCGGAGCTCTTCCCATCACATCGTCGGCTCACCATCCGACATGACGACTCCACGCTCGACGGAAACATGAATCTGCGGGTGGACACAGAGGTACACGCGGGCGGACGAAGATGCGACATGACCTTGTTCCACCTGCGTATGCACGATCTCAAGGAGCGACACTTCTCGCTTCGACGCTATTGCCGAGACTCTGGTCGTGAGGTCTGTCACTCGGTCTTGAAGACCCAGAAGCCTGTCGTCGAGAAGCGACCGGGCTTCCAGCGCTCGCTTAGCAATGCACTGAGCAGCATGTTGGTAAAGTCTGATACCAAGGTACCAACGATGTCAAGTCTCAGAAGAAACGACTCTGGTTATGGATCCATGCACACCGTTGATTTTGACGACGAACCTCTTCCACTGGTAGACGAACCTAAGACCCAACAACACATGACCCACACCATGAAGTTGGAGTTCTCAAATTACGCCCAGCTTGATGTTACCCGAGTTGGTGCAAAAGCGGCCAAAACTTACAAGTTCGACTATTGGGGTGTAGACTACGCGTGGAAGCGTGTAGTTCAGAAGAAGCACGACATGACGGAAACATCTTTCCACCTTGTCAAGGCCGGCAGTGAACAAGTGCTTGCCTATATCTCGCCCATCGCCCTCTCGCGCTCGGAAGCACGTGAAGAGCAAACCAAGGGCGGGTGGATCGCGCCCTGCTCCATGTACATTGCCGACGAGAAGATTGTGGCCAGCCAAAAGGACGTGTCGGAGTAGGTATATTTTGTTGTCCTATAGCCATTCATATCGCTAACACTTCTCACAGCGTAATCGTCGCGGCTGGCCTCATGGCTCTCGTCGACAACACCATTCGCGAGCGGTTCCATAACAAACAAGAGAAACCCTCGATCCTGCCCAAGGTTGAGTACGTCGGACCCAAACGTCTGATCAACGAGATGTTCCGGCCAAATCGCTCCTACAGCTCTGGCAGCCGACCATCCACCAGCCACGGCTACCCTATGGGCTCTCGTGCCAGTAGCAGTGGCTCGTGAACAAAGTCTTCCAGGACCCGTCATCAAGTGCTGTTCGGTCGCACTTTCGGGTCATACTCCCCTGCCGTGCGATCTCCTTTCAGCATGCTGTGCGTCATCTCACGCCGGAGCTTCCGCCGTGACAGCTTTGCAGCTATTCACATCACCAACATTCTTACATCCTACCATCATACCCGACACGTCGATGCATGTCACATCCTCGCCGGAATCACAGTCACGGCTTCATTTTCATCTTCACGATTATCGCTTTATCCACTCGCGGACAATGACTTCGACAGCTTCGAGTCATTTGTCTATCTGCTGCGTCGCATGCACAGCTTCTTGGGATTATGTATTGGTATCGCCACTTTGGGTTTCGGCTTCGTCTTCATGAGGTGTTACAATGGGTGCAAGACTCAGAACAATCTCGGTTTTTCTAATCAGCCAAGCAGGTTGGTAAAGCGTTGTTGGGTGATTTCAATATTGGAACTCCCGGCATTGACGAAGAGCAGGACGCGCATCTATGCATACATGAGTTCTTTCGTAACATAATCTTCACATTCTTGGCATTTTTAGTTGTTCGAACCGACGTCCTCACACAGAGTGATGCGTGGAAATCACGTGCTTCATTGCTTCTTGGTGTTTCAGGTTACCTTCAATTCATCACTTCGGCTTGCAGTGATTGTGCGACTTGAACTTCTAGACCGTACGATAACAACTGATTGCTTGCATCGCCAAGCCAACCATCCCATCGACCGTATGATGCGTGCCAACATACTTCTTCAAAGCGGTGTGAAGCCTCGCCTTATGATTTCCATCATCCCGTCCCAGTCTGGTCACAGATTTAACATGTCAATCGCTCCCGTCCACGTAAATGCTCGATTGATTGCTACCGCGACACGTACGAGGTAGATGTGGCCGACAATCTGTTGAGCAGGTACATGTAGGTCTCCACCCGGCACGCGCCACGGGACGGGAGTGTCAAAAACGCAACGGCATCGGCAGGAACCCGATCGACGACCGTGCGACAAACACATCACCTCTCTTCCATGTTGCAGACAGACAGGGCTCCTGACGTCTGCAAACAACAACGCGCGCGACCTGCGTGGCTTGTTCGACTCTGTTGTGCGCCGTCGCTGTCAACGCACGCTGCGCTCGCTCGCTTCCAGAAAAGACGCACCGCCCATCAATCCCACGCAACTGGTCAATGCACATGTGTGCAGTAGCCGGGTGCTCGCCGTGAGCCCCATTGCCGGCTTACTGATCCTTCCCTCATCCCCCGTGTGCGAACTCGATGCGTTGCGCGTTGCGTGCATGCGCGAGCGCTCGTTCTTGCTGGGATGGATCATGGATGCTTGTTGTTGGATGTATGTCCCGCACGCAAACACTCCTACCCGTCGCCATGGCCTGGGAGACCCGAGCGGCATGTCGCACGCAGCTTTTGGAGACCTTGCACCCGCGTTGACCGCCTCGAGCGAATGTCCATCTCTGTCGCAATCAGCCGCTGGGCAGACATGCGTGTGACGATGTTACGTGGTCGGGCCCGTCCATGGGCAAGCTCGCGCATCAGCAGCCTCTTTTCATGCAGCGCGGCGGAGACATGGCGCCGGCGCAATCGCGTGCAGCGAGCAATCCGTTCGTTGGCTGCGGGTGCATGAACGGGTCTCAAAGGGAGGGGAGAGGAGAAAAAAAATCGAGATGACCACCGAGCACGCTCAATCTGACCTGGTGGCGCGCATGGCTGCATGCGGCTTTGGGTAGCCGTGGCAGAAAGCCCCACGCTTCTCGAGAAGCCCATGCCCATGAGCAAACTGATTCATGTGCTTTCGCAGAGCTAATGCGGACGAAGTGGGTGCGCGTGAGGAGGGAACGTGTCTTAGCGTCCATTGCGACACCTGAGTGGTCCGCCGAATCCCTTAGGGCCTCGAACGCAACTGCTGTTTGACGAATGCCACCTCGGCCACCCATGCACGAAAAACATCCCCCAGTCGGTTGTTGTTTGGCACCGGAGCGGCCCAATCCCTCGCGCCGGGCCATGGATGTGAACGATTGTTGCATCACCATTGCACCACAAGGCTACACGGCACCGATGAGAGAGTGCCGAGCGGAGTCAGAACGTCTAGACGTACTACTCCTGCCAGCAAAGTTCCCTAGCATTGAACGAAATGCAGTTAGGTACATTACGGCTCCACTAGTAGCTGCTTTTACGAAACAGGGTGCGTTTTTGTTTGTTCCATGAAGCCCGCTCGCGAACCGTCACGCGCCAGCCAGCCAGCAAATACTCTCCACCCTTCTTTAAAGAGTATCCATCACTGGCACCGCCTGGCTGGATCCCTTTTCCTGCTTCATGGGCGAAGTGGCCCATTGCAGATTCACCCGGCAACACGCCAGCGGCCAGCTGACAGCGGGCACGTATCCCCCCGTCTCCGTTGACGTGGCTCGAGCAGCCCTGAACCGGCAGCGTTGGGCAGAACGAACAGCGAAGTCGACTCGTAACGTGTGAGCGACGCAAGAACGCGCGAAGCAAGAACGCGCGAAGCAAACGAAGGGTAGGTCCCATCCATGCAACGCCAGGGTTATAAGAATGCGGCCTCGAACAAGGTAACTCGAGCTAAGGAAGGAACTACTTTCTCACCAATCTCCTGCACATCTTTCTCCCCCAAAGTCTTTCCTCTCGCCGGCATAACCCTTGGTGACCCATCTGTTCTTCGATTCGTCCCAGAGCCTCAAACCCATCGTCATACTACCATACTGCTCTCCCCCTAACGCTGCACGACATTTTCTCCTCTGGTCCCTCTTTCTCCACTACCCAACCGCCTCGCTCAGATCCACAGACCAGTGCTTCGCCGCTAGTCACGATACTAGCTTGCATCATACGCACCGTCCATCCTCACAAGGTCCGGACCGTACCTTACCTTCCTCACCCTTCCAACGACAGCGAAACAGGATGTCGTCGCCAACCGCCTCCAACGGCTCTGCCTCTACTACCGTCTCCTCCACCGCGCAGTCCCAGTACCAAGATAGACTCATCAGTAAGGACACGAAACCTCCTAACCCCCACGCCCCAAAAGCCGAGAGAGAGAAGAAATCCTCTAACCAGCCCGTTCCCTCACAGCCTACTGCCGCCAAGTCAGCCCACGCACACCGCTCTCGCCAAACTACCAGATCATCTCTGACCGCCGTGGTTCGTTCCTTGCCCCTTCCCCCCTGTTCATCTATGGACTCTTCAAATCATGCCTGCGTTCGTTTCTTGCTAACAACCATTTTTTTTGTCCCAGGCGGCCGCACCGCATGGTCTTGCACCGTAACCGTCGGCTCGCAGACCGTCCACGCCCGCTTCTGGTACGACGGGCAGTACGTCAACAACGCTCGCGAGGATGCCGCTGAGCGTGCGCTACAGTGCTTCGGCCAGTTGCCTACGCCCGCGGGGCCGCAGCCGGCGCATTTGCAGCAGTTGCAGCAGAGGCACTATGGGGCGGTGAGTAGCTAGCTGAGGGCGATGGAGTGCGTCGTTGATTTGCTCTTCGATGTTGTGGTTCAATGAGGAGGGCTGGTGGCTTGTTGGACTTTGGGCTGGGTTATTTGGGATGGGTGGTTGGGCTTCATGGTGGCGTGGCGGAAGAGGAGGCTGCCAGAGTGGAGCATCTTTTCGACATCGGGGTTCTTGCGATGTGCTCATGGTAGACGAGGGTCTTTCTCTTTCTAGGGCTGTGGGTGGACTGCAGACTCATGTTCTTGGATGATGAGGATGTATTCTTTCTTTTCGTAGCGATGGCGCTTGTCCGTCTGGTCTCTGCTTGTCTGTATCGGGGGCAAGTAGGCTGGGTTCGTTACGGGACTTGTAATTTGTTGAAGCAGAACCTAATGAATATGATATCGTGCATTGCTTATAAATGGTGCCTCCGAGCGGAATCGACGTGACAAGTCCCAAGAGACTCACACATATCAGGAGCCGGGCAAGGTCTAAGCAACACGATGGCCGGCACTACTTGTGAGTGATCTGTGTAGCAAGCGCACACCAGCGATGCCAAGAGAGATATACATGTCAATGGTTTAGCCGGAATCGCATTATAGAACCGCAACTAATGTGCTACTCTCGACAGTGGTTGTACTCTCTCTCGCGCAACGAGACACTAGCACGGAAGCAGTACGTCAACAGCGACGTCTTTGTCTACCGTAAGTAGCAAACGCTTTCCAAGACCATGAAGTAATATATCGTTATCGTTATCGCCATCGATCGAATGCTTGCCGAAAAGCGAATGGAGCCCTAGATCTTTACAGCACTCGTTTTGGTCACGCCCACGCGGGAACTCTGAACGACAACAGCTCGTGCGCGCACGTGCCGGCTGTTCTTCCTCCCGCAAACCTTCTCCGCCTTTCAGTTCCTTATCTTCCACTTGCACCACTCATCCGACTGGACGCCGGCCAAGCACCCTCGCCTCCGTTATCGCTTACACTCTGCGCCTTGTGAGCTCGTCGGCGAGCTCCTGTGTGAGATTTTGGAAGATAGGAGCTACTCGACACACTCCCACACTGATACGGAGCTGTGAGTATGGCTGGAGGCAGAAAGTCTAGATTGTTATTCTCTTAGTGTTCATCTCCTTGGTGAGCGGAATGGTGGGTGGAGCAGGTTCAATAGAAAGTATAATATCTTCGAGCAGATCAGCCGTTTTTCGCTGCTGTTTTGTGCGCTTCTTTCCCATCAGCTTTCTTCCATCATTTGCATTCCAGATCTGATAACTCATTTCCGAGTGATTTGCCACTGATACGAACCTGGTTCTGGGGACTCTGCCATTACGCGAGGGCTGGACAAAGGGCTATCGGCCACGGCATCTTTCCTCCCATATCTACCTGGCGTCGATCATTAGGGAAAAGCAAAGTCTTGGAACCTCTCGAGTCAGACTACAAGAGGTTGACTTGCTATCTCGTACCCTCAACCCGTGCAACCACTTTATCTGGACGACGTAAGCAATCCTGCTCTGAGCTTCATATGCGCTGGGAGTTCAATCAGCCTCACGACTGGAGGGTCGATCTTGTCTTCCCCTAAAGGATAATTGTCGAGCTACAGCAAACCGAACCTTAATCCACACAACCACCACTCCATAAGATATCCTCAAATATGTCTTCATCTCACGATGTCAAGGACGACGCGCCTGATCGCATTGGCCCGGATACAACACCAAAGCCATCACTAGGAGACAAACTACGCTCTTTCGCCCGGGCCTTCACAACTAAAGATGGGCTCATTGGAACATACGACTATGCTTTTCTCTTCAAGCCGAATCTGCCCTTCATCAAGAAGGAGCGTCGTGCTGCTCCATTCTTCGGACTTCATGCTCGCATGCCCGTACTCCTCGCGATGCTCCTAGGATTCCAACACGCACTCGCCATGCTTGCGGGTATTATCACGCCACCAATCATTCTCTCATCTGCTGCCAATCTGGAAGGAAACCTGCAGGCCTATCTGGTCAGCACGTCTCTCATCGTCAGCGCCATCTTGTCTTCAATTCAGATCACGCGGCTGCATATTAAGGGTACACCATACTATCTTGGTACCGGCCTGCTCTCTGTAGTTGGCACTTCTTTCGCAACAATTCCAGTAGCCACTGGCGCTCTAGGTCAAATGTATACGACAGGCTACTGCCCTTCGGCTGCCGATGGAAGCCCACTCCCCTGTCCCAAAGGCTATGGCGCTATCCTTGGAACACAGTGTATCTGCGCCCTTCTCGAAATCCTCATGTCTTTCACGCCTCCGAAAATATTGAAGCGCGTTTTCCCGCCACTTGTCACTGGACCGACTGTGCTTCTCATTGGTGTCAAGCTGATCGGTACCGGTCTGCAGAACTGGGCTGGTGGCTCCAACAATTGCCGATCTCGACCGGAGGAAGGCCTCTTCGCGCTTTGTCCTAATATCAATGCACCTCGGCCCTTGCCTTGGGGTAGTGCAGAGTTCGTCGGCCTCGGATTCCTGGTATTTGTAACCATCATCTTGTGCGAGCGCTTTGGGTCCCCAATCATGAAGAGCACGGCGGTCGTCGTTGGCTTGCTGGTTGGATGTATCGTGGCAGCTGCTTGTGGTTACTTTGACCGTTCTGGAATTGATGCTGCGCCTGCTGTCAGCTTCATTTGGGTCCACACCTTCCCGTTGAGCTTGTATGGGCCGCTAGTGTTACCCTTACTGGCAGTCTACATTGTGCTGGCCATGGAATGTATTGGCGACGTTACCGCGACATGCGATGTCTCGCGCCTGCAAGTCGACGGACCTCTTTTCGACTCCCGCATCCAAGGTGGTGTGTTAGCGGACGGCATGAGCGGCCTGTTGTCTGGCCTCTGCACCATCACGCCCATGTCTGTCTTTGCCCAGAACAACGGTGTCATCGCCCTCACCCGCTGCGCTAACAGGAAAGCCGGCTACGCAGCTTGCTTCTGGCTGCTCATCATGGGCGTCTTTGCAAAGTTCGCTGCCGCCCTTGTGGCGATTCCGTCGGCTGTTCTGGGTGGCATGACCACTTTCCTGTTCGCCGCAGTCGTGGCATCGGGTATTCGCATCATCTCAACTATGCCTTTTACGAGGCGCAATAGATTCATTCTCACAGCTTCTCTCAGCGTTGGCTTTGGCGCCACACTAGGTACGTCTTCGAGCGATACACCTCTAACAAGGAGACTATGCTAACAATGTACACAGTACCCGATTGGTTCGATCATGTTTTCACGTACTCTGGCGATAACACCGGTCTCATCGGCTTCATCAATGCCATCAAGCTCATCATGGAGACTGGCTTTGCCGTCACTGCGTTCCTCTCGCTTATCCTCAACCTCATCCTTCCCGAAGAAGATGTCGATGAGGATACCCCGGAATTGACTGCCAACGAGGCTGATGATGCTGCCGATGCAGAGGAGTGGAACAGGCTTCATGGAAAGCCACAGCCCACGGATGGAGTGGCTGATGCACAAAGCGAGGCGAAGGTGTGAGGCAAAAATTGTGGCCATATGTATAATTTCTCTCAGCATGTCTGGTGTTTACCACAAAAGTACGGCTACTTGGTGGCCAATGAATTTAAATGCCTTTATGTCGTCACATTGCTCGTTCTTCCGTATGTACAGTGAAAACACAATTTTTTTGACACAGATGGTACGAGCACTTCTACAGGGTGAATATGCTTTGAGATCAAGCGGGTCGGAACCTCTATACACCTTGCACAGAATATTGTGCTGGACAGCAATCAGTGGTAGAGTTCGTAATGTGCCCGTGGCGCTCATATTAATGCTGGTGCGTGCAGGCTCTCGGCCAATGAGGTCTCGCGTCGGCCTGCCGGACGCTAATGGATATCCAGTCCCAAGACAACCATAACAACCTTCCTTGCCGGTACAACCGTGCCGCGTCTCCCTTCAACACATACATATATGCCCTACCACCATTTACAAGGCACCAAACAACCATGGCTACACCGAGGAACATCTTCTCGCGCAAGCGTGATCTCGTGTACCTGATCTTCTTCATCATCCACGTTCCGATCGTTTTCTGTACGAAAGACCCTACCCTGCTTACACACGTGCATCGGTTTCACCGCAGACTCGTAAATACACGTCTATGTAGCTAACAAAACACATGTAGGCGTCGACTTGGCTCCTCTCTACCCAGCCAGCCTCAAGCCTGAGTTCATCACTACGCTGCGCGAGTGGTACATCACAACCTACGCCGACCGCTTCTTCACCCAGCCGCCGGCATGGTTCAACTTGTACATGTACATGGAATTGGTCTATCATGTTCCGTTGTCTGTATGGGCCATTGGTGCTTTGATCAGAGGTAACACTACCTGGCCTTCTACTGGCATATTTCTGTGCTGATGTTCTCTAACAGATGACCCGCGCGTGCCCGTGCATCTCCTCGTGTACGCTGTGCAGACGGCTCTCACGACTGCTACGTGTATTGCGGACTACTTGAGCTGGAGCGACTATCTGAACTCGCAGAAGATTGAGCTTGGGAAACTTTACGTGCCGTATTTGGCTTTGTGTAAGCTGCCGCTCGCTCCTATTCGAATCTCAAAATTTGTCGTCGCTGACTGATGGTTCTGTAGCTGTATTCATGGCCGTGGACATGCTGGGCAGGCTCCATGCCGTGGTGGGAGAGCGTAAGGTCGTTCGCGATAAGAAGTCTCAGTGATGTGCCTCGCTTTGTGTTGCAGTACACCTGACCGAGCGCAATGCTACGGCAAGCCGTTGCTCACAGAGGAGATATCGGCATGCTCGTCTCGTTTGAGATGGGTGCTTGCTTAGTTCAAGAACCCCTTTCGATATCGTTCGGTCTACATGACGAGCTGATTGAATGTCAGCATTCCAAGGAATGGTCTGAGACATCGGCTTCTGATATTTCATGCACGACTATGACCACAGTCGACTTGTAATGCTTAGTCGGAGAGACCATGGTTCAACCTGTACATTATGGAAGAAATCTCCCTAATCAAGCTATGTCACATGCTCAACAGATATGTGCAATTCTACGTATGTACCATTGGGTATGCATTGCGGTGCAATACCAACTACAAGTCTTGCCACCTCTCGTGCAAATCCTTGAGATCATTCTGACCCTCCAGACGCAGCCAGGGTGTCAGGTCAGCCTCTGGATCCTGCTCCTTGCATGTCCACCCGTTGCCGAGGAATCCGAAACGGTTCTCGGAAGTCTCGTACGTGTACTCAAAGTCCTCCCACTTCGGCTCACGTAAGACTCGTGTCAGATGGGATGCACTGCCCGGCCAAACGCCGTGAATACGCGCACCGGGTCTTCCGCCGTTGTACCAGGAGCTGCATTTGCGGCTCATGTTGGTGCGAGGGAAGAAGGCATCGCAGTATGCTACGAAGTCATCAGTGGCACGCTTAGAGGGTGTTGCTGTGCGGATGCCTTGCGAGGAGATCTTGCGGAGCAGCTTTGCGATGAATGTTGTTTGGACTTCTGCGCCGTGGGGTACGGTGCCTGATGTTCCTGGTGGGTGGGGGCCTGGGGCATGGTTAGCGCTCGTCAATATGAAGAAAAGTACGGTTCAGGTACTTACCAAGGATATAGGCGAGGTTGGGGAAGTTCGGCGTGCCGATACCAAGGTACGAATAAGGGAAGCCGAACTTGCCCTCCGGTTTCCAGTCTCGAGAAAGATCGTAGTCGCCTGCGACGATTGGGAATGGTGGTGCAAAGTCCACATTTGCTCCAGTGGAGCAGATGACAGCATCCACGGGGCGATGTACGCCGTCCTTGGTCACGATGCCATCCTCGGTGAAATGGTCGATCGGGTCTTGGATGAAGGTGAGGTTGTCCTTTGTGATGGCTTCAAGGTAGCCGGGTCCAGGTGTGAGACGACGGCAGAACGGTGGGAAGTCAGGCACCATCTTTTCCAGCAGCTCGGCATCATCGCCCAGCCTCTCACGCATGATCTGCTTGAAAGACTCGGTACCCTTGCGGGTAGTCTCTGAGTCACGCAGAATAGACTCGAACCGGCGGAAGAATGTGCCTTCGAGGTGCTTGCGGAAGGCCAGGTATTTCTCTGGGTCCTGGAAATCCTGTAGCTGCTGCTCAGTGAATGGCATGGCTGCTTCCTGTCGTTCTCTAGCACTTGGGTTGAACGAGCCAGCGATCCATGTCTTGTTCCTGGCATAGTGGTCTACGTGAGCCGCCTGTTTCTGCAGAGCAGTTGTCACCTGGATGCCGGAAGCTCCGTTTCCGATTGTGGCAATGCGTTTGCCCTTTGGGTCGAAGCTAGGATCCCAGTTAGACGAGTGGCGAAGGTGACCCTTGAATTTCTCGATGCCAGGATAAGCTGGCAGTTTCCATTCGTTGAAATGGCCGTTCGCAGTAATCATGAAATCGAAGTCGAGATCGTCGGTAGTCGAATTCGCAATATCCGAGATGTTCAGACTCCACTTGGCCCTCTCAGGATTCCATTGCGCGGAGTTGACCTTCGTGTGGAAGCGGCATTTCGAGTGAACATCGAACTTCTTGGCAATTGACTGCCAGTAGTCCTTGATCTCCTGGCCTTGGGCATATTCCTCGGACCAGTTGACTTTGGGCGCGTAAGTAGATTGGTAGCAGTGTGATGGAATATCACATCTGACACCAGGGTAGATGTTCTCGAGCCAAGTACCTCCCTTGTATATCTGTTAGAGTGTTTTTGCATGGTTCACGGCGAATGTGTACTTACGACATCACTGTTCTTGTCAAAGATGGTCAGCTGAATGCCAGGGACTTTTCTTGGGAGCAGTACACCGGCAGTGATGCCAGCAATACCAGCTCCGATTACTGCGACCTGCAGTCGTTAGCCGTGTCTTTCGATGAAGTGGTGGGCTTCAAAGTCTACCTTCAATTGGCGAACTTCGTCGATAGGCTTCTCCTGGATCTTGAAATCCGTCGGGAAGGGGTAAACCCAATCATCATCATTCTTCAGAGACTCTGCAGGTGGCAGGTCTTCAGCGGCGACGAGATCTATCGTAGGCCCTGAAGCCTCAACGTTCTCTTGGCCGAAGTGTGTGACAGCGGCAGGCGGGTCGATGGCGTCTCCCATTGTGACGGCTTGGCTATAATAATACTTCGCTTAAGAGGCAAGAAATGAACGTGAGATGATTGACTGTAAAGATGCAGCCGAAAAAGTGAGCTGCAGCAGTGATTGACAACTTGCGTTGGTTTGCTTATCTGGCGGAATCATGGAGCCAAATCGCACCATCTTGGCTCCACATTGCGAGCGTGCGGCGGACGACAGCTGTGATTCGAAGTTGTGCCTCACGCCTATAAGGCATCCAGCAACTTGCCATGAGGGGAACATATGTACTATTATCGTTTCTGAATTCCGCAGCATTGTCTGCATCTATGCACCTCATTCCTACACACTTTGAGCAAGCAGACTTTTCTTGTCTTCCTTTGCAACTCCTCGGATTCTGACGCTGGCGACTGCAGCTTCGAGAGCCGCACTGGATGGATACCGTCAAAGTGTCAACAATACTTTGTCTTGGCAACCACCGATCTTCCAGCATTCAGATCCATACATACTGGTTGATACGCCATCCTGATACATGACACTACACCTTCCCTGTGTAGGATCAAGGCTTCCGTGTCTCACCTCAATACGCATGGTACATGTGTCCATGAAACATATTTATCTTCATGATATCGCTTCACAAGCCGATTGGCTCAATGGTAGAGCGTCCGCCTCCTATTCTTAGGGACTAGCGGAAGGCTGTGGGTTCGAGTCCCATGTTGGTTGATTCACTGCCCTCACGGGGAGTCACATCAAAGCTCGAGGTTAGAGTCCTCGTATTGCCACTTCTTTTTGTTTTTGCTCATCGATCGGAGAAGAAGACATCGTAGTCCGGGCATCCTGTCCATCCAGGATGTACCCACGATGCGGCGATAGGTCACGGCTGGCTGATCATATCCCACTTAAGCGTGTACCCCTGGTCCCATGGTGTGTTCTGCGTTTGCGTTTAAATCCTCTGCCTATTTTCACGTGTTTGTTACTATTCGATCTCGAGTCTGTGTGTTGATACAGGGAAGTAATGAAAGGGATAACAGTGGAGAGCGTATCGTTGTCCATCGTCGCTGCAACGAACTATTATCCTTTCATAGCAACGATGTGGTCTCGGCGCAATGTACGGCCGCCGGTACAATTTGAAGACCACTACGTAATGTGACGTTCTAGACATTGGAGCATGCACTTTATTAAACCATCGATACCGTCGCCCTATCTCCAAAATCATTAACTCATCATCATAACACAACTCAACTCAAAGATGAGTGATCCAAAAGAAAGAGGCGAAGTGCCTCGCGAAGCCTCAACAAATTCCGGCTTCAAACCAGCAGATTGGTTCTGGGAATCGCGCAAGAAAGGCCCAACATCCGCCGGCACCATTCTTTTCGTCGCGCTACGCGCCCTAGACCTACCATTACAATACTACCTCCTCCAATCCGGCCTCGGATCAGACATCATCAAGCGCCTAGGTGGCACTCCGGTCCTCCAATCGCCCGTGGCTTCCACCGCAGGCGTCCTAGGTCTCAGTCCTTACCACACGCTGGTGATGGGTCTCGCGACTGGCAGCGCGCTCAAGCAAATCTACTGGAAACTGTTCGTCAATGAATTGGCCATGCCAGCGGGATTTAGTGTCGGTATCGCAGCATACAACACCGTTCTCAACACGCTGAACACAGGCTTCGCGCTCTGGGCCGTGACATCACAGCAATCCAGTGCGCAATCATCGCTATCAGCCCTCTTCCAGACCGCCGCCTCACCACTATCCGTCGGCATCGTTCTATACACCATTGGCATCTTCGTCGAATGGTACTGCGAAGTCCAGCGCGCTGCTTTCAAAGCTAAGCCCGAGAACGAAGGCAAGCCTTACTCGGATGGGTTGTTCGGAGTGGTCAGGAACGTCAACTACACTGGCTACAGTTTCTGGCGCACTGGGTACTCTCTCGTGTGTGCTGGGTGGACTTGGGGTGTTTTGCAGGCGGCTTGGTTGGTGGGTGATTTCTGCGCGCGTGCGATTCCGAGTCTAGATACGTACTGCGAGAAGCGGTATGGCGAGCAGTGGGAGGATGTGAGGAGGAAGGTGCCGTATAAGTTTTTGCCTTGGGTTTATTAGTGTTCTATACCTTCGCAAGCCTTTAAATTAAATTGAGGGTGTGGCGACTTTTGGATGCAACATATAGAGCGTGCAATTACACCAACATTGTCACTCACCGTCAGACATTTCTCATACAAATCTCATAAACCTGCTACATTAGAAGTCGACGTCAAGTTTCACCTTCAGCTTATCGCCCTTGACGATCGCATCCTTTTTCTCCTCCAACTGCTCCATGTCCCACGTGACATTGACATATCGACCGGCCAGCCAATCTCGCTTCCTTGCAGTAAGCCAAACGACAGTGTCCGCGGGCAGCTCTGGGGTCTCGGTAAAAACGTGCATGAGCTCATCCGGTACCTCACCGCTGGTTGCCATTTCAGTGAGGATGTTGCCGGGGTGGATGGAGATCGCCGTAACGCCCTGCGAGCTGTACTCGCTATCGATGAATTGCGTGAAGCGGAGGACTGCCAGTTTAGATGGCTGGTATGCGGATAGGGAAGGTGTTGTGAGGTGGGCGCCGACACTAAGGCAATGTTAGCTGTGTTGTGGGATGGGTTCAGTTCGTGATGTTTCATACCTTGCTACTGTCACCACTTGTCTCAACGAGTCCTCAGCTTTGAGCATCAGTGGCAAGAACGCCCTCGCGACCAAGTATGGTCCCTTAACATTGACCTCCCAAACTCTCCACCAAGTCTCAGGATCACTGTCTTTGATCATCGTCAAGTCAATGAGGCCGGCATTGTTGACGAGGACATCAAGCCTGCCAGCAGATGTCTTAACCTCAGCCGCGGCCTGAGCGACCGAGGCTGGGTTCGTAACGTCCAGCTTGATCTTTAGGACTTGCGGAGGCAATCTGCCAGCATCTTGGGCCGCTTTCTTGACAGCTTCTTCGCTGGCATCAAGACCTGAGCGCGCGCCGAGCACGACGGTCGATGCGCCTGATTTGGCGAAACTGACTGCGATGGAGCGGCCGATGCCTCTGCTTGCACCGCTGATGAAAACGACTTTGCCGGAGAGGTCCTGTTTGGTAGGGTCGATGGCTGGGTAGGTATCGTTGTGGACAGTCTTGGTGACAGTAAAGTCGCCTTATTTCTTGTTAGACACATGACGATGAACCTGATTTTTGACGGAGAGAACTCACCGGGGCCTTCGATCGGGTTTGGAACTCCTTGTGGTGGCGGCATTGCGAGGTGAAGTTGATGTTCACTTTGGTTTGTTTGAGGACGAATTGAGAGTGTTCTGATAATGTTGACGGACAGCCTCGAGGAAAATGAACTTGTATGCTGCTTAAATGGTCTTCATTGCTAGCTTAGTTGTCATACATTATTGCTTACATATTACATGTCCAAGGCTGACTGGCACGCATGTTGTTCTTGGTAGTGATCCTACCTAGTAACGTGAAACTATGTCGGCGTTAACGAAAACTGCGAGTCGGCTTTAGGATTTTACATGTTGTCGGCGACCTTGCTTCACACCTGAACAAAGCTAGATGTCGCAGTCCTTCGAAGCGACTCACTCGCTTTTGAGGTGTATTGGCGCAGATATCGTAGTGGGCTATGACTGAAACAAACCGGCAACGAGTCTGACCTTGCCGGAATAAAGGAGGATCTCGCCTATGCTCAACCCCGCCTGAAGGCTGAAGCTCATGCTCCAGCCTCGCGTGTGTACAGTATCTTCCCTTGGAGTGTAGGCGAGCCACTACTACGAGCGTACAGTACCTCTCTGTACAAGCTTGCTCGTGCCGGGATCGAATCACGGCCAGATGCTCGCGCGGCAGCGCCCTGGATGCACCGGGCTCAAACCGGCGGCTTATGGCTTGTCTTTGCCCTCGACCGGTTATGCCACGGGTTAAAGGCGTGTAAACCGCGGTCACGCGGAGACGAGTCGCAGTCAGCGAGCCGACGAACAATCGTTGACGAGGCGACTTGAGGGAATCGATGGCAAATCAATGACTCCATTGCCACGGTCGAAGGTGAAGAAGGACAGATATGTCTCACGCAAATGATAGGGTCCAACCTTCGTCTTTCCACGCCTAACATGCGCACCTTCTCCCGCTCGACGACGATGCTTTCCTAGCTCCTGCCGCCGGAAGCCTCGCTCCGTTGGATCTCAGGCTCAGGCCCGCCTCGCAACGGCGGCTTCTGCATGTCTTCGATACACACCGCGCTAGAGAGGAGCGTAACTCGTGATCCACCGCTCGCCGTGCCTTTGCCTTTATATCTCGCAACCACCGTTTCGCTACGACTCTCGCATTGTTCGCGCCACACATTCAACCAAATACTACATCTACCTCACATTCGCTGCGCATTACTTGTCTTGAGCCGACCGACTCCCATGGGCGGCGATCACAACACTCACTGCGAGCCTCCTCCTACTCCCCACCAACCTGGAGCATGGAATATGATTCCAACCACGACAACCAAGGAGGGCACTTGACCTCGCCACCGCCTCCCCCAAATCCCAATGCGGGAGTGCCGGCCATTGACCGTCACTTCGACAGCCTCTCTGACGAGCCCGCCCTTATCGATAACCCGGACTGGGATATCACTACCCTCTCTGCCCTAGGTGCCTTGCGCACGCTTCAACTCGCTCTCGAAGCTCTCACAGAAGCAGCCGCCGATGTGCCTCCAACGCCGCCCATCTCTCGTCCAGCGACGCCCACACATAACAAGACCGTGAACGAGAACGCCCCTCCACCAACCTACATCGGCGCCGATGCCGACCCTCACGATGTCCAACACGCCGCAATCGCCCGCCGCTTCTTCTCCAAAAGCGCGCCTACCTTCCCATTATCCCTCTATCTCAATCGCCAACACGAATACTGTCCCCACAGTCCCGGCGTCTACCTGACCGCAGCCCACTACATCCACCGCCTGTGCATATTGGAAAGAGTCCTGCCAATTACGAACCGAACAGTCCACCGACTCTTCCTCGCCACGACAAGGCTCGCCGCAAAAGCGTTGGAAGACAACAAATGGAAGCAGGAGCGCGTGGCGGCCGTCGGAGGCGTGAGTCCCACGCAACTGCTTAATTTGGAAGTTGCGCTGTGCTTTCTGCTGGACTTTGAGCTGGGTGTCGATGCGAATGGATTGGCGAAGAGCATGTTCGGGCTGCATATGGCGGGACGGTCTTCAGGACCATGAGAGATTGGGGAGGTTGCGACTTTCTGGATATGACATGAAGAGACGGGAACAACTTATTTTTCTTTTCAAAGGACCACATTCGCGCGAAGCAATCGTTCTGACGAATATGATGACGCAGAGGACGTGTATACGTCGGCAAAGGGACCAACGGCGATACGACAGGAGCGATGGGAAATGGATGATATTTGGATACCCACTTTTAGCGATGCTTGTTCTTCTTCTTCTTCTTCTTGCTTATATTATTGGCGTTCGAGAGACGGATGTAATCAAAAGTATCCATTACGCACTTTTGAGTAACGCGAAGCAGCGATGTGATTACTGCCGTACATTCGCCTCGTTGTGATTTGTAACGATCGCTTTGTGTCAAGGCCCGAGAGAACGAGAAAATGGCTCGCGGTTCGAGAGCTGACACAATCGTTGCAGCCTTAAAGAGTGCCACACGTATGTCCGTCCGGTCCGATGGAAGGCTCCAGGCACAGTCGACAGCAGTAAGGCAAGGTACCCTCAGGCAAAAAACCAACACGCCCTGCATGAACAGACCAGCTGGAAACCCGCGAAGTGCGTGCATTCAGGACGCGCACGTACTCGTACACGTCCAGAACGCCGGGACTCATGGTATGTGCGACACGACAATCCTCTTCGAAGGATGGCAGAGCAGACGCAAGATGCGGACATAGGGACCTTAGCTCAAGGTACCCGAAAGATGGACGGACTGAGGTTGGAAGCACACGCCCGCCTGCCTCAACAGCGCTTTGGTAATGCAATACGAGGAGCACAGAACGCCACGATTCGGGGGCCGAAACGGGAAAGATGACCCAGCCACGCATGCCTTCAGGCGGTGCAGCAGGAGCAGGAGGATTGCTTCACGTAGGACTGAAGATGGGAGGGAGGCGACATACGTGACCCTTTCCTGTTTCCAGGTATCTTGGTGTGGCTTGACGTGCCTTGTAGCCATGCTCGCTCGCTCGCTTGCTACCTTACGTTCGTTAGCTTCGATCAGCTTCTGCTCATGAGGCGAGGCGAGAGAGGGTGCGGGTGCGGGTGGTGTGGTGTGTAAGGTAGTTTCAGCTGGGCAGGTCAGGTACATCGGTGTTGGTTTTCTCGCATACGGCGGCGTGTGGTTGGTCAGCTGGGCTGTTTACCGAGCAATATGCAAGCAATCATTCGGACGCGTGATCTCTTGCGCGTTTCTGCTTTTATTTACGTCTCTGCTATTATTGCTGGGTGATCAGCTTGGGGCGAAGATCGGATCCGAAAGGGTTCTGATGAATGCAGGGGTTTGGATCTATTGAAGGAACTTTGCGACTTGGAGGATGTCTGTAGCGAGGATTGGGGAGGCGAGGAGGTAGATCATGATCGCGTACCTTAGCTAGCGAGATTCGGTGGTGAGATGCGGTGTTGTGCAAGTTGGATATTCAGAGTTGAGCCACACTCCAGCCTGCTGCGTGAGCAGTGAGCACAAGGCAGCTTGCACAACGATTACGAGCGTGCGAACCACGACTGTGAAGATATGGCCAAGCTTCCAGACACGTGCACGGCGTACAGTTACGGTCCCGCGAGCCACGACCTCAAGAGCAACGGGCCGGTGATCAAACACGTTCGCATCAAGACAAGCAACGCTTGAATCGTGTGGTGGATGAGCAGGCGGCGTATGAGGAGGAGGAGATGCAGAGACGGCAAGTGCCACTAAGTTAAGCCTCAGGCCAGGCGCAGCAGGCACCAATGCAGCACCGCCTCCTCGATGAGGAGCCACCATCCTCGCCCTCACACACTCGAGTCTCCCCACATCCGTCACACCACACCACCAAAGCGATACTGGAGGCGATCATGGCGCATCCATCCGAACTCAACGTATCGTGCCGTGCGGATAGGGCTAGTAGTGGCCTGCCATTCTGCCATCACTGACTATAGCTGGCGCGCTGTGTGGAAGCACGCCAGCAGCACCTGGTCTTCTGACAGCCGTGAAGAGACGTCGAGTATGCACTGTCTCGGCTACCTGAAACCTCAAGACACCCTTTCGAAGAGGTCAGGTACAGAGGTCACTGGCCTAATCTGGCCGAGACAAAACACATTTGACACGCCTGCAAGCAAAACATCGCTCTTACAGCTCACTCGCAAGACCCAGGACGAGCTGATCCTCAGGTTCGCAGCACAGACGCGCACGGTCCTGAGGCGACCGCAGCATGTGCATATAGCATGCGGTCCACAATCCTTCACTACACCACAGCCGCTGTCTACCTTTACTAACGTCATGCTTCAAACGCTGCGCCTGTCACTGGCAAGAAATGTGGCTGCCATTCACTCCGTCGTGGTAAGGTCGTCCGTCGCTATTTCCTTGCCTCGTACACTATAAGGCTGCAGCGTCACCCGCCGCATGCAGTCGCGGCTATATCTTGTCCACTCACATCACCTGTCCCGTCCGCATTTCTCACCCAACCATTATCCATATTGTTTGTCAGGTTCAACGCAAGACTGTCTCACTGTGTACCACTCTACAAAAGCTCGGTGCCTGCCTACTTCGACACTACCAAAGCTACTGAGGCCGCCTAGTACTGCACCTATAAGAGTCATCTGACCGTCGATCGCCGGACCCATTGTTCAACCAACACTCTGCTGCCTGCCTGCCGCTCCTGGACCCTGAGCATTCACTACCTTAAACCCCATTGAGACTCCGTTGCTCTTCTATCCCTCGACCACTTCATACCTATCCACTACACCTTCACGTATCTATCTCATACGCCAATCGATCACATCGTCCCATAATTCACATCAACTTATCACCATCGATGTGCGTTGTCGAACAAAAGACTTACTATCAACCCGACGGAAGCCAGAAGGCTTTCGATAGGGTCCATCGTTGCGATATTGCTGTCAACTCAGGCATAGATATCTGCTCCGACGCCACTCGAACCTCTGGCGCTGCCAGGATTGTCGAGGTCAAGCCAGAGACAACCTCCTCTTCGTCGAAGAAAAAGAACGAGATCGTCACCGAGAACAACGGACACAGTCACACCTACCGCACTGTTGGCCGCCGTTCTAGTCAAAAACACAAGACTGGCCACAGCAAACGCCTGAACGATCCCGACCCAACTGGCGGTCGTTCTTCCTCGAACTCTCGAGTGTTCGAAACTTTCAATACCAGAAGGGCATCGCCTGCTTCTCGTCCCATCACGCCTATCTCTGCACCAGCAAGAATGGATTCCTTCCCGCCCACGCTACCTTCAGAGCCCTCTGTCAGGGTCCACAGTAGCGGCACAGCTGTTTACAACCTTCCATCATCGCTGTTAAACATGCCGCGTGCTGCAGAAAACGAACGTCGACCGGCGGACAAGGCACGGAAAGTGTCATTCGGCGATGGGCCAGATGACCGTCGCCGTCCTAGCCTCTCGGTGAATACCGGACCACGTCGTACTACCCACGAGGCTCCTACAAAAGCATCGCCAGGCCTTAGCCGTCTGCCTAGCCTCCGCCACAAGCGCACAGACTCAGCTCACGATAACAACACCCCTCGCAAAACTTCGCCACCTCCAAGGAATGACCAAGAATACGTTGCGCGTGAATCAGCTCGCGAATCCGCTCGACGTCAACGCGCCTTAGACGAAGCTATCCTTCGCCGTCAAGAAGAGCTCGAGGCTGCCGAGAATAGATCACTCGATCGGGAAGCAGAACGCGCACAGTATCGGCGATCGTTTGATCCTCTGCACAGACTGCCCGACACCTTGCACCCTCCACGCAGCACTACAGACAGCGAACACAGCTCGTGGAGCAGACACACCAGCCCACCGGCACCTCCAAGCCACCCACGACCCGCACAGACTCGCACACGATTCGCTTCTTCATCACCACTCTCAGCGGGTTCGACTCACCGCCACCGCAGCTACGGCACCGCAACCGTCCACCAATATCACTACCCAGACAGCCCAGCACCTCCCGCCAGCGGTAGCCGCAGGCCGAGCGACTCCATCCGCGACCGCGGCCGCGAAGTCATCGAGCGTGAGCGCGCCAAAGCCGCCGCAGAAGACTCGCAACACAACCGAGCCACCGCTGCCGCGGAGGAATACATCGCCAGTCCGGGCACCAGCCAGCGCTGGGAACCTGTCTTCGACGAAGTCGACGAGAGAATCGGTAGCCGCGAGTACTACTATGTCACTGAAGGGTCCGCGCGGTCGGAGATTCGACGAAGGAGGGATCGGGATGATTCACGACGGAGGGAGGAGAGGAGGGACGAGTTTTTCCGTTGATTGTTTGAGTGAATGACTGCGCTGAATACGATTTGAGAGCTGGGTTTCCCCCCCTCTCTTTCTCTCTTGGGTTGGGATTGTATAGAGGAAAATTTCCCTTGTCACTTTGTTTAGGAGATACCATAGATGGATTATAGCGGGAGTTCTTTCTGTATCTGAACTTGTATTTGTATTTGTAAATATCACAAGGCGTCGCGGGCCAGCAATGGGCTGCGGAACGCTATATTCTTACATGAGGTGGCCAACTCGTCGGTCTGCATAGCTTAGAAAGCCTTTTGAGTAAAAGGAACACTACGCCATGCCAAATGCCACGATGAAACCCTCCCGAAGACCACTCTCTACTGGTTGATACCCTTGGACAACTCCTGGATCATCTCCAACGTCCTCTCCTCATTGGGCTTGCCGCCGCCCAACTTCGCAGCCTCAGCGTCATATCCACTCACGCGAGACTGGAAAGCAGGACGTCCGGCACTCCTCTCATCCATGGCCAGGCGCCTCTTGTCGGGCAATCCAAAGCCGTAGTTGGCGGTCTGACGGGGCCTGCCGAGCACAGGCGGCAAGCCAACAGCAGCAGACGAGCGCAGGGCGCCAGAACCACGCATCTGGTGGATGTGCTCGACCTTGCCCTCCTTGACGGCGACGGCTTCGTTGTCGGCGCGGTTGACGTTGAGGCGCACGCGGCCGGCCTCGTCGATGGTGGCGGTGGTGGGCTGCACGTAGACCTTGTTGCCGTGGGGAAGGTCGGGGTCGAGCTGGTGCGTTGGGTCGGCGGTCTCGTTGCGGCGACCGGTCTTGCCGAAGCCGCTGGTCATGGGATCCAGGGCGACGAAGCCTCCGACTCCGAGGCTTGCTTGGGCGCTGGTCGAGCGGGCGCTGCTGCGGGCCATGAGGACGCGGGCGAGGATGGGTGATGGGTAGGCTTGCGGGCCGTGCACGGGGTGGTTCTCCATGAAGGCGTTGGTGCGGATGTGGGAAAGACCGGCGGCAGGGTGGGTTGTGGGTGGTGCGATCTCGTTGTCGCCGAGATTTGAGAGCTCGATGCCGAAGCCTGAGGTTAGGGCGCTGCTGGCGCCGCCGGGGATCTCTGTGTTCACGGCAGGGATGTCGAGGAAGTGTGTGAGGAGCTTTGCGAGGTCGGATCCGAGGTTTGCGTGGTTGTCGCGGAGGCCCTTCTCGAGTGATGATAGTTCCTCGAGTGTAGGCTTCAGGGTAGGAGTGTGTTTGGCTTGCCATTCGTTCCACATGCGAGTCTTTGCAAGATGAATCTCAGTGATCTGGTTCTGGGCTTCGCGGATCAGCTTGTCGGCCTCCGCGATGTCGGCAGTGTTGGTGCTTTCAATGCCCAGCAGACGGTTCACTGTTGTGATGGCATCCGAGATGATCAATTGCATGCGCTCTTCTCCATCGCCGAACGAGTCACCTGCACGCTCCATGTTGGCTCGCTCTGCGTTAGCAGTACGCTGTGCCTGAACAAGAACCTTGCGAGCCTCTTCAGGTGCATCCCATCGCCTGCCCTCAGCGGCATATTGCTGTGCTTTTTGCCTCGCCTCCACCAACAGACGCTCACCCTCTTGTCTTGCCCTTGCCTCCGCCTGAGCACTGCCAGTCAACAGAGCCTTTTGCACCAATTCCTCGCCCTGCCTCTCTGCCTCCAACATAATCAAATCGGCTTGGACCCAGGGCCCTGCGGCCTCAAAGGGACCATACCACTTCTGATTCTTTTGCGCTTCCCTCCTCTCGTTCTCAAAGTTCTGCTTCGCAAAGTGCTCCATCAGATACTCCGTCCACTCCTCCCTGCGTGCGCGCAACTGGCGCTGCACATAGCGCTGGAACTCGCCCTCCTGCATGCCGGCAATGAAAGGACCGGCGTACTTCCAGCGCTTCGCCTCAGTAGTCTGCGGTCCATCGGTGGCATTGGCTGCAGAGCGCACGACCACAGGAGCAGCGTTCGGGTCGGTGTTGTCCAGGAAGTCCTCGTAGACGCTCAGGGTAGACTTGTCGGCGGCGCCACGCTCCCTCTTGCCGCGAGCCATGATGGGCACGCCCATCTCGGCCCACTTGGCTCGTGAGCGCTCATGGTCGGCGGCGCTCTCGAAGTCGGTGATGTGGTCGGAAGTGTCCTGGCCCAGGACTCGGATGCTCGGGGTGGAAGACTTGGTGGTCTTGCCGGGAATGGCTCGCTTGAGACCCCAGTCGCCGCGGTAGTGGGAAGAGGAGGGAGTCGCGATGGCCTGGTGGGTTGGGTAGAACTGGGTGGCGCTGTCTGAGGCGCGATACGTTCCCGTCGAGCTGGGAGTCTCCAGAGCAGCCTGAGGCAGGGGACGTGGTAGAGAGAAAAGGCGTGAGGACTGCAGCAGGCGCGCAGTTGGTGAGTTGTACGCCTTGGACATGTTGGCGGCACTACCGGGGGGTTGTGATGTGGTGGTGTGGCCTTCTCAATGCAACATTTTGGCTGCGCTGCCCATGGGAGATGCTGGCTTGCTCTCACGAGAAATTGCCGCGGAGGTCTCCCCTTCCGCTTTCGTCTGCAGTGCCATTGAGAGAGAGGCGTCATATACATTTACATACAATCACGTACGAGTATTGAAAATCATGTTCGTTTGCAATACGTTCTCATTTCCAATAGATAAAGAAAATCGTTCCCAGGGTATCTCAAGAAAAAAGTAAAATCGTTTCAAGCAAGCCATCCATCGCCTCCTCCCACCACTTCCCTTTCTTGCCCACAAGTGCATCTACCATCGCCTTCGTGGCCTCTTCGTTCTGGCCACTCATCTCTAGCCCTTCCTTCTCCCGCCAAATTTTTTCTGCCTTCACGGCAGCCTTTCGTATAGCATCAGCTTCATCCTCATCCCCGTAGAGATCACACCTCTCGCACTCGTTGCACCGACCGCCATGAGGTCGGAAGTGCTGGCAGAAGTGTGTGTAGCCTTCTTTGCTAGTGATCTCTCCACGGCAAACATAACACATGGTATACCCGCAGTTGCAAACGAGCTTGTTGCAGCCGGACGATTTGACGAATGAGAGATGGCACTTGGGACAGGTGCGTTTGATCGCTGCCGTCGCTGAAGACTCGATCGCGGTGCGCAGAGATGTCTTTTCCGTTTCAAAGCACGTGTGCGGATCGCGCCAGGGTGTGAAGCATCGTGTGCAAGAAGTCTTACTGCACTCAGGATTGAGACAGCGGAATTTGAGGCCGCGACGTCTTTTGTAGACACGAGTCCAGGACTGTTGCAGGATGTTGGCGGTGGATGGGTGGATAGCACTGAGGAGATAGACAAAGCTAGTGAAAAGGAGAAAAGGAATAGTAAGGAAGAAGGCCAGAAGGAGGCTGACGAGGAAAATACCCAGCACTCCCGGCGAGGACTTTCTGAGCATGTGATGTGCGATCTGACGAGCATTACGCAACCGTGGAGCAGGCGTTTCGTCGACTTCACCGTAGATGCAGAATGGACATCTTTGCAGAGGCAGTTTACTCTTAGTGACTGCTTCGCTTGTCGCCCGAGTTTGGAAGGCCGTCCAGACATCCTCGCTCAATGCACGCTGTACAAGAACAGAAGGTATGGCGCCCTGACACTCTTGCAGCGCTGGTGCAAAGCAGCGAAGTGTCATCCTTTCCAGATCAGCACTCCGAGCCCAGCCCTGACCGTAGACTGCTTCGTTTGTTGTGCGTGAGATACAGTCGAAGCACAGGTAATGAGAGCCGTCGTTGCAGGTAGCGATCTGCTCGAACGGAACTGATGAGTAGCAGCACTCGCAGTCGAAGACGGCACCAACTTCCTCGGCTTCTGCCTCGTTGAGCTGGTTCGCGAATGTCCTGTCGGCCTGGATGCGCTCCTGTTGCCGTTTGACCAGCAAGGGTTCTACAAACAGGTCGTGTAGCTCCCGGTCAAGCACTGCGCTCCCGGTCCGCTTCACACTAGGCAGAGGGTCGACGCCTGGAGTATCCGTATGCCAGTGCAAAGCTGCATGGTCGCCAACAGTGCCAGCAGGCGACCTCTTTGTCCATAGAGCTGAGATCGAGAACCGCCAGGACTTTGCAGAAAGTTGCTGCAGCGTCGGACGGGACAGAGTGTATGAATCGTTATGCTCAGCCATGACACCTCTGATAGTCGAGTGGCTAAGATTCTTGAACTCCAGATACAGCAGCTGCTTGACCGCTTTCCTGTAGTTCTCGCCTCTGAACGTATCCTCTGGCGCAAGAGAGTCCTCATCTCGTCTCTGCGACACACGGCTTTGCGCAACCGTTGCCTCCCCAGGCCCAGCAGGCCTCAACCGTCCATTCACATACATCGCCTTCTTTTTTAACAGCTGCTCCGTGACAACCTGTAATCTGCTCTCCTTGCTGATGCTCAATAGCATTTCCCGAAAGACTTCAGGCTGCACGTCCGGAAAGAGCTCCACCAGGGCTGCCAGAGAGGTATTCAAATCTGCAAGATCCGGCTCTTCCTGATCCTGGTTCTGATCCACCAGCCTAGGATCATAGAGGGGTAT